>CM047745.1:8971065-9453565 GCA_026225825.1 Pistacia integerrima | reverse complement strand
TCTACAGCTGCTGCCCATTCCTTGTCAAGTATGGGACGACATCACCATGGATTTCATCGAAGGACTGCCTCCATCCCAAGGCAAGATGGTAGCCGAAAAATTTGTCGATGGCATCGTCAAGTTGCACAGCCTGCCCAGATCAATCATCAGTGACCGTGATCCTATTTTCATAAGCAACTTTTGGCATGAATTCTTTAAATTGTCTAGCACACAATTGAAGATGAACTCCACATACTATCCACAAACTGATGGTCAATCCGAAGTTGTCAATCGTTGTGTTGAGTAATATCTACACTGTTTGGTTCACCAACAACCACAAAAATGGTACTTTCTTCTTCCCTGGGCAGAGTTTTGGTATAATAAAACCTACCATGCTTCGACCAGAATGTCACCTTTTCAAGCTCTGTATGGTCGACCTCCTCCCATGATTCCACACTATTAGTTGGGCTCTTCTCCTGTTCATGAGGTTGACCAGAACTTGGCCTCATGCAATGATCTACTCAATCAGCTCAAGCTCAACTTACATCAAGCTTCCAATCGGATGAAACAAATGGGTGATTCAAAATGGCATGACATCGAATTCAATGACGATGACCTTGTTTTCCTTAAACTGCACCCTTATTGCCAGCAAATAGTGTTCAAACGAGCATCTCCGAAACTAGCTCACAGATTTTATAAGCCCTTTGCAATTGAGAAAAGCATCAGCAAGGTAGCATATCAACTCCAACTTCCTGTAGGTTCTGGCATCCATCCGGTATTCCATGTTTCTTTGTTTAAGAAGAAGATTGGTGATTCAAGTGCAAGTTGTCCTACTTTGCCACCTCTCAACGATAACGGTGCCATCATTATAGAACCTAAGGAAATCATAGATACTCGTTGGATTAAAAAGGGGGGAATTTTTTTGAAGAAAGCTTGGTCAAATGGAAACTCCTTCCCATTGAAGATGCCACTTGGGAGAATGCTGTAGAGCTACAAGATAAGTTCCCTAATTAGAACCTTAAGGACAAGGTTCCAGTAAAAGTGGGGGGTATTGATAAACCACGAAGATCTCAGCGTGTTTCTTGGTCGAATCAGAAATACTTGGACTGAGTCTTGGGCTGCAACGTTCAAAGAAGAAGTCAATTTGTTGTTGGAGTCTTATTGTCAGTTGGAGTCTTATTCTTCTGCAAGTTTGTTATTTCTGCTTCCATGATTTAATTTATGTTTAACCACGATAGTTGTGGTCATAAGTTTAGGAAGAGTGGTTAGAAAATATATGTATTTAAACTCTTTCAATGAATAAAAAGAGACAAAAAAAATTACCCAAACTTGTGGTTTGTTCTCACCCGAAGAGAGCAACTTACCTTTATTTCAGGAGCTTTGGCTGGGACCTAACAGTGATGATGACAATTAATGGATTAGGATGATTATATTTAGAATTAGATTTAGGGGTAATTTTATAAAACTGGTTCACAAATCGGTTAATCGGAACTAAACTGATAATTTGGTTCAGTTAGTAACCGGTTCAAGAGGTAATCTGATCCGATTTCGCTTGTTATTACCTTTTGAACCGAAAAACTTGTTCGATTTGAAAAGCAGGCAGTCCAGTTCGGTTAACTGGATTTTCACACCCCTAGTTAAAGTTAACGATTTTACAACGTTAAGTATCCTATCATTTCTTTTATAATATTTGTGTCGTATAACTGTAAGATTTTGTTAAAAGTGTCCTTTGTTTTATAATAACCCCAAATCCATCAAAAAAATATTAATAGAGTTAGCTTAGGCCTTAAGGGGAGGTAAGTGAAAAAGTTTTTAAATTTCGGGGATGCGTTTTTTTGCGTCATCAACCTTGGATAGGTGCAATTTTGTCCTTCAAAAATTAGAAAACTTGGGTTAAGCTATTTTGCGAAATACTTTCCATTTAAAGGTTAGTTTTCATTTCACAACCTAAAATAGAGCTAAATATAATTTCTCTAAAATGTGTTACCAAAACTGCTTAATTATTGAAAATTAACAAGGAATATTGTAAACAGTTTCAATATGCATGGCATAATGCACCATTGCACCTGGCTTGGTGAACTCTGTAATTTAATTAAAAGCATTAAAATTATGAAACATAAAAGATTATCATCAATATAAAGGATAGAAGGTTGTGTAACTTTCTGCGATCCGGAATCGTAAAGTTTAAGAGGAATATGTGTATTACAAGTTCAGGATCTTATATCATACGCAACATAAAAGCCCATTAAAAAGCAATTAATTCCCTTACTAAACCAACTTCACCCCATCCAATCATTACTCCTCATCTGTGCATCAATTCTTAGGACAAATTGCCGCTTCCATCATAATCAGTATCATTCAAATTCCAAAATCTTGACTCGTTAGTTATTCTGTTAAACTCTTGCCAGTCTTCCTCGTATATTGGATGGATCCCATAACTTCTCATCTCCAATGCTGGCCCCCACCTAAATGAAATCTCCATCTGGTCATATCTATTACGAAGGAGCCATTTACTACTTTTCCTAGAAAAATATAGTAGCCAAAGATGGTCCGACTCAATTTGGCCAAACTGCTCCTCAAAATATAGGAGCCTTTCATCTCGCATCTAGCCTCATGTGAGCAGTTATCCCCACGTGTAGGCAGATGCTTATGGACCGTAAAAACAGAGCACACAACATATCCCACCAACTTACTAGTATTATACAAATATGGCGGCCTTTCTATTCTTATTCTACAACCCTCACGCTGATTACTCAACTTACCATTTATATATAAATCTGGAGCCTTTTCCATTCTTATTGAACAACCCTCACTTTGATGACTAAACCATTGAAGAATTTCACTTCCTGGAACTACCAATCTAAACACAGTGTCATTTCGTAAAGCTATCTCATGGATGTCAGATCTCTCTCAAATTTGGCGCTTTCTGTACACAAAAAAATGAAAAAAAAATTAAGAACAAAAAAGTCATACTGTTGAATAAACGTTTAAAAACGGAGGGAGATAAATATACAGAGAAAAGGAGACTGACCTTATTAAGATGTTCTTTCAACATTGAAAATGCCATATTGCTGCATCCAGTCAATTTCAAGCAGTTTCCACATGAAATATTCGACAAATTTGAATTGCATAACCTTAATGTATTCGACAATGTGTCCAGTGAAGTACGACCACTCACATCAATTAACTGAATATTAGATGAAAGTTCTGGTAAAGATTGAAGTCTCTTGCAATCGACCAAGTAAAGAGTATGAAGCTTAGAAAGATAATTGAGGCCTTCGGGTAGTGAAACAAAATTGTTTGCGCTTAGATCTAAAAGATGTAGTGAAGAAAAGCTACTAAAAAAATCACTAAGGATTGATTCGTCCTCTAGGTTGCGGTCGTTGAGAACCATATATGCTAAAGTAGCACACTGACCTGACAAAGAAGGCAACCTAAAGGCAGTGGAATCTGAACTTTTTCTTGGCATCAAACTGGTGAATTGGTGTGACGCCAATGAATTTGATGGTGGAACTTTGCATCCACAAAAAATTAATTCATGAAGTTTGTTGACGAGGAAAATAGACGAAACTGGTTTCCTTATTGCAGTTCCACTCACATTAAGGACCCTCAATCTTTTCAATTCCCCCAATGTCTCTGGCAAGTTTTCATGTTTGGAGCAACCTGAGAGAGTTAGACTTGCAAGAGATTTCAAGCCGTTCATAGTAATTGGAAGACTCACAAGATTTTTGCAGTCATCCAAATTGAACCGTGTAAGTCCGACTAGTAGTTCAACAGACAACGGCAGTTCTTTAATAGCAGTTTTGTCTAAAGCAAGCTCTGATAGGCAATCCATACTACCCACAATCTTTGGAAACTTCTTCAGTTTTAAGCAAGAAGAAAGCTGAACTTTTTTAAGAGATTCCATATGAATATTTTCTGGAAGAGTTGTAAGACTTGTACAAAGTGTCATATCCAGAAGAGCAATATTTTTGTGAATCAGCAAAGATGGGTGGATTTGGCGCAACCTTCTACATCCTTTAAGAATCACCTCCTCAAGATTTACAGCTTGTGTGAAATCTGGTGTCTTGTTTAGGTATTGGCAGTCTTTGAAACTGATGGATCTCACCGTATTGAAAAGCTGTTGAAAACGAAATAGGGCAGAAAAAGAAAAAGTATCACGACATATTCTAAATTTAATTACCCCATGAATGAAAGTATGAATGCATTAAATGATAAGTAATCTTACTTGGGTTCCCTTCCAGGGTATTCTGATGGGGCTAAAACTAAAATTTAGTGTAGCAACATTATCCAGCCTGAAATTTGAAGGCAAGGATTTTAAAGGACACCCATGCCAATCAAATAACCTTAACTCATTAGGAAGATATTCAAGGCCTTCAGGAAGTTGTACATTGTTGATTTTGAGTAGTCTCAGGTTGATCATCTTTGAAAAAGCTTTAGCACTACAATACAACTCTTTTTTCATGGGAGAGCTCAGTATTAGGCCTTCAACTACTTCAGTTCCCTGGAATAAAGTAAATTGAAAGAGTGAGAACCAAATTTAGAGACATTGATATCAGCATAGGAGAACTTCATCAGCAACAGCAGTATAGAACTATGATTTTTTTTTTTCTTAGGCAAAATTAAATCTCAATAATGTTTAGTATAGTAGATTCCAATAGTATGAAAAGAATTTTATTTTCATTTAAAAAAAAAAAAAAAAAAATTCAAATGTGGGGTGTATTTCTATATCAGTAGCACTATACGTGAAACCATGCATGTAAGTTTAAAATACAAAGAGAATCAATTTTTTGATGACTAGTTTCATATACTCGCAAAAATAAATAAATAAAGAAAGAAATTGAATTATCGAAAAGTAGTGATGACTTTGATTTACAGGTTTAGAAACACACATATGAACACTTCATGTTTGATAAACTGAGAATTAAGTAATTTAACTTCTAAATTTCTTGAGTGGTAATTCTGATTAACATAACTTATTATAACAAAGTCACTTTAGCTAAAAAAAAAAAAAAAAATACACTTTTATTTGCCTAAAGCTTGACAAATGCTAGTTCCACCCTTGATCTTCATCATGGTTACGGAAAATGAACATAAAAAATAAATGTTTCAACCACTAAATCACTTACCATGTTTCTTGTTAGCACATGGTGAATATCCTCTTCATTCCATAGTCTACTGCGTTTTCCAGGCTTATTAATGGATTCTCTTCTAACAACGTGTTGTCCCATTTCTTGCAAGAAATCATGCATCCACAAGCAGTTGCCATTGGAAATACAAACAAGATATTTCTCAATAAGTACACTTATTCCAATAGTTGAGCTAAAACCACATAAGCTCTATCATACCCTTCAAAAAAACATGAAACATCTAGAAAAATTTTCTTTTTTGTTTCTTTTAACCCATCAAAACTTATTTGAAGTATATCTAGAATTTCGTTTTCAGGATCTCTATCTAACCTTTTTAGTTCACTAATCCATTAGTTTGCAGGTCTACCATATAAAAAAGAACCCAAAACTTCAAGAGCTAATGGAAGACCTGTTGGAGTTGTCGACTACTTCAGCATTAATCGGTAACGGAGACGCACTCGGGTGCCCCGCTCCCCGGTGAGTGGGCGGGGGTCGCGGGGGCAGCGCCCCCGAGCCCGTAGGCGGTTTTGGGCTTTTCCATGTATAACCGCTGTAGGATTTCTTTTAAGTTACTAATTCCTTATTGGGTTGGGCTTAGGAATAGGAATCCTTGAAAAACTAGGTTTAGTCTCTTAAACCTAGTATATAATCATACTTTTCTCTTGTTATGGTGTGTGAGAGCAATTCATTCATTGTAAACGAGAGAGGTGAGGTATATTGCAATAATATTGACTCAGCTGGACGTAGCCCACATTGGGTGTACCAGGGTAAATCGCGCGTATTATTATCTTTGTTTAGTGTTTGATTTGTTTTACTATTTTATTTTGTTCCTGTTGTTGTCTCTTTTTCGTTCAATTGGTATCAGAGCAAGGTTTTGTTAGATTGTGATTTAGAGATGGCGAGATCAAAGGTTGAGATTGAGAAGTTCAACGGCAAACGCTTCGAGCTTTGGAAACTGCGGATGGAGGATCTACTCGTTGATAGGGACCTGTGGGGTGCAATTGTGAATGATAGGCCGACAGTCGGGACTGCCGTTGTTATGACGAGTGAAACATCTGGAACTACATTGTCAAGTACACTTGTGTCTAAACTTGCTGAAGGAGAATTATCAGCGACTGATCATGCCGCACTTGCTGAATGGGACAAGATGGATCGGAAAGCCAGAGGTTTGATTCGCATCTGTCTTGAGGACTCTGTTCTAACGAATGTGATGGATCAGGATACAGCTAAGGGTTTATGGCAGATGCTGGAAAATATGTATCTGAGTAAGTCTTTGGTGAACGTGTTGTTCCGTCGCAAGAAACTGTACAATCTCCGTATGCATGATGGGGATTCTCTTGCTGCACATCTTGATGAGTTTAATACTCTGGTGAATCAACTGCTGGCTGTGGATGCACAACTCACCGAATCTAAGAAAGTGGTAACATTGTTATACTCGCTGCCTGATACGTGGGACAACCTGATTGTTGCGATTGGTGGTGGCACTACAAGAAAACTGGCATTCTGCGTATAGCAAAATTAGACGCAGAAAGTCACATTTAGACGCTAAGCCATTTTTAGCATCTAAATTCGGTTGTTGCCCCCTTAGTTGCGGTAGGCTGGTCGCAGATTCATAGCGCGTCTATATTGACATTGTGGTTTAGACGCAAAAAGTTTTTTTTTTTTGCGACTATCAAAATAGTCGGTAAATGCTGTTCAAAATAGTCCCCCAACTTAGACGCTAAAAGTTGAAGGGTAATTTGGTAAAATTGTATAGCGACTAATCAATTAGTTACAAAATTTCAGTTTTACTGTCTAATAATTTGTCGCGAATCCCACACAAATTAGATGCCAAAGGTGTAAGGGTAATTTCGTAAAAGGCTTTCGCAACTATTTTATTAGTTTACGAATGTATCTTTTTGTGACCAAAATTTAGTGGCTAATTGTAACTCTTTTAGATGCTGAATGTAGAATCCAAATGGTTTTCGCGACTATTTTATTAGTGGCCGAATGTATCTTTTGGTGACCAAAATTTAGTAGTTAATTATAGTAATTTTAGATGCTGAATGTGGAATCCAATAGGTTTTCGCGACTATTTTATTAGTGGCCGAATGTATCTTTTGGTGACCAAAATTTAGTAGTTAATTATAGTCATTTTAGACGCTGAATGTGGAATCCAATAAGTTTTTGTGACTATTTTATAGTGGCCGAATGTATCTTTTAGTGACAAAAATTTAGTGGTTAATTGTTATCATTTTAGACGCTGAATGTGAAATCCAAAATGTTATCGCGACTATTTTTTAGACGCTGAATATGGAATCAATTATACTAAATTACTTTTTCCTACTAAAACATTAGTTGCAGAATGCAATTATGCTAAATGACTTTTTGCTACTAAAAAATTAGTTGCAGAATGTGTTTTTTTTTAAAGCATTTCGTATTGACCTACATTATACATTCAACATGAACAAAATAATGGACACAATATAAAAATCTGATCACTAAATCAAAAATCATATTTTCATACATATATATATATATATATATATATATATATATATATATATATATATATATATCATACATGGATTTTTATGCATGATGAGCAATAAAAATCCAAAATGCACTATCACATGTGCATAACCCAAAAGAACAGCATGCACCCACATTTTCCTTTCTCTACCTATCTATCAGTGCATAACTAACAAAAAAATGCCCACCCATGTACACCATCTAACACATATATGCAAACAATCCTAAAAAGATGGTTCTACCCCCATGTCAAAATATCTTTTGTCCATACAACACAAAAATAACCATCAATACCGTTAGCATGTCAAGTGTCACCGGACCTCGGTATTTGAAATAGTGTAGCTGGTGAGGACGAGTCTTCATCAGTTCGAGAAGGCAAGTGCTGTCGAGTTGGAGCTTTATCAGATTTCTCTAGTTCAAGGGCTATAGTTAGCTGCTTCATCATCTCTAACAGGACCAATTGTTGGTGTTCAAGGCTTTTTATTTTCTCTTTTTGTTGATCAAATAAGATTAGCTGGTCCTCCAACTGTTTAATCTTATTTTCTTGTTGTTGCACAATGCACCTTAACTCAGCTTCTGCTGCAGTGGATTGATGCTCAATCTGTGAAAATGCAAAATTCTTGTTAAATCCGGAAGCTTTACCCAGAACTTCCTCACATATCTCAGCTTCTGTTTTTTCACTTTCCCCTGCTTGTGTTTCCTCTTGCAGCTCTATCATTTTTTCCTACCATCAATTGAATGCATAATCAATAAGTCAACCAACAAACTAAATAGCAACATAAAAGAATACTACACAACAAACAAAAATAAGTCTGATGGAGTAGAGAAGCAAGTATCTCAAACATTATCAATCTAATACTAAAAGGAAATTTCTGACATAAAGTTTTTCTTATACACATATAAGCAATAGATTTACATTCACATATCCATGCATAAACATGCTAAGTAATTGGAAAGATAAGGGCTGTTGCATTTTCTCTAACACATAATTCTGCAAGAGGCATATTTATAAATCTGTGTTTTAATTCTGCAAGAGGCAAAACAAAGCCATATGTATAAATTTGTACATATGCATTTCCCATTTTCAAAGTGTTTTAAATCTGTACTACTCATCAATTGTATAAATTTGTACATATTTATAAATCTGTACATATGCACATAAAGATGCCAAGAAATGATTTTTATAACCACATAGGATAGGAGTTTCAATTTGTACAGAATATTGAAGAAAAAAAAGATTATAGTTTCCTACTTCCTTCCTACACTTAAACACTTCAGTTTGGAGAAAGATATATAAATCAGAAGCCATCTTGATTGAATATTGTATTGAGCTTCCTCATGAGTTAATAGCCAAGACAGAAGTTGAACTTTAGATGAAACTTTTGCCTTCCTTCTAAGCTCTAAAAGTGGAAATTATAGCAAGAAGCATCATTGATTGACCAAATAAAGTATGTTCAAAGTAAAATACCCTGATGGTTCTAGATTTCATGCTTTATGTTCCTCTTTCATATCATCTAGATGATGTTCTCTATTTGAGGCACAAGGGATGTTAACTATCTTCATCATCTTTCAAGTCTAGAAAATTCAAAATTCCACCCAAATGATTTATTAGATAAAACCAGTCTACTCTGAACCTTATTTAATTTATTTTTTGCTCTAATTTATCTACATCATTAAATCCAAACTGTTAAGTTCAATCCAAATAGATTATAAACCATGAAACAGGTTTTTCCTACTAGCCAACTACAGCAAAGTTATAAAAGTTTGGTAACA
This sequence comes from Pistacia integerrima, assembly GCA_026225825.1. NCBI lineage: Eukaryota > Viridiplantae > Streptophyta > Magnoliopsida > Sapindales > Anacardiaceae > Pistacia > Pistacia integerrima. The sequence continues at coordinate 9,444,173 of CM047745.1, read as the reverse complement.
CTCAGGAAAACTAAATGCCAATATCAAACAAATGTAGAAGCGGCAACATAATTACAGGTGATCAAAAGATGACAGAGAAATGCAATGAGACTCAAATTAAAACAAATCCAGCATGGCAATATGGAAAAGTTACGAAAAATGATCAACTTACATATAGCTCTCTTGCTTGTTCATTAATCCACCCTTTCTCCGCGCTCCAACGAGTGTCATGAAATAATTGTATAGGACCGACAGCTTCCCCAACTTGTTGCGCCTTAACAGTTCATATCGTCATTGACCATAAATTGAAATAAATTTAGTAAACAGGACAACAATGTTGTATATTTTGTATAGGTGAATCATATTAAATACCTTTTCCTTTTTGTACTGGATAAAGTTCTTGGAACCACCGCGGTGGTTACACCTCATCTTCGATCGATTCTCAGTGTAAGTTTTTGACCGTGCCTAACACCACAAAATCAGGAAATTAAAATACAATACATATATAACAACAGTAAAAGCCATGTTGACCTTACCTGAAACTTTTCACTCGAAAAAAGGTCACAAAGATATATCCAATCATCAGGATCTTTAATTTCTTCTGGTCTATTCTGTAATGCTTCCTCCTTAGTAGCATATGCTTTGAATTTCTTGTGTAGGGCACTCCGGAAGCTGTTGAATCTCTTACACAATTTGTGCTTCAGCCATTTCAGTACATGGGGCTTTGTGACATCAATGTCAAACTTGGTCTAAATTCATCAATAATGTACATGCATTAAACTTATATGGGTATTATATATTATTTTCGTAAGGAAGTATGACAATATGGATAATGATATTAAACTACATTACCGTGATACGAGCAATCATTTGTTTTTCGACATCATAGGGAACTTTCTTCCAAGTAAGCACTCTTACGGGGGCATAGTTCCTCGCAACTATTCCTACCTCAGTACTCAACTTTGATGCATTTACTTCAGTAGGTACTCCATCTTCTTTCTGAAAGTCTACATGCAACTTTGACTGCGCTGTTTCAGGAGTCTTTCACATCCAACTCCTCTACTCTTCCCTCTCACGTTCTTCGCCACTATATTCTCTACAAAATCAAAATAATGCATCAACAGTTATTACTATGTTATCACAAGGACGGTTTACATGTTGGTAAAGTAAAATGTATTCTTAAATTTTAAACAAACATTGTACTCGATATCTAAAATCCAAGTATATATTTCAGTATGCTTATATGGACCAATATCATAACTTTACCAGTGATTGTAGCAATTTCAGGTGTCGGTACAAGACTACGATTCTCTGGAACAACATTTGCACGTCTAGCTAGGGTCCTTCTTCTACCAGGAGCCATCTTCGGAATCTGCAAACATCAACATAAGAGAAAACGTACCAGGTAAGATATAAGTCAGTTTATACAATTAATCTCACGACATTAGATCATTAACTATATTTACACATTCAGAAAATAGTAAAGAGTACATATAATCATACAAGCATACCATCAGAAGTTGTTATCAGAATCACTCATTAAATCATATTCAGTATCAGTACAATAATCAATCAATGTATCATCTTCTTCTTCAACATCAACATTGGCATCATCTCCCACTACTTCAGCTCCAACATGTGTAATTGTTGCATCAACCAAGTCAGGATCAATATCATGTCTAATGAAATGTCCCCTGTCAAACTCATCTTCCTGAACAGGAACAATATCCTCCTCTTCTTCATTTGTGTTATCCATCTCTGGTACATCCCATAGGTTTCTATGTTGAGCTTTTCGAACCACTTTCCAATTAGTCCCGAGTTTGTAATCATCAACATAGAATACTTGTTGAGCTTGAATGGCAAGTATAAAAGGATCATTTTCATACCACAATTTTCCAACATTAATACAAGTGAGATAATAATCTTTTTGTATCCTCTTATGTTTTGCATCAGTGTCAAACCAGTTACACTTGAATAACATAACCCGAAACCCATTAACATAATTTAGCTCTAACACACCACTTAATTCACCATAAAAATCAATTGGATCACCATCATGCTCCCCTGGCACCATCACTCCACAATTTTGTGTAACTCCACAATGTGATTGATCATTGTTATGGAAACGCACTCCATTGACAATACAATTGTTATAACATTTAACACGAAAATCAGGACCACAAGATAAGAAGTATAGTTCCTTAGTTGTATCATTGCACCTGTCAACATGCAAGGTGTTCATCTACACAAAAACATCAATTCCAAATCATTAAGCATAACCTAAAACATATTAAACCTTGTTTTGTATGTTTTATAAACGATTAATGTCACGCCCCCTCCCGAGTATCCCTATCCCACCGGATCCGGGCGCTCCAGGAGACTCAAGATCCCGAAAGGAAGGTGAATACTCTTTAAAAAAAACATTCATAAAAACAATTCCGTTTATAGGCGAAAGTGAAAAGTAGTGCATTTGCATGTTTAAGGTTTAGAAGGTGGAAATACACAATAATTATTCTAAAAACAGGAACTGAAATCCAGTTACAAAAGAAACATAGTATCAGAGTCCACTAAAGTTTGTAAAAGATGCAAATCATCATGCGTCAAGGCCAACCTAGAGCGTAGAGTATGCTCCACACGAACGATCTACGGTCTGGGGAGGAAACATAAAAGCAGTGGTGGGAAGCCCAGTGAGCGGATAATATAGTTTATACGAAAATAACTTTAACTTTGAAAACATGTATGAATAATTGTATGCCACACAACACTAGTGCACTTACATGATAAGGCAACAACAGTATATATATATATATTATTCTCGGATGCCATGAAATCACACACCACTATCATATAAAATAAATCAATTATCACCACCCTACTAGCACTTAGGGGCCAAGATCATAACTATCTGAACCAGTCCCTAACTCAGACATGAAGCTACACCACCCACAGTCTACCCTCGGGGTGGCACCATCCGCAGTCTACCCTCGGGATGGTACGAACATCATTGGATAACCATGCTCAACCCACAGTCTACCCTCGGGGTGTCATGATATGGTATCAAATATAATCTCGCCCACAGTCTACCCTCGGGGCATCCAAAATCCCACACCGGTTTATAACCGCCTGGTGTAATCCCGCCTGGAGCTCGTCAGGCGTCCGTCTTGTTCTAGTAGGATATACCAATAGTTCGGTAGGACGGACCATCTCAATGCGCGCATGAGGATAAATGTCAAATACTAACTGATGTATGGAGGGAGATGGATACTAAACAAGGGTGGTTTCTAATTCGGGAGTCAAACATATTAATAATCATGCATCCAAAATTTCATTCCAAATATGCATCATGCATGCCTTGTACATATATAAAGTATAATACGATATAAAATTTCAATAAAAAGGGCATGAAATCATGAATGCAATGCTCACCATGTCAAAAGTACAAAAGTGTGAAAAATTCTATTTACACCCTATATTTATCATCAATTTTGCTGAAGTCCCAAAACTTTTAATCTTTGTAGTCAACCCCCAAACTGACTTTCGACCTTGACAATTACACACCCATAATCGAGAACACAATGCCTCACAAAATTTTCTTTTCCCACATTATCCTCTCCACCAATTATCATCAAAGCCTAAACCCAACAAAATAATAAAAATTGGGCCTCATCATTAATAATAATAAGCCATCCTACTAATATAAACAAATTCATCTAAAGCCTCAAACAATAATTGGGCCTCATTTTCATTTTACAACCCAATAAGGCTTCAAAAGGCCATGTCCATTTTAAAACCCAACTAACAAAATCTGGGCCTTATTATATTAGGCCCGCCACTATTATAATAAAACTCAATAATTCAAACAACTATCTTTTCCCCAAAATTTCCCAGCAGCTAAACAAAAATGTCTCTTCCAAATGACGTTAAGCACAAAGCAAAATGAACTTCCAGCCAACAAAATAAAAAAAAATCAATTAGCAATTCTATACATACAAAGTTCAGTTCACGTTTTCATCATACCAATATTTCTTTTTAAGAAACAATTCCAGCCAACATTACAATATCAAAACAGTAAATATATGAACACTCAAGGTAACTTCCAGCAGCTCCAACTTGCAAAATTCATAAACTGAACCCATAACAATAAATCATCATTAAGAAAGTATCAAAACTCATATGCTGACTATTCTTAAATTTTATTATGCCCAACCAACGCAACCAATCAATTATCAATTTCATGCATTCTCCTCATCACAATTCACTGCTTAGCATTCCCATAAACAAGCACAACAAAATATTAAAGAGGGACATAACACCCGAATTGTCCACAACCACACATGAAATTAAAAACATGCAGTTTCATGCAATATTATTCCACTCACACAAAAAATTTAGCTCAGCCCGAAAGGTCCAGCTGCCTCAAAGATCTTGCCTTTCTCCTCCACCTAACAACCCGAAGCACCCAAGAATTTAGAGAAAAAGAAAAGCACAAACTGTATGAATGGTGGAATGATATGCACTCTAAAATCACATGCATGTTACCCATTGAAGAAAAACTTGTGAGATCTCCTCCTTCCTCACTTAGCCGACACTCACTCTCTCTCTTTCACTCTTCTTTCCCTTCTCTTTGGCTTTTCTTTTCTTTTTTTTTTTTTTTTTCGGCTGTCTCTCTTTTTCCACTCCACCATTCCTCATCTCAAAATTAATAAAATTTCACAACCATGGCAAAACAATGTGCCAAAACCGTGGGCTAATTCTCCTAAAGAAATTCCTTTAATCCATCTTGCATTGGCCAATTATGCATGCATCCCTTAGTCTTTGATTCTTACATCTTGCACCCCAAAATCCTTTAAATAAAGTTAAGTTTTATCATGATCTCACCCCTGGAGAATTATGCATGTACCCTTGCATGACACAATATTAAAAGGACCCCTCATCTTAAACAATTTCATAAAGTTGTTAAAAGATTTTCACACTTCCAATTTCGCACAAGTACTCTTGCAAAACTACCTAATAACCCAGCATGCCTTATTTCTTACTAAAACATCTCTAAAAAGTTTCAATTCTTACATATTACCCCCTAGATTCACATAAATAAAAAATTAAGTAAAACTCACAAAGAAAATACGGAGTATTACAATTAAGGCATACTTACACGATCTGCAAACCATTTAGGAAATAACTGTTCTTGTGTTTTGAATATGTTATCACAATTTAGGGCCTCCAACTCTTTTAAGTGTTCTCTGTTTGTTACATAAAGAAAAGAGACAATTATGGTTATTGTTAGTAAACGGTCCCGTATACGCAGCGGAAACAAAAATATAATATAACAGGATCGTTTACATGAGCCAAGATCAAGGGTATGATTTTAACAATTTATATTAAATAAAATCTGCATAAATATTCAACATGAGTTAAGAGAAACAAACGCACGTTGAAGGCTCCTCCAAATTTGTCGTCAAACGTTTTGCTACCGATCCAAGTGTAGGATCGAACCTGCGTAGTCCACATGAAGACAATCTCAAAAGAATCAAAGAGGGATTTGCTAGATCCTTTTTGGCTTCAAGATTAAGAAGAAAACAAAAAAAACAATTGAATTGATTTTTAGGCTCAAAAGTGTTACTGCCGTGGGAGAAGCAAAAGGGCTGCTGTGTGTTTTGGTTTTCAAAGAAAAACCCTTCATTCAAAATCACACACTTTTCTTTTTATATTTAAAAACAATTTGCCCTAATCCCATACGGAATAGGTTTGGGCTCCAACCCAAACGCCCCATGTTGCCAAACACTCCCAATTTGATTTATTTTAATTTCCATCATTATCTCAATTAAAATCAATTAATATATATATTTAAATATATATATATATATATATATATATATATTAACATTTAACAATAATGATAATATATTTAAATATGTGTGAACACATATTTAAACATAATTTCACTTATTTAATTTTTCTAACAAATTAAATAAAGGCTACGACCTCAGCAAATTTAATTGCCACCCGTGAAATTACCAAAATACCCTTTCGCCTTAAAAAGGACGAAAACGCCCTTCTTTCTTCTTGCATCTTAAATTGTCTTCTATGTGTGTGACCCTTAGGCTCCTTATCATATCGGCAGTGTATAGTATTGCGATTAACACCAATTAATCGTCTCACTAATACACAAACCAAGATTGGCCTCTAGCAAGGCATCATGGCCACCCGATAGATTCGGATTCAGCAAAGTAGCTACCTGTCAACGATATGGTTACCGTGCAATTCGATCCTTTCATCATACGTTATCTCGGCGAGGCGAAGGCATAGAAATAGTGTCAACCTTCGGTTACTCTCGATATTATTTATTCGGTTTACGGACCAATGACCCGTATTATAAAGCTGGATAGAGCAACAACTCAATCCCACCTTTGTGGCCACGCTTTTAGTGTCATTGCCATATCTTGAATTGCGCCGTGAGATAACTTTCTCCCGTACCCGGGAGTGATAAATCCTCTGTCAATCCACCATAGTCTTGATACACTCCTTGATGCAGCCAATCACCACCGTATTGACAGCTCTAAAAAGAACTGCATTAGGCTAGTGTCAAACTACACCAATCGGTACACAAGGCGCTCCGGTGATCTCAAGTCTAAGGATCACATGCACCACCATTCGTTAGAGGATTTGTTCCATAGACACTGGGGTTACCATCCATATGGAATCCTTTGGTGGGTCAGTCCAGGTGAACTTCTTTGTCTTTGTAATTGCCTACAACAAACACCCATGTGTTGCACCGGGTTGTCACCAAACAACCTTGACAAGTGAGATCGATCCGCCTTTCGGCGAGGTCGTTCAACACTATGATAGCCTTACCGTATTATCTGTGCCCTTAGTTCAGAATAATACTAGGGCTACGGACGTTTCTAGAATGACCACCATATGTGCTCATAGAGTTCTCACTATCAAGATTTGAAACACTTGATACCCTCGTCACGGCTCTACCATTCTAAGGACATATATCAATACATATTGCAATAATAATGCTTTACGCGATATAGAATAAAATGCCTTTTATTGATTAATGAACATTATTACAAAGAGTCAATTCTACAATAATTGATTGGCTCTAGGGCATCTACTCTAACAGTTATAATGCTCAACTTATATACAGTTTAAAACATTTGTTTGTCAACAGGTTTCAACTAAACTTAAAAAGGGACTCACTCTAGAAAAGGTTGCAGTTCTTCACAATTGTTCAAGACGTACCAATGAGCCTTTTGCAATTCATCGGTGGAAGTTCGATTAACTTCCTTGAACCCCATGGGACGAGCCTTTTGACGAAAGGGGCCGATAATACTCCATACATTTGTCCATGCAAACTGTCATCATTTCTCTCTACTCGATTAAATCTAGTTTCAATTCCCCACAAATACATTGAACAAAATGTTAGTGCTTCATTCACCAAATAACCCTCCGCAATAGAGCCCTCTGGTCTAGCTTTGTTTCTAACATATTTTTTCAATTTTCCCAAAAAACCTTTCAGTTGGATACATCCACCGATATCCAATGGACCACCCAATTAGCTTCCAATGGAAGGTGTATAGCCAAATGAACCATAATATCAAAAAAATGCAGGAGGGAAAACCATTTCAAGCTTACAAAGAATTAGGCCTATATCTTGTTCCAATCTATTTAGATCATTTACAGACAACGTCCTAGCACATATTTGTTGGAAGAAGTAGGACAACTCAACAAGTGCAGTACAAACGTCTTGAAGCAAAAATGGACGTATTCCAACGGGCAGCAGTTGTTGTAGCAGGACATGACAATCATGACTCTTTAACCCATGAACCTTGCCGTCTTTCACATTGACACATCGGGAGATATTACTTGCATAACCGTCTGGAAACTTCACTGATTTCGAGGCGGCAAAATTGTCTTCTCTCATCTAATGTAAGAGTATAACATGCTTGTGGTTTCAAATATCTATCACCATGAGGTTGCAAATGTAACTCTGCGCGTATGTTCATATCAGCCAAATCCAATCTAGCTTTATCAGTATCTTTTGATTTCCCTTCCATGTTCAATAATGTGCCAATGATGTTGTCACATATGTTTTTTTCAATGTGCATCACATCAAGGTTATGTTTGATTTTAAGTTTACACCAGTATTCCAACTCAAAGAATATACTTTTCTTTGTCCAATTTGATGCACCAGGACTCTGTTTCCTTTTTCTACCTCTATCAACTGATAATATATTTTTCCCGAAACGCACATCGTTCACATGAGATTGTTGTTCATGAATTTCACCCCTGAATATAGTTTCGGCGAAGATCTAATTTCTCTTTTCCCATCGAATTGCTTGCTTCGCCTCTACCGATGATCTGGAGACAAGAATCGCTGATGTCCCATGTAGCATATTTTACTTCGCAACAATTGGGATGAAGTATTCTCATTACATACAGGACAAGCCTTATAGCCTTCGGTTCTCCATCCAGACAAATTGCCTAAGGCGGGAAAATCATTAATTGACCACATGACAGCGGCATGTAAATGAAAATGTTCTCCCCGAGCTGTATCATAAGTCTCTACACCATCAACCCATAACTCTTTTAATTCTTCAATCAATGGACGCAAATACACATCAATATCTCTTCCAGGTGCTTTAGGCCCTGGAATGAGCAATGACATCATACAGTAAGGGTATTTCATACACTTCCATGGAGGCAAATTGTAAGGGACAAGTACCACTGGCCACATGCTATAAGATAGACTCATGTTCCCAAAAGGATTAAAACCATCAGTTGCAATACCCATCCGGACATTTCGGGCATCTTGTGCAAATGAAGGGTATATCTTGTCAAATTCTTTCCAAGATTCAGAATCAGCAGGATGCCTCAACATATCTTCTGTATTTAATCGTTTTTCCTTATGCCACACCATATCTTCAGCTGTGTGCCTTGACATGAAGAGTCGTTGGAGTCTAGGTTTCAGTGGAAAGTAACGCAAAACCTTATGTGCAATTTTTTTGCCCTTTCCATCATTAATCTTATATCTAGGTTCATCACATACAGGACATTTATCAGCATTCGCATGCTCCTTCCAAAAGAATGCACAATCAAACCTACATGCATGTATTGATTCATAGCCTAAGCCTAATTGTTGCATAATTTTTTCTAGCTTCGTAGTAGGATTCGGGAGATTGGATCCTTTAGGCAACACACTTTTTATCAACTGTATTATCAAGTCACATGATTTATCAGTCATGTGAGTAATGGCTTTTATATGCAACAATTTAACTATGAACTCTAGGATCGACATGTTGGTGCACCCTGGATACAATTCTTGTTGAGCATATGCAAACATGTCATCAAATTTCTCATAGTCTACAGTCCTAAGATTATGGGTTGTACTACCACCTACATTTGATGAATCCCCATCCATATGCATGTTTACTGGACCACGAGCATCATTAAGCATTTCCATGATGTCATCATCATCTTCATATTCATTGTCGACTTCGTCGCCAGACACGACATCAAATATGGTTCCAACATTTAAGTGTTCCCCGTGAAAAGTCCATACATCATAACTTCTTGAAAACCCATGTCTATACAAATGTAGCTGAATGGTGTATATATCATGTGATCTTGTATTCAAACAAGATCTACATGGGCAGCGGGTCTTACCCTCACTATCCAAATGTTGTTTTGCAATGTCTATGAAAGAGTCAATTCCTTGAATATATTCATCGCACAACCTATTAGACAACCAAATCCATCTTCTATCCATTGTGACCTTCTAGGTTCGCAAACAAAACATAAATTCAATATCATAAATATGTTCTATCACAAAGACAATACTCAACCCAATTAAACCACATTCATCCATACAAAGAATATAGTACTAGTGATAATGTAAATGGGTATAAACGATCAATAAATTAATTAAATATCAATTTACGTAACTTATACCTTTTTGTTATGGTTTTAGTAGCAGTGGTGCCCGTAGTCTTCTTAGCCTCGGTCTTCAAGTCAACTTTAAGATCCTCAAATACCTTTTACAACAAAATAATTAGGTTATAATTTTATAATTTATCAAGAATATGTCATTTTCCTTATATGAAAAGAAATACCACACTCAAAATTAAATGAATCTGATTTGTGCAGTGTGTGGGGCAGTTGATTGACTGCAGTTTTTGTGAAACATTTTGTTGCAGTTTTTTGTGAAGAAATGCAGTAAAATTATCAGCATCAACAAAAACCATAAACTAATTTTACTGCTATTAAACAGAAATAAGAATGGCAATTGATCATATCATAAGTCCAAGCACGCGGCATTAAAAAAAATAAAAAGTCACAATCTTTAACTTTGATACGATATTTGCATCAAACCTTCCAAGTGTTTCTACATCTCATTTTAAGATATTAGACCAAATCTAAACATATTCAGGTCCTTAACAAATTAGGCTGTGATTAACATGCACCACCAACATGAATTAAAAAAGAAAAAAAAACTATTATTATATACTTTCCTTTTAGGTAGGATTTGACTCCATTTTACTTGCCCCCGCAAGATATTGGCATCGCCAACTTCAAACTTGTGCGTCCTATTGGCAAAGGATCTAGTCCACCAATTGATAGGGATTTATTTATCTATGATTCATTGAATTTAATGGAAATCTCTATACAGTCATAAAGTAGATTGAACAGAATTATACTTCATATGCATCACCAATCACAATATATGAAGAAGTTTCCAAATCTTCATAAATAAACATTGCAAACACATAAGAAATTGATATTTGCCTTACGCAGATTAAAATGAAAACATAGGACTAGCTTACAGTTGAACATGTCTATCTATATAGGGGGAGAGTGACCGAGAGTGCTCACAGTTAGGAATTATGCAAGGAAGAAACTTGTACTGATTAGTGTCATCCAAAGTGGTCTGCATCCACCTAGGATCACAAACACATTCATAAAAGAAAGTGCTATTCATAGAAGGTTGGCAATCTCCCCGTCCACATTCCACTTCTTTGCACACACTATCTGCACCCAAAATCAAAACAAACACACAAGAACGACATCAATCTTCAAAATCAAGATTGACCCAATTGCTAAAAAGTAGTAATTTAATCCTTCAACTTCTTATCAAAAATAACAATATTGCAGTAGCAATTAAACACACCAATACTTCAACTTCTATCATCACACCACAAGACTTCAATCTTCTTATCAAACACACAAACAACTCTAAGTGAACAAAGAAAGGACGCGTATAATAAACGAAAATCAATGCAATGTCAATAAACGAAAATACATCAGCTTCTAAAAATTTGAAATCAGATTCAATATTACCATGTGAGAGAACTAAAGAATCAAAAATTGTACTTACAGGAGGTTAGGGGACGCCTCGTATTGGATGAATGAAGGAAGCCAAGAAGATCAATTGAAAGATGAAGATCGTGGAGAAGAGATGAAGTCGAGTTACGCGATTAGAAATTCGGCCAACAGAGATTAAGATGAAAAAGCGTTAGATCGAAGAGATGAAGATGCGTGGGGAAAAGATGAAGTCAGGTTCTGTAGTTGGGAAATTCAGGCAACAGCGACGGCAAACATGCATTCAGAAGAGATGAAATTTGGGTTGTGCCTTTGGGAAATTTGGGGAAAAAGCTAGGGCAAACATGCATGGAGAAGAGATGAAATTGACAAAAATGCTTGCTTTATATAGGTTAGGGTATTCTGTAAATAACTTAAAAAACCTAAGGGTTCTAATTAGTTATTTAATTTTGAAATATAATTCTATTATGCAAATAAGTCAATTTGTAACTAAAAATTTAGTCAGTAAAGAATTAATGTTAGTTGCCTATAATTTAGGTTTGGCGGGAACAAATAATTTGGAGGAATATGAATTTTTTAAGTTAAATTAGCAACTAAATCAAATTTAGTTGTTGTATATACTTTGGGGCCCTTGTAATTACTGTCCAAATATGGGATATTTTGGTAATTTCATTTTTCTACAACTAATCATAATAGTTACTAATAAATCCCTAATTATTCGCAACTAATTTAGCTACTAAGGGGTAGTTGCAAAAAAGTGTTTTTTGTAACAAAAAATGTAGATGCAAAATATAATATTTTAGATGCAAATTATCAAATTTTGGAGGGAAAAATCATCCGAAAAAAAATTACAACTAAATTTATTAGTCACTAAAACAACCGGTTCTGTGACTAACAAAATAATCGCAAAAAAATAACTTTAGATGCCAAGTGTTGGAACATGTGGGCCCCAAAATATTAATCCTCTTTGCTCGACTAATGTCAATTTAGTTGGTAAATGTAGCCTTTTTGCAACTAATTCTGGTTAGTTGCTAAAAAATTGGTTGCAAAATGTCAATTTTCTTGTAGTGTGGAGGATTGACATAGATGTCGTGGGAATCTGTATGTTCTACATTATTGGCAGAGGATATGCGGCGAAGAGGTTCAGAAGGTTTGTCTAGGGATGCTTTAACTGCTAGGGGACGAAACCTTGATAGGAATTCTAATAAGTCTGGCAACAGGGGAAAGTCGCGAGGTAGATCTAAGAGCAAGGATAAAAGTAAGATTAAATGCTGGAGATGTCATGAATTTGGGCATTTTAAGAAAAACTGCAGAAACAAACCAGTGAAGGGGAAGGAAGCTGAAACTTCGTACAAACGAGAATCAAACGGTGATATGTATGTGGCTGCTGCATGTATGGCTAGATCAGACCAATCAGTCTAGTATGTTGATACTAGTGCGTCATTCCATATGACACCTCACAAGGAATGGTTTTGTGAGTATAAGACATACAATGGAGGAAACGTTCTGTTAGGAGATGATACTGCTGTGAAGATTATTGGCCGCGGGAAAATCAGGCTGAGGTTGCATGATGGTTCAGTGAGGACACTCCCTGAAGTGATGCACATCCCTGATATGAGTAGAAATCTGCTCTTTGTTGGAACAATGGCTGACGCAGGTATAGTATTCAATTGTGACAGAACATCTTGTAAGATGACTCGGGGATCTATGGTTATTGCACGAGGAGTTCGACATGGTACACTATACAGGCTGCAAGCATCAGTTGTAAGAAATTCCTCTTTGGGTGGTTATGTTTCGGAAAAGGAGGCTGAAAAAGAAATTGATTCTGCAACATTATGGCATCAGCGAATGGGGCACATTGGAGAGACGACTTTGTCTACTTTGGTGACTCAGAATATGGCTGAAGGTATTCCTAATTGTTCCATGAGTTTTGGGTTTTGTGAGGAATGTTTACAAGGCAAGCAGAATCGGGTTAGTTTTCAATCGACAGGCACGAGAGCAACAAAAATATTGGAGTTAATTCACAGTGACATTTTTGGGCCCACTCCAGTGGAATCTATTGGTAAATCCAGGTATTATGTATCTTTCATTGATGATTTTTCTATATACTGTTGGGTTTATTTCATGCACAGCAAGTCTGAGGCTTTTGAGAAATTTCAGAAATTTAAAGCCTTAGTTGAGAATTAGTTTGACAGGAAGATTAAAGCTTTGTGGACTGATAATGGCGGTGAGTTTTGCTCTAGTAAGTTTGAGTAATTTTGTGCGACACATGGAATTGCAAGGCAGAAAACTACACCTTACACGCCTCAACAAAATGGAGTGGCTGAACGTCTCAATTGGTCACTGTTAGAGAAGGCTAGATGTATGCTGAATATGACATATTTGGGGTCTGAATTTTGGGCTGAAGCTACCGCAATGGCTTGTTATTTGAAGAATCGGTCTCCCACTTCTTCTGTTAAAGACATGACGCCATATGAAGCTTTGTATGGTAAGAAACCTAATCTGTCTTTTATTCGAGTTTTTGGTTGTGATGCGTATGTGCATGTGCCAAAGGTGAAGAGAAGCAAGCTTGACAGTAAATCTGAGAAGTGCAAGTTTGTGGGGTTCAAGGATGGCATCAAGGGATACAAGTTGTGGAATCCTGTGAGTAGAAGCATTATCTACAGTAGAGATGTAATCTTTAGAGAGGTAAAACAACGTGTGGGAACTCTTGAAGATCTTGAGCAGTCAAAGAAAATTCAGTTTGATGTGACTATAGTAGAGCAAGATGAGGAGATGACTCCTAATGTTGTTGCAGAGACTGAAAATTTAGAGTCTACAGAATCTGACCATGGAGATAAACTTGATAGTGTGGCTGATGAGGGTTCTGTGGATGATTCAGAGGATGATTCTGATGATGAAGTTGTGGTGCCATCAACTTTGAGGAGATCTACAAGAGTTAGAAAGGCACCAGTTCGTTTCTCTCTAAGTGCCTTGAGTGGATTACATGCTTTGAATGTGATTGGTGATGAACCTAGGAATGTAAATGAAGCAAGAGCCATGGAAGATGCAAATCTGTGGGAGGTTGCGATGAATGATGAGATGCAGTCACTGGACAAGAATAGTACATGGACCCTATGTAAATTGCCTAAGGATAGAAAGGCAATTGGTTGCAAGTGGGTGTTCAAAAGAAAGTTGTAGGCAGATGGGACAATTGCAAAGTATAAGGCGAGACTCGTTGCAAAGGCATTCTCGCAGATTGAGGGTGTTGATTATGGTGAGATTCTCTCCTGTGGCCAAGTTAACATCAATCAGGTATGTTATATCTATTGTTGCTGCGTATGATCTTGAAATTGAGCAACTTGATGTAAAGACGACATTCTTACATGGAGATTTAGAGGAGGAAATTTACATGAGGCAACCTGAGGGGTTTGTATGTAAAGGGAAGGAAGACTTGGTGTGTAGGTTGAGGAAGTCTCTGTATGGACTTAAACAATCACCAAGGATGTGGTACAAAAAGTTCAACTCCTACGTTCTTTAGCATGGTTTTAGCCGAAGCAACGTGGATCACTGTGTGTACGTAAAAAGGTTAGAAAATGTCTTTGTTATTTTAACCTTATATGTAGATGATATGTTGTTGATAGGGAATAGCAAGAAGTTGATAAATTCTGTGAAGGGTTTGTTGGCTGCACAATTTGACATGAAGGATCTTGGGGCTGCAAATTTTATTTTGGGTATGCAAATTACCAGAGATTGTTAGAGTTGTAAATTATGGTTAGGGCAGAGAAAGTACATCAAGGAGGTGTTGAAGAAATTTAACATGGTAGACTGCAAACCTGTGAAGACTCCTATGACTTTGGGAGTGAAATTGTCTACTGATCAGTGTCCTAAGTCTGAGGAAGATGCTGAAGAAATGACACATGTGCCGTATGCGAGTGCTGTAGGTAGTTTGATGTATGCCATGGTGTGCACGTGACCCGATATTGCACAAGCAGTGGGAGTTTTGAGTCGCTTTATGCCAAATCCTGGTAAGGAGCATTGGAGTGCTGTAAAGAGGGTTCTCAGATATCTTTGTGGGACCTCGGATTTATCATTATGTTATGGAGGCATGGCGACTGGGGATGAGCTAGATGTGATAGGTTTTGTGGATGCTGATTGGGGAGGTGATCTCGATAGTAGGCGTTCCACAAGTGGGTATGTATTCTCTTTATTTGGTGCTGCTGTTTGTTGGATGAGTAAAAGGCAAAGTATTGTGGCTTTGTCATCGACTGAAGCAGAATACATGGCATTGACGCATGCAGGCAAGGAAGCTATGTGGCTTCGAAGATTGAGTTTAGAGCTTGGTTTCAAGCTTGATGCTGTCAAGATTGGGTGTGACAATCAAGGGCCTATTTACTTAGCCAAGAATCCTACCTTTCATTTGCGATCAAAACACATTGTCATACAATATCATTTCATCAGGCAAAAGGTGGAGGAAAAATTGGTGTTGTTAGAGAAGGTTGATACACTTGTTAATGCTGTAGATTTTCTTACCAAGGCTATGAGCTTAGCAAAGTTTATATGGTGTGTTGATGAGGTAGGCCTTCATTGTGTGAAGTATTCGCCAAGTGGGAGAATGTTGGAGTCGTCGACTACTTTAGCATTAATGGGTAACGGAGACACACTCGGGGGTCCCACTGGGCTTTTCCATGTATAACCGCTGTATGATTTCTTTTAAGTTACTAATTCCTTATTGGGTTGGGCTTAGGAATAGGAATCCTTGTAAAACTAGGTTTAGTCTCTTAAACCTAGTATATAATCATACTTTTCTCTTGTTATGGTGTGTGAGAGCAATTCATTCATTGTAAACGAGAGAGGTGAGACATATTGCAATAATATTGACTTAGCTGGACGTTGTCCACATTGGGTGAACCAGGGTAAATCGCGCGTATTATTATCTTTGTTTAGTATTTGATTTGTTTTACTATTTTATTTTGTTCCTATTGTTGTCTCTTTTTCGTTCAAGACCATGAGCATACTCTACAAAACAATTTGACAACTCCACATAACCTTCGGAAGGCTGATAGTTTTTAAAGGCTTTCAAACTAAGAGCCTAATACTATCATCATGATTTAGTTCCTCAACTCTGTGTAATTCATCCACTCCATGAGTTGTTAGTAACTTTTTATCTCTTGTTGTTATTATGATCCTACTGCCTAAACCAAACCAATCATGCTTTCCAGCTAACGCATTTAAGTGGTTTATATGAACTGCATCATCGATAATAATAACTTTTTTGTGCTTCAACCTACCTTTTATCTTACTAACTCCATCATAGATATTGTGTATGTCAATATGACTTGGTCCAACATTTTGGATCTGGGATAGAAGTATATTTTGTAAAGAAATCAAGTTATTCTTTTCTGACATTTCTCTAACATTGGCGAGAAAACTATGACCTTCAAATTCACAAGAAAGCAACTCATAGACTACTTGTGTAATAGTTGTCTTGCCTATTCCTCCCATTCCACAAATCTCAATCATGCAAACAACATCACTCCCTCCACCTATAAGAATCTTCAATTTCTACAAATGTGAATCTATGCCAACTAGGTCCTTGAAACTCATGCATGTTGAAAGGTGCCTTAATTTAGTTGAAATTTCCTTCACAATTTCTTGAATAAATTTAGACTCGTGCCTGTAGAGTGAAAAAAAAAAAAAAAAAATTAAAAGAAGAACATGAATATGTATTTACAATTAGGGGTGTTTGGTTTCGAGTACCCTGCATTTTTTGAAGGAACCAGAATCGGAACCGGAACCAACGGTTCCTTGAAATTTGGAACCAAAACCAGAACCGACAGTTTCGTTTCCTAGGTACCCAAAATCGAAACCTGTAACAACGGTTCCACTTTCGGTTCTAGGCATCCTATAAAATTCATTACCCCCAAAAGTTTTTAAAATGGCAAAAAAACCCTTAAAAACTTACAAATACCCCCCCAACTGGCACTTGTTAACAAAAATAAAATTATAAATTATAAGTTCAAAATTACAAACTCTATTACTTTGTAAAGGTAGATTCTCAAAAGTCAAACCAACTTACTTTAAATATTATGAAATATAAATATAAATGTATTCACATTACTTTTTCTACAAAAGTTTTTATTAATCATTATACTATTTAATTTTATTTTATATTAGTCTCGGTTCCCAGTTCCGATTTCGGTTCCTAACTATAGGAACTGGAACAGGAACCGCACAGTAACGGTTCCAAAAATTTGGAACCAGAATCTACCGTTGTGGCGGTTCAGTAGAAAGCTGGAACCAAACCCCTGTACCCGCCGGATTGATTCCAATCGATTCTTTTGAACAACGCTATTTACAATACCCCATCAGTCATGAATCTTGAAGATATTTACTAATAAATAAATATTATAATATACATAATCCTCATAAACAAGAAAAAATTTCTTTTCCTTTTTTGTTTATTTTTATTCCAAATTTGTAAAATCTATATAATCTTATCATAGCTCATTATTTTAACAATGATAACTATTGTGACTGATCCTTAAAAAAGCTATCATTTACACTACATTACAGGTTGGTAATCTACAAAAGGAAATTGTAGCAAGCTATCATTTTGATATAAATGGCAAGAATCAATGGTTGAATTATTGTCCTTGATACAATGAATCCCTCTTGGAGATTAGGGATTAATATCCTTTTACATTGGCCTAAAAGTAACGATGGTGTAGTGTGAGATTGAGAGATACAACAGATTTGGTGAGAAGCAAAAAAGGAGTTTGGGTGTTTTTCTTCTTGTGCTCTGAAAATCATTGTAATAGAACTTGTTTAGTATCTATCTCTTAATATAATTGTTCAATTCATTAACATGGTGCAGAGAACGAGTTCAATGGCTGAGCTCAACTGGACATAGGCTTGAATTAAAGCCGAACCAGGATAAACACTTTGTGTTCTTTCTTTTTCTCCTTGCTTATAATTTCTCAGTCAAACTTGCTCAAATCTCTTCTAAGTGGTGGAGAGTTCTAACGGTACCACTTTATTTGTCATGCATATCAACATCTGCCAATGTAGAGGCGCTACTTGGAATTTTTTCTGAGCCGGGCTAAAATAGAAAATCTATCACGTAGATACTATGGACAACTAATCTAACGAAAATATAATAAAATGCTATTAAAGTTGAGCCCTAGCTATGATGCTTCTAAAAGTAAAACTCTTCTAATTCTGGATCTCAATCAATAGTTTCACTAAGTTAGTAGTGTAAATAACATGTATATATAAACTATATCTTTGACAATATTGAAATAATTTCAAAGTAACAAAATGAAAATAAAAAATGAAAGTTTGAGATATAGAGGATTATCTTAGAAATGAAAGCCACTCTAGACTTTTAAAGAGTAAAACAATAAAAACCGATAAATTAAAAGTTAATTAATTCCATGCTATAATACTCTTAAAAATTTATAGTGACATGCAGAGAACTAAGGAAATAGGTGTGTGACTTAGCAAAATCGTGATATAACAGATAGTGAAGATAAGAGTTGTATCTTGTAATTACATATCTTTTGTTACGAGCCTTTTAGTCCTGACCTGTAACCTTTTTTTTTTAAAAAAAAGACTAGCCGGCCTAAGTATCTTCTCTGCCTCTGCCAGGTCAAACCGGTGAGGCAATCTAATAAAGGTACTCTTTTGGTTGGTTAATTGTAGGACGTGTTAATGCAATTCAAAAAGCAGCAAAGAATCTTGTTGACTCTTTTTCCATCCAAACGGTCAAAGAATAAATAACATGAGAAACATAATACTTCAATCGTTTTGATAATTAAGCTCTGTATTATTTATATAGAAGAAGAAATAATTGTTACCTGTCCTTCAAATCAAAACCAGAGCGGTTGGCCACCTCAGTCAATGCATTCCTCGATGTTTGCACCCTTCCTATATTCTCTCTAAAAATTTCTTCAGCTTTACAAAGGCTTCACAGAAGTTTCCTGTTTGTTTCCTTATAATAGACGGATCGACATCATAAAAAATGGGGATGACCTTCTGTCCTTTTGTCTTCATACATTCAACAATTTTAATAAGTTCATCCAAATACCAAGTAGAGGTTACATAATTTATTGAGAAAACAACAACTGAAAATCTTGAGTCTTCAATTGCTTCCAGAAGTTCCGATGAAATGCATTTTCCTTGCTCAAGTTCTTTGTTATCTATAAATATATTAATTTCGCTTTGATTCAAACCGCTATATAGATGACCTGTGAAACTTTTGTGGGTATCTTCACCTCTAAAGCTTAGAAAGACATCATACTTCTAGCTAGAGAAAGAAGTACTATATGTAGATGTCGATGCTGCAAGGATGCTCCTGGAAGACAAGCTAGTTTTACAAACAATTCTCTCCTATGTTAGCATTAGTAATTTTAATTTATCTTTAATTTAATTTTTTGAAAAATAATCCAAATAATAAGTTTTTAAAGATACCAAAACATCCAATCGAGTTTATCTGTGAAATTAATTTCACGAATATATTTTTATTAGCAAGAAAGAAAAAGCTAACTCGTTCAACTAAAGATAAAACTTTGATATGATTAATGATTCGTTAGAATTGTTCATCTTGTTTAAAAATGAAAATCCCGAACTTTTAGAGCCTTTAACGGCTTATGGACTATAACATTCAAGTTAAATAAATGATAAAAATGGATAGAAACAGAGTTTATGTCAAAATTAAACTTACAACTTCTAGGGTGCGGCACCAACTGACGGATGAATTCTTACTTATTTCCGATTGAATAACTGCTACAAAAAAGCCACAGGATTTTCCGTTGTCGTGAGCAAAAAATTTTTTATCTATTGCAACATCAATATATAATAAGTGGAAGAATATTAGAACTTTTAGCAAACTTTCAAAACACGCATTACCAGCAACTTCAGCAGCTTCAATCTTCCTTTCCTTCTTCAACAATTGCAACTTTCGATTTTTTTTTTTTTTTGCTTGGTTATAACAATACTAATTTACCATTTCCCTATTGAAAAATTGTTCAAGGGTCCATAATCCATATATGCATTTCAGTTTGTTGAGACTTGAGATGCGTGAAAGAGCCGATAAACTCTGTTGAAGACTGAATATAGTAACTTTTATGAAGGTTCCAGGAAACTTCCTCCAAATTAGGCGTGGGGGCAAAACACTTGACTTTTCAAGGGTCTTCTTTTGGTGCTTTTATCAAACAATCAAGATTGGTTCAGAATCCAATCCCACAAACTCTCTCTCATAATCTCAATCTCACAAATTTTTTCTCATAACCCTAATGTAATAGTTTATAATTGGTCAATTTACAATTATTCAAATGAAAAATTTCATTAGAAATCAATTGCGAACTTCTACATGGGGTTGTGGGAGAAAATTTGTGAGATTAGATTGTAAATATCATATTGCTTTTTATCAACTAATAATATTTAAATTTTTATGATTAACTTTAATCTGTCAGAATATGAGCAAAAAGATGCAAAAGATAAACTAAGTTGCCGAAGAATGCAAGAAGAGGACAGAATGTAAGAAGACTTTTTTGTATATTAGTACTGTATATTTTGTGCTTTACAAAGTATGCAATTTATACAAAAAATGTAAGAATGAAATGAGGAATGTAATCAATAGTGTAGTTACAGAATAATCTTAATAAAGTAATTGCTGAAGTTACTCCTGGATATCTTGTAATCTGCTTGATTCCAGGATGCATAATTCTAGTAGTCAATATGACTTCCTTTCCATATTGCATCACTCCCCCTCAAGTTGATGGTTTGTAGATGTCAAAAACTCCAAGCTTGTGAAGCAAATATGAATGTTGTCGACTACACAATAGCTTCGTAAAAATGTCTGCTGGTTGCTCTAAAGTTCGGATATGCTTTGTCTTGATAACTCCTTCTTGAATTTTGTCTCGGATATAGTGACAGTCGATTTCAATATGCCTTGTCCTTTCATGGAATACAGGATTTGCCGCAATATCATTGGCAGCTTTGTTGTCACAGTGTAGGCTGACAGGTTTTTTTGTTTGTATCTCCAAATCCTTTAGTAATCCAAGAATCCAAACAATCTCACATGTGGTTTTTGCCATAGCTCTGTATTCGGCCTCTGCTGAAGATAATGATATTGTTGACTGCCTCTTTGTCTTCCAAGAAATCAAGGATCCCCCAAGTTTTATACAGTAGCCAGTGAGTGATTTCCTAGTCATTGGACATGTGCCCCAGTCTGAATCACAAAAGGCTATTATTTCTAAGTTTCCATCTCTTTGTAGAAGAAGGCCTAAACCTGGACAACCTTTCAGATATTTGAGTACCTTTGTTGCTGCCTCCATATGAGATTCCTTTGGTCCATGCATGAATTGGCTTAGGATGTGAACAACATAACTTATGTCTGGTCGCATCATGGTGAGATATATCAATCTTCCCACAAGTCTCTAATAGATGGTTGGATCCTTTAATGGAGGATCAATTTCTGAGGATGCACTTCTTTATCATATTGTTGGCTTGTGAGTTTAGTGTTTTGTTATACGGGAATCATGCTTGGTTTATGTGCAGATAATCCAGAATCTGATATGAGCTCAAGAACATACTTTCTTTGGTTGAGGGATATGCCAGCGAGAGACCTTGCAATCTCAATTCCCAAGAAATATTTAGGCTCTCCTAGATCTTTTATACATAAGTGTCTGTTGAGGTGTTTCTTTAAGGCTTGAATGGCGGGTTCATCATTCCTTGTATAAGGATGTCATCCATATAAATGATTAAAGCAATGAATGAGGTACCTTTACACCATGTGAAAAGGGCATAGTTATTTTTTTATTGTACAAATCTGATGTTTGTAAGTGCTTTTGTAATTTTTGCATTCCATTGACGAGACGCTTGCTTTAAAACATAGATGGACTTTCGCAGCCGACATACGGTATTCTCCCCTTGGCGCGAAGTTCTGGGAGATCCATGTAAATTTGCTCATTAAGATCGCCATGGAGGAAGGCATTATGAGCATCCATCTGATGAATCGACCAATCTCGAATAGCAGCAATAGATAAGAAAGCTTGGACAGTCACATGTTTAGTAATAGGGGAAAAGGTTTCTTGGTAGTCGAACCTTTCCCGCTGAGTAAAACCCTTGGCAACAAGGCGGGCTTTGTAACGTTCAATGGAACCATTAGCTCAGTGCTTAATCTTGTAAACCCATTTGCATCCAATAGGTTTCTGGTGAAACGGTCGAGAGACAATGTCCTAAGTATTATTCTGGGCTAGTGCATAGAGTTCATCTACCATAGCTTGCAGTCACTAAGCATGAGGAATAGCTTCTGAATAGCAAGAAGGTTCTTGATTGGTAAAGATCTGACTGATACAAATCCTGTGGGCAGCAAAGGGACGGTCATAGCTAACATAATCAGAAGCAGGATAAGGAGTACTTGACGCATTCTGAATAATGGGGCAGACATAGTCAACTGTCCATAGGGGTGGTCGTGTAGACCGTGTGGATTGACGTGGGGTCGGTTCTGGCTGATGCTCAGGACTGTTTATAAGATCGCAAGGTGAGTCTGTCAATGGAGCAGACTCCGTAGAAGGAACAAGAGTAGAGTATGTAGTTGTTGTAGGGGAACCTAGATCAAATGTAGGATTTATAGTGAAAAGTGGTCTCGATGGAGACAAATCATCTTTTAGGAAAAGAGGTGTCTGATGGGGAGCAATACTAGATTGATCAGTAGTATCCAGAAAAGGAAAGTTACCTTCATGAAAAACCATATCTCTGGAAATCATGAATTTGTTCTCTACTGGATTGTATAGGTGATACCCTTTCTAATACATAAGGTATTCCATAAAAACACATTGAGTGGCACGAGGACCAAACTTGTCGTGGGTCCCCAAATGAGTAGCATAACATAAACAACCAAAAACTCTGAGATGATCAATGTTCAGGAGTTTACCAAATAGAAGTTCATAGGGTGTCTTACCATTAAGAACTCTAGTAGGCATCCGATTGATTAGGTAAGTAGTAGTGACCACACATTCGCCCCAAAAGGAAAGAGGGTTGTTGGCTTAGTGTTTGAGAGCTCGGGCTACTTCTAAGAGATGTTTGTGTTTTCGTTCAACTATGTCATTCTGTTAAGGTTTATAGACACATGAACTTTCATGAATAATGCCAAGAGATGAAAAAAATGAGGAGCATTGATGATTAAAGAAATCATGAGCATTATTCGTTCGGATGCGTTGGACAGACATATTGAACTATGTTTTGACCATGGTGATGAAAGCCCTAATTTTGGTAAGTGTTTGAGTTTTTGAACTTAGGAGATAAACCTATGTCCCTCGGGAAAAATCATCAACTATGGTAAGAAAGAAACGAGACCCATCATGATTAGGAGTGTGATAGGGTCCTCAAATATCAATATGAACTAGGGAAAAGGGGTGAGTAGTGTGTGAGGTGCTGTGTGGAAAAGTGGGTCTAGATTGCTTGGCAAGTGGACAAATCGAACAATGTGGTTGTGGAATAGAAGCACTATGACCCAGTCTTTGATGTAAAATTAAAGAAATTTTATTAAGATTGTATTACAATCAGAAAATTTATTATTTACAATACAAGATAGAACATTTTGAGATGTGCCTACAGAATCAGTGATCCAGTAGTATAGACCATTATGAACCTTACCCGAGCCCATCAGTGTCCCAGTCAAAGGGTCCTGAAACTCACAAGTCTTAGGAAAAAAATTTAAGCAACAACGATTATCTTGACAGATCTTGGAAACGGAAAGAATGAGCGAAAAGTTAGGACAAATAAAACATTATGAAAAACTAAGGCTGAAATGAGTTGAACGGATCCTATTTGGGTGGTGGGAGCCATGGTTCCATTTGGCATACAGATGGATGTGGATGATTTTGTAGGTGTATGAGAGAAATACTTGGGATTGCAAATAATGTGGTCACTAGCCCCTGAGTCAATTATCCAGATATCATCTTTCTAATGAAATTTAAACAAAAAGATGTACCTGCATAGGATGTCGTATTAGCCTCGGGAACCTGATTGATCATCTAGAGAATCTGTTGGTATTGCTCAGGATTGAATGTGGGTGCTGAAATCTCGTTGCCCAAAGAGGTATGTATATCAATCTGATTTACTGTAGATCCAAATTTCTGATGGGGTGGTCGGCCATGTAATTTCCAACAAGTGTCACAATTGTGATTTCTTCTTTTACAATAATCACAATATCGTGCACTTTTTCCAGATTTATTGGACCCCGAGGCATTGGACCCATTGATGTGTTGTGGACCATTAGATGTGAAATAGGCTGACCCATTTGAATAGTAGAATTTAACCCATGTGATGCATTTAAAAAGGAATTTGGCTTAGACCCATTGATGTGTTATGGACCATTTGATGTGAAATAGGCTAGCCCATTTGAAGTAGTAGAATTTAACCCATGTGATGCATTTAAAAAGGAATTTGGCTTGGAGTCATTAGACCCATGGGATTGCACTATAGGATCTGAACCATTCAACCCATATTTACTCCCATATAAAACAATCTTCTCATTTTGCAACCCTAGGCGCCGCTCATGAGAAGTACCCACATTTCCCATTTCACCTTTCGCTCCTTCTTCCAAATTTTGTTGTTGGCTACTTGTAAAGGCAGTAGCGTCATCGGTGAGACCATCATGGGAGATCAGGCGTTGGCTTTCATCTTGTACATGAGTTGGTATGTCTGTTGGAGTGGCGGCACCGACAACATCGCTAGCATTTGAGTCTTGAAAGAAAGAAAACTATTATTTAAACCCATCAAAAATTGGATCAATCTATCTTGATCCTTCCCTCTCTAAATCTGCTGAAGGATTGTTGTCGGCACCTAGAAGGGTTCTTTGACGGCATCCAACTCATTCCACACCACCGATAATCGGTTAAAATATATTGTCACCGAAAGGTTATTTTACTTGATATCAGCGAGGTTTTGCCGCAAGGTGAACAATTTGGCCAGATCAAGTTGGCTATACATCTCCTTTATATTTTCCCACGTCTCTTGAGCATTCTCTGTCTGTGGCAGTTCGACGGCAATCTCCTGAGTTAGGGAGTTTCTGATCCATGCTTGGACAAGAGTGTTACACCGTATCCAGTGCTTGGCTTGATTTGGTTCAGTGGGTGTGGGAAGGGTTCCATCGATGAACCCTTCTTTGGCCTTCGTGATCAATGACCGCCAGAAGTCACGTGCCCATATGGCATAATTTTTGGAGCAGGTAAGAGGTTGCTTGACAAGCACTAGTTCTAATCCGTCGGACGCCGATGAGTAAAGTGGATCGCCGGGTTCTGGCTGATTGGAGGTGTTTGGCATAAGCTAGAATATTGGGTAGGGGTTTTGTCCCGTTTGGTTGGATGCCTGACCCATGAACTCGAATGGGTTTGGGCCATATTGAGTTTGGGTTTGTTCGGAATCTTGGTTTTGGTTTTGACTTTGTGTGGACTGGTTTGCTGGTGGAGTTGTGATTTGCAGGTTGGTAGTTGAATCCATGAGGGAAGTTATTTGGATAAAGTTTTATAGTTTCTGGGAAAAAACAAATTTGGTTTTGGAAGAGAAATTACTAACCCAAGTACCTTGTTTGCAGGTTCAGGAAATTTGGCTAGGAAGGATTTGCTGACTGAGAAGGATGCTCAATCCAAGTGCCTTGTTTCACCGACTCTAAAAATCTAGTTGGAGAGGTTTGCTGGGCGGAAGCGAAGTTAAAAGATTGCTCTGATACCATGTCAGAATATGAGCAACAACATGCAAAAGAGACAACTAAGTTGCTAAAGAATGGAAGAAGAGGACAGAATGTAAGAAGACTTTCCTGTATATTTGTATTGTATATTTTGTGCTTTACAAAGTATTCAATTTATACAAAAAATGTAAGAGTGAAATAAGGAATGTCATCAATAGTGTAATTACAGAATAATCTTAATAAAGTAATTGCTGAAGTTACTCCTGGATATCTTGTAATCTGCTTGATTCCAGGATGTATAATTCCAGTAGTCAATAAGATTTCCTTTCCTTATTGCATCATAATCTATGAAGTTTTGAAGAAATTTCCTCCAAATGTTGACTAATAAATAATTAAATTGACACAAATAACTCAAATCTGAAGCATTAAAAGCTTTTGGGCTTTTCTGGGCTGAATCCATAAATGGGTCTGACCAATCCAATATGTTCTTTTTTTATGCAAATCCAAAAATGAAATTCAGTTTCTTCTTATTCTTCTTTTTTTTTTTTTTTTCAAAATGATTGAGATGAATAAATTTCGTGCTATGAAACTAAATCCTCTTCCATGTTTTATTATATTAATTATTCTTATTTATGTGATCCAATGATATTATGCGATGATTGCTACATGAATCTACTTTAATTTATTTCTTGTATATTAACTTGATAAAATTGTGAACGTTTTAAAAAGAAAAACTTATTAAACAATGAATGCATCTAAATAATGGAATGTACAAAAATCCCCTTAATTTTAATTATCGCAAAAAGTGTATAAAACCACAAACCAATTGATTTAGACACATTTGTCATGGGTCGGACGCTCGTCCACTGTCCAAAAGATTAGTTTAATTTTATTTACCCATCTTATAAACCCAAGATTCAATCCACTTCTCTCCTATGTATAATCGTAACACATTGAAATAAAATGATCATATATTAATGTTGATTGATAATATTAATACACATAACTTTATTCTTTGAATTACATATACACAATTTTTTATACAATCAAATAAAAGTAATGTCATATATACAAACTAAATATATAAAATCTTAATTGATGTGACATTTATTAATTAATTTAAATTTTTATATACACATTTCTGTCACATTAGTGTGTACAAAGTTTGTTTATCATATTTATTCATAAAAGATAATATAACAAGTTAGCATGTAGAATAATACTTTTTAAAATAATTTCATAGTAAAGATAAAAATTGTGATAAACAATTTTCCATACTAGTTAACAATCAATTCTAACACAATTAATAAGCAATTTTTTTTTTTTCATTTTTCAAGTCATACTATTCCCGACTTAATATTTTGAGATTTGGAGAAAATGTCATTGTAGTCCCTATCACACTATTGCATTAAGGAATTATAAATTGTGCCAATGCTTGGAAACTAAAATGTCTATTTTTGTCGTATTTATTGAAAATTTTTATTTTTAATCTTGTAAAACTTAGAATTCATAAGAATGTGTGTCAATGGAGCAACGTCGCCCTTCGTAATTTCTCAATATAAGAGCCGCCATGGGATTGTAGAAAATTATCAACAATATTTCTTGACTTGGTGCTAAATTGTTGGAGTCGTCCTCATTCAATGTGACAGAAAACAATCTATAACTGTTTCATAATTAATATAAAACTAGGTGTAGAGCCCGTGCGTTGCACATAAAGGTGGAAAAGTAACCCGCCCGGCCCGGCCCGCGGCGGGTTACTTGTTTTGGCGGGCTGGGCTCAACCCGCCCGCCAACAAAGGCGGGCCGGGTTAGGCCCGCCAATTAAGGGAAAGATCTTGGACGGCCCGTCGCCTGACCCTAACCCGCCGGGTTAGGCACGGTCCGGGCCGGGTTAGCCCGATTTTATTATTTTTTTTTTGTTTTTTTTTGTTTTTGTTTTTTTAATTTACCTTTTCAAATAAATAATTATAAATATAATTATTTTTAGTTAACTTTTCAAATATCAATAATTCAATTCAATTCAATTTTTTTTTGTTAAAATTTCAAATATTAATTCAATTTTAATACAATAAAATTGTAATATAAGAAAAAATTAGACTTATTCATTTATCAAAAAAATAAAATAAGAAATTACAACAATTATTGCCTCGTTAAAAAACCTCACCAAGAAAAAACCCAATGGGAGAAAAAACTTAGTAAAGAAAAAAAGAGTGCAATAATTGACAATTAATTTACAAATTACATTTTACAAAACAACTAAATTGGGGGTGGTTCACTAGGACCTCCCTCATCTGTATCATCTATATTACAAAATTGAAATGATTCTATTAAAGCATTGTCGATAACCTCGTATTGATCTTGATGGCGCGATCGTTCCCAATCTCGAAGACATGTGAGGACTTCAATCATTTTTGGAGCAAGTTTAGTCCTCCTTTCATTTAAAATCCTTCCACTTGCACTAAATGTTTGTTCGGATGAGGACGGTTGAGGCAGGGAACAGCGAAAACATCCAAGGCAAGTCTTGATAATACCGGAAAAATACATTTTACGGCTCTCCAATACTCTAAGAGATCAAAGTGACCTGTTGAAAACATTTCGGGGGTTGCCAAATATTGTTGAAGTTCATTACTCTGCGACTCCATGGAGGACAGCATATTAGTTGTTGTTGTTGGTGGTGGTGGTGCGTCTGAAGAGGAGGCTGTGCTTCGGACTCGGGTCCTCTTCGGCCTATTCAGTGCATTCCAAGAGAATAAGTCTTCATTTGTTTCTTACTCTGACTTCTCTGGATATTTCGCCTCTTTGCGACTGCGGGTTCCCATACCTGTTTTCATATTGGAAATATACTTCAAAAAGACTATTTTTTACCTCTCCTATTTGATTGATATATGATTCGTTTTGTAAATTTTCACTTAAATTGTCAAGACCATTTTCTAAACGTGCTAATTTAATTCTAGGATCAAATATAGCACCTAAACAATAAAGAAAAGGAACGGGTCTCCAATATTTCAAAATTTTTTTTCCATTGCCTTTATTGGTGCATGTAAAATTTCATCATCTTTGTTTTTTGTAAATAACTCGGAAATTTTTATAATTGCATGTATTACCAATGGACTAGTAGGGTAATACACACCAGAAAGTTGTAAAGTGGCTTGGTAAAAACATTTGAGAAAAGAATGAAATACTTTAGCTATCTTCCAATCATTTTCTACCAAATGATGAGGACCTCTATTATTTGCTACAAAATAACTAATTATATTAGCATAAGGTAAACATGAATCAAGCATTAAATAAGTACTATTCCATCTAACAGGCATATCTAATGCAAAAGTTCTAGGAGACATATTTGATTTTATACAAGCTTCTTGAAATTCAGCATTTCTTTTATTACTACTAGTAATCCAAGCTAAAGATTCCCTAATTCTATCAATATTTTTTTTAATTGTTTTCATACCACTTTTCACAATTAAATTAATAACATGACATGCACAACGTTGGTGAAAAAACTTCAAATTATTATATAAAAGATAATTATTTTGAAAAAAATTCTATAGCTTTACTATTAGAACTTGCATTATCTAAAGTTAAACTTATCACTTTATCAATAATATCATAATCTTCTAAAACTTCAATAATTTTATTATAGATTTCTAAACCACTATGATCCACATCCATTAATCTAAATCCTAATAAAGATTTATTTAATTTAAATTCATTATCAAAATAATGACTAGTCACACAAATATAATCTTGTTTAGCTCTACCACTCCAAATATCAGCGGTTAAAGCCACACTAATATGACAAGTATGAAATTTATTTTTTAATTCTAATTTCATTTTTTTAAACAATTTTATTAAATCATTTCTAGTTGCAGTTTTAGAATAACTTTTAAATCCTGGAAAAAATGAATTTTGAACAAATCTTTCAAAATATTTATCTTACGCCATATTAATAGGTTGATCGGGATGCGGCAATATATAAAGCTAAGCTGTTCCCTATATACATCAGAATTATAACGCCAAGTAGTACCCATATTAGTTATTTGAGTTTGATTGGTTTCTCTATTTCCATGTTGATTAATATGTTTATTAGCATGCCTTTTTAAAGTACTAGTACCATTACTGAATCGCTTTATAAACATTTGCACAATATTTGCATCTTGCTTTCTTGACTTGAACGCCATTTTCTGTCTCATAAAACTTGTCGAAATGCGCCCAAACATCGATGTGTGTCTGCTTTCGACGGCCGATTGATGATCCCGCCTCGGCTTGAGATGAAGTTGGACGGGGAGGGACGCGATTACGGGGAGGGACGACTTCTAGAACCACCGGGCGTTGTTGGAATCGACGCCATATTTTTGAGGTGTATCGGATTCGAGGCCGGGATTGGGACAATGGGACTATTTGAATCTCCTGCATTCATAGTAAAATCAAGCGGGACTAGGACTAGGATAATAGTTTTCTTCCTCATTGAAATTGATGGGAGAGAAATATCTATCCATTGTAGACTTGTAGTTGAAAAAAAATGATGTAGAAGAAATAAAAAATTAAAGAAAGAGATTTGGAATATGGAAATTGGAAATATGAATTGAAAATTGCAAAACCTAATAAAAATTAAAATAAGAGCAAATTGATAACAAAAATATTAAGAGAATAAATGAATAATTGAGACTTGAGAGTTGAGAGAATAGAGAATATGAGAAAATGAGAGAATTTGAGTTGTGAGAAAAATATGAGAGTTTAGGTCCAATTTATAGAAAAAAATAGGGAAAGAAAATGACGAAAAAGACCCCTCCAACGGCTATAAAACGGCTAGATTTCAAGGGTAAAAGTGTAATTGAAAAAAATAAAAAATATTAATAATTTTTTTTTTTTTGGGCCAACCCGCGGGTTGGCCGTTGGCAACAGCCAACCCGCCAGCAACCCGCCGGGTTGCGGGCCTCTTTGAAAGAGGCCAAAATAGCAACCCGGCGGGCCGCGGGTTACCTTAGTGTAACCCGGCCCGCCCGAGGGTGGGCGCGGAGGTTGGGCTCAAGAACCCGGCCCGCCATGAAGGCAGGCCGGTTTGAGCCCTCTTTTTTGCGGGCCGGGTTAGGGTTGGCCCGCCTAACCCGGCCCATATGTTCTACCTCTAGTTGCACATATATGTTTATTGCTTGTATTTCAAGTATTGTTGTTTAGAAATTAAAAATAGCAATTTGACAAAAATATTACATGTGTGAAATATATATTTACATAATGGCCTTCAATGTATATCAATTTAATCCAAATAAGTAATATTAATTATTTGCCAATTTTAAATAAGCATAAAATCAAAATGGAATGATATTCAATTTTTATTTTTTTTAAATTCATTAACCTGTTTTGACTCACAGTTGGGCCGATGTCATTTCTCTGTAATTCCTATACAAATTTCTCTCCTCCTTCTCCACTTCAAGCATTTTCTCTTTCTTTACTTTCTCTTCTCTTCCTTCTTCCTTCATTGTCACTGTCACTCTCTGTAGACGGTAAAAATCTACGGTTACAGAATGGACGAATCCTGTAAGATTGAGACCACTAACGATCTGCCCTTATCTCGCACATACAAAGAAGTAAGTACAAAACTCACGAGGAACACCAGTATAGTGTCTGCCGTAGGCACTCCGACGCTCAATTCAATGAGGCTAGAAAAGACAATTTAGTGAAGGCTAAGGGAAGGAAAGGTTACTGTAGTGTTGTCGGAGACTAAAACTACGACGAAGGTGATGGTGGTTCTTGGGAGCAAGAACTTTAGGAGGTAGTAGGTGGTATTGAATAATGGATGCTTTATGAGAGGCAAGACCTTTCTTTATATAGTGGTCACAAGATCTTCGAATCCTAGTAGGACTTTGAGTCTATAATGGTAGAGTTCTAGTAAATAGGAAAGTCCTAATTTACTTGCCTTTCAAGGAGTGAGAGTCCTAATTCACTTAAGATATAGGATCTTGGGTGAATTAGGATAAAGATCAAATAGTAAGTAGATGTCTTAGGGTTTGAGTAGGACTTTGGACCCTTAGTAGATAACATGTGCCAATGGGCCTAGCCCTAGATGGGCTAATGGTGAGGCCTAATCGGGATGACCCAATTTGGGAGAAGCTGGGTTGGTGTCATGGATCTTAGCGTAGGCCCAACCGGAACTGGGCCATCACCCTAGGGCCATATAGTAGATGTTTCATGCTTGGGCCTAATAAGTAGGGGTGTTCAAAAGAACCGGTTGGAACCGGAACCGGTGGGTACCCTGGGTTTGGTTCCGGTTCCTACCTAGAACCAGTCGTCAATAGGTAGGTTCCGGTTCCAAATTTTTGGAACCGTTACTGTGCGGTTCCGGTTCCGGTTCCTATAGTTAGGAACCAGAATCGAAACCAGGAACCGAGACTAATATAAAATAAAATTAAAGATTAGGGGAGTTAATATAAACTTTTGTAGAAAAAGTAATGTGAATACAATTATATTTATATTTCATAACATTTAAAGTAAGTTGGTTTGACTTTTGAGAATCTACCTTTACAAAGTAATGGAGTTTGTAATTTTGAATTTATAATTTGTAATTTTATTTTTGTTAACAAGTGTCAGGTGGGGGGGTATTTGTAAGTTTTTAAAGGTTTTTTTACCATTTTAAAAACTTTTGGGGGTCATGTAATTTTCGGGGTACCGAGGCAGGAAGCCGGAACCGATTGTTACAGTTGCAGGTTCAGGGTACCCAGGAACCGGAAGTCGGTTCGGTTTCAAGGGTTCCAAATTTCAAGGAACCGTCGGTTCCGGTTCCGGTTTCGGTTCCTTCAAAAAGTGTAGGGTACCCGGAACCGAACACCCCTACTAATAAGGGCCAAAACGATTTTTTGCCCATACACTCTCATTGTTCCATGCAAGAATAAGATCATTTCCGCTTTGTCTTCTAGTGTTGTTGTTGATTCTTTTGAAGATGCTTGCAGTGTTTGTCTAAAGTCTTTCTCATCTTTTGTTTAGAAACTTTCCACAAAATTAATATGCCTTTGAGTAAGTTATGGCTAATTTACAACTGACTGTTCAATAGAAACCGAGAAATAGAGAAAAGCGAAACTTATTCAAATAAATGGTTCGGTAGCAAGGCAAATTCCATATCAAAGGCAACATATAATATATCAAATTAAAGTTATATCTGTCTAGCTTGCAATTCTTCAATCCCTTCATCAATTGGACTTTTACTGAGCAAGTTATGACCAATTTACTATTGACTTTTGCTGGTAGAAACATCCTCGGCTTGATTCCACTGCAATACATGAATCTTTTTCTTGTAAACAACAACAACAAAAATTAATTAATTTGATATTAACATTGTGAAGAGATAGTTGAGATCAACCATATTGTTGAATTAGTATAGTGGGTATGTTATATTAATATATTAGGTTGAGAGGAATAAATTGGTGGGTATGTTATTTAAATTACTAAATTGCCCTTCTTTTTAAATATTAATATAATATTATTTTTATTATTATATTTTGAATAATTTCTTTTGACCCCCTACATTTCACATTTAGCTAAAACACCCCATCAATAAAAAAAGTTTAAAACTTAACAAAAACATCCCCACCCACCCCAACTCGCTATTGGCGGCCAGCCACCACCACCGACGATGGCGATAGTGGAAATTTGGTCATGAAACGACGACCATTTCACAACCACATCTTTGGCCATGAAAGGCAAGATCTAGCTATTTCCGGCCATGGATCTGTGATCCATGGCCGGAAACGGCCTTAACGGCGTACGATCGGCCAAATCCAACCTATCGGGCACCATTCCATTGCTGGCGACGGTTGGTGGTTGTGGCCAGATCCAGCCACCACCCTTGGGTAATTTTTTAAATTTAAAATTCCAAGGGTATTTATGTCCTTAAAGCTTTGTATATAAGAATAAAATAGTCAATTAGTATTTTTGTAAATTGTTTTAAAAAAAGGGCATTGTTGTCCTGAAATTTTATTAATAAAGGGCAAAATTGTAATAAAAAAAAAGATTACCAAGTAATCTTAAAATACCTAAGAAAATAGAGATATTTCCAACAATAACTTCTATTGATTTTGGAATATTACCGAAATCTTATATTACTTGACAAACAAACATGGTGATCAGGTAATATAAAATGACATTTGTTGTGTTTGGATCAATATTTCAAATCCTTTTTTACTATTCTAAATAGTAATGGGTCCGTTTAGTATACTATTTAGACATTTTTTAGAATAGTATTTTGGAAAAAGTTGAGTTGAGCTGTATTTAATAGAATAGGATTTGATTTGAAAATGTTTTTGATATATTAGTTGACTATTATATTAGAATTAAATAAATTGCTGAATAATCGTTTGGTATATTTTTTTTAAAAATGATTTTAAGATAGAATAATTTGGTGCATTTTATTAAAAAATTTATTATTTGATTATGAAACTTTTCAATTTACATTTAGGGCAATATTAATTATTTGTTTGGTAATTTTTTATCACTAAATTATAAACAAATTCTCTATAATAATTTCAACTACTAATACATCATTTAAAAACATGGCATTAATACATATCTATATTAATAATACAAAGCTACTAATAATCATCCCTTAGAATCCTTCATACACCTGCATTCCATTAACAATTACGACATAGTTT
This sequence comes from Pistacia integerrima, assembly GCA_026225825.1. Classification (NCBI taxonomy): domain Eukaryota; kingdom Viridiplantae; phylum Streptophyta; class Magnoliopsida; order Sapindales; family Anacardiaceae; genus Pistacia; species Pistacia integerrima. The sequence goes on along the minus strand of CM047745.1, from coordinate 9,409,550 downwards.
CATGTTGTGCCTACGTAGCATTAGTTATGCTATCCCTCAGAGTTCCCATGTCGTATGTATTACGCTGATGCGGTTGATTCGAACCCACCCCATTCCCTTCAAATTCTACCCCATTTCCTATATCAAAATATCCTTCCTCATAAACTCTATCGACGTTAAACTTTTCGAAGACAGGGTCTTGCATATTGAATCTTTTGACAAAATTGTGAATTACACAACATGCCATAGCAATTTTAGCTTGCATCTGCAACGGCTAATTGTTCATGTCATCAAGAATACGGAACATTTTTTTCAAAACACCAAGGGTTCTCCCCACAACATTCTGAAGCGATGCATGTCTGTAATTAAACTACTGAAAGGGTCCATAAAGGTTACGATGCGCATTAGGAACATGGTAAGGAACCCATCTATGCAGGGCAAGGAACCCACCTTTGTTCACATAACCCGCGCAACTAAGTAATATTTTTTTATAATAAAATAATGAATGTCATTTGCAGATGTATAAAACAATGTTTACGGTTTAGCTAAAATACGTAAAGAAGTTAGTTATACTTGGAGGAGGATGTGGAAACCAGACTCAAGATTATCTAGAACTGAATTTAAAATTCTTGAGAAAAGAAAGAAAGAAAGTTTGGCTCGATGGTGAATGAGTGAAGAAAGAAGAAGAAGAAGAAGAAGAAGGAAGAAGAAGAAGAAATGTCATAGCAGTAATGATTGAAGAGAGAGACAACGGTAAAGTCAGTAAATAGACTTCCCAATTGTTTTGTTTGAATATTACGGGGGATTTTATTAAAAGACCATTTAGAGTTAAAATTTAATTAAAAGGCTTATCCAATTTGTAAAATTGAACTAAATAGCCATGTTTTTTATTAAGTTTAATTAAACTTGATTAAGGGTTAATTACGAATAATGAATAATTGTGTAATGTTTTAAAAATTATGATATGTCCCCAAAGAGTCAAAATTCTTACAAACAAACCCAAACACCTTCTTCTTCCTCCCGCGATATTAACGCATTCCTTCGCCATTGACATCTTCTCCAACATAGATCATCGTCGTCATCGTCGTCGTCCTCTTCCTTCTCCTCGTGACATTTCGTCCAGGTATGTGTATCTCCCCTTTCGATTTTATATTTTGATTTACAAAGATTTAATGATGGATTGGGTTTGGGTTATGATTTTGATTTAGTTGTTTAGGTTGTGTTTGATGTAATGGAAGTTGAAAGGAGTGAAATTTATTGAAAAATGTCTTGCATTGTGGGTAGCTGGGGGTGGTAGCACCGATTGCAGGCGGAGACTGAAAATGTGTTCTAGATATGATGGATTGCTTAAGCGATCTAGTGTGTCGCTTAAAGCGATGCAGTCTGCAGTAATACGAGATAGATCGCTTAAGCGATCAAGTATATGGCATAAGATCGCTTAAGCGATCTGCTAAAAGTTTGGTCTATAGTAGCAGATCGCTTAAGGGATCAGTAAATGGCATAAGATCGCTTAAGCGATCATGCTTATTAACGATATACTAGATCGCTTAAGCGATACACCAAATCAGTCAAGCGACTGTGCAGATGCTTTTAAAATATTTCAACCCTTAGTACATCAGTTAAGAATAACTTTTTTCTTGCATTATAGGTAGTTAGCTATTATGAGACATGGGACAAGTTATTTTGGGTGTTGAATATTTTGGTGAGTGGATGGAGGAAGGAAGTAGCTGAAGTGGATTGGGAAGAGCAAAGAAGTTATACCAATTGTTGTGAGCATAGAGGTTAGTTTTGATAAGTTGATTGATTAAAATAATTAGAAGAGGTGAATTGAGTTGCTCACGTAGTGATATAGTTGTGAAGTATGTTTTAAGCAGAGTTCCTCAACATTAAAAGGTACCTCCTGCTATATTAAAGTCAGATAAAAATGTGAAGTTATATATGATTAATGTGGCCGATAAGGTTGGAGGTTCGAGGCCGAGGGTTTCCTTTTGTAGAAAAACCGTTGAAAGTTGGTTCAAAGGAAGGGGATAAAAAGGAAGTTGGCGGAGATTTGCCTGCTTTTAATTTGAACTACGAGGGCAGCAATGATTTGTTAGTTGAAAAATCAAGAGTAGATGGTGAATTGGGTGGTGAGGAGGACAATGTAGAAGAGGTTGGTCATGGGGGGGAGTGAAAATGTTGAGGAAGGAGGACCCCGTACATGTTCCCGTGGATGCAAAGATTCCTTTAAATATAGATTATGCAGAAGGTGTAGTTTGTGAGAAAGAGAACACATTGGCCGTTTATGTAGGTTCAGAGGGGGCAATTGCAAGTAGTAGTGAATCAACTCATGTTTTTTACGGATGGATCGGAGTTGCGAATAGGGTATTTATTTGACAACAAAGGTGAAGTGGTGAGGAAGCTAAAACTTGTTGTCGTGAGAGGTAATTTTGAGTTCATCACCAAAAAGTCAAATTCATTAGCTGTGACAGTTACATGTCGTGACCGAAAGTGCAAGTAGCGTGTTTATTATAGAAGGCTGGCGGAGGTGGAAAAAATTTATTCTTAGCACATATACCCATGAGCACACATTTGGTTTGGGACATATTTTAGGTGAGCATCAACAAGCCTCCGCTAATGTTATTAAACAATCTGTCAAAAGTCAGTTCGTTGAAGGGAAAGTTCCATCAAGAGATTCAAAGACTTGTGTGCACAGAGTTAGGATGTACTGTTAGTTACTGGAAATGCTGGAAACGGAGACGACATGCACAAGATTTTGTGAGGGGCATGCCAGAGCACGGGTATGCAGTATTAGAAGCATACCGTTATATGCTTGAGTTGACAAACCAAGGTAGCAAGACAACTTTGAAGTGGGACAAGAATATGATGTTTAAATGTTTTTTTTTGCTTACAGTTTTGCTACAAGGGGTTTTGTAAACATGAGAAAGGTGTTGGCCGTTGATGGTTGCTTTCTGACGGGAAAGTATGGAGGTACATTGTTGGTGGCCACTATACAGGACAGCGAGAATCACACATATCCTGTTGCATGGTGTGTGGTTGACTCTGAGAATGACAAGTCTTGGACTTGATTTTTTCAGAATTACGTACGATAGTGCTTGACAGTGATGAGTTGTGCATAATATCCGATAGACACAACTCTATAAAGAAAGAGATTGCCACTATTTACCGTCAAACACATCACGGATTCTGTATGAGGCACCTTGGTGAGAACCTTAAAACAAAATTTTAAGTGTGCTGGCCTCCTTCAGACATACTACATGGCAATAAAAGCTTATTGGGTTGATGTGTTCGAGGAGCACTTCCAACAAATCCGAATCAAGGATGATAGAGTTGCTAAGTATCTTGAGCATGATGTTGGTTTCGAGCGATGGAGTAGAGCTTACTTTCCTGGAAGAAGTTTTGATGTCATGACCACAAATATAGCCGAGTCCATAGATTCGAAGTTGTTAATAGAAAGAGAGTTTCCAATAGTTGCACTTTTTGATGCAATCCAGAGGACATTGTCACGGTGGTTCCATGAGCGTCATATGGAGTCAGATAATTTTACTACAACCCTTGTTTCGTCTGCTGAAAAATTATTGCGATAACGTATGGAACTGTCAAATGCACTGTTTGCCTATCCTCTTAATGCTCAAGAGTTCACTAGCGACTATGGTCCGGATGCCTAGTTAACCTTGTTAGTAAAACTTGCATGTAAAGTGCTTGACATTCAACGTTTACCTTGTCCTCATGCATTAGCAGCACTGAAACACCAACGGAAGCCGGATTTTGGTTCAAGAATTTACATGGAACTTTGCTCACCTTTCTATATGGCAAATCACTACATGCTAGCTTATTCAGAAATGATATATCCAATGCCTCCAGAAGAGCAGTAGGTAATGCCACCAGAGTTGGCTGACATTATCATCCATCCACCATTCAAGAAGACAACAAAGGGGAGAAAAAGAGTTAAAGCGTATTCCATCGACCTCGAGGTTCCCCGGAAGAAAATGAATAAGTGCTCAATTTGCAAGCAACCGGCCACAAGAGGATTGCAGAAGTAATCACATGCAGATCCAAAAAATTAGGTTCGAATAAGGATGAAATTCAGGGAGTTTCCAAGGCCAACCGTTGATGAGTTATTGTTTTCAATTATTGATGTTTTAAATTTTATTGTTACCTTGAATAAATCATTCTTTATATTTAGTATTCTTGTTACATGGCCTAAATATTTGTTAATTTTAGTTTGTCAAAATTCAGGAGAAAAGATGAAAAAGTATGTATTGCCCATGATCGCTTAAGCGACTAAGTATATCGCTTAAGCGACAAAGGGTTTTTCATACAGGATCGCTTAAGCGATATCATGGATCGCTTTAGGCGATCGAGCACTGGCGGATATTGATTACGTCATGATGCGACCAAGTTATCTCGACGACAATCGACCAAGTGAAAAAGAGAATGCAGCACATATCACACGATTGCGCAGCCCGTCATGCATAGATATGAGTCGCATCATGATCGTTAGCGATCGAGCACACGAGCAGACCAAGTACGCGTCGCTTAAGTTATCTACGATCGCTTAATCGATTAAGTGAAAAAAGAAGAATGCACCAATAATCAATGATACCAATAAGCGAATCGCTTGCTTAATGAATGTGAATACGCGTCAATCGAATCGTTTAAGCGATCGATCGCTTCCAATCGACCTTAAGTGAAAAAAGCGAAAAAAGAAGAATCGCTTAAACAATATCACGGATCGCTTAAGCGATCATGCACCTGGGCAGATATTGATTCTGCCCATCACATGATCGCTTAAGCGATCTACGATCGCTTAATCGACTAAGTGAAAAACAGAAGAATCGCTTAAGTGATATCACGATCGCTTGCGATCATGCACCGAGGCGATATTGATTACGCCTATCACATGATTGCTTAAGCGATCGTAAGCGACCCTGTGTAAACGAAGTTCCTTTGACTATTAAACATATTTTTTGTGCAAATTGTTTTGTAGAGTTACAACTCCGTACATAAAATTGTTAGTTGTTGGCAATAAAGTATTCTTTATTGAACGATTTGTACGGAGCTGTAACTGTGCAAAACTATCTGCACAAACAATCCGTTGATTAGTCTTTCAAACTTCGTTTACTCCTTAAAATAATAACTCTTTTAAAATCAGACCGAGAAGAATCTCAAAAGAGTGTAATATTTATCAATGCTCTAAAAATTTCACCGTCTTCTTCTTTATCCATATCTCAACTGTGAAGCCATTTTATTGCTCGAACTCTTAACATATAGGGTTTATGATTCGTTCAGTGGACCATGACCGTTATTATATTTTTATTAAACATATAGTTCTTATACGTCTATATCAAACATATATGGTGTAGAATGTTTACGTCTATATTAAATATATAGGGTGTACGATTCGTTCAATGGAACATGATCGTTATTATATTTAAATTAAACATATAGTTCTTTTATGTCTATATTAAACATATATATTGTAGAATGTTTACGTCTATATTAAACATATGTCCATAAACTTGGGGGATAAATATTGAAGTAAATTACCCTTAATCAGTTAAGCGATCCTGTCTATTTAGCTTTGGTCGCTTAAGAAGGTTACAGTAGTTGTGCTGAAACACTTATTGTGATAATAGGAGCGAGGCGTTGTTCATAGTGAAAAACTTTCTGAAAAATTCTAGCACTCTCTTGGTCTACAGAAAGCAGAGCATATGGTTATAGAGTTCAATTATATATATCGGTTAAGCGATCCTATATACATAAGCCATGATTTGCTTAAGTGATATCTCGCATCGCTTAAGCGATCATGACTAATTTCCTTTGTACTATACAATAATCATTCTCAAATTCAAGGGTAGAGATTTGGGTCGAAAAGAACTAGATAACCATGCAAGCTTAGTAAACATATCTTCTTCTTCTTTCTTTAGAACATAAAGGGTGTGTTTGGTTGAATATTCCCTATTCCCAATCCTTATTCCCAAAATATTTGTTTGTTTAATTATTTAGGAAATATTAGTTTAATTTTTAAGTAACCTTTTAAGACCCCTTAAGTTTATTAATTTTACCATAAATACCCCCAAGAGAAATTTTAAAATTTAACAAATACACCCCCACCTACCCACGGTGCCAGATTCCGGCCACCACTGCTAAAATCTAGCCAGAAAAGGGCATTACGACGCAGACCAATCGGATCTAGCGGGTAGGGCATCGATATGGGCTTTTCCTGCCACATCGACCACGGATCTTGCAGGGAAAATACGCATCTACTTCGGCGACTCGGCCGCGACACCCGCAGTCGTGATCTGGCCTTCAATGATGGCCAAATATATGGCTGTCGTTGTCGGTCAATGATGGACATTTCTTTGGCCGTCTATGACAGCCACATCTGGCATTTGGATCTCGCCAAAAAAGGCCACATCGGTGAATTACCACCGGACGGTCGCTTTGTAGGTCCGTTGTAGATTAGTTCGAACCACGAGGTGGTTGGCGCGGAACTCGAAGTATGGGTGGGTGGGGGTGTTTCTGTTAATTTTTAAACTTTTTTTCTGGGGGTATTTCATGAAATTAATAAACTTACGGGGTCTTAATTAATTAAAAAAATTAACTAATATTTCCTAAATAATTAAACAAACAAATATTTTGGGAATAGGATTGGGAATATGGATAGGAATATTCAACCAAACGCACCCTTTATGTTCTAAAGAAAGAAGAAGAAGATATGTTCACCAAGCTTGCATGGTTATCTAGTTCTTTTCGACCCAAATCTCTAGCCTTGAATTTGAGAATGATTATTGTACAATACAAAGGAAATTAGGAATGATCGCTTAAGCGATACGAGATATCACTTAAGCAAATCATGGCTTATGTATATAGGATCGCTTAACCGATATATAATTGAACTCGTAACCATATGCTCGCTCGTGGACCAAGAGAGTGCTAGAATTTTTCAGAAAGTTTTTCACTATGAACAACGCCTCACTCCTGTTATCACAATAAGTGTTTCAGCACAACTGCTATAACCGTTTTAAGCGACTAAGGCTAAATAGATGGGATCGCTTAACTGATTAAGAATAATTTACTTCAATATTTATCTCCCAAGTTTATGGACATATGTTTAATATAGACATAAACATTCTACACCATATATGTTTAATATAGACATAAAAGAACTATATGTTTAATTAAAATATAATAACGGTTATGTTCCTATCGACGAATCGTACACCTATATATTTATTTAATATTGGCGTAAACATTCTACACCATATATGTTTGATATAGACGTACAAGAACTATATATTTAATAAAAATATAATAACGGTCATGGTCCACTGAACGAATCGTAAACCCTGTATGTTAAGAATTCGAGCAATAAAATGACTTTACAGTTGAGATATGGATAGAGAAGAAGACGATGAAATTTTTAGAGCATTGATAAATATTACACTCTTTTGAGATTCTTCTCGGTCTGATTTTAAAAGAGTTATTATTTTAAGGAGTAAACGAAGTTTGAGAACGAATCGTACACCTTATATGTTTAAGATAACATTAATCGCTTAACCGATCTTCTGAAATACAATAAAAAAAATCCGAATACATAGGATCGCTTAAGTGATTTACCTAATCGCTTAAGCGATCATGTGTATTTAAACTTAGTCGCTTAAGAGATCCGATGGTATTTATGATATCGCTTAATCGTAGGGCTGTGCAAAAAAAACCGGTAACCGAACCGAACCCAGATTTTCGGATACCCGAAAATTTGGGTCGGTTTCGGGTAGTTTTTGTAAGATACCCGAATTTTCAGTTCGGGTATCGGTTATTTAATTTTAGGAAACCGAGTACCCGATACCTAGTTTTTATTATTTAAAAAAAAAAAAAAAAAAAGATGTCAGACTTTCATTTTTCAAAGGCAAAACGCAAAAGCCAAAACCCAAAAGCCCCCCAAATCTGAAATCCCTTATGCCCTTCCTAAAACTAAAACCAGTCACTGCGTAAACTTCCACTCTTCGTCTCTTCCAGTATTCAAGTCCTGCAGGAGCTGCACACAGGCGCACTCAAACTCATCTCTCTCACTCTCAAATTCAGATTGTTGCCTTCTCCAGTCTCAGTCTGCATCTGCACCGTACACTCGCACAGCCGCACTCAATACTCATCTCTCTCACTCTCAAATTTTCCAATCTCAGTCTGCAAATTATTCTTGAGACTGCAAATTATTGGGCTTCACTTTGGTCCCAGGGAATATATGATAATGGTTTAGAGATTACTTTTTTGTTGGAATGTGTTTGATTAATGATTAGTATGGTTCAATGATTTGTGTTGGACATTGTCGAATAATAGTTAAGATTGACAGTTGACACACATGAATTTCAAAGTGATATAATTCTGCATTCTCCTAATTTGCTGTATAATTTTAATGAAATTCGAGTAACAAAATTGGATATCCGGTTTGTGACCTGAATTTTCGGGTACCTGCAAAACCGGGTATTCTAAAACCGGTTCGGTTAGCGGGTTCATTTTTGGAGGTACCCGAATATTCGGGTACCCGATTTTTGGTCAAAACCGGAGCGGGTACCCGGTTTTGCACAGCCCTACTTAATCTATTCTAACTTTTTACACTTGGTTGCTTAAGAGATTTACTATCGCTTAAGCAATCATGTCCGAGGCAGAATCTCTTAAGCGATCTTTTTCGCTTGGCTCCTTTTGCTGCACCTCTACCAAGACCTTTTTAATTAAATTGCGATATGTCGAAACAAGCGTTTGGCCAAATGCCACATCGGTGATGACACAGTCGGGATACAATAGATCACCATTACTGGTCTATCGTTGCCTTATCAGTGTCAATATCTCATCGATGTGCTGCATCAAATAAAAACAACATGATAAGTATGGAAAAACATAAGCAAAATTAAAAAAAAGGAAAATTAAGCGAAAATAACTCAGGAGTCCTCAATCCACTTGCCCATCGTCAAACCATTCCCGACAATAATCCCCAGTCTTACACTCTACATGGGCATCACTTCTTGATTAATTGTAATAGGCATAGAAGAGTTTTTTCTTTTCCTCCTCTATTGGCCTATAAAACAAATTGACCTTTGAGTCCAATTTTTGCTTGCCCACTTCCTCCCCCTTCCTCCATTTGTACATCCCCGCTTCCTTCCCCTTTCCCACCTCACCCTCCTCCATTATTACTGCCCCACTTCCTCCACCAACCTCCTTAACCTCCTCCATTTTTGCTTCTTCCTCCATTTATTTCTTAATTTTCCTCTTCTTTTCATGTGTTACTACCGTGTAAGGCGATTTGACAAACTTGCTCTTTTGGCTCTCTCTTTTCAACCCAGGTTGCACTTCAACCACCTTTAATACTCCACCAACTTCCTCCTCCACCGTACCAACTTTCTTTGCCACCTTATCCACTTTCTCCTCCACTTTTTTCATCCGCTCTTCCATCTTGTCAAACATGTCATAAATGACTGTTGTAAAACTCTCAAACATGCTATTTATGAGGTCAACCATCTCATTCTCCCGACGCCGATGTCTCGATAAAGCGGTACTTGTTGTAGTGGTTTGCTGAGGCATACGAACCTCTTCCCTCCCTCCTCATCCTCCTCCTCCCTCCCCCGCGATTGGAGCTTTATCATCCTGGCAACCACGTTCTCAAGCAGGCCACACTGCCACATGTGTGACCCTTGCTAGGTCTCGCATCAGGTGGCCTATCCGTTCATCCCTTTCATCCTCCAGTGGTTTGAAAGATGTGACATACTCCTTTTCCGCTTCATCCCTAGTAGCGGTGAGAAAGGGACGGACGACTTCTTGCAATAAGAAACAAAATCAATCAGATTGAAGCGACATTTTAAAGCAACTGCATATTCAAAAGCTTAATCCTTTAATCTTACCCGAGCCGCTTCAATTTCAATGTTTATTTGGTCGTAATCCCAATGAGTACACTTCTCGACTTGCCACCCAACATCCTAGGAAATTGCTGTCGCACATCCGAACTCTTTCTCCTCCCCCCCGCCTTAGCCAAGATAGGGATGACCTCATACATCCAAGCCTACATTGTAAAAAAACAATCCATATTATAATTCAAACACATATATTAGAAAAAATATAACAAAAAGCTATTAATATTTACCTACATTTTCCATGGGAAGCCAAACAAATTGAACGTGCTCGGTTTATCCTTCCCGACCCATTGGGACTGCTTTAACGCCATGTCTTTCCCTTGCAGGGAGTCCATGGTTTGCTTAAATGATACCCGTCCCCACGAATAAGAATTAAAGAAGTCCAAGTTGCTTGCAAACCTCACCCAATCCATATCAACTGCTTTTGTTGAGTCACCAGCCCTTAGGATCGAATGTAAGAACAATACCAAGCATAGTTTGAACTTCTCTGAATCCCTAAATCGAACTCTTTCTATCCTCTGCTCTAAATCGTGTCTTGTAATTGACGCTTTCCCCTGCAAAACCTTGTTAGCCAACCTTTTGGTTGCCGTACTCTCCTTTATTGCCTTTGCCTCATCCTCATCTGGCATTTTCCCACATCCTAAGCCGGTCACCAAGGCATATTTCATCATCCCAAAATATAGTGGCTTTCCATCCACCACGAACCACATTTCTTGCCTTTTTTTTTTTTTTTTGCATTGAGTGCAGCAACATATAATGCACTCCCTGCCCCCATAATGCCTTTTTTTCCAATTTGTTCCGATTTTAAAAAAGCAGTGAAAACAAGTCTCTTTGAATCGTTCTTTCACCATTCCTCAATCCATCTAAAATCCCTCCATTATTCTCTCAAAAAACATCCCAACTCAACCTGACCGTCACCCTTACAGGGAAGTACTGGTACATTATCGCTTACAATATCCAACCCATAGTCTTTATAGTTTACGGTCCGCACAATCTGCACAATCGATATAAACAAAATATCAGCAACAAAAATAAACCAAAACAACAAATAAACAAAATATCAGCAACACAAAATTACCTCTATGGTCAATTAAGCGATTTCGGATCGCTTAAGAGATCTTGATTCTGCCTCGTGCAAGATTTCTTAAGCGATCTGAAATCGCTTAAACGACCAATAGTAAACTGAATGAATTGCTTAAGCGATACAAAAGATCGCTTAAGCGATCTTAGATCTAGGCAGATGATTCTGCCTCATAAATGATCGCTTAAGCGATCTAAAATCGTTTAAGTGACCAAGAGTAAAAGTGAAAAATCGCTTAAGCGATTATAGATCTAGGCAGATGTTGATTTTGCCTCGGACAAAATCGCTTAAACGATCTAGAATCGCTTACGCTACCATGAGTAAGAGTGATTAATCGCTTAAGCAATACAAATGATCGCTTAAGTGACAGTACAGAGCAATACTCCCAAAACAAATACGTACCCTTTCTTTGTCGGCCTCCTCGTCACCTGCATTCTTGCCAACCTCCTCCTCCTCGCCTGAACTCTGGCTGGCCTCCTCCTATTCAGAACCATTTTGCGATTCTTCTTTCTGTTGTTGTGCCGTTGTCGTCTCCTGTGCCTGTGGACCACTTTCATTGATCGGATGATCCACTGGAGCAGCCATTGAATTGCTTGCGCCACCGAACTCTAGGATTCGAAGTGGTGTTGGGTTTTCCTCCTGATTGTGAATGTCAGCCATGGTTTAGGATTGAATTTGATGTGAAAATTTGCAGTTTCGATTGTGAATGTGGACTGTATCGCCGGAAATCGCAGAGATTCCTTTAGGGTTCAAGAAATCGATTTTAGGATTGAATTTGGTGTGAAAATTTGCAGTTTCGATCGGAAATCTGGACTGTATCGTCGAAAATCGCAGAGATTCTGTTTAGGGTTCAAGAAATCGATTTTAGGATTGAATATGGTGTGAAAAATTGCAGTTTCGATCAGAAATTGCACAGTCTCTGTTTAGGGTTCAAGAAATCGATTTTTGCCCTAATCAGTTTCGATTAAGCGATTTGAATGGGTGGGGCTTATTTTTAAATTTCAAATTTTAAAAAACTTTCATTAATTATGATTTTATCCACATATATTTTAATTTTTTTATTTTAACCCATTTTACATCTTTAATGATTCCTAACTGTACCACGTCAGCTTCTCTAAATTAAAAAAAAAATGAAAAATATTTTTAAGACCATTTTGGTAAATAGAAACTTGGGATGGCCGAGAGTTAAATTTTCTCGAATATTACACCAAATCTCCTATTACCTCCGATCATACACGCCTATGTAATTAAAAAGGTACTAGAGAATCGTTAGAAGCTTTGCCCACAGTAGAGTGGCTACAGTGTTCAAGTACCTTCTAGATTTCAAGATCTTTTATCTGTTCTTACAGGCTACAGCCACCTTCTCTCAGGGCTAAGAATATTTTATTCTGTTCTGTGACTTTGCGACAAAGCTTTCTTTTTTCCTCCATGGCTTCATCATCAATTTCTTCTCCTGATATTTGTAAACCCAAATATGATGTCTTCCTTAGTTTTAGAGGGGAGGATACCCGTGATAATTTTACTAGCCATTTATATGCTGCTTTGTGTCAAAAACAGATTCAAACCTTCATTGATGATGGACTTCAGAGAGGAGAAGGAATTTCCCCTGCACTGATAACAGCAATTGAAGAATCAAGGATTTCAGTAATCATTTTCTCAAAAGACTATGCTTCTTCAAGATGGTGCTTGAATGAACTTGTAAAGATTCTTGAATGCAAAAAAATGAAAGGCCAAACGGTTATACCAATTTTCTACCAAGTGGATCCATCAGATGTACGAAAACAAAGTGGAAATTTCAGGGATGCCTTTGTTAAGCGCGATCCATCAGACGTACTGAAGTGGAAGACTGCTTTGACTGAAGCAGCCAATCTATCTGGATGGAATTCGATGACAATTAGGTAAAGCTATCTTTTTTGTTTTCTTGACTTAATTTAACCTTTCATCTACACGCCTTACAGTAATAGCAGGATAAATATAAAAACAGTGATTTTATTGATGTCTTGGAGGTTCGATTTGCTTCAGTTCAGATCAGTTCTTAAACTCACTACTTTTACTCTTTAAATTTTCTAGGCCTGAATCCAAACTTATCGATGGAATTGTCAAGGATATTTTGAAAAAATTAGATGATATGTCATCCTCAAGTATTTCCGAGGGTTTAGTTGGAATGGATTCCCACATCAAGCAAATAAAATCATTGTTGTCAGAGTTTCAGATTGTAGGAATTTGGGGTATGGGAGGCATAGGTAAAACAACCATTGCTGAAGCTACTTACAACCAAATATCAAGACAGTTTGAAGGTCATTGCTTCATCGCAAATGTTAGTGAAGAATTAGAAAGAAGTAACGGATTAATTCATTTGCGACAAAGAATTATATCTAGAATACTAGGAGATAAAGATTTTATCATCGACTCTCCAAATACTATACCCCAATTTATTAAGCATAGGCTTCAATACATAAACGTTTTCATTGTTCTTGATGATGTCAATACATCAAAGCATTTAGAAGTTTTGAGCGGAGGACTTGATGGATTTGGACCAAGAAGCCGGGTCATCATAACTGCTAGAGACAAACAATTGCTTTATAATTTTGGTGTTCATACCATATATGAGGTTAGGAGGCTCAAATACAATGAAGCCCGTACACTCTTTTGTAATTATGCCTTAAAAAGAAACCATCCTCCTAAAGATCTTGTGGAGCTCACAAACAAGATAATAGGTTACGCAAAAGGTAACCCATTAGCTCTTAAAGTGTTGGGTTCATCTCTCTATCGAAAGAGTAAACAAGACTGGGAAAGTGCTTTATGTAACTTGAACATGATTGGTGACCTCCAAATTTATGATGTTTTGAAATCTAGTTATCATGGACTAAATTGGAAAGAGAAGAATATATTTCTTGATATCGCATGTTTCTTTAATGGATGGAGTAGAAATTATGTAACAGTATTATTAGACAACTGTTATAATTGCTCTACGCAATATTGGCTGAGTGTCCTCATTGATAAGTCCTTGATAACAATATCCCAGAATGATTTGTTAGAGATGCATGATTTGTTGGAAGAAATGGGTCGAAGAATTGTTTTTGAAGAATCAGAGACACAGCCAGGCAATCGTAGCAGACTATGGTGTGATATTGACATCTATCACATATTGAAACAAAATAAGGTATGAGCCTAATTAATATGATTTTTATTTTTATTTCATATTTCTAGTAAAATATACAATATTGTGGGTTTCATTTCTCTATTATAAATTTATTGGTGCTTTTGTAAGTTTCATGTTTTCTTATATTTCTTTTCATTTTGTTGTAAGGGAACTGACACAGTGAAAGGCATATTCCTGAATATGTCAGAAATAAGAGATCTTCAATTGAGCTCCAGAGCCTTTACTAAGATGCCTAATCTTCAATTGCTTAAATTCTACAATTCTCGGGCTAATAAGCTTTACAAAAAGTTAGAAGATATTTCTAAAGTGCATCTTCGGGATTTAAAATATCTTCCTGATGAATTGAGGTATTTGCAATGGGATGGATATCCTTTGAGAACATTGCCATCAAAGTTTAGTCTAGAGAACCTCGTCGAATTGAGATTGCCTTTTAGCAAAATTGAGCAACTTTGGAAAGGGAAAAAAGGTATAATTTATTTTGCTATAATATATTTCTTTCTTTGAATACAATCTTTATACTTCAGCCATACTAATTTATTCTTGAAATTTGTCAATTGCAACAGTGTCCATCCAAACTGAAATGCATTAGTCTTCAAAACTCTGACTGCTTGATTGAGCTCCCAGACCTCTCAGATGCCATGGAGCTTGAGGTCATAAATCTTAATCGTTGTAGGAGTTTGGTTGAAGTTCACACATCTATCCAATCTCTTTACAACCTTCATACACTAAATTTGAGATACTGTGAAAATCTTAAAAGCTTCAGAAACAATATTCATTTTAGGGGTCCTATAATTATTGACTTCTCTTATTGCACTAATCTCAACAAGTTTCCACAGATTTCTGGAAATATAGTTGTATTACACTTGTGTGGGACCGCAATAGAAAAAGTTCCCCCATCAATCGAGTGTCTGTCTCAGTTGATTATATTAGATATGGATAATTGTAGAAGGCTGAAGCGTCTTCCAACTAGTATTTGTAAATTAAAATCTCTTACCCAGTTGATTCTTTCCGACTGCTCAAAACTTGAGAGTTTCCCAGAAATCTTGGAGGAAATGGATGGTTTACATCTCCTTGTTTTAAATGGAGCAGCAACAATTAAAGAGCTTCCATCTTCTATTGAATATTTGAAAGGGCTTCACAGTTTGGAGTTGAAGGATTGCATAAATCTTGAGACAATTCCAAGAAGTATGTGTAGTTTGACCTCTATAAGGTATTTTGATATTTCTGGTTGCTCAAAGCTTGAAGATCTTCCGGAAAACTTGGAAAATTTAACACATTTGACAAGTCTTTATGCACGTAGAACCTCCTTAAGTAAATTACCATCTTCTATTGCATGTTGGAATAACATTTATGAATTGTATCTAGCTTTCTGCAACCTAACAGAAATACCTGAAGATCTTTGTTGTGTATCCTTGCTGTCGTATTTAGATCTAAGGGGAAACAATTTTGAGAGTCTACCTGCATGTATGAAGCAATTTTCTGGACTGAAACAACTTTTCTTAAGCAATTGCAATATGCTTCAATCGTTGCCGGAGCTTCCATGGTCTCTAAGCTACTTAGAAGCAATAAATTGCAAGCAGCTCCAATCATTACCAGAGATTCCATCAAGTCCAGAAAAAATAGATGCATCAGAAGTGGAAAAATTAATGGTCAGAATTTCCTTCATATTCACAAACTGTCACAGTCTGGATGAGAAAGCAATGAACGTTTTGGCAAGTGCACCACTAAGATTTCAACGTATGGCAAGTGCACAAGTGAGTATGGTCTTCAGAGGTCTCTCTTTTTTTCTCTCACACTCACAGACATTAGCATATTAATTAATTATTTTCATATTTCAGGAAGATAAACCAACACGGTTTTTCAACTTTTGTTTGCCTGGAAGTGAACTTCCTACCTGGGTCCACTATCAAAGTTCGGGATCTTCGTTAACTTTTGATCTACCTCAAAATTGGTGTTTTACAAGCTTTATCGGGTTTGCTATATGGGCCGTTATTGCTTTTGATGAGAGTTTTGAGACTCGAGATCTTTATGTCAGCTGCAATTGCTATTTTGAAACCAATGATGGTGAAAGGGTTGACTTTTCTTGCAACTTTAATGTCATCGTAGACTATTTCCAGGATGACCCAGATCATATGGTGTCAATTAACTCAGATCATGTGGTCTTTGGTAGCTATTTTGATGCTGAAATGGCTAGGCTACTCAAAAGTGACCATACTGCTGTGACATTTGAGTTCGGATCAAATTATGATTGGACTTCCAAATATAGGAAGGTGAAATGTTGTGGGGTCTGTCCACTTTATGCACAAGCCATCAACCAGGCTAAATCCAAACCCAGCACTTTTGAGAATTTTGTAAGCCAAGGTTTTGGGGTAACAGGAGATCATGTGGACACGCATGAAAGCCAAAGTGACACACAGATGGCAGTTCAATCTGATGGGGAGGAAGTGGAACCGAATCCTAAGAGAATTTGCACAAACCAAATCGATACTTCTTAACAACATTTCTATTTTCAGTAACGGAGGTGGTTTAAGCTTTTCTCTTCATGGACTTCAATTTTGTTTGCGGACTTTGAGGCGTTCGAACACAGATGATCAAGGTACTCAACTGAAGCTACTCCAATAATTTAATAATAGATGGCATGGTAAAATATGCAATTTGAATATTTTTTTAAAGTTATTTGTAAGGTGATTTTCAGAAACCAACAAGGTTTTCATCATGTTTTGACTAGCAGAGGTGGCTTGTTGATCTGTAAGTTTTGGACTTGGACATTTGTTTTTTTCGCGGACTTTTTTTTAATTTTTGGCTTCTACAGCTGCTAATTTCATGTGCAAATTCTTTCAAGGCGCTCAATCAATGTAATGTCAAGTAAGTTATTAGCATTATTGTGGCAAATTAGTTATATAAATGAATTACTAGTTCGAGGTTTTGTTTTTTAATTTATGATTTTATTACTAATTCCTCTTTTTAATTTATGTTGGGTATATTAGGTATCCTAAAGTAACAGTAGAATGTTAATTAATTAGGATTTTACATTTGTCATTACCTTTTTCATATATGATTAGTGACCTCGTTAAAATCGTGCGCAGTATTATTTTATTTTTATGAATTAGGTTTCTAAATTTGTTGTATGCTCAAAGCCATATATGTCTTTCACTACTCTCTAGCATTTTTGCTTAAATCAGAGTGAATAGTCTCACTTATTTTTGCATATTTTATTAGCATTGTTTAATGTTCTAATTTTACAGCTTCATTTTGCTTTCGAAGGTAAGCAAGATGATATTAGTAGGAAAACTTTGTGCTTTCTCAACTCCTATCATCTGCTTCTTTAAGCTTTGATACTGAGATTTTTTTTGGTTCTGATTTAGAGGTTTGTGGAGTAAATTTTGTGGACCTATGAAGTTGCAATTTGTTTGGTGAAGGACAAGCAAGTTCCAGGGCCGTCTCTAGAACATTTGTGACCCTAGGCAGGAATTATTTTGGGGCCCTCTAATAATATAAGCATATATTAAAAAAATTATTTTAATTATTATTATTTTATTTTTTTTGCCTTTTGAGATGAAAAATCACTAAGAGAGGTGGACAACAATCGGCAAGCTAACAAGGTTAGGTTGGTGGGGAGTTTTGGAGAGTAGATGTTGGAGAAGTGATGGGTGGTGAAATGGGTGATTTCCAATGCCAAGATTGATAAGAAAAGGCTTGAGAAGTCATAGCCCAAAAGGTATTGGTGGCCAACGATTGGCAGAGTAAACGGATGAGGTATGATAGGGGTTTTGGTGAGAGGGCTACGGGGAAGAAGACGGTGTTGTCGGGAAAGGCCAACAATGTCTGGTACATGCCGAAAAGGCTGGAAATAGTTGTCGTGTGGTGGAGCTGGGTTGCGAAATTCATCAAAAATTGGCCAAATTGAGGGCTATCAAGGTTGGGAAATGATAAAATGATGATTTCGGTCGATTTTGGTGAGAAAATGGACCGGAACCAAAATCGACCGAAATCAACTTCAAACCACTAGCGCCAGAAGATGATTTATGTGAATGTCGAATTTTGGGATTGAATTGGGGGTGAGTAATTTGAGATATGTAAATTACTATTTTAGCCTTTCATTGTTAAAAAAGATTCAATGTGTTAATTTAGGGGTATAAACTGGAATATATGAAATTAGAGGAACAAACTTGCTATTTTGTCAAACTTTGGGTGAGAATATATGTAAAAAGTTTATAATAAATTTGGGCTTTTTTGGCTTTTTTTTGGGGGGGGCCTTGCCTTGGATAAGAAATTATAAACCATTTTCTTTATTGTAAGATATTCAAAAAAAAAAAAAAAAATTTATAAAAGATTTGGGCTCCCATTTTTTGGGGGCTCTAGGCAGGTGCCTCACCTACCTACCCCTTAAGCCGGCCCTGACAAGTTCTAGGTCTACAATTGGAGAAGTGTGTAGATGAACTCCTGGTTGTTTCATCATTAGGTGAATAGGTGAAACAACGATAACGGACTCTGAAGATTTAATAGCAATTTTTATTGGTCCCTGTTCACTTTCACTGTTATTTTCCTCACTCTCACTTTCACTGTTATTCTTTAGTCATCCTGGTTGTTTCATCAACGATAGCAGACTTTGAAGATTTAATAGCAATTTTTATTGGTCCCTATTCACTCTCACTGTCATTTTCCTCACTCTCACTTTCACTGTCATTCTTTAGTCATCCTGGTTGTTTCATCAACAATAGCAGACTCTGAAGGTTTAATGAAATTGCATGGTGAGAACTCTAGTGGAACTGAACATGTTACATCTAAAGAGGTGGAAGTGGAACCAAATGCCAACAAGTATTGCTATTTAAGAGCTGGTTGCTTATTGCTCTTCTTAATTGCGCTTTTTGGCTGCTGCTGGAGCCTCTTAATGGTAATTTATCTATTATAATTTGCTTTCTTGTCTATTGTTCATATTAGAAATATCTGGTTTTTTCTCTGGAAAATTCTTTTTCTCCTGTTTGTTTTGGCATAATATAGAACTGGTAATTAAATTTATGGTTTCTTTATTGTTTTGATTTCTGGTTTACTGAATTTATCAGCAATTATTGTTCAAGAAATTTTATGATTTGCTGAAAATTTAGGTTACAATGAAGCAATTGAGTTTCATATCCCTAAATTAATTCTTGTTTATTGGGTCTAGAAACACTTGGATGTCTCTCCTATAATTGATAGTGTAGTGCTTGGATAACTTATGTCGCTTTTGAAGTGTAATAACTCTATTAATGTTTATAAAGATATAAGGTGCTCAATTTTGGGTTTTGGCGCCACCTTCAGCCTAGCTCCCCGATCCATAGGAATCTATTTAAATTACAAGATTCTGATGCTTACTTTGGCGGTAGAAGATGGTGAAATATTCCACCACCTCTTGCAACCAAAATTGACTTCGGAATCTAGTGATTCCTATAGGTCAGCTTGTTCCAATCTTAACGAGATCATATTTGACACTAACGAAGTAACTTTGATTGACGTTGACTGCTAATAAAAAGTGGTTAGCCTGTCATTGACTAACGTCAGCGGTGCCCAACAACCATTCCCATTTCAATTCTTTTTTTCTTCTATAAAATTTTTTTAAAATTATTTATTCAATGAATTAAATGCTTTTTTTTTTTTTTTTTCTGGTAATTTGAAGAATTGTTTATGGATAATGGATTGAGTATTGGATATCCATAATTCAATCCAATCTATTTGGATTTTTATGGATTCTATCCATATTGATCTATTTTCATTTATGGACAGGATCCCAATCCAATCCAATCCGTTTGATATTTTTGCTATTTGGCAAGTGAATGAATGAAAATTCTTAAACAAATGACACCACAGTGACTTAAGTCTCACAACAAATGGCCATAGGCCTTACATAGCATCACCTTTGAAAAAGCATCTACATATCCATAACTCCACCACACCATAAATTCCAACATTTTAACCCCCAACCCCTCTGGTAAATACAAAGAAAGCAGAAGCACAGGAAGCCAGCTGAAGAAACTTTCAACAGAACAACTGTTTTAGGCCAGCAATTGAAATGAAAATGGTAACCAATTTTGTCATTGAAATTGAAAGTTAGCGACACAACAAAATATAGACTTGTGAAAGAGAAATGAATTTAGGATATTATAAACTTTGGCAGCAGAATTTGAAAATTCTTCCGACTTCTTATTTAAAAAAAAAAAAAAAAAAAAAAAATTTGTGGGCAAATTCTATAATTAACATGTTATGTTGATTAGCATAAATAATCACTTGTACCATATTCATCTAAGAAATAGCTCTGTTCCATCTAAATCAGTACTTTTCGGCAGAACAATAAACAACGGGGATGGGTTCCCCAGTTTCTGAGCAAATAATACACTACCAGAACAACAGTCATTTCGAGGTTTGAACTTGAATTAATCGTTGGAATCATCGAGTAAAGAATTATCTTGGTTGTACTATTGATAAATTGGCTACTAAATTAGCATTTATAGAAATCGATTTTAACTTTTTTTTTCTCTGTTCTATTGTTTGGTTAAATTCGACAAAGCCTTCTATACTATGAAATGATGAAGCCACAATGATAACCAAGGCCAAATAACAGTTACGTTGAGGAATGAGAGGTACCTGCAGTTACAGCTCAGGTGTAACAGCCTGGATCAAACTATGTAAATAGTAGTTTCACATTTGCTTGTTTCTGCCACCATGCAGTTGATGCAATCCAAGACTCATAAGGTATCCTTATACCGAATTTCTGGTTGAAAAAAGAAAAATGCTGAATCTCCTTAGTAATTCCAGAGTGGAGGATTTTGTTGAATTGGTGATGTTTTCCTGCCAATCAACTTATTCAACTTCCAGAAAAATTGTAAGTTACGCTTTTTTGTTTCAAAACGGGAATTTTATTTAATTCAGAGGTCAATTAATCAAGAAGCTTTGCTTCCTAAGAAGTAAGCTAAAAAGCACAATGAGATCAATTATCAGTTTATCACTGCATATTGTAGTATCTACTTACGAATTTTATCTGCATTGTGGTAAGCTCTTTTTTAGCCTCTGTTTGTATTGAGATCAAGACAGGAAAGACTACTATTCAATGTGTAATATCTAATACCAACTATAACCTTAAACCACGGAGCAATAATTCCTGCTGACTTGTCTTACCACATACAACTTCTGAAGTCTAAATTCTGCAAAATGACCTCCACATCATAAGGCAAGTATTGGAGATCATCTACCACATTTCACAGCCTCGTTCATCATTTGCATCTCTGCATGGTTGAGCACTGCCTGAGTCACTAACAGCTTTCTCTTCCAGTGATTAAACTCAGAGAGTATCCAATCGTCCCAAAGAAAGAGCAATAAGTTGCTAGGCTTATAAAGAAGCTCTCTCTTTCTCCACATAAAGACAGCTTGTTTTTCCATTCTGCTAGCACGTGCTCTTACAAAAAATAATAATTTTTTGCATAAGATTTATAAAGAGAAGATATAGTCTAGCTTATTGTTAAATTGAAAAAGTTTAAACGAGGCAGAATCTTCAGAAACCAAAATTCCATTAAAACCCTTAAGCCTTTGAGAAACACTACCTGTAAGGCTGTAAACCTGCACCTGAGGAAGGCAGTACCTTGAATGTTCTACAAAACAGCTGCAGCTGCCCAGAAACTCAGAGTCACCAATAAATTTCACAAAAGAAACCAACAACAATTAACTAAAATGCAGAAGTTATGTTGATTTTTTTGTTCCCAATAACTTTCATAGTCTGATTTTATAAACTAGAGAAAAAAAAGGACTTGCGATAAAAGATTTGTAAATATCATAACTTTTCTATCCAAGCTTCTTTTTAGTCCACTCATCAGTAACATGAATTGCTCATCTGGATGGAAACCCAAATATTGCATGAATCTAAAGAAACTTTAATAGCCAGAGTCACTTGAGTCATAGATGCATGAATGTGATATACCAAAAAATCTGTAGTACCTGATTGAATAGATAACAAAGCTACTTCCACCCACTGCAGTGGGTGATGATGAAGTTAAATTCAGTTCAAAGAATCAAGGAGGGTGATGATGCAATTAAATTTAGGATCTGAGAATAGTATCTCAGAGTCTGATAGGGAGATGCACTTGAAGTTTCTAATAATCCACTTCCATCGCAGGTACTAGCCTCAAAATGAATGAAAAGTTAAAGTAGTTTATATGTAGAATGTGATTAGCTCTGTCATTATCTTCCGTTTTCACAGTGCTGAAAAATAGTAAAAACTGTCTAATATAATAACCTAAGTTTAAGCATGTGATGAAATATGTTTAATATTGCAATATAAACACTTATTAGTAGATCAGACAATTGTTGATCCACAATTCTTCAAGAAAAGTGAGATTTGGAAAACCTTTATGACATAGATATTTCGAGTACGGGAATCTAAAAATGATCAATTAATAAAATAAGAACTAGCAATAAGAATATTAGACTTGTGAAATAGAAAATTAGAAATGATTTGGGCATATCATGATTAAACTTTGGATATACAAGAGAGGCTAAATATATGGTTGCATAAAGTTACAGAAAAATGCATCAGAAGAAACAAGACTTTTAAAGAAGTAATATACCTCTGAAATCACAACTTCCTTTTCGCCTCCACATCAGTTACATGAACTTTGAGCTGTTAATCTTTTACAAAGAACTACAAATTATGCCACTAGAATTGCAAATGATAAACTTTGAAAGAGGGTTCAACACAGACATTCCCATAACTCTCCAGCAGCCAAAATTTCAACATTGACCACTGGAACACCTATAAAAAGATTTCAGAAACCTTCAGTAAATTGCAACTGTAGGAGGCTAACAACAAAGAGTCACTACAACATTTGGCAAAAGAACAAAACTAAAATCTTCAACTACAATGCAAAAATTATGCCAACTTCTCTTACCACAAATAACTTTTGAAATCCAATTCTACAAGATCTGAAGCATAGTCTTTGTGGCATTTACCGGTGTTGGTCTAGATCTTCTAATTAAGGCTTCCCCAGGCAGAGTGTATCATTGCCTTCCACAACCAAATCTTGCTCCAGTACCCAACTGGAGTTTTTAATAAAAATTAGATATCTCCTCATAGTCCAAAGAGTTTCACTTTATAATAATGAATTACATTTTGTGCAGTATGACAAGCTCTGTTATGAAAGCAGAGGCCAATGATAGAATAACTTTAAAACTGCAATATGCTAATCCATCAGATTTTAAAATAGCTAATATACAAAATAAATGATCGTACTGCTTTTATTCTTTCCATATATATTTGGTGTGCTCTCAGTAGTAGTAAACTTGATGGTCAATTTCTGACTGGACTGTATGCTAAACCACTTCCACAGCAAGACAGAATATGTATAGCATGAAATGATGATTCTGGACTGCCAGGATTATTAGCCAGTTCCACCTCAGCATACCATAAATATAAAAGAGGAGCATTTGACTGCGCATTTTGTTCATTACATTAAAAGTTAATACAACACTAGGTTCTAACAACTGAAATACCTATGGTTTTGGATTGTACTTTATACTAGGAGAAAAAAGATCGAAGCTTCTAGAGAGAAAGAGAAAGTATTAGAAAGTGACAGTGCTATAATGAAAAACAAATTGAAGACCAACAAATTTACAATTTGTAAGAGAATAACTTGACCAACAGAAGAAATTTTTTTACAATTTGTATGAGTGCAAAAACAATAAGATATACAGTAATTGGTTGCTATTTCATCATACAAAGAAGTCAATAAAAACATAGTAAAGGTATGAGGTATCCTGCAATCACCAGTGCATTAAACTGAATAGCATCAAAGAGAGAAGCGAATGGAAATTGAGAGAGATTAACAAATACTAATTCGAAATAGAAAAATTTTCCTGAGCTTATCACAGAGATGGTAGAATATGTTTTTTCATTCCATCATCAGATCATAAGAAGTTATCAATTCCGGGACTTAAAAAGAAAATCGAATATTTGATTCATTTTCCCAGTTCACAAAAGTTATTAAATCAGTCATCAAAGAAGAAAACGACAGTGATAGGAGATAGACCATGCACTGGAAAGTAGAAAACAAAATGGAATCCAAATATATTGCTATCAAAATAAACGTTCTCCTTAGAAGTAAAACTCACAAGGCAAGTTTAAATATATCCTCATAGTCAATTGCATTAAGTACTCTCCTATAATAGACACCCTTCTCTATCTTCACCTTGGCACCAAAGTTATCAGTATCAATTCCCAAAAACCTTGCATTTGAGCCCCAATAAGCCCCATTCCCAATCCTCACAACCCCCAACTTGAGGAATGGCTGTCTACAGCTCATTCTTATCAAATTGCACATGTTTATTATCAAGCATCTCAATTTCCCAAACAATTTTTTAGATGACCTTCCTCACAACACCCTATTTCAGAGATCATGTTTATTCGTATTTGATGCACTCTAGCAATTGAATCAATTGAAGTTGCGAAGCCTTCGTGTGGATACCAAGAGTGCGATTCTGTTCTTGAATTGGTTTGCGAAACCTATTTCAGAGAGAAGAAGCTGTTATGCAACGGAAACATAAACTCTAACGCTAGCTTATTGAATATAATAATACAAGTAGTAAAGCATAAATAAATTGCCAAAATTAAATGCAGAAATAAAGAATACCAGGAATTAACGAGGTTCGGTATTAAAACCTACGTCCTCGGGCGCTACAAAAGAAAGCTCAACTATCTCCAAACAATATTACAAATATTTGGGCAATACAACAAATACCCAAAACAAAGGGGAGATACAACAAAACTTGCAAACTAAAGGGTCCTTAAAGAAAGAACCCTAAACAAAAGAAGTATAATGGAATTACAACTTGGGATACAATTAACATTGATTTAGGTCCTTATATATAGGCCCAAAAAGTTTCCCACTTTTCAATCCTAATCAATGTGGGACAAACAACCTTTTCTTGGCCTATTACATATAAGTCCCTAAACCTTTCTCCATTATCATTTCTACCCCATGTGATTTTGCTAAAAGCCATTTTTCAACAAATCTCCACCTTGGCGAATTAGCAAACCTTCAAAGTTTTGTATTCTTCTGTCAAATTTTGCAACACCTCCAAATGTGCCAAAAAGCACAATCAAGCTCGCAGGATGTTGATCAAGTTCAAACAGTGATTGAACTTGATCATTGTCACTACTTTTGTTAAGACATCTCAGGGATTCTCAAGATCCCAATCTTCTCTAATAAGATTCTTCCTTCAGAAATAATTTCCCGCACAAAGTGGTAACGAACATCTATATGCTTGGTGCGAAAGTGGAATACTGGATTCTTTGCTAAGTGAATAGCACTCAGACTGTCAGAATAGATAGTGATCTTCTTCTGACTAATTTTCAATTCATCCAATAGCCCTTGTAACCAAATAGCTTCCTTCACGACCTCAGAATCGCCATGTATTCTGCCTCTGTAGTAGACAAAGCAACTGTAGACTGCAAAGAAGATTTCCAACTTACTGGAGCTCTAGCAAGAGTAAATACATATCCAGTAGTTGACCGACGCTTGTCCAAATCACCAGCATAATCAGAATCAACATAGCCAACAGCAAATTGACTAAGATTTTCATCCCGCTCAAAAACCAAACCAATGTTTACAGTACCTATAATATACTGTAAAATCCACTTCACAGCTTGCCAATGTCCTTTACCAGGATCATGCATATACTTGCTCACAATTCCAACTGCATGTGAAATGTCGGGCCTAGTAAACACCATTGAATACATCAAGCTACCAACCGCATTTGAATACGGAACTTTTGACATATACTCTCGTTCTTCATGCGTGCTTGGAGATAATGACGCACTAAGCTTTATATGAGAAGCAAGTGGAGTACTTACAGGTTTTGTACTTTTAGTTATGCCAAATCGTTGTAAGACCTTCTTTAGATACTGCTTTTGTGTCAAACAAACCTTGCCATTTCCTCTATCTCTAATTATCTCCATACCGAGAATCTTCTTGGCTTCCCCTAAATCCTTCATCTCAAATTCTTGATTTAGTTGAGCCTTTAACTTCTCAATTTCTTCTACATTCTTTGAAGCAATCAACATATCATCAACATATAAGAGTA
This sequence comes from Pistacia integerrima, assembly GCA_026225825.1. Classification (NCBI taxonomy): domain Eukaryota; kingdom Viridiplantae; phylum Streptophyta; class Magnoliopsida; order Sapindales; family Anacardiaceae; genus Pistacia; species Pistacia integerrima. The sequence goes on along the minus strand of CM047745.1, from coordinate 9,383,320 downwards.
GATAAATGAGAGTATCACCTTGTAGCCTTTGAAAATACACACAGTTGTCAAATTTGCTTCTTGTGTACTCCTGACCCATCATAAACCTATCAAATCGCTTGTACCACTGCCTCGGAGATTGTTTCAAACCATAAAGCGATCTTTTCAGTTTACAAACCCAATCTTCCTTCCCAATACTCCTAAATCCAATACCTTCCTGGTCGAGTCATATAGATTTCCTCTTCCAAATCACCGTGTAGAAACGCGGTTTTCACATCAAGTTGAACAAGTTCAAGATTCATCTGAGCAACCAAGGCTAACAAAATTCTAATGGAAGAATGCTTTACAACTGGAGAAAATACCTCATTGAAATCTATTCCTTCCTTCGAGGCGTAGCCTTTCGCCACCAACCTTGCCTTGTATCGGATGTCTTTCAAATTCGGAAATCCTTCTTTCTTTGCATATACCCATTTGCATCCAATTGCCTTCTTATTCTTTGGTAATTGAACAACCTCCCAAGTTTCATTCTTATGGAGAGACTGCATCTCTTCTTTCATGGCTTTCCTCCACTTACCATTTTCGGAACTGCTAGCTACTTCATTATAAGTGGAAGGAACTTCACCATCTTCAATTGGGAGTGCATAGGCCACCGTATCAGCAAAGCGAGCTTGCGAATTTCTCGTCTTGGCCTATTAACAAGAATGGATTCTTGTTGAGGTTCTTGGGAAGAATCCTCTTCATCTCCAATGAACTCCTCCATCATAGGAGTCTCATTTCCAGCTGGGCTAACTGATGTTGTTTCAAACTCCACCTCTGAGTATGCTCCACCTATTGCGGAGTACGGAAAACCTTTATCTGGCTTCCTGTTTTCTTTTCTAACATAGAAGACTCATCAAATGTCACATCCCTACTAAACAGTATTTTCTTCGAACTTGGACACCAAAGACGGTATCCTTTCACACCTGAGGTAATCCCCATAAATACTGCTTTCTTTGCTCTAGGATCTAACTTAGACTCTTTCACATGATAATAAGCAGTGGAACCAAAAACATGTAAAGAGTCATAATCAGAAACAGGTTTTCCAGACCATACCTCAATCGGTGTCTTGCCTTCAATTGCAGTTGATGGTAGACGATTGATGAGATGACACGCATATATAACGCCTCACCCAAAACTCTTTGCCCAACCTGCAGGTGGACAACATACATCGAACTTTCTCCGGTATAGTTCGATTCATGCTCGCCACCCCATTCTCCTGTGGTGTATTTCTTACTGTAAAGTGACGTACTATTCCTTCATCTTGGCAAACTTTCAAAAACGGATCACTACGATACTCCCCACCATTATCTGTACGTAGCTGCTTGATCTTTCTGCCAGTCTGAGTCTCAATCATCTTTTTCCATTTAAGGAAAACACCAAGTACGTTATCTTTAGTTTTTATTACATACACCCAAACTCTTCTGGAAAAATCATCTACAAAAGTGACAAAATAGTGCATACCTCCCAAAGATGTTGTTTTGGTAGGTCCCCACACATCAGAATGAACATAATCCAAAATACTCTTAGTATTATGGATTGCGGTGCCGAATTTCACTCTTGTCTGTTTTCCCAGAACACAATGCTCACAGAAGTCCAGCTTACAGGTCTTTGCACCTTTCAATAAGCCTTGATTCACCAAACTAAGTAAGGCTTTTTCACCTGCATGCCCCAAACGCATATGCCACAGCTTGAGCATTTCACGAATACGCATCCATGCGCACGATCCGCAATCAATCGTTTCAATAACTGTACTACCATTATAGTAATACAAGTTGTTTCTCCTCGTGCCTTTCATTACCACAAGAGCGCCTGAAGAAACTTTTAGAATTCCATCTCGCATATTCACTGTGAAGCCTTTAGATTCCAAGGCTCCCAAAGAGATGAGATTCTTTTTCAACTTCGGTACATACCGAACATCTGTCAGAGTTCTAGTTAAGCCATCATGATTCTTCAACCGAATTGAATCTATCCCAGTTGTTTTACAAGCATCATCATTGCCCATATAAACAACTCCACCATCAAGTTCTTCAAAATTAAAGAACCACTCCTTGTGGGGACACATATGATAGGTACAACCTGAATCCATAATCCACTCATTTGATCCAGAGGTGGATGGTAAGCTAACTAGACAGAAATCAGACTCATCCTCTTCACGCTCAACAACGTATGCATCAGAAGTAGCTTTGCCCTCTTTCTTTTGCAACTTCGGACAATCTTTCTCCCAATGCCCTAGGTAGTAGTAAGTGCTGAAATGATTAAATACGCACCAGGAAAATTCCCAGGAAACAATGGAGGGGTCACAAATGGTCCCACTTAAAATCCAGTCTCCTTAGACTTTTATCGTCTTTTTGACAGAATTTTCCTAGACATGCATATAACCATACAAATAGCTACTCACTGTCCTAAACCTAGGCTCTGATACCAATTGTTATGCAATGGAAACATAAACTCTAACGCTAGCTTATTGAATATAATAATACAAGTAGTAAAGCATAAATAAATTGCCAAAATTAAATGCGAAATAAAGAATACCCGGGAATTAACGAGGTTCGGTATTAAAACCTACGTCCTCGGGCGCTGCAAAAGAAAGCTCAACTATCTCCAAACAATATTACAAATATTTGAGCAATACAACAAATACCCAAAACAAAGGGGAGATACAACAAAACTTGCAAACTAAAGGGTCCTTAAAGAAAGAACCCTAAACAAAAGAAGTATAATGGAATTACAACTTGGGATACAATTAACATTGATTTAGGTCCTTATATATAGGCCCAAAAAGTTTCCCACTTTTCAATCCTAATCAATGTGGGACAAACAACCTTTTCTTGGCCTATTACATATAAGTCCCTAAACCTTTCTCCATTATCATTTCTACCCCATGTGATTTTGCTAAAAGCCATTTTTCAACAGAAGCCTCCAATCGCATGTATGAATTAAACCTTGAATGGTTTGATTTATTGAAATTAAATCAAATATAATCAATCCTTGATCTTGGATTTCAGGGTTTCATTGAAAAAAAAAAAAAAATTGTTTTTATTCCGCTGCATGATTCAATGAAATCCTTACATATAAATATCCTAATTTTCAGCTTTTGAAATATCAAAAATAGTAATTCAAACCAAAAACAAACAACTATAGATTTATGTACTCCTAAATAATTCTTAAATAAAGTATAATGACTCCCTAGTCTTCATTCCACTGCCTAAAGGCAACTCGGAAAATAATAGAGACACAAAGAGCAGTACATCGAATCAGTATACCGAATGATATGGCACAATTCTAACTATCGATTAATTATAACTTAATATTAATCGATGATCAAAATTTTATTACGTCATACGATGCACAGATTCGATGCACTACTCACGATGACTATAATATTACTCAAGACATCTCCAACCCTGCGTTATTTTGGTGTAAAAAAACTAAAATGACGCAAATTTGAAATCCAACCCAGCGCTATTTGCTGCGCCAAATTGGTGTGGAGCTACAGTGCCACGCCAAATTTGGTGCAGTACTGTAGCTCCACACCCAATTGGCGTGGTACTGTAGCACCATTAAATATTTTCTTTTTTTTAAATTTTGTTAAGTTAATTTGATTATTAAATTTCACATCAAATTTGATTATTTGTATTTAACTTAATTTGATTATTATTTATATTAATATTTATAATAATAAATTTATAATAATGATATAATTCAAAAAATGATGAAAAATTAAAAACAAAACTTTATTCAATGCAAATATTAAACTACAATAACTGAAAATAAAAATTTACACTAATTTAAAAACACTAAAATTAAAAGAACAAATAGAAGTGTCAACTCCCGAAGTTGAAATTGTCGTAGATGAAAATGTCTGATTTCAAAATTTTCTTGCTCTACATAGACAAATCAAGGATACAGAGGCTCACCATGCTCTTCGAAATGTATTAATTGATTATTTGTGGGAAGAATATACTAATCCAGAAAATTAAATTACTATCAATATAGAATTTTACTTTTGTGTTATTATTTTTTTTTTTTTGGTATCATTTTATATTAGATATAATATTTTTTTATATTAAATATAATGTTTATTTGATTAAATAAATGTTTAATTTTATTAAATTAGTATAATTTTTAAAGTAATTATTATTCAATAAAAATATCATTAATAATATTTAATTAATATATATATATATATAATGAGTGAAATAGAGAATATTCTAAAGAATATTCTTTTTAGGGGGCGTTTGGATCATATATGTTTTTTTATCTTAGTAATAAGATTACCGGAAAGAAAGATTACCTTGTAAATTACTGGGTTTAAATTATTATTATGCTTGGTTCAATTGGGATGTATTAATAATTAATGTGTTTGGTTGATAGTAATAACAGATGTCTTGAAATACCTTTTACTAAAATGCCCTTTAGATGATTATTAGATATAAATAATTAAGGGCTTGTTTATTTTATTATTTGAAACCTTATTCTTTGTCCTATTCCCAAAATACTTATTTGTTTAATTATTACTTTGTTGTTTAATTATTTTGGGAAATACTATTCTATTTTTTTAATTATTTTTAGACCCCTTAAGTTTATTAACTTAATTAAACACCCCTATAAAAGAAAAGTTTAAAAATTAATAAAAACAACCCCATCCACCCATAGTTGTCAGATTCCGACAACCACCTTTAGTGGTGGCTGAAATCTGTAATAACGGCCTAAAAGTGACAAAAAATGGTCGTTTATTCACCGATCTGGCCTTTTCCAACCAGATCTGTGGTGGATTTGGCCGGAAAAGGCCAAATCTGGCCGTCGCAAAGAAATGGCCGTCGTTGATGGTTAACGACGGTCAATGACGACCAACTCTTTGGTCGTATCCGACGGCCAGATCTAGCCTTTTTCGGCCGGAAAAGGCCAGATCGGTGAATAAACGGCTAGATTTGACCACTCTAAGTCGTAACAATAGATTTCGACCAAATTCTGGCAGTGGTGGCCGGAATCTAGCACTGTGGTGGTGGGGTGTTTTTGTCATTTTACAAATTGGGTGTTTTGTAATTATTAACCAAGCCAATGATATTTTCGTCTGCATAATATACTGTTTAGGGGCAAGATTGGACATAAATTATGATTACCGGTAGCGTTTTAATAACAGCCCTCCATGAGATACAAATAGTCCCGACAATTTACCTCCCTTTGAGCACTGTTTGTCATCTTTTTTTCCCGTAAAATTTTTTTACAAAAATGCCAAACATGGTAATCTGTTGAATTAAACAAATATTACCTTTGTTAAAAAGTTTAAACCTGATCCAAACAGACCCTTAGTGTAATATTTGATGTAATGAGTTGGAGATACAATAGTATTTTAAACAAAAAAATCACACGAATTTGGTGCAATGGGTTTGGAGATGGTCTAAAAGTTCTATACTGTAGAACAGTTCTTAACTAAAGCATATACGCACCAAACAAGTCAAGAAGAATATTTTTCTTTTTAAATATTTAACATTGAGCAGTCAAAAAGACCGTTCAAGAATTTTTGCGCATAAAAAATCTTTTACCCAAAAAAAAAAAAAAAATGCGCATAAAAATCGCAGATTTTCTTAATGTGATTAATCTTAATCAAATCAATAAGAGAATTAAAAAAAAAAAAAAAAGAGAAGAGCCTGCCGCTTCGTCAGTCTCGCCGGAATTCTTGTCGTCATCAAGGCGTTGTTTCGGGCAGCTACAGGCGGCAGTTCACGGTGTTTCTCTGCGTACTCAGCGACGACTTCCTTCGTTTCTCAAGCGACGGCTTCACTGAGTGGATTCCTTGGATTCTCAGCTGGTGGTTCTGTAAAAAGTATTAGGGATTTGGAAGACAAAGAAGTGTTAGAGAAGGGTTGAGTAAGAGATGCAGTTAAGAAGATGTTTGGACGTATAACCAACTCAATAATCACGGATTCCCAAAATGTATTAAATTTATTTAAATGACAAAATTAGTTAAAAAATTCAATGACATTAATATTTTTAATAAAATTATAAATAATATATTTTTAATATATAACGATAAGAGACTAGATTTAAATTAAAAATTAAAAATTAAAATCAGAAAAAAAAAAACTAATTTGGAAGAGTAAGGATATGAAATAATAAAAATAAAAGAATTAATTTGACAGACACGTGGCTTTTTTTGGTTAAAATATGATCAGAACGTTTAAGAACTTGAAATCATTTTCCTTTGCTAATTTTACATGTTATCATTACATGTAAAAGAAAATACACACACACATCAGAACGTTTAAGAACTTGAAATCATTTTCCTTTGCTAATTTTACATGTTATCATTACATGTAGAAAGAAATACACACACATATATATATATATAGGAAGAACCACATTTTCTCACCGAAGGTTTGACAAAATGACACTTTTCCACCTATCGTTATGTTCTGTTAGAAATATTCGTTACTATTTTACTGTAAAGACAAAAATATCTTTTATTATTTGACTTAATAATTTTATTATTACAGTAAAACATTTATATAGTCATAATAGTATGATCAACTAATTTTATTATTATGAGAATGTTATAACTTAATAGAAGTGTAGTTATAAAAAATATTATTTTGATTTCTTATTTTATAAGTCATGTTTTAGTAATACAGTATTAGAATTTCAATTTATATTTTACTAGTATTATGATTTCAATTTAGCACTTCAATTACCTACTTTTAAAACGAATAGAAAATCATGTCTTGGAACCAGCAAAGAAAAGTGTAATTGATGGAACTGTAAATATAGTTGATGTATGGTCAATTGATGTGAAGCTACAGAAAATTGTCAATGGTTTTAAGCACTGCAAAATTAGAACCTCTAATGTTGATGAATTGCAAGTTACAAATGAAAAAGATGAGGAGAATAAAAGAGTCATTGCAGAATAGAGTGATCAGATTCGACAACTTCATTACACTAATCAAATAAATATTAATTTCTTCCTTGATTATCCAAAAGAGCAATAAATCGTGTTTGCTTTAATTGAAGAATAAATCATTATTGCAATTAGACAAGAAGAAAAAGGAAATAATCCTGAGGATAATAGTACGAAAATACAAAAACTTTTGTGCCATGAAACTCTAAACATGCTTGAGAAGCTAAAAATATTTTGGCTTCAATAAGAAGGTATCCATGCTAGTCAGTAATTACGTACTCACAAGTTAAAATATGTGGTAACAACTCTAAAACATAAATTATTATCCCAAACAACTTTAGATAAATATTTTATTTCATCTTAAACCTTTAATGTAATATAAAATATATTTTTGATAATATATAGATAATTATTACTATATGAAGACAACTTTCTTTAAGGCATGAATTAAAAAAATTATAACTTATTACAATGTAGAGTTTATTTTTATTTATAACTATCCCAAATTGGGATTATAATTTTTTTATGACTATATAAAGTTTATTCCTATGAAAAATGTTATCCTTACAAAGACCCATACAAAGAGGGTTACAAAGTGACATTATCCAGAAGAAAAAAACAAAGAAAAAACGGAAAAAGAGAGAGAGAGAGAGAGAGAGAGAAATCATGAAAATCAAGGGTGGGGATTGTCTTTGTATGCCCCATTTATATGTGTCTTTGTAAAACTAGCATTGCTCTATTCCTATATAGGGTATCATTATAGAGAGGTTTTACTATATTAGAATTTGACCAATGAAATGTCATTTTTAGCTTTACTAATAATTATCTAAATAATACATTTTCAAAATAATTAATCCATAAACCCACCATTATTAAAACAGTTTTAATTAATAAAAAACTAGTATCAAATTAATAAAAAAGTTAAACTTAATCTTTATTGCAACAAAATTTACAGAAATCTTCCAAAACAAATTTCAAAAAAATCTTACAAAAAAGATCGTACAAAAATTACATCTTAAAGAGATGAAGTGAAAGTTCTAGATGAAGTAGAAGTTTAGTAAAATCGGAATTGCAGCTCTTTTACATATGCTTAAGGGAATGCACATGAACTATTTGAAAGGATGACTACTCAACAGTGGCGGATCCAGGAATTTCACTCGATGGGGGCAAAAAATAAACAAAAAAAATTTGTAGGGGCAAAATGTCAAAGTCTTATAAGGGGTAAAATGCAATTAAATATAAATATTTATAAAATCTGAAGTTTTTTAAAGTTTGAGTGGGGGCGTGGTCCCCACTCGTCATTAAGTAAATCCACCACTGCTACTCAATCTTTCATTCAACCAAGATTTGTAGAAACTATCAACTCCCATTAATTTAAACTCTAACCCAAATTCATCCAGATTCGCCAGAAAAAATCACCTCCCATTAAATCAAACACAATCAAAATTCATCTCCCATCTTAACACCACATTCAAAATTCATCCTCCATCTCAACTCCATAATCAAATTCATCTTACATCTCAACTAAACAATCATAGTCATAATAAGCACAAGAGAAGGAAAAAAAAAAAAAAAACCAAACCCATAAAACCCATTACTGAAACCTATGAAAAAGAAAAACTAAACTGTTCTTGTCTCGGCAACACCCACATGATGTGTAGAGGAGGAGAAAAATAATGCTGGCCAAGCCATGGATTTGATGCATTGCTTTATTTTGAGTCCTTCAAATTTCATACAAAATATAAAGACTTGTCACAATTCAAAGATCGGTCATTGGAGTCTCAAGGATGGACTATGGAATGAAGAAGAAGTGTTGTAGAAGAGAGAAGTCGGGTGGCTCAGGACAGGATTCTGCCTAGCCTTAAGCTGGCGAAGCCGCACGACTAAGGCCAAGATACGAGCTTGCCTGGCCTTGCGTCTACTGAAAATTAACAACTAAAATTCATATACAAACTCTTACCACAAACCCACATAACACAATCCAACAAACGCAAAACACATGTTTCAAGAAAAGAATCCTCAAATCCTCCAGCCATTGAAAATCCACAAAAACTAAATCCAAAAATCACAAACCCACAAACCATAAGATCCAAAAGAAAAAAAATTGTGTGCGAGAAAAGAAAGGTGGTTGTTGTGTTGGCGTCAGTGTCATGGCCGAGCTAGGTGTTTGTGATATTGCCTCCAGCTGCGATTTGGCTGGCTATGAAGCTACATCCAGTTGCGACCTGGGTTGGTGCCGTCACAACTAGCCCACCAGCCCAACTCGTGGCTGAAGGTTGCGACGCCGCCAGCCTAGTTGGTGGTTGCAGGATGCTCCAGCCTCTGGCATAGAAGGAAGAGCAGATGGCAAAGAAAAGATTAAAAAAAAAAAAAAGGAAAAAAAAAAAGAAAGAGAAGGAAACGAAACGAAACGAAAATAAAAGAGAGAGGGAAAAGCTACACGGACCAGATTTCAATTTTTCAATTTTGATTTTTGCGGTTTCATGTAAATTGACCGTCTTGTCCTTCTTCAGAACATATTTTCTTAACAGAACAAAATAGGGGGTGGGAAAGTGTCATTTCAAAACTTGTCAAATGGAAAAGTGTCGTTTCGCCAAACCTTGGACGGGAAAATATCGTTCTCCCGATGCTATATTATATACTATTATACACCCATCGATTATCTTACTAACTCATATGAGCATGCAGACAAATATATCAAATTTGGTGTTTATTGCCAATGATTTCAGCCTACTCAATGGAAGTTGGGGATTTTAAAAGCTAAATTTGTCCCACATTGCTCTAATAGTGGGTTGTTATGGTGTATATAAGTGATTGGGCTCCCTCCTTTCTTGAACTAGCTTTTGGGAGCGAATTCTATCCAAACCAACTTTATCATGGTATCAAAGTCACAGAGCCACGTTTGTTTCTCTCTCCTCTTTGGTTGGAGCGTCGATGGGTTTGGACCCCTCTTTAGTTGGGGCGATGATGGGTTTGGACCCCTCTTTGGTTGGGGCGATGATGGGTTTGGATCCCCTCTTTGGTTGGGGCGATAATAGGTTTGGACTCCCTTTTTGGTTGGGACGATGATGAGTTTGGACCTCGGTCTTGTAGGCTGAGTGTGAGGGAGAATGTTAGAAGTTGAATTTGTCCCACATCGCACCAATAGTAGACTGTTATAGTGTATATAAGTAGTTGAACTTTCTCCTTCCTTGGTTGGGGCGACAATTGGGTTTGGACTTCGACTTTGCACGTTAAGTGTGAGGGAGGGTGTTGGAAGTTAAATTTGTCCCACATTATCCCAATAATGGAGTGTTATGGTGTATATAAGTGATTGAGCTCCCTTCTCCCTTGACCTAGCTCTTGGTTTCGAGTTTTACCCAAACTCACTTTATCAGGAGATAGGTTCTTGCTGAATGTAGGTGGCCACATGGTTGGGTGTCTGCTAATAGGTTCTTTCTTCTTCTTAATTAATTTATTTGTTTTTTGGATTTCTACTTGTTCATTGGATTCCAAAAGAATAACATTTCCATTTAGAGGTGACAGGTAATATATTTTGTCAATAACCTAAGCGGAAAAAGAAAAACAAAAGAAAATTTTCTATAAAAGATTATTATTTTAGTTATTTGGAGTTGTCAGAATCCAAGCGTGAGCTTAGCTTCTTAACCATCTGAGCAGTTATGTAAAAACATATCAGACAATTTTTCTCATTAGTTTATCAATGTCAATTTTTGCCCACAGCTTACCAACTCTCTTTATCTAATAGCTCGTCAAAAGTACTGGCAATTTTATTATTGTAACTTGAAATTCAATTCTATTCATTCTCAAGTTCTATAGCTAAAACTCATATTTTTTTTGCAGGGTGATTACATTTTATTATACCATTAGATGTGCAGATTGCCTAATCTCTTGAAGGATTCTTTTAATTGTACTATGATTAAGAGCCTAATATATTAGCCCTGGAGCGGTCTTGTACTGACACTATAACAAAAATAGCCTACGGTAACATGCAAAAAGTGTTACCGTAGGTAATTCGTAGCATTTATGAGGATGCTATGACAACCTATGTTACTAAAAAGCAGACATTCGTAACACTTTTTGCATGTTACTAATCATTTCAGTAACTATCATAAAATGCTGTTGTTAAGTACATTGTAGCACTTATTCATAGTTACGAATGATTTTTGGTAACACAGCATAAATGCTATAAATAAGTTTTCTGTAACATTCTTAACCTGTTACAGTTTAGTTTTTTGTAACATTCTCAAAATGCTATAAATAAGTTTTCTGTAACATTCTTAACCTGTTACAGTTTAGTTTTCTGTAACATTCTCAAAATGCTATAAATAAGTTTTCTGTACCTTTCTTAACATGTTACAGTTTAGTTTTCTGTAACATTCTCAAAATGCTATAAATAAGTTTTCTCATGAACATTCTTAATCTGTTACAGTTTAGTTTTCTGTAACATTCTCAAAATGCTATAAATAAGTTTTCTGTAACTTTCTTAACATGTTACAATTTAGTTTTCTGTAACATTCTCAAAATGCTATAAATAAGTTTTCTATAACTTTCTTAACTTTATTCTGATTTAGTTTTCTGTAACATCTCAAATTGTTATAAATAAGGTTTCTGTAACATTCTTAACCAGTTACTGTTTAGTTTTTTGTAACATTGTTAAAATGTTATAGAAGAGTTTTTAATAACATGTTAAAAGTGCTACCAAAGTATCATTCATTGCATTTATTAAATGTTACAAAATTATTTTTCATAACATTTTGAAAGTGTTATCAATGTGTCTGTTATAACATATATAAAATTGTTATAGTTGTTATTTAAATAATACAAATTATAAACAACGATACACTAATTTTCTAAAGAACATTTCATTGATAGTGAGCCTTCATATATAAAAAGTTTACATATATGCCTAATAAATAGGCACCCAAAATCCTTTACATCCATCCCAAAATCCTTTACATCCATAAAATCTAATATGGTTCATATATCATATCACATTTTGTAACATATAAACCTTTCTATACAAAAAGTTTTATATATGCCTAACAAATATGCACCTATCATTTTTACATTATAATACCTAGATGATTGGAAAATTAACTGAGCAATAGTGAATACCTTCCAATCATTCAAAAAATTCTAACAGCAAAAACCATCGTGCAAACCATCTTCCATTTTAAATTGTGCTTTACCAAAAAAGTACTCTTGCATTTTCACAACCTACAAAACCATTAATACAAAAAAATCTTTAAATCCCATGTATATTCTCAAAGATGACAACACATATATATTGTAAATTCAAGAACAGATCAAGACAAAAGCACCCCAAATATTTAATGCAAAACAAAGAGGAAAAGAACATGCTTAAATCTCCAACTTCACAAGCATACTATGATAACAGAACATACTATGATAACAGTTCCAACAGAAAAACCTAAAGCCTTGTTAATGAAATATTGTCAACATAGGCACAAAAAATGGTCATGAGAAATACATATTTTACAGTAATAAACAAGAAACAAACCTAAAGCCTTGTTAATGATATACTGTCATCATTGGCACAAATAATGGTACAAATTACAAAGTTAATCACGTTTCTCCACCAGCAAAGTCTCATTTATCAAACCCAAGGTTCACAGGCTCATCAAATTTTTGTTCTAAAGAATAAGTTATCACAAAATCATTCCTAGCCAATGAAAGCGTATAAAGCAAAAAGCTTTTCCATCTTTGGAAACCACTACATAGTGCAAGACGACCAAAGTTAAAACCATACAAGGAAACATAAGGATTATTGTGGCAAGAAAATTGCAGACTGCAGTATGCAAAATCGCAGACTACGATATGCAATTTTGCATAATGCAGTTTGCAAACTGCAGTCTGCAAAATTGCAAGCTATGTATTTTGCAATTTTGCAAGCTGCGATTTTACATAATCATAGCTGTCGTATTTTGCAGACTGCAATTTGCAAACTACCTCGTTAATTAAGTATTGTCAACATAGGCACAAAAAATGGTCATGAGAAATACATATTTTACTGTAATAAACAAGAAACAAACCTAAAGCCTCGTTAATGATATACTGTCATCATTGGCACAAACAATGGTACAAATTACAAAGTTAATCACGTTTCTCCACCAACAAAGTCTCATTTATCAAACCCCAGGTTCACAGGCTCATCAAATTTTAGTTCTAAAGAACAATTTATCACAAAATAATTCCTAACCAATGAAAGAGTATAAAGCAAAAAGCTTTTCCATCTTTGGAAACTGTGGTTACTTCACTACATAGTGCAAGACGACCAAAGTTAGAGCCATACAAGGAAACATAAGGATTATTGTGGCAAGAAAATTGCAGACTGTAGTATGCAATTTTGCACACTGCAATTTGCAAACTGCAGTTTGCAATTTTGCATACTGCAATATGTAAAATTACTGACTACAGTTCGCAAACTGCAGTATGTAAAATTACAGACTGCAGTTTGCAAACTGTAGTCTAACCTTGCCTAGAATTTCCTGCATCCAATAATTTAAAAGAGCAACAGTAAGTTTCTAAGTTATACCGCAACCTCAATAGGAAATAATGAAGTCCAAACCGTATTTGGACTATGCAGCATATAAACAAAATACACCATTTTAGATGGGCAAAGTAATGATATTGCAATACTATAATGCTGAGTAAAAGAAAAAAAAACACAAAACAAAATTTTCTCGGAAGTGCAACAATAAGTATTTGATCACACAGTTAGTCAAACATTAATAAGAAGGAATTTGAATTATTTTCTCCCAATAAATGAAAAAAAAGAGAAAAGAAGTCTCACTTGCAACATAAACCAACTTCAGTAAATGAAGAAAAAGAGAAAAGAATTTTTGCTTCATAGCCTGCATTTTTTTCAGCCATCTTGACAAAGTCCCATGCATCTTGAGTGTATGCATCCGTAGCTCTATCAAAAGAGAAAAAAAAAAAAAAAAAAAAGCGAAAAAACCTAAAACATCTAAAACCTTGTTAAGGAAAATCATCATTACTTCATACACATATGGAATTGTGTCTTTTAATCTTTTTCTTACCTATTCAGATGCACCCAGTCCTTATTCATCATCATCATTACTTAATCTACACAATTATTAAAAGTCAAACAATACATGAATAATTATAGGTAAACATGGCAAAATATTATGAAAACAACAAAACATGAGTTGAATGTAACCAACATAATATGCAAATTCCATTGAACAACAAAATAATGCTTACTCTCCGAATACTTAATGGTTGTAGCTTATTAACTCCAATCCTTCTTGGTGCAATAATCTTTAATTCCCTCTTGATATCGGACAAATCTTGATCTGCACAAATGAAAATACTATTACAATTTCACAAATACAATAAATTCATATTTGAATACTTAATGGTTGTAGTTGGCAAAACTGCAGAAAGCAATTTGCAAACTGCAGTTTGCAAACTGCTTTCAAAGCTGTGCTGCGATCTGCGTTTTGCAATCGATTACAAGCTGCGATTCAAAGCTACGCTGCGGTTTGCGAACTGTGGACCACGAACATTATAGTTATATATATATATATATATATATATATATATATATATATATATATATATATATATATATATATATATATATATATATATATATATATATATATATATATGTTTTCTGATACCTTCAATGCTTTCCACAGGTTTAGTTGGAATTTCTTCTACCTGTCCACAAAAGAGTGAAAATAAATGAATTATAAAAATCCCAAAAGACTGCATTGTGGCCTTGTTAATAATGGCTTGCAAACTACTACTATAGCAATTGAAATTGTCACATAGCTTTGGCATTGTAGCTTGCAAACTTACTTTCAAAAGCGACGAATGCACCCCTTCTCTTTTCTTTTTTACCAAGAAACCATTTACCAACATTACGAACCTCAACCTGTATACAATTCAACCAATTCTCTAGTCTCAACAGCAACATTTTATTTATATAGCATGAACATATATAAATTCTATATACCAAACTTCTTCAAAACATTTAAAATAAAATCACAAGTTAACATGCAAACATGGATTTAAGGATTTGGAAGAAGATTTGGTTTAATACACTCACCAAATCAAGCTATAATTTCAATGGGGCATTCAAGACAAATATATGTTGATCCAGTAATATTTTCAAGTCATTTCAGAATCAATAACTATTTAAAACACAATTTTCTTTCAACTCATTTAAATCTGCCAACTGTTTCCAGAATTGAGGTTACTGACTTGTAAAATTCATAACAATTCAGCCCTTAATCTAAACCTCATGAAACTCTCCAGAATTATACTAGACACATATAGGATTCACCAGAATTTAAAATCACTCAATTTGGATAAGTATAAGTGCATTATTTCAGTTCTGAAAAATGCATGCTCTACAGAAAACATGAAATTCCAGAATTTCATAGCAGAATTCAAAATTCATTAAAAAATCCAATACTTTGAATTTTGGGGTGAAATCAATTTTCAACCAATCTCTAATAAGTCTAAAACAAAATATCTGAAATTTAGCTTCATTTACAAACCCCGAAACATATATAAAATTTTCAGAAGTTTAGGCTGTCAGAATTTCACAGCATAACTTTTTATAACAAAAAACATAAATTAATAACTCTTGGTTCTTTAGGATCAACATATATGCTCTACCCATATAAAACCATTGCATTAAATCTCCAATTTCAGTTAACCACAATAGTCAGCCACCATATCCAACATACAATTTCCCATAATTTCTTTTCTATTCACAAACATTATGTATATGCATAAAATACACACATGCACTTAGTTTCCAAAATGATGAGAAAAGAGCACCACAATGATTCATAGCACTTAGTTTAATGTTAAGTAAAACAACTTTCAGCACACAAAAAGAATAAATCAATCTTATTAAGCACCACAATGATTCAATCTTATTAAAATCACACTAATAATTTACTCACTTGAGCAGCTTTCTTTCCCTTCTTACTCAAAAAATGCGAGACAAAATGTAAGAAAATGATTCACCTGAACCAAAGCTTTACTGATTTGCTTCTTAAAGGATGTGGGCTTCCATTTAGGGTTCAATAGATTGTGGGTATTGGAGATTTTAAGCTAAAAATTTGATAAAACCAATGATTTTCACTAGGTTTTTCTGAATGAAGATGATTAAGAGTAGGGTATTTTGTTTGAATGAGTAGGTTGGATGAGTTGAAAATGGTTTAGGTGTACAGTGGCTTCATTGACATAACGAAAATTGTGTTAGAAAGAAGCTTGGAGCTGAAATTTTAGTCAAGAAACAAAATTGAAAAGTGGCGTGAATTGGAGAAGATGAGTGAAGAGGTGGCGTGAATTGGAGAAAATGAGTGAAGAGGTGGCGTGAGAATTGGAGAAGATGAGTGAAGAGTTGGCGTGAATTGGAGAAAATGAGTGAAGAGGTGTCTTCCGGAATTGGAGAAGATGAGTGAATAAGGTAGGGGGCTGGGGAATTTTGTTTGGCAGGTAGACAAATTTTTTCCCGGTTAAAGTTTAGGAAAATAAAATTTGTTATAATATTTTGATTTAGTAACACTTTTAAGTGTTACAATATTTTAATTTAATGAAATCAATATGATTTCAATACACGTAAATGGCCTACGGGTCGGGAGGCGCTACCCCCTGCACCCCTACCCATTGACCGAGCAACGAGACTTCGAATGCATATGTGTGACCTCTTATTGTTGAAGTGGTGGACAACTCCAACACTTGAGAGACGAAACGACACCAAAAAGTGACGAAATCACACCAAAGATTGAGGTGAAGAGTCAAGACAGTGAAATGGCTTTTTCAAGCGAGATTTCGAGTCAACCAAGCTTACGGAAGGTGGATCTAACCTTAGGGAGTATGGACCAGCCCCTAGGATGTCTAGAAGTTGCCAAAAAACTAAAAAATTAAAGTCACCAAGAAGATGAATGGTCACAGATAGAGGAAACTTAATGGTCATTGGAATCCAGGAAGGTGTTACGTGATGACGGCTAGCCATTGGAGAAGGAAAATGGTCATCGAAGGTGGAAGTTGGATGGTCTCCGGAAAATGGATGAAGATGGGTGGACGTTTTTGGCTTTGCATTTAACCTTTCATCTTCCTTGTATACTATTTGTAAAAACATTTGTTTGGTCCCTACATAAATGAGATGTAACAAAGTAAACCCCAAATAGTAAATTTGACCCCTAAACAATAAAAATGAGACAAAATCAACCTCATTTCATATTGGTGGGAATAATATTTTGTTTTCCGGTAAATAATTGGGTTTATGGTAACACTTATAAAATGTTACTGTATTTTGATTATATGGTAACATTATAAAAAAGTTACTATATTATTAGGTTTATTGTAACACTTTAAAAATGCTACTGTAAATATATTTTTCATAACATTTTAGAAGAAAAGTTACCATTGATAAAAAATGTGTTACAAAAAGTTAAAGTGTTACATATAAAAATTGTTATCGTAATATTTTAACATTAAGTGTTACTATAGATAGTCTACGGTAACATTTTAAGGAAAAATGCTACTGTCCAGTGTTACCGTAGGCCATTTTTGTTGTAGTGTGAAGCTGTGAAATTTTTTAAAGAAAACAGTCAAGAAAAAGCTAGGATGAATTCATTATTGAAGAGCTTGACGTTTCAATTCAAGACTTTTCTCTCCTCTCTTTTTTCCCATATCCTATATAAGCTCTCTTCGTGAAGAAAAAGAGTTAAATCCAGTTTCTTTATGAGCCAAAATAAACTCTCTTCATGACAGAACACCTATGGTGCTCCTATAGAGAGAAACATAGGAAAGTTTTAAACTTAGAACCATAGGAATAGAACACCATTTGACATGACACAATATATTTTTGAACATATCACTGCAAACTTTTATTTAGGGATGACAATTTGGTTTGGGAACCAGATGATTCCAAACTTTAATGGGGCAGCTTTGAGATTGAAGAGACAAACCCAAAATGGACTCAAAATCTTAGACTCGTGTGAATAATAAATAAAAATAGTAAGTAAAGTGACTGTTAGGGCCAAAAATCGTCTTGGGCTCGACGAGGCCCAATAACGAAATAAACATGTCACGGCCCAAGGCCTCAACCCAATCTCGATTGGGCCTACGCTTAAAATCCCCTTGCGACTTACCCACTCTATGAGTTGGGCTATCCTATAAGTTAAGCTAAACTGGGTTTCAGCCCATTAGCGTGCAACAGTCTATAAATAGGAAACCGGAATCCCATTCTATTTCCTCTTCTACTAAGATTTTAAATCTTACTCAAACTATTAAACTTGATATGATAAGGTCAAGAAATCATATCTCTTTCATGATAGGGATTATCTCCCAAAATAGGACTTAGTGTCCTACTAAGATTCCAACTCTTATTTAAACTATTAAACTTAATCTGATAAGGTTAAGAAATCATATCTCTTTCATGATAGGGATTATCTCCCAAAATAGGACTTAGTGTCCTACTAAGATTCCAACTCTTATTTAAACTATTAAACTTGATCTGATAAGGTCAAGAAATCATATCTCTTTCATGATAGGGATTATCTCCCAAAATAGGACTTAGTATCCTACTAAGATTCCAACTCTTATTTAAACTATTAAACTTAATCTGATAAGGTTAAGAAATCATATCTCTTTTATGATAGGGATTATCTCCCAAAAGAGGACTCAATGTCCTACTAGGATTCCAACCCCTTGGGTTCACTATAAAAACAGAGGCCCGCCCTCTCATTAAGGCAATCTCCCACAGTCAATCTACACTACTCAAAACCATCTATTTGCTCCTAAGTTCTTGCTCCCAAGAACCCGACACCTCCGCCGTAGTCCTAGCCTCCGACAAGACTCCTGATAATTCTTCTTCTCCTTAATTCTTATTAAATCTCTTTCAGCCTTGCTGACTTGAGCGTCGGAGTGCCTACGGCAAACACCACCTCGGTGTTTTCCGAAAGCTTCACGCTTGCCCTTTCATGTGTGCAGGTCGATGGATTTTCAGTGACCTCAACCTCACGGGATCACACCCTATTTTCATGACGGTAGATTTTTTGCATCTACAGTTTGGCGCCCACCGTGGGGCCTCTAACAATCATCTGCCAACGACGACTTGCAACATGAGAGGAGACACAAAACTCCCCCTGACTGGCATCGTTAACCCGAAAATCTCATCACGATAAGAAAATTTTTCGTTACTTTTCTTCATTTTAAATCCATTGAAAGTATCTATGAATCATTCACATATCATATTATGTCTATTAAGCATGAAATGTGATAACTTGAAGCATCAAAACACATCTCCTGTGTTCATAATTTGTTTATGCATTAGTTGGAATACTGCTTACTTTTGTATATGTTTAATTTCTTTTTTGGGAGGTAACTAAAACTCAACCAGTCTTAATCCCGATCCCAATTCAGCTTCACAGAGATTTGCCACCACTTTAAAACCCAAACCTCATCGATCCTTCTCTAGAGCTCAGTAAATCCGAAAAACTTGGAAAAAAAAAAACCAAAAACCAATTCTTCTTACCAAAAAGCCCCATGAAACCTTACTCAAACTAGCCTAAATTTCTCTACAAACTAGAGCAGAACAGAAGAGAATGGAGAGGCAAACAAGAAATCAAAAGGAAAGAAGAGCTTTATTGTGGAAGCCGTGAGAAGAAACCAATGAAAAACTAGGAAGAATTTTCCTAAACAAAGACACCTTCCAAATGTTTTATCAACTAGAGTATAAAGGGAAAGGTGAAGGAAAAAGAAAATGAGAAAAACGAAGAGGCAAGAAAAAAAGAGCTTTGAAAAGTCTCCCAAAAAGGCAACCACCATAATAAATGCAAACTTTTTCAAAACTGAACAAGTGGCGCCATTCAAGGGACATTGGAAAACATGACCCTTTGTTTTCCCACTCAATTGTTCTCAAAATCTAGATCATCTCTTAGCAAAGTTTTCAAACTTTCACACAACCCCAAGTGCAAGACGTCACGTAGTCACAAAGGCATACTCTCATGAGCATTAGTCAATAGATGTCCCCCACTAGACATGGCTCAGTCAAGCTGAGTGGGAAGAATGTAGAATCATTTACGCCAAGTGTCAGCAAGCCTCATCTCCAATCCGACTCATTTTCAAAAGGATAATGGGGAACAAACACGCTACAACTTAAGTAGTTGCAGTCTCCTCAGCAATCTGGTACAAGATCATCACCATATGTTATGCGATTTTTGGATATGCTACAACACCAGCATACAAAACAGGAGCAACAACAAATGCTATAGCTCCGAACAACTCAAACAAACGCACCAGCGCCAGAGGTAGCAGAAGCAACAGCTAATAAAACAACAGCAACGATCGGACCAACAAACAAAGTAGTAGCTGCCGAGGCACACGCATAAGCATTAAAAGCAACAAAGCTCCAACCTCAGTTTATCCTACCCTACTCGATCCAGCAAGCTTGAGTGGCAGCACTTGAAGGGGAAATGTATGTCTCATTGTCTCCTTTTAACCACCACTCTATTTGGTTAAATCTTTCTCTATTCGGCCCATTACTTAAATACATGCGGCGCATTTTTTCATTTAGCTCACTCTTTATTTAGTCCATAACAAATACACATCATGGATATTAACTCTCAATTCGACTATTTGCTTAAAACATGCATGCCATGCAAGTCACTGCTCCAGCTTCAATCAAAAGGTTTTAACTACAAGTCGGTCAAGCGGACTTGACCGCAAGCTCCATACAAGCTCTAATTGGCATACACCTTCAAATCGGCCTGCCCGATAAACGTACGGACACCTTCAAATCGGCCTGCCCGATAAAACGTACGGACACCTTCAAATCGGTCTTGCCCGATGAACGTACAGACACCTTCAAATCGGCCATGCCCGATAAACGTATGGACACCTTCAAATCGGCCTTGCCCGATGAACGTACGGACACCTTCAAATCGGCTCGCCCTGATAAAAAAACGTGACGGACACCTTCAAATCGGCCTTGCCCAATGAACTGGACGGTGCACACCTTCAAACTCGGCTCGCCCTCCCGATAAATGCTCGGACACCTTCAAATCGGGGCCGGCCCGATAAACGTACGGACACCTTCAAATCGGCCGGGCCGATAAACGTACGGACACCTTCAAATCGGCCTGTCCGATAAACGTACGGACACCTTTAAATCGGCCACGCCGATAAACGTATGGACACCTTCAAATCACCGCGATAAGCGTACGCACACCTTCCTTGAATCGGCCTTCGCCCGATCCACGTATTTACACCTTCCGGATCGACCTCCACCTGATCGACCGCCGATCCACTGGATTTACACCTTCGGATCGACCTCCGCCGATCCACGGATTTACACCTTCCGGATCGACCTCCGCCGATCCACGGATTTATACCTTCTCCGGATTGACCTGCTCGATCCACAGATTTACACCTTCGGATCGACCCTGCTCGATCCACGGATTTGCACCTTCGATTGGCCCTGCCCGGTCCATAAAGCCACACATTCAGTCAGCCAGACTGGTTGAAGGGTTCTTGCACCTCAAATCGACAAGTCATCGCCCCAATCCACACAACGATCACTAATCCGCTCGGTCTACACTCATTCGATTTAATCTACTCTCTAAGCTAAATACTCTTTAACTTAGAGAGTGGGGGGCTAACTGTTAGGGCTAAAAATCGTCTTGGGCTCGACGAGGCCCAATAACGAAATAAACATGTCACAGCCCAAGGCCTCAACCCAATCTCGATTGGGCTTACGCTTAAAATCACCTTGCGACTTACCCACTCTATGAGTTGGGCTATCCTATAAGTTAAGCTAAACTGGGTTTCAGCCCATTAGCGTCGCTTGATCTATAAATAGGAAACCAGAATCCCATTCTATTTCCTCTTCTACTAAGATTTTAAATCTTACTCAAACTATTAAACTTGATCTGATAAGGTCAAGAAATCATATCTCTTTCATGATAGGGATTATCTCCCAAAATAGGACTTAGTGTCCTACTAAGATTCCAACTCTTATTTAAACTATTAAACTTGATCTGATAAGGTTAAGAAATCATATCTCTTTCATGATAGGGATTATCTCCCAAAATAGGACTTAGTGTCCTACTAAGATTCCAACTCTTATTTAAACTATTAAACTTGATCTGATAAGGTCAAGAAATCATATCTCTTTCATGATAGGGATTATCTCCCAAAATAGGACTTAGTGTCCTACTAAGATTCCAACTCTTATTTAAACTATTAAACTTAATCTGATAAGGTTAAGAAATCATATCTCTTTCATGATAGGGATTATCTCCCAAAATAGGACTTAGTGTCCTACTAAGATTCCAACTCTTATTTAAACTATTAAACTTAATCTGATAAGGTTAAGAAATCATATCTCTTTTATGATAGGGATTATCTCCCAAAAGAGGACTCAATGTCCTACTAGGATTCCAACCCCTTGGGTTCACTATAAAAACAGAGGCCCGCCCTCTCATTAAGGCAATCTCCCACAGTCAATCTACACAACTCAAAACCATCTATTTGCTCCTAAGTTCTTGCTCCCAAGAACCCGACACCTCCGCCGTAGTCCTAGCCTCCGACAAGACTCCTAGTAATTCTTCTTCTCCTTAATTCTTATTAAATCTCTTTCAGCCTTGCTGACTTGAGCGTCGGAGTGCCTACGGCAAACACCACCTCGGTGTTTTCCGAAAGCTTCATGCTTGCCATTTCATGTGTGCAGGTCTAATGGATTGTCAGTGACCTCAACCTTACGGGATCACACCCTATTTTCATGACGGTAGATTTTTTGCATCTACAGTGACATGGTAAGTTTAATCCACAAGTAGACACAATTACTCATCCTTTCTTAAGTTGTTCAGGAAATGCTAACTTAACGAGAAGCATTTGAGAAACGAAAGCATTGCTACGAAGAATCTATTATTACTGAAATCAGAATCACAAAAACCTTTGAGGGTGTCTATGAAAATCTTCTAATTTCAAAAATTTGAATGAAAGAGAAGAAGAAGATAGCTGCTGACTTGGGGATATGGCAGTTAATAAAGAGGATTTGAAGGACATTGAGGTTGTCCTTAAGTTGTATAGTTCTTCACTCCTATTTTTATGAGAAACTGCCTTGTACAGTCATTTTTCACTTATTTTAATTCTTAATATGTCAAGATTTTGTTTAAAGGATGAATTTAGTCATAAAATTACATTACATAACCAAATTATCCTTATTAAAAAATAACAAAGGTAAAAATAATCAGAATGTGTTAGATTATCAAGTTTAACAAATGTTAGCATGTTTTAATTGAATTGTTAAACCATACTGCTACATACTAGATTATCAAGTCTTGTATAATCTAAAATTATTATATGTTAGAAAACATTTCATTTGTTGTTTTATCAAAGGAATAATTGATAAATCACTAGACTTTAGTGGTTAGATTTGTCCTTTAAATAACACCTTCACATTTTGCTATTTAATATTAATTTGTATATATGAGAAAGGTAGTTAAAAGTATCAAAGTTAATTCAACCAAAGTTAGGTTTGTCAATTCACAGAACCAAAGTTGGTATGATACATCATTTTATATGGGTAATGGGCTACCTTTGCTCATCTTTTATGTCAGATCCTAAATCTCCGCGTGCTTGGTATCTTATATTTTTTTTAAATACAGATCTTATTACTATTAATCTATTATTAGCTGATTCCGATTTCTCGAAGATGATTTCATACTTTGGTATCACATGCACCGAGGCGCATTTGGTTAGGTACAACGAAGCAATATGTAAAAATAATAAATAAATAATTGGTAGTAGCGAATGATGTTAAATAATTCGGATAAATACACACACGTAAAAAAAATCAGTTCAAGAAATGTGGATAAATATTCTAGTTCCCAGATTTTTTTCTTTTAATTTCATAAAGTTTTACTATTATTGTTTTTATTTATTTTTATATATTTCGATGATTTATTTATTTTTTAATAATTTATCATACATTTAGTTCCGTGTTACTCCAAACACGTTACAGTATTAAATTTAATTCTATTCAAATTTTTTCCAGTCCACTTCAATCTTATAAAAAATAACTAGTCCAGTCTAATGTATGCGTGCTATCAAATGCATCCTATCAACCTTATTATGAACTAAGTATTTGTAATTTCAATAAATTACGCACAGATAATCAAAACCATGACAGCAATATCAACAATTAATTTTAACAATCAAGCCAGAATTTATAATCAACAACAACTCATCAAATCGAAAAAAACCCAATTAAAAATTTATTGGTTCACCACACCACAAGAAAATCATTATTGTTTGACGACGTTAACTCTGACGCCAGTATCTTCACAGTGTTGTAACCAACACATATGATTTATTACATATAATAACTACTATCGAATTAAAATGGAAATAAAATTAACCTATGAATACAAAATGCAACCATTGAAGTTATGCTAGAGCCGGCTTTTGAAGCAACAAGTTCTCAGAGACAACCACAGTTATAACGAGCATGAGCAAATTTGTCCCTAAACAAAGCGCCCAAAAGCACCAAAATTATCAACTTCACAAGCAATGAAGAAGAATCCAACAATGAACCAACAAGTAAAGATTGTGTAGACAATTTAACCAATCTCATTCTTCTCGCATTCACATATTCATCCATTGCTTCTTCAATTATCTTTTGACCTTTGAATATTTTATGATCATTATTGGCATGAAATTTTCTTGCCATGCATCTAGCAAATACAACTGCATCTTCTATACCCGCTGAGCCACCCTGGCCAATGGATGGTGTCATTACATGCATCGAATCTCCAGCCACTGTCACGGTTCCTTTTCGAAATTGGCCTAGTAATATGTCCCATGGGGCACGGTAACGCAAATGGCTAAATGTTAGGGTAGAAAGGTCACAGTTTTGTACCACATCTATCATTTTCTTAGGGAAACCCTTCATGGTTTCTAGAGTCATTTGTTTGATTATCTTTGGATCTTTGAATGCCTTTAAATCTGTAGTAAACATAACAAATTGAAATGATTAAGAATATTGAGATAAGCTGATTAAATAAATGAAAAAATTCCCTGAAACTTGAATTAGAAGAGAATCTAGATCCACCAATCATCAATTAGTCATGATCTAAAACGTTTTTCCTTACCTATCTTTTAAGTATGCCTTATGACTTGTATTGTAGATACTTAAATATTTATGTATATGGTTCTTCTATCTTTTGAGTGGTCTAAACTATGAAAAGGAGATTTATAATATTTGAATTGGGGAAATATGATAATTTCCATCATGAATTATAAGTATTAGAAAACAATTTGTCAGAATTCCATTTTACCTGGTCTTTAATTTCTAGTTGAAAGCCAATAATGAAAATGGAGAGAAAAGAAACCCCTTACTACAAAAATTTGTGGAATTTTCTATTGAATGGTATACAGTTATACATCGGCTAGCAAGAAGAAATGAAGAAAACAATTATCTAATCAACACTCATGACATAAGGATGCATAAAAACACTATTTTTTGGAAGTTTGATGCGAGAAATTTTGCATTCTTGATGTGATTATTACACTAAAAGATAAAATCCTGATCAATTAATCACCAGTTAGGTTTAATATTACTTTATAGAAAATAAGAATAATCCCCCCTATTCTGAAACGTTCTTCCTGAATGATCTTATTCTATTAACCACTAATTACAATATTAATATTTGCTAATATATTGAGAGAATCATGATCATTAAATAAACCGATATTTAAAAGCTTAATTAAAGTCATATAAATGCATACCCTGAGGATGCCATTGGTGATTTACGAACCAGAAAGCCTGATTATCGTGGACCAGAGCTAATCCAAGCATAGTGTTATCTCTTATAGTTTGGACAAACTCGGGGGCAAATCCATGACCATTAGGAAAATATGTAAATCCTCTCACTCCACATGAAGAGTGAAGCTTCTTGGGTTTCAACTTAAGAAAATCAGCAACCACCGAGTTGGCTCCATCACAGCCAATCAACACCTGCAATCACATAACTCCTAATTATACAAGTAAAATTCATTAACCATTAATTAACTTTTATGTATATTAAAGAGTTAAAAAATTATCCTTGAGGTTTGATTAACTGACATCAATTAGCTTAAGGTTTTTAAAATAATAAAAATCTCCTTACTGTTAAGTTTTAGGTATTAAAATAAACGATCCGAGAACAATCTGATAAATATTTAATTACAATTCATAATAGGGGAGGGCAACATTTTTTTTAACAATCTGGTACTTCATTTATTGGTAATGGTTAATGTTAAAAGACAAAATTTTGTATTATTAGACCCTCATAGTGGTTATATATATATGATACAAATATTCATATCATAAAAATATATTAACTAATAGTCAAAATTGCATTTATATAATAGTTATATAAACTTCTCTAATATGATATTAATTATATTAGTATCATAGAACAAAATATGCAATTATTATAGCGGTTCATTAGTATTGAAGAATATAAAATACCTTGGCTTTAATTGTAGTGCCATTATTCAATTGAAGAATGGGAAAAGATGTGTTTGTGTCCAATTTCAAAGAGACAATTTTGCATCCAAAGCGTATTGTACCGAGTGGGAGATCTTGAGCTAGAGCTTCAATTAGATCACTTCTTTTTACCCAACGAGTTTCCCCAATGTTCCTGCCAATTAATATTAAAATTATATGATGATTAATTTTGTTTCTTAATTAACTTTAATTTCAGTTGATTAAGTTTCATTTTCTTGTCAAAAATTTACCACCAAACATTAATTAAATGCATGGTAATGATATTAAAACTTACGAGTAGGAGATAATTTCTTCTTGTTGCTTGCTGCCATTGAGAAATATTTCTCGTATCCTGTGTATTTACATTAATCAAAGTTGATTATGATAAGAGATAAGAATAATAGAATGACCGATAGATTTAGCTACACCAATCCTACAATGAAATAAAAAAAAAGTCTTCGATATGATGAACAATATATGTAGGTCGAGAATGATAAGAACCACCATTGAATTCTGGCCTTCTGATGTTATTAATTAATAATGTGAAATTAACCTTTGAAGGAGAATGGTACTTGGCCTGAGCTTTGAACCAACGCCAAGCACATCCAAAGCTTTCCATCCATTAGGCTGAATTGCAATGGCCCCCCCTGCTGCTCTCAATGATTCTGATTTCTCCAACACCACACTCTTCATTCCCTTCCTGCAACATTAAATGTCAAGACAATGATTCAACACATAACATGTAACGTCTATTTTTATAAAATGAACAAAGAGGATTACCTGTGAAGAGCAAGGGCAGTGGCAAGGCCACAAATGCCTCCACCAACAATTACAACATCAAGATCTTCAAATATTGCACGATCCATTTCTTTCTTCTCACTCGGAATGAGATAATTGATTGTAATGTAAGTTTATAAAATGGTTGCTACTACAAGCTAAGCTTACTTCTATTTATATAAATGGAAGTGTGTACGACAAAGTGATTTCATTTTCAACAATGAGTATGTGAACTAGCTGATCCATTTGAACTTTCCTAAGCATGTGAACTTCTGCGTTTATTTGTTTATTTAAATTCAGAATATTATTTTCTTATCATTTTCTTTCATAGCTTCAAGTTCAATACAAATTGTGGTCAAATCTTAGGCATCCATGCAAATAGATTGTACAATTTTTAAGCATGCCAGCATTTCCATTTATTTATTTTTAAAATTTTTTTAAATATTTTTTGGTGGGCATTTATGTCTAAATTTAACAACAATTAATAGATTTTTGTCTTTTTTTTTCTTTGCTTTAGAACTTTGTGTTCTTTCTAATGAGTTTTTGAAGAAAAGTGCCAGCAAATTGACAAAACAATTCTAGGAATGAAATTGGTCAAGTTAAAACCAATTTTCTTAGGGTCTTTAGCCACCCCTGAGTTAAAGCTAATAGCAAAAATCCATCTGACATATTAGAAATAACAAAAATATCTTTGATGGTAGTTAGCTGTTTAGCTGTTATAACATTTGGCCCCTAAATATGGCAGAGTATTGAAATCCCAAAATTGCCCTTGAAGACATGGCATAAAATTCGGAAACCCAAATTGCCCCTATTTAAAAATATTAAACTAAATTATAAAGGGTAACAAGGTAATTTCAAATTGTAAGTGCAATTCTTTATTTTAATCTGCTTTTAAAAAGAAAAAAAAAAAATCTAAGAATAGTTTTTTTTTCCCTCTCTCTTTTAATTCATTTAAAAATAATTTAATAACATTTCTTTTCTCTTTAATTCTTTTTTTCTTCAATCTGCCTTTTCTAAAGATATAATAAATCACCATTTTGTTTCTTTCTCCTTTTTAATTTTGTAACCTCCACCGCTACTACAACCCAATAGCTGCGCCCCCACCACACTAACCCCACGGAAATTGCACCCACACCATGCCCTCCCCCCAACGGCATTCATTGACAACAATGACCACACACATTAGCCTCCGGTACAGCACACCACCACCGCGCCCTAATCGGATCCCATCTCTATTGTAATCACACCACATCGATGTAACATAAATTATAATGATATAATTTGGAGATAAGATTTGGAAATATGTAATATTGATATATCTTTTAAACTTGCATAGGGCCATTTTTTAGAATTAGTGATTGTGAAGTTAGAGATTTAAATATGTTCTTTTTCTCTTTATTTTGCATTAAATATATGGGGTGTTTTTGTCTTCATCTTTTCTTGAATTTACAACATATGTGTTGTTGTCTTTAAGAATATATATGGGAATTGAAGATGTCTTTTATATTAATGGTTTTGTCGGTTGTGAAAATACAAGAGTTCTTTGTTGGTAAAACATAATTGGGAATGGAAGAATGGTATGCATGGTGGTTTTTGTTGTTAGAATTTTTTTAATGATTGGAAGGTATTAACTATTGTTCATAGTTAATTTTTTAATCATCTAAATAGTAGATTTTATGGATGTAAAGGATGTTGGATGCTTATTTATTAGACATATATGCAAACTTTTTGTATATGGAGGTTTATCATCAATGAAATATTTTTTGAAAAATTAGTGTATTATTGTCTATAATTTATATTATTAAAGTAACAACTATATATATATATATATATATATATATATATATATATATATATATATATATATATATACTTTCAAAATGTTATGGAAAATAATTTTGTAGCATTTACAAAATGCAATGAACACCTATCTAACTACAATACTTTTTAAAATTTTGGTAGCACTTTTAACATGTTATTAATAACTCTTCTATAACATTTTAACAATATTAAGAAAAAACTAATCTACAAAATTGTAAAACTATTATAGATTTGTTATCTCATTTTAAAAATATTACAAAAAACTAAATTATAACAGGTTAAGAATGTTACAAAAAACTTATTTATAACATTCATACAATGTAACCTAAAATCATTAATAACTACGAATAAATGCTATAATATACTTAACAATAATATTTTATTACATTTATTGAAAGATCATTTATAACTTTCAATAAATACAATAAAATAGTTAGTAGTAACATGCAAAAAGTGTTACTAAAACCTCATTTTTTAGTAACATAGATTGTAATAACATACTCATTAATACTACCGTTTATCTTTGATAACATCTTTTACATGTTAACATATGTCATTTTTGTTAGAGTGATCCTATTTTCATTGACATTAAAGAAGATGATTGAGTGTGGTGGGAGTCGGCAGTAAGAAGAAAGAATGGATTAATTAAGAATAGTTTCTTTTTATAAAGTGTGTAAATACTTTTCTGCCCTTTACTTGTTTAGTTTAACAAAAATTCATAACAGCCGTCTACAGAAAAGGGGATAAATGTTATTTTGAATACCTTCAAGGGAGTTTTCATTAACTTGAACATCAAGGGGTTTTGGATACTTCCATCTTCTTAAGGATTTTTGTGTAAGCTTGCTTTACCGTTAAGACATGGGTTTTAGAGTATTCACGCATAAAATAACATTATTTTATTTTATATTTATTGAAAAATCACATTCTTTTTTTTTTTTTTTTTTATGCATAGTATCTTGTGCAATGCACATAACAATTTGGCTTACACGTTAAGCTTACCCAAGATTTTTTTCATTACCGAAGTTTTTTTCATTGAAATGAGATATGGGAGTTAAGTTAAATATTAAATATGATATGATTTGACACCTAAGAAACATTAAGTTCCTTTCTTATTTTGATGTAAACCTTGTCTGACGGCTAACCTGATTTATGATAATTTATTATTCATATTTTGAATATAATCCTAAAAAAATCACTAAGGACTTTGAATAATTAATTTATTGTACGTGGAACAATTAATTAAATGAACGTAATCTACACTTAAATTGATGAAAAGTGCCACATGAATTAGTTAATTTGATGTACCATTAATGGACAATTGATATGTGCACTTATTTTTTTTTTACATTAATTTAGAGAGGTTATGATTAATAAATATACGGTAAGTTCAGCGTGTGCCTGCACAAAAACCATGCACAAAAGAATATTACTCTATTTTATTATTATACAAAAATAATTAAGGAAAATAAAATAAACTAATATTTTTTTCTTGCATACTATTTTGTGCAATGCACAGAAGACTATGACTTTACATGTGACATAACTTATTTAATTTTAGAAACCTCCTGAGTCATGTGATATAACTTTTCACATACTCACCAAATTTAATAGTTAATTTATTATTATATTAGTAATAAATCTTTTTTTTTTTTATAACATATTAGTAATAAATCTAATAATGTTAAAACACATGGTATTATTTCAAATACATGGTATTAATAAATTATCATTATACTAAATATTAGATTTTCAATAAATAAACACTAGATTTTCAAGAAATGCAGAATTAATAAATTATAATTACACCGTGCACATTACAGTTTAAAATTAAGTTAAATTTAAGATACTTCCAGTATAGTACTCTATTTTTTTTCTTAAATATTGAAAATGTTTAAGAAAGGAAAAATGAAAACATGTTTGTCATTTTTATTTGAAAACAATATTTAAAAATGTGAAAAATAAAAAGCATTTGACATATTTGTATGAAATAGGAAATAAAAAACCATCCGTTTACACAATTAATAAAATCTGTTTAAATTATCACTTATTTTGTTTGTTTCGAAAAGCTTATCTTTAAATATATCAATTGTTAGTTTCTATTTATAATTCTAAGTTAAAAATCTTGCATGAAATAAAAGTTTTTGTTTTAGAAAAGAAAAAATAATTTATTGGAAACATAATATATAACTTTTTACTTAAAAATTAGTTTTATTCATATAACTCGTAACCTATATTCTCTTTCATTCCCTCACTTTTACAAATATGTAATAATCATAATCGAACGTGAATTTGAGCCATTTTTATACAACAAAAAATGAAAAGAGAACATAGACGATCGACAACTTCCTTTTGCAATCTTTCACATCAATTAAAAGAACTAATTGGTGTATTGTTGACAGAAGCTTAATTTTCTTCCAAACAAGCAATTAGTTCCACTAAATTACAATCATTTCTTGAATATGTTGAATGTCAAACTCAAAATCTTAATGGAGAAAATCATACTTTAAAAGATTTTAAATAGAAATCATTAAACAAATATTATTTTACATAATCCGAAGATAATAAAAAACATGTTGCAAATGAATAAATGTATACTAGATAAATTTATTTTCATGTCTCTCTATAACTAAATTATTTATTTAAAAATTTAACTATGATAATTTTCTTATATTTAAATAATATAATAGTCCTATAATTAATGTCTAAATTATTCAATTGTGAAATAATCAAAGTCTTGACAATAAGTTTTGTAGGATGTATAATTAAGTTCAATTTACATGAAATTAATTTATTTTTTATTCAATTAAATGCAATTTTGTTAAAATTTGATATGGTTGAGTTGGATTTAATTTAGTATTAAATTGGATTGGATTGGATTTTAGTTTTCAATAAATTGAATTGGATTGAAATTTAATTCAAATTTGGACTAGATAGGATTGAAAAATCTAAAATCCAATATATACTTGGATCAAGTTTAATATAATCAAAATTATTGGTTTCAAATTGACGAATACCCCATATAATACTAAGAAAGGAAATGATTTGTAGTCCCCACTATTTTTTCTTTAGCCCGCCATCTTCAAGTTTAAGTAGGGACATCATTGTAATAAAAAAAATTATTCATCTTGTTCTTCCATAATTTTAGTTATAAAAAAAATAAAAAGTAAAATTAAATCAGTCAGAATTAACAATAAAACATTTGACAAAATCAATTAATATCGTTATTATACAATCATGATTTAATTTGTTTACAGAATCAAAACCTCAAAACTCTTACAATCAAATAATCACTTTTAAATCCATCTTGATAGAAGAAAAAAACTTGTTTCATTTCCATTAAAAAAAAACACACACACACAATATCACAAAGTTTAAAACTTTTACAATCAAGTAATAAATTTTAAATCTCATATTGACAAAAGAAAAAATTGGTTTCATTCTCATTAAAACAAAGCACCCAATTCACTAATTCTCATTAAGGAAATTTGTCATACTTGGTTTGATTGATTTTGCCTCATGCTTTATTATTAATTTCTATTGATTTAAATTTACTTTTAATTTTGATAACTTCAAATATAGAGCTTTGAAGTAAAAGTATAGAGGAAGAAAAAGAATTTTTTTTTTTTTGGTTACAATTATATACTCACTTAAACTTGAAGACAAAAATAGTAGGTCTAAAAATCACTTCCCTACTAAAACTTTGACAAAAAATTTTACCTTCTAACATTAACCAATAATTATACACAAAGACATAGAATTTTAAAAAATACAAAATGTTCACACCTAAGAATCTTTATAGATATACAAATTATTCTTTTAATTTCTTTCCTTGAAAAATAACATACAAAAATGGAAATTGCATCATTAATTATTACATCTATTCAGACTTTAAACTAACTTAAATCTATTCAATTCTTTTTATAGTACAAGGGCATGTCTAGATTACTTGTTCGGTAACGCTAGTGTAAAAATCCTCGTAATACAATGATAAAAACAACACAGGAAATGCCCGAGGAAATTTAGCTGTCCGGCCATCCCAAGTTTTCATTTAACAAAATGGCCATGAAAATTTTTTTGATTTTTTTTTGGGTTAAAAAATATGACGTGGCATACTTAAGTGTAATTAAAGCAGCAAAAAGGATTTGGGTGAAAAGATTTAAACATTTGTGGGTTAGAGTATAAAAAAGAGAAGTTGATTTAAAATTTGAAAGGTAGAACACATTTCTCTCAGGTTCTTTCTCTCCCTCGTTTTTTCTTCCAATTTTCTGCAATTTCTCAATTTCTTTGCTCTTTGCATTTTTTTTATTCCTTGCCATTCCCGATTAAGTTATAATGGCCGAGTCCTTAAAGAAACAGAAAAAAACCCATATACTCCCCAAATTGTAGGCATGACTGGGTCTACCAAAAATGGAGAAGAAGAAGTTGTGGTGGAGTAACTTTTGATGACTGAAGTTGCTCCACTAGGAGAGGAGACGGCGTTGACGGAAGACATTCTATTGGCGAAACAAGGGAGGGCAAGAGTTGAAATTGAAACTGAAGAGGAGGATGCTGACGCAAATTCCAAGCGTCGGACATGATCTCTTAAGCGATCTAAAATCGCTTAAGCGACCAAGAGTAAAAGCAAAGGATCGCTTAAGCAATCTGGTATATGATAGAAGATCGCTTAAGCGATCTGGTATGGTATATGACAAAAAATCGCTTAAGCGATCTGGTATAAGCAATTTTAGATCGCTTAAGCGATCGTGCATCTGGGCAGAAGTTGATTTTGCCTCGGACACGATCGCTTAAAGCGACCAACGTTAAAAGCAAAGGATCGCTTAAGCGATCATGCGTCTGGGCACTTATTTATTGTCTTGTTCATGATCGCTTAAGCGATCTACCAATAATAAAAGCGTAGAATCGCTTAAGCGATACTTAAGCGATCTTGCATCTGAGCACTTATTTATTATCTTGTTCATGATCGCTAGATCGTTTAAGCGACCAATAGTAAAAGCGAAGAATCGCTTAAGCGATACACTTAATCGCTTAAGCGATTGTGCAGCGATCCTGCGTCTGGGCACTTATTTATTGTCTTGTTCATGATCGCTTAGGCGATCGTAGATCGCTTAAGCGACCAACAGTAAAAGCGAAGAATCGCTTAAGTGATACACTTAATCGCTTAAACGATCGTGCATCTAGGTAGAAGTTTATTCTGCCTCGGACATGATCAAATCGCTTAAGCGACCAAGGTTAAAAGCAAAGGATCGCTTAAGCAATAGAATAAATCGCTTAAGCGATCGTGCGTCTGGGCACTTATTGATTCTGTCTTGTTCGTGATCGCTTAAGCGATCTATGATCGCTTAAGCGACCAAGTGTAAAAGTATAGAATCGCTTAAGCGATAACATAAATACAACCGGATCTCTTAAGCAACTAAGTCTAAATACAGAGGATCGCTTAAGCGAGAAATGAAATCTCTTAAGCGATGCAGTGTATTTGGATTATTTTTATTGTATTTCACTAGATTGGTTAAGCGATTAACACTATCTTAGACATATAAGGTGTACGATTCATTTAGTGGACCATAACTATTATTATATTTTAATTAAATTAGTTCTTTTACAGCTATATTAAACATTTATGGTATATAATATTTACATTTATATTAAACATATCAGGTGTACGATTCGTTCAGTGGACCAAGACCGACCGTTATTATATTTTAATTAAATTAGTTCTTTTATGGCTATATTAAACATATTTTATGGCTATATTAAACATATATGGTGTAGAATATTTACGTCTATATTAAACATATCAGGTGTACGATTTGTTCAGTGGACCATGACCGTTATTATATTTTAATTAAATTAGTTCTTTTATGGCTATATTAAACATATATGGTGTAGAATGTTTACGTCTACATTAAACATATCAGGTGTACGATTCGTTCAGTGGACCATGACCGTTATTATATTTTAATAAAATTAGTTCTTTTACGGCTATGTTAAACATATATGGTGTAGAATGTTTACATCTATATTAAACATATTAGGTGTACGATTTGTTCAATAGACTATGACCGTTATTATATTTTAATTAAATTAGTTCTTTTACGGCTATATTAAACACATATGGTGTAGAATGTTTACGTCTATATTAAACATATCAGGTGTACGATTCGTTCAGTGGACCATGACCGTTATTATATTTTAATTAAATTAGTTCTTTTACGGCTATATTAAACATATATGGTATATAATGTTTATGTCTATATTAAATATATCAGGTATATGATTCATTCAGTGGACCATAACCGATATTATATTTTAATTAAATTAGTTCTTTTACGGCTATATTAAACATATATGCTGTAGAATGTTTACGTCTATATTAAACATATCAGGTGTACGATTCGTTCAGTGGACCATGACCGTTATTATATTTTAATTAAATTAGTTCTTTTACGGCTATGTTAAACATATATGGTGTAGAATGTTTACATCTATATTAAACATATTTGGTGTACGATTTGTTCAATAGACTATGACCGTTATTATATTTTAATTAAATTAGTTCTTTTACGGCTATATTAAACACATATGATGTAGAATGTTTACGTTTATATTAAACATATCAGGTGTACGATTCGTTCAGTGGACCATGACTGTTATTATATTTTAATTAAATTAGTTCTTTTACGGCTATATTAAACATATATGGTATAGAATGTTTATGTCTATATTAAATATATCAGGTGTATGATTCATTCAGTGGACCATAACCGATATTATATTTTAATTAAATTAGTTTTTTTACGGCTATATTAAACATATATGGTGTAGAATGTTTACGTCTATATTAAACATATCAGGTGTACGATTCGTTCAGTGGACCATGACCGTTATTATATTTTAATTAAATTAGTTCTTTTACGGTTATATTAAACATATATGGTGTAGAATGTTTACGTCTATATTAAACATATCAGGTGTACGGTTTGTTCAGTGGACTTTGACCGTTGTTATATTTTAATTAAATTAGTTCTTTTACGTCTATATTAAACATATGTCCATAAACATGGAAAATAAATATTGAAGTAAATTACCCTTAATCGCTTAAGCGATCTCGTCTGTTTAGCCTTGGTCTACAGAGTGTAGAGCAGATGGTTGCAGAGTTCAATTTTATATCAATATTATATTTTTTTATATTACTTTCTTGCCAAGAACTAACAAAAATAATAGAATAACAATATATTTTTCAGTTTTATGTATGGTGCTGATTGACAAAGACCGAAGTGTTCTTTTCACATTCTATTGAAATGAAAAAAATAATTAATAATTAATAAAAAAGGACTAAATATTAAATAAACATTATGGAATATAATTTCTCACCGGAGTATATTGCTTATTGCATCGCTTAAGCGATCTAGTACAAATAAGCCTGATCGCTTAAGCGCTCTGCTGTCATATATCTGATCGCTTAAGCGATCTGCTGCCATATACCAAACTTATACCAGATCGCTTAAGCGATCTTCTGTCCTATACCAGACTTATACCAGATCGCTTAAGCGATCTCCTATCAATCCATCAGATCCAAAACACATTTTCAGCTATCTCCACCTACAATCGGTCCATCATACCCAAAACACATACCTAGAACAAATTTTCAACAAATTTCACTCATTTTAACTTGCATTACATCAAACACAACCCAACAACCTAAACAACAAAATCAAAATCATAACCCAAACCCCATCCATTATTAAATCTTTGTAAATCTAAATATAAAATGTAAAGAGGGGATACACATACTTACATGAAATGTCAGGAGGAGGAGGAGGGGGATCTTTGGGGAGAAGATGTTAATGGTGGAGGAAGAAGAAAGTGTTAATGGCGGAGGAACAACAAGATATAGAGGAATGAGGAAGAAGAAGATGTAGAGGAAGGAGGAAGAAGAAGATGTAGACGAAGAAGAAGATGCAGACGAAGAAGAAGATGTAGATGAAGCTAAGAAGAAACAGCAACCAAGGTGGAGATGCGTTAATGGCGGGAGGAAGAAGAAGGTGTTTGGGTTTGTTTGCAAGAATTTCGGGTTTTTGGGAATATAGATAATTTTTAAAAGATTACATAATACTTCATTAATCCTAATTAAGCACTAATCAAGTTTAATTACCCTTAATCAATAATATGACTATTTAGTAAAATTTTAAAACTTGATAGCCTTTTAATTAAATTCAAACTTGAAAGGTTGTTTTAATAAACTGCCCCGGAAATGTCCCTTAAAATTACTATAAACAATCTAACCAAATAGCTAATATGTACAAAATACTCTATTAAGATCAGTTAATCTACTAGGACGATCGGCAGGGATGCAGGGAGTCTCTGGAAGAATAATCTAAAATGAGCTGTAATCTTTCAAGACTCGCCCCACAAGATCATTGTTCCACTTTTTTGGTGGATCAAGTACATATTATATGCTGCCTCGCGGCGAAGATCACAATAACTGGATTCGATTTTGAGTATGGTCTGAATTCTTGGTTGGATGTTTCGGGATGGGGCAATCATTTTCCTTGCTTTCAAGTGCCTTTTCGTAATATGAAGCTGCTAGAGACACAAGGCCGACATGTTGACATGCTCGAGTGATGTTATATATGGCCTCCTGAACTAAGATTATAGAACAAAATCAATTGGTATAATTCTACATTTATTTTTCCGAGAAGGCATGGATCCAACTAAACGACTACCTCAAAAACATAATTCAGTTTAATTATGAAAGTTTAAAACTTGGTAGAAAATAAGATTATAGTTCTGGTAGCAACATATAAAATTGATTCAAACCAAATTACAGGAAACAGATGAAATTGCGATCAATTAAAAAAGGGCTCAATTTGTCATAATCAACAGAAACAAATGCTCGATAATGCAGAGTCTAATTCCATGATTCAAAGAGTCTTCAATTCGACAAAGAAAATACGAATTTTGTTATATAGAGTGAAAGAATAAATATGCCTAATTTACTATGATAAAAGTGAAATTGGTTTAATTGGTGAAGACTGGTGTACTTGAATCAAACTCCTACAACAATTACAAATTTACCGAAATCTTCAGAACAATAGAAAGAGAAAAAGAGAGCGAAATCAAAACCAGATGTTTTCACAAAACTGCAAAATTTTGTGCTGGAAAGCTATACCTTGTGCGAGGCATTGATGCTTGTTTTGAATTCTTAATCCAAAGGCTAAGTTAATTAACTGCAAAAGTTTAAACATGTTGTGCTAATGTGGCACCTGATTTGTGCCCATGTGAAGTCAACTCTTAATATGTGTGGTCAGAGACAATTTAAAGAATGAGAGGGAACTTATTGGGATTTCCCAATTGGGATTTTTGTTAGGCGATCTAACTTGGCTTCAGTTCGATACTCCTCTGTTTTCTTCTTGATTATTCTCTCTTTGTTACAGGGAGAGAAAGGTTGTTGCAAAATGGTTGAGGTGGAGCCTTGAAGATCACAGGATGAAATCAAACGGTGATGGTAAGCTTGGATGTTACATTTTTATTATTTTCTCATTTGTATAAATTGTCAATTAATTCATTGTATTTGGATGTATGAGAGGTGAGGCACATGGGGTCGATTTGGGTGATTTGCAGAGGGGTTTTCCTTGGGTTCTTCATGTAAACAAGGAGCTATAAACTCTATAAGCATCTTTCTATTACAATGAATATTTCTTACTGCCTTGAAGAGTGGATGTAGGCAATCAATTGATTATCGAACCACTATAATTTTTGTGTGTTCTCTACTTCCTTTTATGCTCTTATTATTATTATAACTTGATTGTTGTGAATATTGCTTGATTAGAAACCTAGGGTTTCTTGTTCTACTATAATTCAAAGAATCTTTAAGTTCAACAAGTTGTATCAGAGCCAGATTAGGTCTGGGTATTAGAGATTATTCGATTTTTGGATTGTTTAGGGTTAAATCTAAGTTGTTGATTACAGGTTTCTCGATTTAGGGTTTTCTAGGTCTTAAACTTTTGGGGCTTTTCATCTCCCAGTAACGATGAGAGTTGTAAACTTAGATATGTCTAAGTTTGAAGTAGAAAGTTCATGGGTGACAATGATTATGGGTTATGGAAGATGAAGATGAGGGTGCTGTTCTAGTTAAGGATGGGTTGTCAGCTACCTTAGAGGGTGACGATAGTTTATCAGAGTCTTTGACTGAAAAAGAGAAGAAAGATCTTCTAGATAAAGCCTATAGTACCTTAATTCTAGGATTGGGGGACAAGTTTTGAGAGAGGTAAAGAAGATGACCACACTAGTAAGGGTTTGGGAAAAACTATACTAATTGTATCTGTCCAAGTCTTCTCCTAATAGTTTAGTTTTAAAATAGAAGTTTTTCGGTTTTAAAATGGATGAGAGTAAGTCATTAGGAGAAAACATGAATGATTTCATGAGATTGGTGCAAGATTTAGAAGGTCTAAGTGTTAAGGTTGAGGATGATGATCAAGCAGTCATTCTCATAAACTCTTTGCAAAAAATGTATTCTAATTTTGTTGATACCCTGAATATGGTAGACAGACCCTTAAACTAGATGAGGTTGTGGTTGCAATTATTACAAAAGATGCTGAGTTTAGGAAAGAGGGTAAATTAGATGGTGAAGGGTTGCATGTGAGAGGAAGATCTGAAAAGAAAAGTCATAAGAAAAGGGAACTTTAGGAGTAGATCAAAGTCAAAGTCAAAGTTTGTTAGAAAATGCTTTTACTGTCATAGAGAAGGTCATTTCAAGAGTGACTATCTTGATAGGAAGAAAAAATCAAGGAAAAATGATGCTAGTCGGAGTGTAGATGTAGCTTCTGATGGGTATGAGAGTTCTGATGTGTTGGTGGTTTTTGAAAAGGAAATAGATGCTGAGTGGATCCTTGATTCTAGGTATGACTCCAAGAGGAGTTTCTTTGCTGAATTTTAAAAAATTGGAGTCGAAAAAAAGTTTGATGGGTAACAATGTTGTATATAGAGTCTTAGGAATTGGAGATGTAAGGCTAAGCTTGCATGATGGCAGTTCAAAGTTGCTCATAGAAGTTAGATACATACCAGAGTTAAAAAGAAATTTAATTTCCTTAGGAAGTCTTGATTCAAATGGGTATAGCTATAAGACTCAATGTAGAGTCCTTAAAGTCAATAAAGGGTCCTTAGTTGTGATGAAGTGTGAGAAGAAGAATCAGTTGTATGTTCTAAATGGATCAACCAGCACTGGAATAGCAGTTGTATCTCTATCTCAGAAGACATGTTAGTGAGAAGGGTTTAGTTGAGCTGAGCAAGCAAAGGGTCTTAGAAGGGGACAAAGTAGAGAAGTTAGATTTCTGTGATCATTGTATTTATAGGAAGATGACCAAAATTAGATTTAGTGTGGGAAAATACTATTCTAAATACATCCTAGACTATGTCCATTCTAATGTATGGGGGCTTACCAAATATCCATCTTTAGGGGGTTGTAAATACTTCATTAGCATTATAGATGATTACTCTATGAGGGTTTCTTGAAATGTAAAAGAGAAGCCTTTAGCAAATTCAGGGAGTGGAAAGTTATGATTGAGAATGTTGGGGAGAGAGTTGGAGATTTAACTCACGTTAGAGTGTGTGGTTACCCATTTTAAGAGCAGTGGAATATTTACCAAGTAGATTAAACATTTTCGATTTGAACACATCAAACACAAGTGCGGAAAATAAAGAACACAACCACATACATGGTTCGGCTAAATCCATTTTTAGCCTACATCCATGGGACCTTGTCCAGATCGAAGCAATCCACTAAGTTAAAAACACATTACAAGATATAGTTTAAAGTTTATCTAAGTTACAGTAAAAAGAAATCCTCGATCAACTTTACACTTAGCACCACACTCTGAATCCTTAACGTGTAGCAACTCCTTAGACTTTCTTTATGCTGGAAACACACACGTGAACAGCCTGTGAACTGCCAAGCTTCAAGCATTGATGCCACGCACCAGCATCAGCAAAGGAACCACGTTCCAAGAGTTATCAAGACAGTGTTTGATATGGTGAGATTTTGGCACAAATATGGAAATGAACCTTGAACCTTAAAAGAAGAAATACTTTAAGAAATTTTAGAGTAAAATGAAACAATGTATCAAAAGGTTCTAATTCATACACGCAAGAAAGAGGTGTTACATAATGAAGGATTTCTTGCTCAACAATATAGTGCCAGGTCAGCCAACAAGGGACTCAACAATATAGTGCCAGGTCAGCCAACAAGGGACTAACGCATGTTTGTCCAAATAAGAAAAGTTTCATTCTTTTGGTTTGGACCACAAAGCAAATAGGGAAAAGTGTCTTAGTCCCTAGGACCACTTAAGGATGTTATGACACATGTAAAAGGTCCTAAAAAGTGAGAGACAAAGATAAACAATATCTTTTTCACTTTATCAGACATGCAACTCATGCTTGGTTGTAAATATTTGAATCGAGAGAGAAAGCACAAACTGTTGTGCACATACACTCTAAACAAAACAAGCCAACACTCAAGTCTGGCAATTAATGTGCACGTAGAACATATGTGCACACATACAATTTATAAGTTTGACAAATATGATTTTCCATAGAGAATTAGATAGGGAAAAAAATTAGGAAGTTAAGGGCTGATAATGGGTTAGAATTCATCAATGAGGAGTTTGATAAACTGTGTAAGGATAGTGGAATCCTAAGGCATATGACACTCCTCAACAAAATGGGTTGGCTGAAAGGATAAATATAACTATTTTGGAAAAGGTTAGGAGCCTGTAGTCTTGTGCCAAATTCCCAGCCAAATTCTAGGCAGAATCTACTCATACAACAATGTTTTTAATCAATAGAATTCGTTTCTCAGCTATTGAATTCAAAACACCTATTTAGAGATGGACTGGATATCCAACTGATTATAGCAGTTTGAGGGTCTTTGGCTATACTATCTTTGTGCATGAAAAGTCTGATAAGTTGCATCTTAGAGCCATTAGGTGTATTTTCATAGGATATCCTGATGGGATAAAAAGGTATAGTGTTGGGATGTTGCTAGGAAATGATGTATAGTCAGTAGAGATGTCAAGTTCAATGAAGAAGAATTGGGTGGTCTGAGTGAAAAGACTGATAAGATGAATACTGAAGTCGTTAGGTTTGAAATGGATGATAAAGCTTTTTTTTGATAATGTTGGTGATCTACAGTGAGATTATCAGCAAGAAGATTTGGAATCTCAAGATGAGGAATCTGTTTTAGGAGAGAATGAAAATGATCTAGCTCATGATGAAGGAACTAAACTTCAGAATTACCAGTTAGCTAGAGATAGGCAAAAGAGGAGGTTTTCACAGGCTGACATGGTTGCTTTTGCCCTTCAAGTTGCTGAAGAAATAGAAGATAAACCTAAGACGTCTATTAGAGAAACCATGGAAAGTAGAGACTCTAAGCAGTGGAGGTTAGCTATGCAAGAGAAGTATGAATCCTTGATGAAAAACAAGGCTTGAGTTCTTATTAATAAACGTAAGGGTAGTAGAGTTGTCAAGTGTAAAGGGGTATTCAAAAGAAAAGAGGGAATTCCAGGGGTAGAGGCACCTAGGTTTAAAGCTAGGTTAGTTGCAAAAGCCTTTACACAGGTTGAGGGGATAGATTACACTGAATTTTTTTCAACTGTGGTAAGACATACTACCATTAGGGTTTAGTTATCTTTGGTAGCCCAATTTGAACTTGAATTAGAGCAACTTGATGTCAAAACAGCCTACTTGAATGGTGGTTTAGAAGAAAGAATTTTAATGGAACAACCTGAAA
The DNA here is from genome assembly GCA_026225825.1 of Pistacia integerrima. Taxonomy (NCBI): domain Eukaryota; kingdom Viridiplantae; phylum Streptophyta; class Magnoliopsida; order Sapindales; family Anacardiaceae; genus Pistacia; species Pistacia integerrima. The sequence goes on along the minus strand of CM047745.1, from coordinate 9,340,477 downwards.
TTTTTGAAAAAGGTTCAAGAAACCAAGTATGCTATTAAAGAAATCTTTGTATGGATTGAAACAATCACCTAGGCAATGGTATAGAAAGTTTGATAGTTTTATGATCAGTTTTGGTTTCAAGAGAAGTAATTTTGATAGCTGCCTTTATTTCAAATGTTTATATGATAATTGTTACCTTTATTTAGCACTTTATGTTGATGATATGTTGTTGGCTTGTAAAGATGCTCCTGAAATTGCTAGATTTAAGGTTGAAATGAATAAATAGTTTGAAATGAAATATTTGGGGTAGGCTAAGAAAATTCTAGGAATGAATATTGAGAGAGATAGGGAAAAAGGGAGAATAGTGCTATCTCAAAAGGAGTATGCTAAAAATGTTATTAGAAGATTTAATATGCTTGATTGTAAACCTGTCAAAACACTAACGGGACAACATATTAAATTAAGTTTGAATTAATATCCTAGTTCAAAAAATGAGAAAAGGGAAATGGTTAATATCCCTTATGCAAATGCAATAGGAAGCCTAATGTACTTAATGGTCTGTATAAGACCTGATCTAACTTTTGTAGTAAGCTATGTGAGCAGGTTTATGAGTAATCCATGAAAAACTCACCGGGAAGCAGGGAAATGGATTCTAAGGTATGTTAGGGGAACAATGTCAATTGGAATTGTGTATAGTAAGGGGAAAAACTTACGGGATTTTATTATGGGGTATGTTGATGCTGATTATGCTGGAAATCCTAATAATAGGAAGTCAATGACTGGTTTTGTGTTTTCTTTATAGAATAATCTGGTTTGTTGGAAAGCAAATTTGCAAGCTATTATGACTTTATCGACTATAGAAGTTGAGTATGTGGCAATCACAGAAGCTGCAAATGAAGCAATTTGGCTTAGGGGAATGCTTAGTGAATTGGGATTCAATCAAACACAAGTTCCAATCAAAAGCGATAGCCAAAGTGCTATTTTCTTATGCAAAAATCAAGTTTTTCATGAGAGATTGAAGCACATTGATGTGAGGCTACACTTTATCAGAGACATGATTGAAGAAAAAGTTATCAAGGTGAAGAAAATTCTTGGGAAGGAAAATCCAGCAGACATGTTTACCAAAGTAGTCACTTTGGATAAACTAAGGCTCTTCAGGGGCCTGCTCTATATTGAGTAAAATGAAGAAATGTTCCAGGGCAGTAGGGAATAAGGAAATCAGATGCCAAGGTAGAGATTTGTGTTAATGTGGCACCTGATTTGTGCCCATGTGGAGTCAACTCTTAATATGTGTGGTTAGAGACAATTTAAAGAATGAGAGGGACATTATTGGGATTTCCCAATTGGGATTTTGTTAGGCGACCTAACTTGGCTTTAGGTTGACACTCTTCTATTCTGTTCTTGATTATTCTCTCTTTGTTACAGAGAGAGAAAGGTTGTTGCAAAATGGTTGAGGTGGAGCCTTGAAGATTGCAGGATGAAATCAAACGGGGATGGTGAGCCTGGTTGTTACATTTTTATTCTTTTCTCTTGTGTATAAATTGTCAATTAATTCATTGTATTTGGATGTATGAGAGGTGAGGCACATGGGGTCGATTTGCGTGATTTGCAAAGGGGTTTTCCTTGGGTTCTTCATGTAAACAAGGAGCTATAAACTCTGTAAACATCTTTCTATTATAGTGAATATTCCCTACTGCCTTGAAGAGTAGATGTAGGTAATCAATTGATTACCGAACCATTATAATTTTTTTGTGTTCTTTACTTCCTTTTATGCTCTTATTATTCTTATAACTTGATTGTTGTGAATATTGCTTGATTAGAAACTTAGGGTTTCTTGTTCTATTGTAATTTGAAGAATCTTTAAGTTCAACATATGTCAACAATCATTTTCAATTATCAACAATATGTTTCCACCCTCTAGGGGAAGGAGGAACATACCCACACATAAGTAATTAATCAATGGATTCTCAGGCAATAGTTTATAAGCTTCTAAGTATTCTCTTGCAGCATCTTGGTGATGGTTAGCGAAGGTAAAGTGATGCCCAGAAATGATAAGCAATGGTGCACTATCTTCGTATTTGGCTCGCATATATTGAAGAAACTTGGAATGCTTATAGTGGCTTTTCCCCAATCTATGACATTCAAGGAAACCCATCAATAAAGTACTAAAAATATTAGTTTAAAAAATCAGCATGCTCTCAAGTAATATTTGAAGCTTGCAGGTTGTGTCATGTCCATTAAAATAAATGCACCTAAGGTGTTTGCGCTCATCTATACACTACAAGGAAAAAGGTCTTTCTTGACAACTTCTTAACCCTTTTTCAACTGTTAAAGATTTAAGACAATCTTTTACTGTTATAGCAAATCCTTGACTATTATTATCTGTCAAGGATTTTGTAAAAATTAAATTGTTCAATTTCATTCCTTGATTGTTATTGTCTTAATCTTGAAAATTTTTAACTATCAAGAATTTTGAAAAAAATGAAATTCATTCCTTGACTGTTATATTCTTAATCCTTCACAGTCAAGAATTAAGTTAAAAAAAAAACAAAAAACTCAACTTTGGCTAAGGCTTCCCAGTTCCCACCCTAAAATTTTGCTAAGGCAAATTCTTTCCGCCCAAAACACCAAAGTTCATTGTCAAAACCCATTTTCCCCCAAATTTCGACCAAGTCAAACCTAGGGCAAGAAAAAAACTTCCGCCAAAAACCCAAATCTCCTCCACTAAATCGCCCAAGTCTCTTCCACTAAATCGCCCAAATCTCTTCCATCACTTGTTTCTTCAGTCCCCGGTAGCAATATGACTGGAAGAGAGATTGAGCGGGCTCTACTAGAAGCAGTTATTAATGACCCCAATATCTCTGTTTTTGAACACCACTTTGCGATAGATCTTGCATTTTATTTTGGCAACAGTTTCCAAACTAACTTCACATCGTGTTCTGATGCTTTACCTTTGTCACAATATCAGGTTATACGATTTATTTCAAAGGCGACCTTACTAGCATCAGGTGGGGCTGGGCATATCTATCCGTCGACAACAAACCCTCCGTTATCAAAGTCGGTTTTTCTTTCTTAACTGTCTATGTGTAAGAGAGAATCTGAGAGTATTGGCAATCATTTTTTGCATTGCCCTAATGTTTTTAAGTTATGGTCAACGCTTTTTGGCTCCCCAGTTGAGGTGGGCTGTGTAGTGATTATTATTTTTTGAGTTGTTTCGCTGGAGAAAAATCGAAGAATATTTGAAGACCACAGGGAGGAAAACTTTTCCTTATGGGATAAGTTAGACTTTGGGTTTCTCTTTGGGCTTTTCTACTGAACTTAGAGATATGTCTCTTCTTTATTCATCATAATTAGGAATTAATAATAAATAAAATTTTATGCAGTTTCCTATGAGGGAAAAAAAGAAAGGTTGCTCCTCTACCTAATTTACCATCATATTTCATCTGTTTTTATAGGTGGCCACTGGAGATGGAATGGCTATGGCCCACAGAGCTGAAGCGGTGATTTCCAATATGGAGTAAGTTTACTTTCAGAAATTTTCTTTTAGTTCTCATTATTTCATATATAGTCATATTGTGAAAACCACTGAAGATGGAATGATTTTTCTGTTTATACTTTATAAGGCACATAAATCAGTCTACTGGAGCTTTTGTTTCGTCTGTCCAAGAGTTTTATAAATTGTTGTATCACTATTTTTCTCAGGTTTGTTCAGTTCCACCCAACTGCCTTAGCTGATGAAGGCCTTCCCATCAAACCAACCAAAAGTCGAGAAAATGCATTTTTGATCACTGAAGCCGTCAGGGGTGATGGAGGCATTCCTTACAACTTGGGCATGGAACGGTTCATGCCCCTGTATGATGAAAGAGCTGAGCTTGCTCCTAGGGATGTGGTGGCAAGAGGCATAAATGACCAGCTTAAGCAGCGCAATGAGAAGTTGTTGGGTGTTGCTAGATGAGCTTAATCTTGCTCCGCAATCTGTTTTAGAGGCACTGCTTTTAAACCTTATTAATTCTATTACTTGCAGTGTTTTAATCTCTGTTGCTTTTACTTGTTTTTATTAGTTACTTTCTGTGTTACAAGTTGATGGTAGTAATTAATTGTATTTTTAATTAGGGTTTGAATGCTATTTTGGATCATCGTGGTGAGGTCTTCATTCCAGAGCTAGGTCTAACTTTTAGGTGTCCACCGTCTTTCAGAGATTTAGCATGTCAAAATCCTTCTTATGAGGGTGGTAGTAGGAAAGGCCTCCCGAGGTCCTTTCTCAATCGGTTCACTAAGGTTTGTTTATCAAAATTGTCATTGCAGCTATAGATTTATAACATGTAAGAAACTGAATGATTAACCTGGCATTAATGCATGTCATCATCATTTTTTTTTTTTTTTGGGTTTGTTTCAGGTATATGTTGATGAGTTGGTGGAGGGTGACTATCTTTCCATACGTAGTTCACTGTATCCATCTCCCAAGGTCTGTGCTTCCTAAGTTGATTTTATTTAATAAGCGGCTACATGAAGAGACCATGGTATATCACAACTTTGCTCAGGATGGCTCGCCCTGGGAGTATGTGATTAGGTCGTGTCAGATTATACAAGGTTGGCTATGTTTTTCTTTCTTGCATATTGCTATCCTGTTTTCAGTATGTTCTATTATTCAGCATATATTCCTGGTTTAACTTGTAGATATGGTTTTAAACTTAGGTGCACTTGCGAAGATAGACGCCAATTTCTTTCTCGATATACTCTACATTCAAATAACTTTTTTAGTTATTGTTGTTTCAATGATGTCAGAGGCCAATGAGGGCAAAAACTATGTATCAAACTTTTCATTACAGAATTGATTACTTTTCATTGTTGTTTATGCAATATTGTAAAATAGTTACTGTTGTTCAATTTTGTTTATGCAGAACAACAATAATATATGTACCATTTGATCAATTGTTCAATGTCTTGTTACATATTGTTGAGTGGTAATAATTGTTGGTAGAATAAATATTATGAAGCATTTCATTTGACTATTCCATAATTTAATTCATAATAATAAAGAAATTTAACTAATTTAAAAAAAAAATATTAACAAACGAAATCTTGACAGCGTGAAAACTGTCAATAATTTAGCTAAAATTCTAAAAAAAATTGAAAAATTCGGCTAAATCTTTGACTATGATAACTGTCAAGGATTTAGTCAAAATTTTGCTAAATCCTTGACAATTATCGAATTGTTTTTGACGGTTCAAAAGCTATCATGGCTTTTTTTTTGATAGGGGTTACAATGACAATTCAAAAAGGGTTATTAGTACCCCCTTTTTGTCAGTAATACCTTTCAAGAAAGGTCTTTTTTCTTGTAGTGATAACATCCGAACACTCTAAATGAAAAAATAGCATACTTGGATCACAAGGACAAGTAGACAGAGCCATTGATGTAAGTTGATTAAACTGATAAAATTCAGCAAGCTATTGCAAGACAACATATTACATTATCGTATACCTGGAGGTTACTCCGTAATAGCAGTTCCAGGCAGCAAAAGTGTAAGGATGCTGCTGAACAAAGTATCTTGCACAGTCAAATCCATGCTTAGGATCAGTGGCCATATGCCATTTTTGTTGAATCACAGACAAAATGTAGTCTACATTAACAAAGCCCCAAAGGTCCTCCAATCCTTTTCTGCAACGAAGACATAATGGCGAAATAAAATCTAAATAGTTGTTTTAGATGAAGGTGGGAAGGTAAAAAAACTAATCTAAGAAATTACAATAAATTTCATTGACGTCCTTTAAGGAATAGCTACAATACTGAAAGCCTCACTAAAGACTATAAGATTGGAATCAAAGTCATATGATTCTCCTTCAAAGTTGATATACACATTAGGTTTTTATAGGATTTACAAGGAAAATCAAATAAGGGAAGAAATAATCACAAAGCTAGCCTCTTAAAAAATCCTACGGTCATGTACAACTATTAAGTCCCTATAATAATAACATATATTACAATTAGCAAATACAAATTTTCGACATTAATCTAATCTAATTATAGACAACAAATCTTTTGTCTTTGATATTTTCCAACACACTTCCTCAAGCTGGTTTGAAAATATCTTTCAAAGCTAGTTCGCTAATTAAAATTTTGAATTGCTTCTTTGACAATCCCTAGGGGTGTTCAAAAAAATGTAAAAACCGAACCGAAAAACCGGTTAACCGAAAAAACGGTTCGGTTACGGTTGGAAAAATTCAAAAAACCGAATTTCCGGTTTGGTTACCGGTTTGGGAAAAAAATAAAAAGCGGTTAACCGAAACTGGTTTTTTGAACTGGTTTTACAAAAAAAATATATATATATATATTAAATAAAAATAAATATTATATATTAAATAAAAAATAATAATATTATATATTATATATTAAATAAAAAATAATAATATTTTTAATGTATTGTTAGTAGTGGTCAATGGATATATATGAATTTCTAATTTTTATTTGGATATGTATTATTTATATTTACAATTTAATTTAGGAAAAAATAAAAAAAATAAGTTTTATAAAAAAAAAGGGAAAACCGGTTCAAAACCAGTTAACCGAAAAACCGGTTTTCCCTCCAAACCGGTTCGGTTTCGGTTCGGGAATTTTTTCGAACCGAAAAACCAGTTCGGTTCAAAAAAGCGGTTAACCGAACCGGTTAACCGCTTTTGAACACCCCTAACAATCCCTTTGTGAGTATGTTCGCAAATTGTTTACTAGTAGGAATGTAAGCCATTCCATTCTCCACCTTTTCTTTTATAAAGTGCCTATCGAAGTCAACATGCTTCGTTCTATCATGAGCACTAGGTTGTGTGCAACAGAAATAAAAGCCTTTTTGTCATAGTACACCTTCATAGGTAATGGATTAGAGATCTTCAATTCTTCCAATATTCTTTTAATCGACAATACTTCACAAATTCCATAAGCAACAGCCCTAAATTCAGCCCCTACACTACTTCTGGCGACCACATGTAGTATGACCATTATGCCCCTCTACCGTTACATTTAAACTAATGGTGTTTGGTTTTCAGTGAAACTTTGATAGTCTCCAATTCAGTGGGTGGGAAACAGTGATTTTGCCAAACCTAGGGTGAGAAAATGATTTTCGACCTTAATATTAATTAATGAAAATTAATTAATCCAACCCCATTTGCACATTCATCACAATCACAAACTCTTCATCCACCATCAGTAGATTATCGCCATCATTAGATTTTTTTTTTTTTTTTCCATAGTACCATGACAACATTTTCAACTCAAAACCCCAGTAGCAATAATATGTTTTCAAATACTCATCATAAACCCACAATTAAAACAGCTATAGCAAAAAATAAAAAATAAAAAAAATAAATATTAACATGCAGAACAAAAACAGAAAAAATGTTCAAGGGGTGGAGGAGAAAAAGGGAGCTAACCACGGCCTTGCGGCATAAGCCAAGCCTTGATCTGGCCAACCGTGGCTTGGCAACACAAGGCTTGTCACGATTTGGCCAACCATGGTCTGGCGGCACTAGGTCAGGTTGCGATCTTGCCAACCACGACGCTACTGAGCGTGCCAAGCCACGGTTGGACATGGTAGTATATGATTTTTTATTTAAATTATTTTCTAGATTTGAGTTGTTTTGTTGGGTGATATAAGCATTTTAATGTTTTGAAAGTAAATACTAGGGAAGGAGAGAGTGACCAGATTTTTAATCTTTAATCTTTAATTTTTTACTTTTATGACTTTTTAATATTTTCATTAATTATTAATATTTATTGGTCAGGTACTCAGGTTTGTGTTTTAGGTTCAGGTTTGGGTGGTGGTATGGTATCGTCAGTTAGGCATTAAGGTCATTTTACCCCTATTATGTGAAAACCAACAAAACTGACAACCAATAGAGAGGGATTTGCATAATTTCTGGTACATGAATGGGTTTTCATTGCTTTACCAAACCTCAGGGTGTTTAAAGTTATAATCCCGTACTACTTTTTAGAAAAAAGTTATAATCAGTTTATTTTCAAGGTTATATCTACTAGTTTTCAAGAAAAAAGTGTCATATATTTAGTTAACAAAAACCATAAAGACCAATAGATTTTGTCACTTTGGGCATTATTGACTTTTAACATTTACTGTTACAGTATATCGGTAGAAAACAATGCCTAGGGGACGGGGGTGAGGAAAGTGGAAACTTGAGGGGAAGTGGTTGAGAATTTCTGGAACACTTGGTGGGCCTTTACAATGGCTGAAACCTCAGAGTAGGTACTATAATACCCCTTCAAATGTTTTAATCGCATCCTAATTTTAGGAGTATTTCAAAAACCCTCCTATATTTACAAAATTATTTAAAATCCTCCTCTTAACATGATGCTGTTTAAATTTCCTCACCATCTAAGAGTACACTTTCCTTTCAAAAACTTTCGTTAGAACATAAAAAACTTGTAACTTTTTAAAAGTAGCAATTTAAAAAGAGGAAATAACTAGGGAGTTCGCAATAATTATTTAAAACAAATTTATTGTGATAGAATGTTCTGAAATTTATAAATAAAGGCCAGATCATTTATAATCAAACTTAAAGTAATTTTAATTAACACAAAATAAAGATAACGATATTTTTGTATAACTAAGTTTTTTAGTTAAACAATAATTAAAAAAAATATTTTTAAATGATTTATAAAAATAATGAGGAATAAAAAATATTTTTTAAGTCGGTAAGTCATGGAAGGGGTAATTTAGACTTTTAACTTTAAAATTGCTTGGAACCCTAAAATATCATTAATAGCAGGGGTGTTTTTAATACTTTTGAAACGAAGTCGATGAGTTGGATACTAATTGATCTTAAAGGGGTATAAATGAAACTCACAAGATAATAGAATCCATCACTTAACCTCTAAAGGGTAGGGGTGTGTAAAAGAACCGATCGGAATCGAAACCGGTGGATACCTAGGGTTCGGTTTTGGTTCCTATCCGGAATCGGCCGTCACAAGATTGGTTCTGGTTCCAAAAATTTGGAACTGGCACTATGCTGTTTCAATTCTGATTCCTGCAGTCAAGAACCAGAGTCAGAATCGAGAACCGAGACTAATATGAAAAACATTAAAGAGTGGGGGTCTTTTGTAATTTTCCATGTCATGTAAAAAATGCATGGTGCGTGTTCCTCACATGCTCCCTTATCTCTCTTACCACTAAGCCTCCCCCTAATCTTCCCAAATCTCTGATGACAGTATGACAAGCTGTCATATTACATATTATTCATTTTCTCAAGATATAAATACATTTATCTTATTTAATAATATTCAGAATTACATATTTTAACGTATTAATTCACTGAGGATTGTGACTTAAATAAAATTGTGAGATTACAAATTAATCATGTTGATGTCTAAATATTTATTGATTTTTAAAAAAATAAGATTTTTTTAAAGAAAGACCTGGTATCACATAATGTTTAATAAATAATGTTATATATATATATATATATATATATATATATATATATATATATATATATATATATATATATGATTTGATGGGAAGTTTTTCTCATGTTTTTTCTAACATTTATTTGTAAACACACATTGTAAGGTTACAAAGATGTTAAAAAATTCGAGAAAATGAAGATACAAAAAGAATTATTAAAAATTTCTCAATTTTATTAATAATACTTCCATGTATTCTCAAGATTTCTTAGTTGATGTTAAGAGAAAAAAAGGGCAAATAAAGATTTCTTAGTTGCAAGGTACTCGGAACCGGTTCTGATTCCAAATAATTAGGAAGCAGGCGTCCGGTTCGATTCGATTCCAAATTGAAGGAATTGGCTGGTTCCGATTCCTTCAATTTTGGGCAGGTCAGAGCTACTAAAGCGGGAGGTATTGGATAATTTTTCATACCTTTTGGGTGTGAATAATCTAAGCTGAAACCTAAGGGGAGGTGAAGTAATAGTCTTATTAAATAAACCTAATCCAAATTTTTTTTTTCTGTTTTTTTTTTGCTCTTACTTTTATCTCTCTTTTCTTCTCCCTTGCCCATCTCCTTGGACATTAAAACCCTAGACGTTAAAACAAGAACTTCATGGCGGCTTGTACAGGTGTTTTCTTATAATCTCACTAACAAAGTTATCAAGGCCCTGTTCATTTATGAATTTTAATTATCCTTCTCATTTTCATTGTAATGATACTTGCCAAAAACATGTTCGTTTAGCGTTTTTTGCTTATTGTAGCCGTGAGAATTAGAAAAAAGTTAGGAAGGATATAGATTGTAGAAACCTTAATTTTTTTTAAAATAAAATATTATTAATTATCTTTTTTATCTATATTTTCTCTTTCTTACTTCCAAAACAAATTTCTTATTTCAAATTAAAATATTTAATACAAAATTACAAACGAGAATCAACAATTGACATATTTGAGATAAACTCTTTTAGACGAATAAAAATAAGTGGTATTTTAAAATAGTTTGATGGGTTGTGTAGGTACTAAATTTCGTATTTTTCATTTTTTTTATTTGTGTTTTCAGACAAACATGTCGAACACTTTTTCATTTTTTTCATTTTTAAGTACTATTTTCAGACAAACATATTGAATCCGTTTTCATTTTTTCCATTTTCTGATCATTTTTAATATTCTAAAAAAATTAAAAACATAAAATTCATAAAAGAACACTGTTGTTTTTATGTTTTGAGTGGTGCTTATATGAAATGTGATTGTGATCCTTTGGAAGGAGGTGCTAGTGGTTGGTCATGAGTGAACTCTCAATCGAACTTCGTGACCAGGCATGTAAGAAACTAATCAGAAATAGAGGCAAAAGGTGGCAGGGATGCCAGATTATGCCAAGAGAAAGAGAGAAGAAGAATTTTCTGTATATTTTTAGTGTTGTATTCTGTCCAATTTATACAAGTCTACAAGTGTAAGAAATGGTAATAAATCAATATAATTACATGAAATCAGGGATAATAATAAAATGTAATCACTTGAATTAGGCCATGAATCAAGCTAAGAATAATGGTAACCTGTAATCAATCCTAGATCATAGTACTTTGTATTTATTACATTCCATCACTCCCCCTCAAGCTTGTGGTGTATAAATGTCATAAACTCCAAGCTTGTGAAGAAGATAAGAGTGTTGTCTACTGTATAGTGGTTTTGTAAAGATATTCTCTGGTTGTTCGGAAGTGCGGATATGCAGTGTCTTGATACACCTTCTTGAATTTTTCCTCTGATGAGGTGACAATCGATCTCAATGTGCTTTGTTATCTCATGGAACATTGGATTTGCTGCAATATTGTTTGCAGCTTTGTTATCATAGTATAAGTGAACATATGTTTTGATATGAACCTCCAAATCTCCTAGTAACCAAAGGATCCAGGTGATCTCACATGTTGTTTTGGCCATTGCTCTGTATTAAGCCTCTGCTGATGAAAGAGACACCGTTGATTGTTTCTTTGTCTTCCAGGAGATTAGTGCACCTCCAAGTTTTATACAAAGCCTGGTGAGAGATTTTCTTATCATGGGACACGTGGCCCAGTCTGAGTCACAATATGCTGTGATATTTAAGTTTCCATCTTGAGGCAAAAGGAATCCTAAACTAGGACATCCTTTCAAGTACTTGAGTACTTTCATTGCTGCATCCATGTGTGATTGTTTTGGTCCATGAATGAATTGATTGAGAATATGGACCGCATAGCTGATATCAAGACATGTCATGGTAAGGTAAATTAGTCGCCAAACAAGTCTCTGATAGTGTGAAGGATCTTGTAGTGGTGGATCTATTTCAGAAGATGACACCCATTAATCATACTCTTAAGTAGCAGGCTTGATATTCTGCTTGACTAGAATAACACTTGGTTTGCATGCTACTAAGCCAGAGTCTGATATAAGTTCAAGAACATACTTTCTTTGGCTTAGGGAAATGCCTGTTGGAGATCTGGCAATTTCAATTCCTAGAAAGTATTTTGGCTCTCCAAGATCTTTTATTTGAAAATGCCTATTGAGATGTATTTTCAAATTTTTGATTCCTTCTTCATCATTTCCTGTGATTAAAATATTATCGACATAAATGATGAGTGCAATAAAAGATTCACCTTTGTGCCAGGAGAAAAGGGCATAGTCATGCTTGGATTGTACAAAACCAATATTTGTAAGAGCCTCTGTGAAGTTCTCATTCCACTGTCGAGATGCCTGTTTTAGACCATATAGAGACTTGCGCAGACGACATACTGTGTTCTCCCCTTGTCTGCGAAGTCCAGATGGAAGGTCCATATATATCTCTTCATGTAGATCACCATGAAGAAAAACATTATGAACATCCATTTGGTGTAGAGACAAGTCTTAAGTAGAGGCAATGGATAGAAAGGCCCTCATAGTAACATGTTTGGCAACGGGTGAGAATGTTTCTTGGTAATCAAAACCTTCCCATTGAGTGAAACCCTTTGCAACTAGTCGAGCTTTGTATCGTTTAATGGAACCATCTACATGATATTTGATCTTGTATACCCATTTGCAACCAATGGGTTTTTTGTGATTAGGCTGAGGTACGAGATCCCATGTGTTATTAAGAGCTAAGGCATTCAGTTCATCTGCCATTGCCTTTTGCCATTGAATATGTTGAACAGCTTTTGAATAGCTTGAGGGTTCATGGTCAGCAAAAATCTGATAGATGCAAGCTTTATGTGTGGGAGAAAGATGATCATAATTGACATAATTGGAGGATGGATAAGGTGTACATGAGGAATTCAGTATGGTTGGGCAAACATAATCAGATGTTTAGATAGGTGGTCGAGTGGAGCGAGTTGATTGCCTTTGAGGATGAACAGGAGGTGGAATAAGAAATTCTGATTGTAGTGTAGAGGTTATGTCATTTTGTGGAGAGGTAACTGTTTCTGGAGATGTGGAAGGAAAGTAGTGTTGTTGTTGCTGTGGTGTAGATTTTGGTGATGGTGGATTGGTGGCAAGGGCAGGGAGTAATGTAAACTGGGGACCTGTTGGAACCTCATCTTCAAGAAATAGGTGACTTTGGGAACAAATCCGGAGTGATATCATTTGTAATAAATGGAAAACTATCTTCATGAAAGACAACATCTCGGGATATAAGAAACTTGTCTGTTGTGGGATCATAGAGACGATATGCTTTTTGTAACATTGGATATCCCATGAAGATGCACTGAGTGGCTCGTGGGCTGAATTTATCATGAGCCTCAACAATTGCAGAATAACAGAGACATTCAAAAACCCGGAGATGACTATTATTGGGTGCCTTGCCAAACAATACTTCATATGGACTTTTTCCACCAAGGACATGAGTAGGCATTCGATTGATCAGGTATGTGGCAGTGATCACACATTCTCCCCAAAATTTAATTGGAATGTTTGCTTGGTGTTTTAGGGCTCTGGCTACCTCTAATAGATGTTTGTGTTTTCTTTCTACTGCCCTATTTTGTTGGGAAGTATAGGTGCATGAGCTTTCGTGTGGGATGCCAAGGGACAAAAACAGAGAGGAACACTGATGACTAAAAAATTCTCGACCATTATCAGTTCTTATCCGTTGAACTGATGACTTGAATTGGGTGGTTATCATGGACATAAAATTCCTAACATGAGTAAGAGTTTGTGTTTTGGACTGCATTAAAAATACCCATGTGTCTCGCGAGTAATCATCAACAATGGTGAGGAAGTACCTAGACCCATCATGGTTTTGAGTGTGATATGGACCCTATATATCGATATGGATAAGAGCAAATGGTTGTGTGGTAGTAGATGTACTATGGGGAAAGGTGATGCAAGATTGCATTGGTAGAGGGCATATTGGGCATTTTGGTTATGGAATAGAAGCACTATGACCTAGTCTTTGATGGAGAATAAATGAATTTTTATTGATATTTGTATTACATTGAACAATTTTATTTTTTGTAATACAATTGAGAAATTCACTAGAAATACCATCGAGAATCCAGTAATATAGGCCACTAGTTACTCTACCAAAGCCCATTAGTGTCCCAGTCAAAGGGTCTTGAAATTCACATGTATTAAAAAGAAATTTTAGAATATAGTCATTATCAGTGCAAATTTTGGATATGGAAATGAGGTTGAATTGGAAATCTGGAACAAATAAGACATTCTTAAGGATTAGGCATTTACTTAGTTGAATAGTCCCTATATGTGTGGCTGGTGCTATATTCCCGTTCGGCATGCGAACGGAGATGGATGATGTGTTTGATTTGTGGGTGAAAATTTTTGGGTTACAAATTATTTGATCACTAGCCTCTAAATCAATAATCCAAATATCATATTTAATTGAATTTAAACAATAAGATGTGCCTACGTAGGAAGCCGAAGGCATTTGTTGAATTTGATTCATCATTTAAAGTAGGTGGGTGTATTGTTCCTTGCTGATCATGGGTGCAAAAATTTGATTTCCAATAGGAACAGCATTGACTTGACTTGATGGACGGATAGATTTCCAGATTTGTCAGTAGGGTGCCCATGTAATTTCCAGCATTTATCCTGGGTGTGATTGCGTTTCTTGCAATAATCACAAAAAAACTTGTTTTTCACGGTTTTGTTGAAATTGGGCCTATTGGACCAATTTGACCCATTGGACTTGGTTGACCCGGTTGACCATGTTTGTGAGGTGGCAGCTTGTGGTCCATTAGATCCATAAAGAAGAGATAAGTGTTGTTGGCCATTGGATTTAAGGATTTGATCTTGGCCCTTCATATTATCATATAAAAAATAAGAATTATGCATATTATTCAAACCAAACTTCTTACCCATAAAACTTTTCTCAGCCGCCAGCATGGTGTTGGGCATTTGCTCACCAACATTGGGCAAATGTTCACCGACAAATGCGACGGCATCCCTGGACAAGCACCATCAACAGCAAGCTTCCGTTGATTCTCTTCTTGGACAGCCAACTGGAAAATTTGGCGAAGCCCCCGCAGTGGAAAGGTGGCCAAGATCTGTGTTCTGAATGGTAAGAAGGATTCATTCGGGCCAATGAGGAATTGGGTCTACCGTTGCTGGTCATAGAGACGCTGATATTGAAGAAGAGTCGTCGGCGGCCTATCTAAAGTTTCTTCAGCAGCATCTAATTCATTCCACACGGTGGACAGGTGGTTGAAGTATGTTGTAACAGTGGAGTTTGCTTGGCTGATTTCGGTGAGTTGTTGCCGGAGGGTGAAAACTTTGGCCAAGTCAAGTTTTCCATACATCTCATGGATGTTGCACCACATTTTAGATGCGATCTCTGTGGGTGGCAAACCAGCCGCTACTTCCGAGGACAGACAATTGCCTATCCAAGATCGCACAAGCATGTTACATCTCTTCCAATGACGGCAAATATGCAATTTTGGTGGCAGCGGAACACTGCCATCTAGGAAGCCTTCTTTGTCTTTTGCGGCTAATGCTTGCTGGAAATCGTGAGACCAAGAACTATAGTTGTCGGATCCTGTTAGCGGTTGCTAGATGAGTACAATTTCTGGCCCTTCAAAAGTCATTGTGAATAATACATCACCTAGTTCAGGGCGATGAGTGGTGGCCATAATCATTTGGAAAGTGTAGGATCTCGGGTTGTAACCCGAAATGGTAAATGGCGTTGGGTCGGATGTAGTGTTTGGGTCAGATGTGGAGTTTTGGTTTGGGTTGATAGTAATGGTTGGACGATTTATAGAATTTGGATCAGTTTGGCCTAAGCTTGGATTTCTTGTGTTAAAAGTGGTTCAGTGTGGGCTAGCTCTGTAGTGTGTGTGTTGGTTTCCATTTCAGTAGTTTAGCTGATGACTTTCTGGAAATTGGTTATAATAACTGAGGCTTGTATTTTGAGAGAAGTGAAAACTTATAGAGATTTTGTTTGCTTTTGTAGAGATAGAAGAGAATTAAGGAGCGGAAGCTAAGTAGAGAAGCTCTGATACCATGTAAGAAATTGATCAGAGATAGAGGCAAAGAGTGGCAGGGATGCCAGATTATGCCAAGAGAAAGAGAGAAGAAGAATTTTCTGTATATTTTCAGTATTGTATTCTATCCAATTTATACAAGTCTACAAGTGTAAGAAATGGTAATACAATCAATATAATTACATGAAATCAGGGATAATAATAAAATGTAATCATTTTGTTGGTTTTAAGAGCCGGTGAACTCTAAGGAAAGATGAGGAGAGAATGAAAAGAGTTAAAACTTTTTTTTTTCATTACACTGCAACTTGCATTATATACCAAGGTTCTGAAAACCGGACCGGACCGTCCGGTCGGACCGGTTCGACCGGTGACCGGCGGCATTTCCGGTCCGGAATACGTAAAAAACCGCTAATTGCATTTAAACCGGATTGGACCGCGGTTGGACCGCCGGAATAGTGCCGAATCACGGTCCAATCGCGGTCCAATCACAGTTGAATCCCGCGGATTAGCTGCCGTCGAGGAGAAATCACCGCCATTAGACTTGGCGGCATCTCCACTACAAAACCGCCATTTTCGGTGGCGTCGTCCGACCATCGTCGCTCGCCGTCCACCTAAACTTCACGCGACCGTCAGAGTTCTTTTGTTGATTAGGCGATTTCCGTGGCGATGGAACTCCTTGGCACCATCATCAGTGTGCGGCACCTACACATCAAAAGCCCCAAGATTGGCTTCCAACCGATTGGCCGTCGATCGTGTTGCCATCACCACTCACCGAATCTTCGCATGACAGGGGTGTTTTAGATAGATTTCAAACCTTAAGGGAGTATTATAGGGGGTGTTTTTGATGAATTTTAAACCTTTAGGGACTAAAATGTAATTTTATAAATTACGGTCCAAGCAGAAGCCAGTCCAAGCCCGGTCAAACCGGAAGCCTTAGGACCCTTGAGCGGGTCCTTTGTCGGTCCGGTTTTGAGAACATTGTTATATACAACAAAGGCATCTTTGTTTTACCAAGCTACCAATGAACCATTCGAGTTTTAAAATTTTAAAAACAAAGTTGGCAACTAATACAACCTTAATCTAAGTTGAATTTCACCTAAACATGTCACTAAAAACAACTACTACAGCAGCTTCAATTTTGGCAGACATGGAGGAATGCAGCAGTTGCTTGGCGCCAAAACATATTCAAAACCAAACTAACTCTTAACTAAATTTCCGACAAATTATCAATGTTTCAACGAGTCCTTGATAATTTTCTTTGAAACACCAATAAATCGATCCTGAAGCCTTCAAACTTGGTTTTGGATAATCCCATTAGTTAGGATGTCGCCACATGATCATCACCATTGCAGTGGACCAGTTTTACTTCCCCTTCTTGCTCAACTTCTCTCACTGCATGGAATTTGATCTTTATATGTTTAGTTCTCCCATAATGGGCTGGATTTTTAGCCATAGCCATAACTGACTGATTGTCACACATTATCACAGTAGGATGCCTCAGCTTCACTTCAAATCTTCCGATTTTTCTCAACCGAGCGACTTGGTTCCACGGTAGCTACGTAGTAATGTATTCTGCACTTGCTGTGGATTGTGCAACCATTTCTTGTTTCTTTGACAGCCAACAGATTGCACCATGATTCAGGAAGAAAGCATACCCTGAAGTGCTCTTCATGTCTTCCACAGAACCACCCCAGTCACTATCAGAGGATACTTTTAGGTCAAAGTTTTCAGACCTCCTAAACCATATTCCAAAGTTGGTGCTCCCTTTCACATACCTGAGCACTCTTTTTGCTGCTTTAAAAAGTGTTTCCTTGGGCTGATTCATGAGCACAGACGATGGCTTGATTGCAAACATGATATCAGGCCTAGTTGCTGTTAGGTATAGCAAGTAGCCAACCAAGCTTCGGTACTGTCCCTCATCAACACTCTCTGCATTATCATCATTTGTCAGCTTCAGATTTGGAACTAGAGGAACATCTACTGATTTGCAGTTTTCCATATTGAATTTCCTCAAAACCTCAATTGCATACTTCTCTTGAATAACAAAAATTCCAGCTGAGCTTTGATGAACCTGCATCCTAAGAAAGTAAGCCATTTCACCTAAATCTGTGATCTCAAACTCATCAAGCATGGATCTCTTGAATTCCTCTAGCTGAGTTAGTTTGATCCCTGTCACAAGTAGATCATCAACATACAAGGAGATGATCATAACATCCTCATCAATCTCCCTAACATACAATGTGTGCTCATTTGGACTTCTTACAAAATCCAAACTCAGCAAATGATCATTTATTTTGTTGTACCAGGCCCTTGGTGCTTGTTTCAAGCCATATAAGGCCTTCCTTAGGAGATAGACTTTGTCTTCCTTTCCCTTGACTTTGTACCCTTCTGGCTGTTCAACATGTAATACTCCGTATTCTCTTTGTGGGTTTTATTTAATTTTATTTATGTGAATCTAGGGGGTAATATGTAAGAATTGAAACTTTTTAGAGATGTTTTAGTAAGAAATAAGGCATGGTGGGTTTATTAAGTAGTTTTGCAAGAGCACTTGTGTGAAATTGGAAGTGTGAAAATCTTTCAACAACATTATGAAATTGATTAAAGATGAGAGGTCTTTTTAATATTGTGTCATGCAAGGGTACATGCATAATTTTCTAGGGGTGAGATCATGATAAAACTTAACTTTATTTAAAGGATTTTGGGGCGCAAGATGTAAGAATCAAAGACTAAGGGATGCATGCATAATTGGCCATTGCAAGATGGATTAAAGGAAGTTTCTTTTGGAGAATTAGCCCACGGTTTTGGCACATTGTTTTGCCATTGATGGTTGTGAAATTTTATTAAATTGAGATGAGGAATGGTGGAGTGGAGAAAGAGATAGCCGAGAGAAACAAAAAAAATAAAGTGAGAGAGGAGAAGCTTGTTTTATTCTGTTTGTCTTTTTCATTTCACATTCATTCTCCTATGCACATTGAAAGAGAGAAAAATAACATTTGAGTTAAAATAGAGGAGGGCCGAGAGGTGCTTGTAGGAGAAGAATTTTTAGAGAAATTTTGGGGTAAAGGATAAGTGTTACGCATGCATTTTCAATCCTTTATCGTTTTTAATCGATCTTCAATCTTCTCTTTGTTTAGATCTTAATTTCTATAATAATTTTGGATCAAATAGGTGAAGAAGATAGGAGGACCGAGCACTTGAGTTAAAAGCAAAGGAGAAGGTGTAAGTGGAATATTATTAAACTTGCATTTAAAATCATGTGTTGGTTGGAATGATCATATGCATTTGCATACCCAATTGATTGAGGTTTTATTTTAGTTCTTTAGTTTTGAATTTCTAATAAATTGAAGATCTCCGTGACATGCATGTGTTTGGAATTGAGAGTATGAAATTATGTTTATGAAAATATTGGATAAATTGCTATTAAAAAGAGGTACTTATGCGTTGCATGTTACTTATAATTAGGTATGGCTTTTACATGAATTGAATGGTATATTGCATGTGCATTTCGGTTGCTGGAAAGGTGTATTAATGATATAATTTTGTTTAATTGCATTGTAAGATGTAATTGCATGTGTGGGAAGTCAGCTAATTAATTGTTTGTGGAATGGGAATTTGCGTGTAATTAGTTTTGTTTTAAAATGGAAATGCATGATTAACTTTGAATATGGCTGCTGGAAATTGGAACCATATATAATGCCCTGCTAGTATATTTATATTAGTTGGCGGTGTGCTTGGCAAGTGTCGGGTTAAGTTATTTCCAACTACTGGTTTTTGGGTGTGATACTTGTTTATTTGAATCTTGTCTTGTGATAATTGAAATGTGTTGGTGGTTGGTTAGTTCGGATGATTTTGCAGCAGATTGGGGCTTTGAAAATTTGATTTTTTTTATGTTGCTTGTTGCATGTGTATGTATACGGTGTTCACATGGAATAAAAGGTTGCTGAATATTTCTTTTTATTAATGAAATGGTTAATTTGATTGGCTATTGGGCTCTTTTATTTATTTACAATTGGGAGTATTTTATTTGTTTTGAAACAAATAGTGTAGAATGAATTGGAAGGTCGTGGGTTAATTGTCATGTTTAGAAGTTTTGGGACCTTAGAAATTGATGATAAATATAGGGTGTAAATAGAATTTTACATACTTTTGTATTTTGACGTGGTGAGCATTGCATTCATGATTACATGCCTTTTTATTGGAATTTTATATCATATTATACTTTATATATGCATAAGACATGCATGATGCATATTTGAAATGAAATTGTGGATGCATGATTATTATTATGTTTGACTCCCGGATTGGAAACTGTACCCATTCCCCCTCCAGACATCAACCAGTATTTGATATTTATCCTTATGCGCGCATTGAGATGGTCTGTCCTACCGAACCATTGGGATATCCTACTAGAACAAGACGGGCCTTTGTGAGCTCGGGCGGGATTACACGAGGCGGTTATTGGTCGGTGTGGGATTTTGGACGCCGTGAGGGTGGATTGTGGGCGAGATTATATTTGATACCATATCATGATGCCTCGAGGGTAGACTATGGGTCGAGCATGGTTATCTAGTGGTGTCCGTACCATCCCGAGGGTAGACTACGGATGGTGCCACCCCGAGGGTAGATTGCAGGTGGTGTAACTTCATGTCTGAGTTAGGGACTGGTTCAGTTAGTTATGATCCAGGCCGCTAAGTGCTAGTAGGGTGGTGATAATTGATTTATTTTATATGATAGTGGTGTGTGATTTCATGGCATCTGAGAATAATATATACTGTTTGTTGCCTTATCATGTAAGTGCATTAGTGTTGTGTGGCATACAACTGGATTATTCATGCATGTTTTCAAAGTTAAAGTTATTTTCATGTAAAATATATTATCCGCTCACTGGGCTTCCCAGCTCTCTGTTTTATGTTTCCTCCCCCAGGATCAGAGATCGGGTTTGTGTGAAGCATACTCTACACTCTAGGTTGGCCTTGACGCATGATGATCTGCATCTTTTAGAAACTTTAGTGGACTCTGATACTACGTTTTTTTTGTAACTGGATTTCAGTTCCCGCTTTTAGAATAATTATTTGTGTATTTCCACATTCTAAACCTTAAACATGCAAATACATTACTTTTCACTTTCGTCTATAAATGGAATTGTTTTATTTATTTATTTATTTATTTTTTATAGAGTATTCACCTTCCTTTCAGGATCCCGAGTCTCCTAGAGCACCCGGATCCGGTGGGATAGGGATACTCGGGAGGGGGCGTGACACAACATATATCTCCTCATTCAGCCATCCATTTAGGAATGCAGATTTGATGTCCAACTAAAATATTTTCCATGCAAATTGGGCTGCCACTGCAAGTAATAACTTGATTGTGTCATGCCTTGCAACTGGTACAAAGGTGTCCAGAAAATCAACTCCATACTGCTAAGCAAAACCTTTGACAACTAGCCTTGCTTTGTGCTTAAGAATTGAACCATCTGGATTGAGCTTCTTCTTGAAAATCCATTTAACTTGGATCACTTTCCTGTTCTGAGGTCTATCCACTAGGTTCCAAGTTTGATTCTTCTCAATCATTGCAAGCTCCTCCTTCATAGCAGCTTTCCAAACTTCTGATTTTGCAGCCTCAAGGTAACATGTTGGCTCAAGTGAGGCTATGTTACATCTCTCATAAACCTCAGCTAAAGGTCTGGTACCTCTAACCAAAATTTCTTCTTCTGCATTACTCTCAACATCATCATAAATCTGATCATCTGCAGCTTCTGTCCAGCCTGGTTTTGTCTCCACATCAGCTATATTTTCTTCCCAATTCCATACTCCATCCTCATCAATTTTGACATCCCTAGAAATCTGAATTTTTCTGGTTTCTAGAACATACATCCTATAGGCTTTAGATTGACTACTATAGCCTATAAAAATGCCAATTAAGGTCTTTTCATCTAGGTTGGACCTTTTTGCTGTTGGAACCAGAATGTAGCATATACTTCCAAATATTTTGAGCCTATCCACTGCTGGTTTAACTCCATACCATGCTTCATAGGGTGTTTTGCTGTCTACGGCTTTTGTGGGAAGCCTATTGAGCAGAAACACTACTGTATTGATAGCTTCTGCCCAAAATTTCTTTGGCAACCTCTTCTCAGCTACCATACATCTAGCCATCTCTACAACTGATACTTCCCGGTTCTTTTACCCGGCCCTGACCCTCGACACGAGCATGCGCTCGGCGTTCTCATATGATCCACTGGTAGGTGGGCCTAGGCGTTCGAAGAAGGGTATCGTCAAGACCTCTCGGGAATAGACGAAGTTGTTGAATGGCAGAAGGCCGGATTGGAAAGTGAGGTTCGCTTTCTATGGAGATAAGAACAAGGAAGCATTGGCCATCTGTAATAACTGCTTCATACTAGGTTACTTATAGAAATACATAAAGTAAAATGCATTTATATTAGCAAAAGTAAATGGGCTTGAAATTTTCTTTTAATACATATAATCATTCTTTATACAAAGTAAGGTATCATTTATAAAAGTTATCAAAAACAGTGGACAGTGTAGCTATTGCTCCTCGCTTGCCGACACCCATCCGACCGCGTCCTCACCTAGATCCTGCAAACACAAAGATAAACAACGGGGTGAGCACAAAATAATGCTCAGTAAGTAAATCCTCTACTCGTCTATCCCCGTAACTCTTTCTCTTAATTCTTTCCTTACACTCTTCTCATCTCATTTATTTTTCTTTTGTTTCTCTTTCACTGACTCTTTTTTCTATTAACTTTACATTTGTATGTCACGGCCTCATCTTACCGGAGGCTGCGGGTGAGTGGAATCACAAAGCACCCACCCACTCTTCGTGACTTCTACTCATTGTTCCTCTCTTCTTTCTCATATTTTCTCATTCTTTCTCACTTGAATGTCACGGCCTCATCTTACCGGAGGCACGGCTGGGTGGAGTTCACAAAGCACCAACCCACTTAAAGGTGGAAAAGTAACCCGCCCGGCCCGGCCCGCGGCGGGTTACTTTGTTTGGCGGGCCGGGTTAGGCCCGCCATTTTCTCCAAAATGGTGGACCCGGCCTACTGCCAACCTTAACCCGGCCCAGGGTTAGGTGGTGGGTGGCAGGGCGGGAATTAAGCCCGATTTTCCTATTTTTTTTGTTTTTTGTTTTTTTTTAATTTAACTTTTCAAATAAATAATTATAAATATAATTCTTTTTAATTAACTTTTCAAATATCAATAATTCAATTCAATTTTTTTGTTTGTTAACATTTCAAATATTAATTCAATTTTGATACAATAAAATTATAATATAAGAAAAATTAGACTTATTGGAGTATGGAAATTGGAATTTAGAAAATTGGAAATATGAATTAAAAATTGCAAAAACTAATAAAAATTAAAATATGAGCAAATTGCAAAAACTAATAAATGAATAATTGAGAGATTAGAGATTAGAGAATATGAGAGAATGAGAGAATTTGAGTTGTGAGAAAAATGTGAGAACTTAGGGCCAATTTATAGGAAAAAATGGGAAAGAGAAATGAAGAAAAAGACCCTTCCAACGGCTATAAAACGGCTATATTTCAAGGGTAAAGAGGTAATTTGAAAAATAAAATAAAAATTTTTATTTTTTTTTTAATTTTTTTCGGCCAACCCGCCGAGTTGCACACAACCAACCCGGCGGGTTGCCGGGTCTCTTGCAAAAGAGACAAAATAGCAACCCAGCCAAGGGAAGGGCCGGGTTGGGTTGCCATTGTGCAACCTGACCCGCCCGAGGTTGCTTGGGTTAGGGTCAAGGCCTTGGACCGCCATCTTGGCGATCCGGGCTTAACCCTCATTTTCCCGGGCCGGGTTATGGTTGACCCGCCTAACCCGGCCCAAATTTTCCACCTCTAAACCCACTCTTCGTGACTTACGGGTGGAGTTCACAAAGCACCAACCCATTCTTCATAACTTCCGGGTGGAGTTCACAAAGCACCAACCCATTCTTAGATTTTTCTCATTCTCTTTACTTTTGGAGTAGCTCATTCACAAAGTTCTCTACTCTTTCTAAAACTACTTCTTAATGCACAATTAATGCATAAGGATGGTTCATGCTTAAAGTTTCTTACTTAATGCACTTATGAAATGCACAAATGCAATATTGCATCAAGATAGTTATTATGCACAGGTCATACTCAAGAAGACATAACTTGAGTTTTGGTCTCGTTTTAAAGCTTAGAGATAGGGCTACAACTTTTATGTTTTTGTTTAAATGCAGTTCAATCCGTAAGATGCCCAAAAATTACTCAGAAAGTCACGGCTGTGACAGGGCAGTTTGGTAACATGTTTTCACTTAGGCATTTCATCAAACATTAGTTGTGCATAATCAAACCCTAATTCAATTATCATTCTATTTATTTCTCAAACCATCCAAAATGAGAGAAAAACTCTCTTGTAGCATCACATACCTACATGGCAAACACACTCCTAAAAATTTTCTCCAATTCTTCTAATTTCAACCCATCATCAAATCATCACATATACTTCTCATATTCAAATATATCCAACAATAAGCATGATACATCATACATCTCATCTCAATTTCTCAATAATCACAACATATGCATATTTAAAAGAAATCTCTACTTTGAATTCTTAAATTTTAGCTTGAGTTGGATTTTGAGTGGAATTTACTTACCTTGTGCTTGAGTAGTCTCTCCTAAACTCTCTACTCTTGTTGGATTCCAATCTTTTCTTAACCCTAAGCATAAACTTCATAATAACTCAACCTTTACACAAATAAATCATAGATAAAGAGCATGAATACTTACCTTTTAATGCCTAAAATCAAAACCCTATGAAAAACCACCTAAAAGTCCTCAAAATCCTTGGAGGATTGAATGATAATTTGAGAGAAAATGGGGTACGTGTGTGGCGGTGGAATGAAGAAAATAAGGGTTTCAAACCCTTAACACTTTAGTTTATAACCACACTTTCCAATTATGCCCTTATTCTTTTTTAGAAATTTCATCTATGTCCCTTAATCAATGACCATAATGCCCTCATTTTTAATATATTCTCTATGAAATTCTATCTCTTTTCACTCCCCACAATTTTAACTAATTTTGAGTGAAAAGACCATTTTACCCCTAATGAAAGTTTAAGGGATTTTTTTCACATTTCTCTCAAAATAACTTTAACAAAAATTCAACTAAGGGCCAACCAACCAATATTAACAATATATCAACCCAAATAAAAGCAAAACAATAAACATTCAAGCAATACACCATAACTTAGCTACGTACCTCAAGTGGGGCGTTACATCATCGCAAGCATTGGTTGGAAGAAAAAGAAACTAAAGTTGCCAATTTGACGGCACGTATCGTATGGTTGGTGTGAACAATCAAGCCCAACAAGTGGTTGGTCAGACCCAACAACCAACGGGGGCACCACTTCCGTCGTTTTTGGGCCCCAAATGCCACCACCACCTATGATGCTAATTCCCCAAACTTCACCAGACTCGCTCGCGATCTACTAAAGGGGTAAATCCGCCTCTCACAGACTCCATTTTGCTGTGGAGTGTAGAGGCTACTGTATTGATGCTTAATTCCAGCATCCTTGCACACTTGTTCAAACTCTTGAGAAGTATATTCTGTACCATTATCACTTCTCAAGATTTTTCTAGTTTTTCCAGCTTGATTTTCCACCAGCAGCTTAAACTGCTTGAATACACTAACAACTTCTCCTTTTTGCTTCAGAAAATACACCTAACACATTCTAGAATAGTCATCAATAAACAACGCAAAGTACCTACTTCCACTCAATGACAAAGTTTCCATAGGACCACATACATCTGTATGAATGAGCTGCAATTTTTCAACTACTCTCCAGGCTTGGTTTGCAGGGAAGGATTGCCTACTCAACTTGCTAAGTTGACAGGCTTGACATATGGTTTTACTCTCCCCTAATTCTGGTAGATTTTGGACCAGTTTCTTGGTCTGAATTTCCTTGAGACCTTGGTAATGAATATGGCCAAGTCTCTTATGCCATTTCACAAACTCATCCACTCTTACATTGTAGGCTCTATGTTCAGTCTTTTTTAGCTTGATGGTAAAGATTTTTCCCACCATTTTGACTCTCATTAACTCACACCTCTTACTATCTAGAATTTGGAAGATATGATTTTCAAAGTGCAAGATATAATGGTTTTCTAGCATTTTTCCAACACTTAAAAGGCTTTGAGTGATTTTGGGTGCATAGAGTACATTTGAGATGAGTTTTGTACTTGTGGAGGTCTGAATTGCAACATCTCCCTTCCCCTTTGCTTTAACATAGTCACCATTTGCAATTTTAATCTTGGACCGATGTGCTGAATTTAATCTAACAAAATCCTGTAGATGTACACCTACTATCAACCAGACAGTCATCATAGCATGTTGGTGGTGCACTTCAAGAGGCCATAAACAATTGTTCAGCCCTTTGTTTAGGTTGCTGGTCATCTGTCACTTGTGCTTGCTGTTGGGGCTGCTCTCATTTGTTCTTGCATACCCTCTCTATATGACCAAATTGTTTACAAGCCCTACACTATATTCCTGGCCTAAACCAACATCTCTTTTCAGAATGCCCCTTCCCTTTACAGTGGGAGCAAGATGGATATTCCTTCATCCCACCTGGTTTTCCCCATTGTCCATTACTCCTTTCTTTCCCCTTCTTCTCATCGGCATACATCTTATTGTTCCCTTGAGCTGGTTTGGTTTTGTGAGTGGCCATCATTGCACCTTCACCTACATCTTCTTGCCTCAAGAGCCTTCTTTGCTCTTGTGCTTACAGTGCATGAACCAGCTATGTGAGTGTAACCTGCCCCATGTCTCTTGAGTCATCTAGAGATAAGATTTTGGACTCAAATCTTTCAAGTAGGCTGACCAAAACTTTCTCCACCACTATCCTGTCTGTCAACTCCACTCCCAGTAGCCTTATTTTGTTGACAACACTCATCAATCTGTCAACATAATCCTTAACCTTCTCTGATTCTTGCATCCTTGGCATCTCAAACTCTCTCCTTAAATTTAGCATCTGCCTATTCCTTGTTGTGGTGCTGCCCATGTACTCTTCTCTCAGCTTATCCCATGCCTCTTTTGGAGTCTCATATGCCATGATCCTTGTGAATACAAGGTCTGTTACAGCAACATGAATATGGGAAAGGGCTGTCGGTGCTTTGGTTGTTTCTTCCTCATGACAGCAGCATGAATGTGGGAAAGGGCTCTCAGTGCTCTTGGCTGTTTCTTCCTCATGCAGTCTCATCCTATTCAGGGTAGGATTTGGTCTTAATGGGTGGCTGCCTGTTTTCTTCCATATACTGCCATAGCTCCTGATCCCGAAGGAAGGCTTTCATCTTTACAGCCCATATATGGTAGTGTTCCCCATTAAACACTGGGGGTGACATCAAGGCTGATTGAGCAGCCATTGTTTCAATTTTTTTGTCTGACGCAAGAAAGAGGCAGATGCAGACTGTTTTTGGGCTGAGATGGGAGGTGTTCTTGAGTTGAGGTTGAAGATTGAATGCAAGAGAGATTTCAGGTTGTTTTTGTGTGTGGCTCTGATACCGTTTGTTGGTTTTAAGAGCCAGTGAACTCTAAGAAAAGATGAGGAGAGAATGAAAAGAGTTAAAAACTTTTTTTTTCATTACACTGCAACTTGTATTATATACAACAAAGGCATACTGTTTTACCAACTGCAACAACCATTCAGAGTTTTAAAATTTAAAAAACAAAGTTGGCAACTAATGCAACCTTAATCTAAGCTGAATTTCACCTAAACATGTCACTAAAAACAACTACTACAGCAGCTTCAATTTTGGCAGACATGGAGGAATGCAGCAGCTGCTTGGCGCCAAAACATATTCAAAACCAAACTAACTCTTAATTGAATTTCCAGCAAATTATCAATGTTTCAACACATTTGAATCAGGCCATGAATCAAGCCAAGAATAATGGTAACCTGTAATCAATCTTGGATCGTAGCACTTTGTATTTATCACATTCCATCAAGGCACAACATGCCTAAGCCCAGCGTAGTCAAGGGACGATGCGACGACGATAGATTCTATTTACTATTCAATTTTACCAGTTCAGATTTATAACTTAGTATTGAATTCGCTAAAGGTATTGAAGCCAGAAAACTGGAAATGCATTCATGTTTATAATGTAAATACACTCACATTTTATACATAATTAAGCCTATGAAATACTTCATTAACCGCTCCCTTTTCATGAAACGGAAAAACCTTTTTCCGCTGCACAAATCTGTCTAATTACTAGAAATGAAGCAACTAAAAATTAAACTAAACATCACAATCTGACATCCTCTCTTGTCTTGAATTTCGTAATGAGAGGAGTCGCATCAAAACTTACTTGCAGCAGTCTTTGCTAGGGAAATAACCGAAGGATTGACTAAGATTTCCAAAACTGACTTCATGCTAGGCCTAGCAGCAGGTGGCGTGCTGGTACAGCGGATCCCAAGTTTGAATACTCGACTCATTTCATCCAAATAGCAAGCTTCTTTGATCTCCTCATCCAAAGCATCAACTATAGGATTGCCATCTTGAAGATATTGCCACGCCCATTTGGAGAGGTATGTATGTTCATCACCATAATTAGCTTCTCTTCCTGTTGTGAGTTCCAAAAGGATCACTCCAAAGCTATAAATGTCTGTCTTCTCATTGACTTTGGTTGTAAGAGCATACTCTACATTTCAGTTTAGAAAAGCAAAAAGTTTGATAAAGGGATCAAGAATAACAGTTGCTCAGTTAAAAGGAGGGAATGATTGACATGATCCAAAAACAAGTGATTGTACCATTTGAAAAATATATCACCTGGAGCAATGTACCCGAATGAGCCTACCACAGATGGCATTGTTTCAAGTTCTCCCTGCTTGACCAGGGTTTTAGCTAGACCAAAATCTGCTATTTTCGCATTAAAGTCTGAATCTAATAGGATATTGCTTGATTTCACATCCCGGTGGACAATGGGTGGGGAGCAGTCATGGTGCATGTAGCAAAGTCCCTGGGCAGCCCCCACCGCAATCCGCAACCTCTTGGACCAGTCCAGGACAAAATCATGGACGACTGAGCCAGAGCCAGAACCAGAGACAGAGCCAGAGAGAATTGATGGTCGATTCCTTTTATGCAACCAGAGATCCAGGCTACGATTCTCTAGATACTCGTAAACCAGAAGTTTCAAATTCTCATTGGAAATGCAGCAAAGCAACTTTACCATGTTCAAATGTCTAATTCTACTTGATGTTTGAACTTCTGCTAAAACTTGTTTCTTGCGTTTTTGGTCAAACTTTCGGTTATTACAAATCATTTTCACGGCAACAACATCACCCGAACTATTTACAGAAACACGGTACACCTTTTCCAGAACCACCACTTCCAATCACGTTATTTTCTGTCAATTTTGGCCAAATATCATTTTCTGTGAAATTTAAATCCTGGAACTTAGTGATGTCCATATCCGTCCTCGTATTCAATCCATGTTTTCCCCTGCCGTAAGCTCTGAACATGAAGAATGAAAACACCAAGGCCAACAAAAAGACGGCAACGGCTGCACTCAGTATCAAAGCGAAATATTTGGATGAAATTTTGATTGATTTTTCGGGTTGAAAACTGCAGATTTTGAGTTCTACAAACGAGCTCCGTGCGCAGAGACCAGGATTGTTCGAGAAGCTACTTTCATATGCACCATTTCAAACTCGCTTGGGATTTCTCCAATAAGATGATTGGAAGAGATGTTAAGGACGGTGAGCTTCAAGAGACCAAGTTGAGGTGGAATTTTTCCGGAAAATTTGTTTTCTGCCAAGTCCAAACTATTAAGGACAGGTAGAGAGCCAATTTCCTCTGGAATTTCTCCTGAGAGCTGATTTCTTCTCAGGTTTAAAGTAGTAAGCCTCTTCCATGTGCTCAAATTTGAGGGAAGGGATCCGGAGAGTTGGTTCTGATCAAGCCAAAGAATAGTTAAAGAAGGAAGAGCTGTCAGCTCTCTTGTAACTGTACCCGTAAAGAGGTTATTACTGGCCCTGAACACCTGCAGATTCCTCAAAGAATTTACTCCAGCAGAAATTTTACCAGAAAACCTATTGTTGCTGATGCCAATAGAAGATAGATTCCCAGACATTTTTTCGGGAAGCTCACCTGTAAACATATTATCACTTATCCACACATATGACAAATTTGATGCCGTCCACAGCCCCACAGGAATTTTCCCACTGAAGCCATTGTTGTAAATCATAATTGTTAATAAACTATTACAATTCCCAAGTGATTCTGGTAATTCTCCGCTGAGATTGTTATCAAAAGCTATTAGTCCTAGCAACTAACCTACAGCACATAAGTATTCAGGCAGCTTGCCTGTAAGGTTATTGTAAGCAACCTCGAATCCTGTAAGCGCTGAATATCGACCAAAGTCTGGAGGAAGAGCACCTGACAATTTGTTGTTAAACAATCTGACATCTGCCAAACTCGGAATCCGCCCAATGCTTTCTGGGATTTTGCCAGATAATTGATTGAACATCAAAATCAAGCCTGCCAAGTTTTCAAGCTTCCCAAAATCATTTGGTATTGTCCCAGTCAAATTGTTCTGTGAGAGATCGATGACAGTCAGGTTCAATGATTGAACAACCTGTGGAATCTCTGCCGACAATATGTTTCTGTAAAGAATTAATTTACTTAAATTCTTCAACATGAAAACACCGCTTGGGATTTTTCCAGTCAAACCATTCTTTGATAAATCCAATACCTCAAGCGCAGTCATATTGCCAATTGGTTCAGGAATTTCACCAATCAAATTTGCTTCAGCCATCCACAAAGTCTTCAGGTTACTCAACTGCGAGAAATTTGAAGGCAACTTTGATGGTACAAATTTTGTATTATATGCCAATCCTAGTTGCTCAAGATTTTGCAGATTGCCAATAGCTGATGGGAAAGAACCGTTAAACTGATTCTTATAAAGCTGAAGTACTCTTAGCTCCGTTAAGTTTCCAACACTTGCTGGAATGTCGAATGAAAAGTTATTGGAGCCGAGACTGAGGTAGCGGAGCCGAGGCAAGCTGACAATATCATGAGGAATGGGACCAACAAAGAAGTTCTCAGAGAGGTCTAGGTACTGAAGTTTAGAACAGTTGTAGAGAACTCTTGGAAATAGGCCGGAAATATATTTGTAACTTAGGTTCAGCTGGGTTAGATTTTTAAGGTCACAAATGAAGGATGGGACTGTTTGGGAGATGCTGGTGTTGCAGAGGGATAGTCGAGTGATGGAATTGCGAGTGCAGGTGATTTCAGGCCAGAAGCAGTGATTGGTGTTGGATGGGGTCCAGTGAGTGATGGGTAGTGGATTTTGCCAATGTTGCTTTAGTTTCAGTAGCGATGCATGTTCTTCACTATACAGTTGCGAGTCTGCATGGACAGTGAAGAGGAAGAGAAGGATGCAAGGTAGGATTGCTGGTGAAATCGTGGTAAATTTTAACATTAAAGAGAGTCGGGTATGTTGTTCCGGCATCAACTCTGTTTTAAAGGATGATACGGTACTTGTGATGCAATAATTCGTAGTTAATTTGTTCTATACACACCATGCCGTGCAAGCCGGTTTGAAACCAAAGGAACGATGTTGTTCCAGGCAAGGATAGTCAGTCAACCCATTTGATTTAAAACATCATATTTTCATTCGTCACCATGTCGTAGTTACTACTTTTTGTATGCTTCCCCACAAATGAATTGTATATACTCGACTAAAAATATATTTATTATTTGTTTACAATATATTTCATGCTTTTTTTTTTTAATAAATAAATTCTTTTGATTTGCTTTGTATTAGGTTTTCTTTAAGAGTAAGGCTCATTATGTTCCCTTGGTTAGGTGTCATTCTTTTTTCTCTTATTTAATATAATTTTCCCTGTAACTATTGAATATTCGTATTGCTTTAGAAATATTTGTATTGCAATTCTAGACAAGGATCGGCCACAAAGGATGCAATTCTTATTTGATAGTGATCGTCATGTTCATGACTTAACCCTCTATTATGATCATCATTGTTAAACCATTTAAAAGTCTTGTATAGAGTAACATCGGATGTCTAAGTAGAATCCAAAATTTTTAATCACAAATGACGTGCTATCTTATACGATTATCATCATTTATTTACTTTCGTACTAAAGATTTGATATATTACTTCAAATTGAAATTTTGAAATACTACTTAAATGTGTACTATTACAAATCAGTCAAAGCTTTTAGAAATAATTTAACACAAACAGTTTATGCGGACAGCTGTGAGTATATAAAATTTATGTAAAGAATTTAACACACAAGTTTAAAAGACAATCGTGAGTCCGTCAAGAATATGGAAAAAAATTACCGCAAAAAAGTTTGAAAGACATCTGTACCATTTTTTTTCATTTTTTTATTTTTTAAAAAAAAAAGACTTTACGCAAGGCTTATAAAGAGCATTCAAGACGAAAGACTTCAACAAACTTTAGTACAATCAAATATTGATAAAAGGGTTACATATATCATTTTCCTACCCCTGTCAAGACTCCAAGAATTTTGAGGCTTGTTTAATAGATTATTTGAAAAATGTTATTCTAAAAATATATTTTAAGTTTAGTTGAGTTGGATTAAATCGAATTGGATCAGATTCTAAAAATATGTTTGGTAAAATATTTAAAAATTATATTCATGGTTTGATAAAATGTTAAATAGTTGTTTGGTACATTTTTTGAAAATATTTTAGATTTTTTTTACCTCCTATATTTGTTAATTTAGCAAAACACTCACCACAATAAAAGTTTAAAAATTAACTAAGACACCCCAATCACCCAAGAGAACAGCCGCCCGCTGGCCACCACCACCGGACGATAGTTGGCAGTCGTTGAAACTATGCACGATTGGCTGTATCACAGGCTGTCGCGCCGTTATTAGGCCGTTTTCCCGATCGAGATCCATGGAGCAGGCCGGAAATCTACGGTCGAGATCTCTAGCGTTAGCTAAAGGCCAAAAATGCAGGTTGTTGTTAGACAGAAAAAATCTGGCCAAAATTGGCCATCAATAGCCAAATCTCTAGCCATAGATCTGATCGAAAATGGCAAGATCGAGGCATAACAGGCCAGATCTGATCGGTGTGTTGTTCTGGCCATGACGGCTGACGGTGGTGGTCTTGGGTGGATTAATTTTCAGATTGGAAGGAGTGAAAGGTAATTGTATTTAGTTGAATAGAGTTGAAAAAATGTTTTAAGTTGAATAGAATAGGATAATAGAAAACAAATCCCACCCACTTTTCATTTTGAGACAAAAAATCCAGTTTGAGTTAGATTAATTTTCTAAATGATTTGGCCTAATAAGTAAACAAATACATATTTAGTTTTTTAATTCAAATACATAACAGAAAAATGATTCGAAAAAGTGAAACAAACTGGGGCTTGATGAATTGCCCACCTCTTTCTAGACTCAAGAATATTTATAAAAGGGTTTGAATATGTGTAAAAACATTGGGACTTACATAATAATAACTAGAGCTTTACCTTAAACCTTCATAATAGTAAGAAGACAAAGTCATATAGAAATGTAACTAATCAACTAGTATCCCAAATGTTTAATCATAAATAATGTGCTTTCTTATATGATATTAGCATTTTATTACTAGATCAACTCCTTAATCATTCGCAATCACGGTGCCATATAAGTCTAAACAACTTGAGATTTAACTTTTTTTTTTTTTTTTAAAGATGCACAAAATGTTTGAGATCATATGTTAGATCATTCTTGCAAGAACTTACCACACAAATTGAAAGATAGTAATGGGTTTGTCATATGTTTAGAAATAGACTATACACAAGATTCGTAAGCCGCGTTCAACACGAAAGACTTTAACAAATCTTATAGCCATCAAATACAATCTGAGCAATCCCCAATCATTTTCCTATCCCTGTTCAGACTTAAGAATTCTAATGGATTTCCTACCCCTATCAAGACGTAAGAATCTTGATAAGAGTTAAGACATGGAGCCCTCTATCTAAGGCTTGATGTAATAACAAAAATCTATATGATTTTTTTGAAATAAAAAACCCCTACCATTAGTAAACCGTTAAAACTTACACTTATTAGAAGTTAATGAGTATTTATCAAATTGCCCTCCTACCATTAATTTTAACACCTAAAATTTAGCGACACGAGAATTTTGTTATTTTAAGAACCTTAGGAGAGGCTTTGTTATTCAATCATAACTTAAAAGGGAAAAATGTTATTAACTCTTTTGATAAACATATTTAAGGTATATCATAACTAAATGGCAGGTCTCATAAAACAATTGTGAAATATTTTTAAAGAAAGCTTTCAATTAAAAAACAAAAAATGGACAAAATCTTTGAGATCATATGTTAGATTTTCCTTTGAAGAATTTAACACAACCATTTGAAAGGTAGTTATGAGTTTGTCACGTTTTTAGAAATAGACTATAAACAAGACTCGTAAGGAGCGTCCAACACGCAAGACTTTAACAAACTCACAACTATCACTGACCCCCCTGTCCATTATTTTGGCGCAGTCAACCATTATTTTGTCATGTCTTTAACCCTTATCAAGGTTCTTACATCTTGATAGGGGTAGGAATCCATTAGAATGTTGGATTACTCCAGGTCCAAATTATGCCAATTTTGATCCAAATTTCATTTTTGGTTAATTGATAAAATCTAATCTTTTATAATAATGGAGTTATTAGTCAAATGGTTATCTACTTACGCTTTTTCAACCTGTTGTGCCAAAAATACATACTAATGTCAGCACCACCAATTAGAGTTCAACAAACACTTAAAAATAAGGTGGTATTAGCTGTCAAAAATCCAAACCGCCTCCAAGAGATATTTTATATCAATCCTATCACATTTTAAGATAAGGATTAAGGAGTGATCCCCACGTGTCAAGACAACTTGCAAAAACACTCATTACATTGACCTCAAATGTATAAATGGGCACCTCTCTTCATGAAAAAAGGGCGGGCTCGACATATGAGAGCTAGACAAACATTTGAGCTTTATTATTTTTCTCTGTAAACAAAGCATTTCTCTATTTTTGTAGACCTTACAGGTAATATCAGAAAAATAGTCAGAAAATAATAAAATCACAGTGGATGTCCGAACTACTATAAAAATCTCTCTTACCAATCTTATATTTATGTTTCAGCAAGCATATATCATCTCAACACCATAAACACTTCTCATGAATCATTCACATGTAATTTCTAAGAACAACTTAGCACTTTGTATGTGCGAGTCGTTAGTGTCAAAATCAAACATCATCACAACCCACTTTTAAGTTCAAGTTACACCAACCGCAATTCAAGTTTTGTGTTTATATCTCGAGGGTGGGGTGTAATATGGAAATTTTAATTTTCTAAACAAGCACTTTCTTCACTTAACAGTCAGAAGGGAGGTGAGTGACAATTTTATGAAATGTGATGGGAAGACATTGAAGACATCTAATACTTGTGGGCTGTCACAATAAATTATGAAACTTTGGGGGAGGTCACAGAATACCCTTTTTTTTTTTTTTTTTTTTATGTATGTAGTGGAAGATAATTGAGTTA
The DNA here is from genome assembly GCA_026225825.1 of Pistacia integerrima. Lineage (NCBI taxonomy): Eukaryota > Viridiplantae > Streptophyta > Magnoliopsida > Sapindales > Anacardiaceae > Pistacia > Pistacia integerrima. Next base: position 9,305,029 of record CM047745.1, on the reverse strand, counting down.
ATGGTACTAACAGTGCTTAAGGTTTTGGTTTATCTATAATAGACCCGGCAAAACCCATGGGTACCCGTATAACAAACAGGTACGAGTTACTAATTTAGGATCCGTTTATAAATTATTCGTACCTAGTTTAACCCCTTTTTCTGTGAGTGGACCGAGTGTACTTGCGGGTACCTACAATTTAAAAAAAAAATTATTTAATTAATTTTAAATTTGCTTGAAGTGTTATTTGGTTATTTGGTAATGTAATGAACTTTGTTTGAAGTGTTATTTGGTAATGTAATTGTGCCTCTAACCTCTTGTAGAAGTGTTTCTTTTTGAATCATTTAATTTTTGGTTGATTAAACTAAATTATTTTGGTCATGTCTATAACGAAATATGATGTTTTACATTTTGGAACATTTAATTTTTGGTTGATTGATGACTAAATTGTTTTGCCCATGTCTATTATAAAATATGATGTTTTACTTTTTAGATCATTCAATTTTTTATTGATTGGAAAAGATTAAAAATTAAAATTAACTTAAGGAAAAGGGTACTTGCAAGTCCACTTGTAACGCCCCACATGAGGTACGTAGTTAAGATTTGATAAATGGATTGAATGTTTATGGCTTTATCCTCATTTGAGTTTGTATGTTGTTAATTGTTTGGTTTGGTAAAGTGGTTGCCCTGGAATTGTAAAGATTTGGCGAAATCTTGATGTTACGGTCTTCGTCGGGGCGAAGGATAAGCTTCGCCGCGGCGAAGAGGTGCTACCACCCACGGTGTAGTTGCTGTAAGTTTTCGTCGAGGCGAAGAAATAGCTTCGCCGCGGTTGAAAAGTTCCTTGAAGTCTTTAGAGAATTCTTCCTTTGGGGCACAATGACCATTCTACCCCTAATTAGAAGAAAAAGTGGGGATTGAAATGCAAGGAAATTGCATGGAGAATAGTTTATTTGGGGGTGCATTTGCAAAGAATTAAAGGACAAAGATAGAATTCCTTAGAAAGAGTAAGGGTAAGATCGAAAAGAGGGGAGAAAATATGAGATATTAAAGGTGTAGTGTTAGAAAACCTTCTCATTTTCTTTCTTTCCACCGCCTCTTTCATCCTTCAATTCTCTCAAATTTTCATTCAACTTTTCAAGGATTTTTGGAGGGTTTTTTACTAGAAGTTGATACAAGTTAATCCTTAGCACTTAAGGTAAGACTCCTTACTCTAGATGTGAATTTTATTGGTGTAAAAGTAGGATCCTTATTGAGTTTGTGTTTAAGGTTTAAGAGAAGGTATCAAGCCATCAAGAGTGGAGAGCTTAAGTGGATTCTACTTGAGTTTAAGGTAAGTAAATCCACCTAAGTGTGATTTGTATGATGGAATGATGTGTAGAGATGTCTATATGATTTAATTGATTGAATTTTTATGTTTGTCATGTATTGATGGATTTATGAATGAGTTTATTGTTGAATTAGGAAGAGAATTCCACCATGAAAATGCTGGATTGTGTTGAGAAAAGTTGGTAGTAGTATGGATAGAATTGGAAGAATTGTGAGAGGAATATTTGAAGTGTGTTTTCTTTGCAGGATGTGTGGTGAATTAAAGGAGTTGAACTCCAATTTTGGATGGTTAAGAAAGAAGTAGAATTATAGTAAGAATAGAGTTTATGTATGCACACATATTGTTTGATGAAATGCCTAAGAGAAGCTTGAGTAGAAATAGAGAACCTTACATTATGCAACATAGCATATTTACATTTCATGAGTGCATATAAGAAAGATTCTAAGCATAAACCATCCATATGCATATATTTATTTGAGTTTTCATTAAAGAAAGAAATATGAGAAATGAGAAAGAAACACTCTAAGAATAGAGATAAAGAAAAGAACTAATTCTCTTAGAAGAAGAGAAAGAAAGAGTTAGCACTAGAGAAGTGCTAAAGAAGAAAAGAAAAGAATAGGTTGTGCGATGGGGGAGCCCGTGAGTGTAGAAATTAACCGCATGTAACCGCCATGAAAGAGCGGTCTCCGCCATGAGAGAGCAGAATGAGAATGAAAAAAAAAAAAAAGAATTCGTATAGCCGTGAGAATACATGTGGGTGTGGGCTATACACGAGAGAGAGAGTACACTCACATGACTAAGGGTTCTGAACCCATGCATCAACCAAGACCGATCGGCGAAGAATAAGAAAGAATAGGGAACCATGAGAAAAGAATAGAAAGAAAAGAAAAGAGAGAAATGCATTGTTATGATTAGTGCATATGCATCCCATCCATGCATGTTATTATGATATTCTCCATGAGTGGTGAGAATAGAAAGAAAGAAAAGAATGGTAAGAGCTAGAAGTAGAGTAAGAAAAGAATTGAAGGATGATACACGGGGATATTAGAGTAGAAGATTTACTTACTGAGCATCTTTGTGCTCACCCCGTTGTTTTCTATGTTTTTATAGGTCATAGGTGAGGACATGGTCGGACGGACGTCGGCAAGCGGGGAGACTTGGCTGCACTGTCCATTGTTTTGAGAGTTTTCTTGTACAAATGATACTGTACTATGTAAAGAATGTATATGTTTAATAAAAGAAAAATTTGGGCCCAACTTTTATGCTATTTTACATGTATTTTACTATACACATTTTACAAGAATACGAGTAGAAAACAGTCGTTACACCACTCGTACCCGCATAGGGTAGGGTATGGGTCCAAATTTCATAACCTATATATAACTAAGACTTTTTGGACCCATAACAATTGACCTGTACTCGAGATGACCCGATCCATGCCCTCCTGGCCTATCTGTTTTGCCAGTCTAATATATAATATGTGCTTAGAAAAGAAGGTTAGGGTAACATATAGACTGCAAAAGTTAAGAGCTATTCAAGTATACTACAAGAAAATTGTTATTTCGAGACGAGGTCTACTCCGACGCCATAATTTTAGTTAGAATACAAAGCCTTTTTCGATGCAATCAATTGACATCATTATTTAATTCTCTCCACGACGCGGTCAACATCTCTTCATCATTTAAATTTTAATTTGAAGTTAATTTTTTTTTTAATCTACGCCTACAACGACGCCATGTTGGCATCGTAATAGGTCTTTGGGCTCCCCCAACACCAGTTTAGCGTCATCTTTTGCATAGCAATAGCCCTTAGGGCCTTGTATTTCAAGATGCATTTACAATATAGACCAGTATGCGTTTATATAGGTTGATACAATATACAAGTATGGTGTTATGCTTAAAAAATCAAGATTGACGTAAGCTGCAATCAACCAGCACCAATCAGAGTCCAGGATGGCTTTGCGCCAACTAGAAGCTACCACATCACCCCAAAACAGAACGAACATAGTTGTCATCAACTTGGCAGATTCAGATTTTGTCTACAAGTGAACAAGGGCCGCACAACTGTCTAAACCCTAGATAATTTGAGAATATCCTTACGTTATCAGCCAATAGGAGGCAAGGAAGGACTTGCATGACACCTACCCACTTGCATATCTGTAATCATACCTTAAATTCCTCTACTATAAATAGAGGGCTCCCTCTCACTTTCGAGAGGCTAATTTTTCTGATTATAATCTATATTTTCAGAGCAAAGATAACCTATTAGAAAGAGCCTGGCTTAATATTCGCTCTAAATATAATCATTGTATCTCTGTTCATTGTTCGCTATACGCGGCCTCTTGTAATCTCTCATATATAAAAGAAACTGTGGACGTAGGATTCGCTTTAAGCATCCAAACGACTATAAAAATTACTTCTCATTTACTTTTCGATCTTTACATTAGATTATCAAAATCACATCACATGTAATTTCTAAGGCCAGCTTAGCACTTCGCACGTGCGAGTCGTTGGTGTCAAAATCACGCATCAACAATTTGGCGCTGAAGGAGGGCTTGATTTAGTATTCGCTCTTTATCAAAGAATATCTGATCAATCAGTTCTACTCGCTAACAAATGGCTTAGTTTCGAAACTGAGCGAACTAACACCAATAATGAGGAGATCCCCCAGGCATAGAGTATTACTTCCCTCGAAGTATCTTTGATTTCGCAGGGTGTTGTGGCAGATATCCCCTCGACCTCATAGCTTGATCTAGCTGTGGTGGAATACCTGGAGAGGTTCAACCATACTCTCCAAATAGTTAGCCGAAGGCTAGATCGTTTGGATCTGATCGCACCTCCAAATTCCAACAAGGTGGAGCCACCACAAAAAATGCTTGTAGGTCACGCTAAAGTGCAAAAATAGACGAAAGCCTACATCGTGCCCACTACAGTGCACAAAGGCAAGGGAAAGCATGTGGCAAATGATGGGCCAAAGGGCTCGAAGGGACCAACGAATACCGGTTGTGAAACAGGTAGAATACTTGTAGCTTTGCGACTTGGCGGTATGTCGCATCACGAAACGTCTCGTGCCATATCGCATAGGCACCCCCATGAGAGTGCAAGGCAGGGAGATTCCCAGTATCGTCAGAATGATGGTTTTGACCATCATCACGAGGGAAATGCCCACCATACATGGGTCGATTCGACCCAAAGGTGAAGGTCGGGGATAACTCCCCTGGCCATTCAGTGCCTTCACATGGCTCCAGCCAGCGTGTGTCAAGGTATGCCAGAGGTTTGGATAGAGGTGAGGAAGAGTCTGATATGCGATCTTTCCTCAATCGTAATCGTGAGGGTTGAACCCATGTTGTGAAAAATGATACCCAGGTAGCTTTGGTTCCTCAAATTGAGGAGTTACAATGAGCTCTGGATCAACTTAGAGCTCAACATAATGAATGCGGGCACGTCGTTGAGGCATATCCCTTTTCTTTGCCAGTGTTGATTGCCTCCTTCCCATCAAGGTTTCGAATGCCTAATATGTGAGCATTCAATGGGGATTATGATCCGTAGGATCATCTCTATGAGTTTAACAACCTCATGGAGCTTCACTAAGTTTCTAACTTGGCTAAATGTCGCTGCTTGGCAATGACTCTGTTTACCCACGCCAAGCATTGGTTTAGATCACTTCCACTAGGATCTATTAACTCGTGGCAGCAGATGAGCTCGTTGTTTCTGAGACACTTTTAAGCCAATAGGAAGTTCTTGATGTCGTTGAGCTATCTAAGCAACATACAGCGGGAGAGGAATGAGTCTCTCAAGTCTTACATTGATCGGTTCCACAGGGAGCTTTATAAGGTGGCTAATACACTTGAAGATTCAGTTTGAACTCTTATCATTGCAGGATTTCACTCGCAAACTGATTTGTGAAAGAAGTTGTAGTTTGAGGACAATATTTCCCTTACCCGCTTTTACAATCTCACTGAGAAATACCTCAAGATTGAGAATTTCATGGCTGCTCTAAATCTCCACGACCCTGGTCCTTCGACCAATGCTCTTAATTGGAGGGAGACAAACCGGGGGGAAATAGTAGAAGGTCTGATCGCAAGTGGTCTAATGGACGATCAGCGGAATGGAAAGAAACAATGGTTCTAGACCAAGAAATCTTATGCCCAGATTCCTTGTCGCGATCATGACAAGAATTAGTATACTCCATTGAATACATCGGTATTAGCTATTCTGGATAAATAAGAAAAAGCTAATATGCTTAGGGAGCCAAAGCCTATGAATAATCCCCCTTCAGTGAGGAGCAACAAAATGTATTGCCGTTATCATCGGGATAATGGGCACCATACCGATGAATACCGGGCTCTTAAGCAGGCAATTGAAGACTTCATCAAAAAGGGGAACTTCAAGGAGTATGTTGATGGTCCAACTCCCCTTCGGGAGAAGGATTAAGAGGACCAAGGAAAGAAACTCCGTGGTTGCAAGGGTTTCTATTTAGTCGGGATCATCTTTGGAGGACCATACCTCAGAGGAAATTCTCAAGATGCTAAGGAAAAATATGCTCGAAAAGCTCGTCATGACCCCGTAAATGTGATGAGCACGACATCGCGACCTGCTAAGGTGCACAGAGAAGAGGAGATTACCTTCTTAGAAAAAGATGCGGTACGATTGCATCACCCTCATGAGGATGCACTCGTTATTGCGCCTAAAATAGGTCGGTACAAAGTCCACATGATGTTAGTGGACAACGAAAGCATCGTGGAGCTTTTGAGAAAATGCAATTGGATGAGATAGATCCGAAAGGCTGCCACGAATCCCTCTTCTGAGTTTACGGGGGAGGGGGACCATCTGATTCCCAAATGAACGATTACACTTCTTGTCACTTTGCGTGAGACCCACGAAGTGACTAAGATAACAGAGTTTCTGGTAGTAGACTGTCCGTCCGTTTTCAATGGCATATTGGGATGACCTCAACTTTAGAACTTCAAGGCTGACACCTCCATTTATCATCTGAAGGTGAAATTTCCCACTCTGATAAGGTGTGGGGAAGTCATAGGGTCTCAGTGTGAATCTCACGACTGCTATGTGAGAACAGTGCAGATGGCATACAAAGGGAAAGGGAAGCTAGTGGGCGTTCTCGAGCAGGCTATGACAATTAGTAGGATCAAACCACAGCTAGGTCCGATGGAAGATAACATATATCCTCATATTTAGGAAAAGTATTCCCATAGTGGGCCTATTGAGACTCTACCTAAAGTATCGGTCGATCAGAGTGAGCTGACTCGCGTATTGAGAATCGGGAGTAATCTCACCCCTTAGCTCGCTACAGATATAACGAGGTTCCTCAGACAGAACATAGATGTTTTTGCATGGACTCATGCCGATATGATCGGAATCGGCCTGAATGTAATATTTCATGCACTCAATATTGACAATGAAGTCAGGCCAGTTTGCTAGAAAATAAGAGTCATGGACCCAGAGCGTTATGCTACTTTTAAGGTTGAGGTGGATAAGCTCCTTTCAATTGGGTTCATTCGGGAATCTCATTACCCGAGTTGGGTCACCAATCTTGTTTTGGTGAAGAAACCCAACGACAAATGGCAGACTTGCATTGATTTCACCGATCTCAAAAAAGCCTGTCCGAAGGACTATTTCCCTTTGCCCAGAATTGATCAACTCGTTGATGTCACTTCTAGGCACAAGCTGTTGAGCTTCATGGATGCCTACCCGGGGTATAATCAGATCCCAATGTACATGCTCGACGAGAAGTATACCTCGTTCATTATAGATCGAGGACTTTACTATTATAAAGTCATGCCCTTTAGTCTAAAAAATACTGGGGCAACATATCAGCGTCTAGTTAACCGCATGTTTTCCGAGCAGATCGGGAAATCAATGGAAGTCTATGTCAATGACTTATTGGTCAAGTCACATGTTGCTTCAAATCACATAGCCAATCTCGCAGAGATGTTCAACATACTCCGGAGATATAAAATGAAACTCAATCCTTTGAAGTGTTCATTCGGAGTATCGTCAGGGAAATTCCTAGGGTACATGGTTAACTATCGGGGATTGAAGTCAACCCCGAAAAGATCCAAGCTCTCTTAAATATGAAAAGTCTCGTTAACAGAAAACAAGTTTAGAGCTTGAATGGGCAAATAGCGGCTCTCAGTTGTTGTGGAGTTTTGCAAGTGTACGAAATCGTGCAAGTAATAAAGTGTATAAATACAGATATCAAACCCAAGGGAATTACTATTATCAACTACCAATTAAATTATCCTATTACTATTTGATCAATCCAAATTGTATCAAGGAAAATCTAAATTAAATAAAATTAATAATTGAAATTAAAAAGAGAACTGAAAATAGAACAATTAAAATAAATCTTTGGGTTAAAACAAGATGACTAGACCTAGGGCATAGATTTCACACGAACTCTTATTCATATGTATCGATCACTTATGCTAATGTTATTAAGCTCTTCCTACAGGTCAAAATCCCTAAATTTCCAATAACTTTCTCTCGAACAATTATCAAATTAACCCCTAATTACTAACCCGAATTATCTCTAATAAGATTTAAGCAATTGGAGATCATTATGCTCTATGAAGTTTACCAAAACCTCACAAGTCACGGTAACCTATCTCTAGTATTTGCTCAACCTATGGTTTTACTACCGTAGACCAACTAAGTATCATCTCTCGATCTCAACCTAGTCCATTAGTTCATTCAATTCTTGGGCCCTTAAGAATCAAAAGCATTAAGCATAATAATAAAACTTATGAAGAAATCTTAATAAAAATTAACATAAATAAATCAACACATAATCAAGAGATTGGGCTACATCTTAGCCCTAGAGAATAAATTTAGTTCATAATCAACATGAAAGAAACAATCATCTTTATTAAAATAATCAACATGAGTTTATAAGAAAGAAACAAGAAGAACTTCCTATATTGCCAATCAAAAAGCTCGAAATTTTGTCACTTTGATCTTCTTTTGCATTAGCCTCTCTAATTCTTCCCCAAAGAATCCCCCAAAATAATGCTAAAAGACTTCTATTTATATCCAACAAGGGTTAGGGTTTTATTTTCCTTAATTCTATTTACTTTAGGACTCTTAACCCTATTTTCCTAATAAAAAACGGAAGAAAAATTCCTAACTGTCGTGACTATGCCTCGGCACTATGCTGCGACGCGGTTGATTTTGGACAAAGTGTGCGACTGCATAGTGCTGCGGCACAGTGATAACCCTTCTTCTTTAGTTCAAATCTCGCCTTATTCCTCAGCACTCTAGAGATAGTGATTTTTGAGCATGATAACGATGGAATTTGGAGAAGTGGTAAACATATGAAATGTAGCCCTTTGAATTAGCTTTCCAACAATCAAAGAATTCTCTTGATCCGAGGTCAAAAGATTGACATATTATTGAAGCACCGAGGCATGCTCAAACTAGAGTGTAATCTAGAATCTCCTCTTTACTTCAAAGCTCCATCACTTCTTCAATTCAACTCCAATTCTCGATCCGTTTGTTTCTACTTGTCACTCACTCTGCTGTTGATTTGAGTATAACATTTAGCACTAATAACCTATAAAACACTCAAACACACTCGTGATCCCATAAAAGACAATTATGAAAATATCAAGCAACTTTACCAAACTAGGCCTAATTTCTCACAAATAATCCCTATAAACCACTAAGTAAATGTGTATTTTCAAGCTTTTATCATCAACACTTCATATCAAGGGCAACAGATCGTTGTTTGTCGTTCTTTAATGTACTTAAGGCCAACAAGAGATTTGAATGGACTTCAGAGGTGAACAAGCCTTCCAGAGCATAAAAGAGCACTTGGAAAGCCACATCTCTTGTCCAAGCCCCTTCCCAAGGAAATCTTATTTCTCTACATGTTCGTTCCTCAACATGCGGTCAGTGCAGCTCTCATTTGGGAAAAAGGTAGAATTTAATGGCCAGTATACTCTATGAGCAAGCGACTGCTGAACGTTGAGACACGGTATCCAGAGATGGAACGCTTAGCTTATGCCTTGCTGATCGCTTCCAGGAAGCTGGAACCTTACTTCCATGCCCACACCATCCATGTTTTGACTAACTACCCACTCAAACAGGTCTTTCAGAAACTAGAGGCTTCGGGTAAGTTGCTCAAGTGGGCTATGGAACTAAGTCAGTTTGATCTGCATTACAGATTGAAAGCAGCAATCAAGGGTAGGCTATCACTGACTTTATTTTGGAGTTTTCTCATCGACCAGATCAGGAACCCAAATAGCCAGCCAGCGAAGTTATCCGGGAAACTATTCGGCACTTGTCAACATAGAACCTTTATGTTGATAGATCTTCGAATAGGAAGAAAGCGAGCAGGTCCTGCGGGCATCAACCACAGGGACTCGCATTTATGGAGCCCTCAGGTTTGGATTCAAAACTACGAACAATGAGGCTAAGTATGAGGTGCTATTTGCTGGTCTGTGACTAGCGAGAGAAATGGGATCAGATATGATCGACATTAATAGCGACTCCCAACTGGTTGTCAATCAGATTTTGGGAGAATATCAACTCAAAGAGGAGAATTTGATCAGTTACTTGAAGAAAGCCACGGCCGCACTCGAGCCCTTCAAGCACTATACGATCAAACAAATCCCGAGGAATAGTAATTCCATTGCGGATGCTTTGGCAAAGATAGCCTCATCACTAGACTCTAATGCTCTAGACAATGTTCCGATTAGGTACATCGAAACTTCCAACATCAAGGTTCCAGGTTTGAAATCATTTCGTAAGCCATCGGAATCCATTTCTTGGATGACTCAGATTATTTAGTATCTCTGAAATAGGACTCGGCCTGACAGTAAGCATGAGGCAAGACTCATACAAACTAGATACGGATCGAGTTGTATAGCGGGAAGGGTTTGCTTTTCTCCTCCTCCAATGTGTAACCGATGATGAAGTAGATTACATCATGAGAGAGACACATGAAGGGATCTGCGGTAATCACACTGCTCCATAATCTCTTGCCAATAAACTTATTCGCCAGGGATATTATTGGCCCCTACTTCACGAAGATGCTTTTAGCTTTGTGAAGAAGTGTGACAAGTGCCAAAGATTCGCGAATATCTCGCGAGCTCTATCCCACCAGCTAACAACGATGACCAGTCTTTAGCCATTCTCTATGCGGGGAATTCATCTCATTGAACCCATGCCAACCAGCAGAGGGGTATCAAGTATGCAGTGGTCGCAGTGGATTATTTCACTAAGTGAGTTGAAGCAAAACCTTTGGCCACGATCACTACAAAGAAGCTCAAAGACTTCATCTTCAAGAATATAGTCTGTCACTATGGGATTCCTCATACACTCATCTTTGATAACGGGAAACAATTCGACAATGAGGAATTCAAATAGTTTTACGAAGATACGGGGAGGGGATTCATAAGGGGAAATTTTGCCTCAATAGCAAGGGAACCATGCTAATGGTCAAGTTGAAGCTGTCAACAAGACTATTAAGCACACTTTGAAGGCCAAGCTTGGCATAGCCAAGGGCAATTGGGCCAATGACCTTCCAAAAGTTCTATGGGCTTATAGAACGACTCCGAGAACTTCTACTTCAAAAACACCCTTCTTGGTAGCATATGGTGCAAAGCAATGGTTCTAGTGGAAATAGGAGTTGGTTCACTTCTGAGGGATTTCTTTAATGAAGCAAAAAATGAAGCACTTCTACGTGCAAGTTTGGACTTAGTTGAAGAACACCGCGATAAGGCTTGGTTATGGATAGCTTCTTACTAGCAGCTGATAAAAAGATTCTTCGACTCTAAAGTCAAGAGAAGAGACTTACGGGTTGGAGACTTGGCGCTAAAAGAAATTCTTCTCGGCACAAGAGAACAAGTGCGGGGGTATTGAGACCTAATTGGGAAGGTCCATATTGTATCGCTAAGGTGATATGACTTGGAACGTATCACCTTAAAAGGCTCAATGGTTCCGAAGTGCCGTGAGCTTAGAATGTTGAACATCTTCGACCTTATTATCAGTAATTCTAAACTCTCTTATAACTTGATTGTTTTTCTTTCACTTGTAAAATTCTCATTGTTGTAAACAGTGTAAATAAGATTGTTTTACTCCTTTCCAAAGAATTACTTGTTGTGATCTCAAGTTTTTAATAGTCTTATCATTTATAACATTTTGCAAGTGTAAATGATCAAATATGCTATATTTGTATTATGAAGTACTTGAATTATAAAAGTGCTATCATAATTAATCAAAATCCTTGTATATATATATATCGATGTGTGCAAAAGATAATAAGGAGCTACATTAAAGATAAGCAAAAAAAAAAGGACCGTATTTAAAGTTGAGCAGAGAGCGATCAATAGTCTTAGTTTACGGGATCCCTAGCCATGACTTGCTATTCAGCCCTTGGTGCTTTCGCCAAGCCTCCCGGGTTCAAGCTTTGCTTTCGATCTTCGGGGAAGATCATTTCTGATTGATCATCTTCTGATGTGTTGTAAGTACAACATGCATAAATAGCAAGTGCAGTAGTCGCACAAAGTAATAAAGTGATGAGTGAATATCGTTCCCATGAGGATTGATTGTTAAGCACTAAATTTCCTAACTGTTTTCAAGTTGGAGGAACCGAATGTGTTTGGATTAATGGGAGAGATTAAATCTAAAACTAAAACAAAACTTACTAAGTATTAAAAACTAATTAATGAAAACAAGAATTTAAACGCAACAATAATATCAATTTAACAAATGGTTAGGGGTTTGACTTCATTCGGACTCTATGGATGAATTCTATGGACTATGTTAATTCCACACTCACATGCACAGATTGTAAATCGAATTCTCTAAGTTGTCAAACATACCTTCTCAGGCTATGAATTCCTACTTTTCCTTATTAAACTTCCGCACCCAACAAATTGAAGAATAATAGATCCAAGTTCATTAAGCTAATGGAATCCTAGATTGATTTCATTGATTCTCAAATCTAACTCTAGCATTCAATACTACAATGGTGATTACCCAAGAAGCTCAACATGATTCATTTCTCAATCTCATCATATTCATCAAATAAATTCCATTAAAAATAGAATAACCATACAATCTATGCAATAGAATATAGAAATAGCAATAATCAATTCATTAACCCATAGAAATCCGAACTTAATCAAAACCCTAACCCAAAATGGGTTAGTTCATAACTAAATCAAAATACAGCAAAGAAAAAGCGATGGCAGTAGCATTCAACATATTGAATTAAAGAGAAAAGAAAAGATATCTCCCCTAGTTGAAGAATCCACGAGGTTTAATCTCTAATCTTCTTACTTTCTTAACAAAAATGTCAAATCTATTCTAAGGAAAAATGAAAACCAGGCGAACTCCGACCACCCTTGTCAAAATGGTAAAGTTTTCCTTTTATAGTTCGCCCAAAAACCTAGAACTTTCTTAAAATAAAACTGTGAGTTTTGAAGAAAACAAAAATCCACAAACTTCGCCGCGGTGAAGAAAGACTTTCGCCGCGACGACGAGGTAAGTTAGAATCTCGTGTTTTACTTCCTTCGCCACGGCAAAGAACAGAACTTCGCCGTAGCAAACCTTCATGAAGATTTTTAAAATTACAGAATTGCCCTTCGCTTGCTTCTTTGCTTGAATCTTCGATCTCCGATGCTTTCTCATGGAAACAAGCTTCATAGTGCTTCAATCTGCTTCAAAACTCCTCCAAATTCCGAAATTCGCTCATTATTTGCTCAAAATGTCCATTTTGGCTCAAATACAAAATGTAAAGAATTAAGTAGCAATTCAGGCAAAAATGAACTAAGAAGTATCTAAAATCCAGCCAAAAAGCCTAATAAAAATAGTATAATTCTCGGATTATCAAATACCCCCAAATTAAAGACATGCTCGTCCTCGAGCATCAGGTACAAAACACAAAGAAAGAAAAACAACAAACGCCCAAAACAACACAAAACAGCAAAACTGAAAATAAAATAAAATAAAAACATTAGACTCAACTCAACACAATGAACTGCCTAGAATTTAAACAAGTCTCATAGATCGTTGAAAAATTATTACTAGAAAAATGTTCAACACTCCCAAGAAGTTATAAGTTGCATCGATTATCTTCTCTATAGTTTTCCCAAGGTAGGTGATCCCAACTTCAATCCACATTCCGAGGCTTCCCAGTTATTTTATTTGCGAAATGCAAAGTGTATCAAATGGCGGCAGACTCCATAAGCCTAAGTATCGAACTACTCTCCATTAATGAGGATTAGACATCACTAAAGATCAAAAGGTCTTTATAGGCTTGTAACGTTAGGCTTGATTAGTGGGCTTCAAAGCCCAAGAGGGCCAGGGATTAACAAAGCAAGAGAACTCGAGTTTTCTTTAAGCAAACATCAAGACTCAAATCAACTTCCCACTTTCTTCCTTTTTAACCACCATTACAAAGTCACAATTTATAACTCTCCAAGCATGTTGCACTTTCTCATTTTTTCAACTCCATTGCAATTCTCAAATTCTGTTTTTTTTTTTTTTTTTTTAACACAATAATCATTTTATTGAGGTTAATTACCCCTTTTATTCTTCTTGCCCTTCTCACAACCCCCAAACTAATCTTTTAGTTCATTCACACAACTCTCCAAGCTCTTTGTGTTCGCATTAGGTTTAGAATTCTCTTCAAGGTTGCGGACGTGTTTAGGGTGAAAGGTTTGGGCATTATTGGTTGCACAAGAACACAAAAAGGGACAACGATGATTTCATAAGGTTCAAATAGGTAACTAGGGATCGAATTCATGGTCGGTTGAAAAGGTCAAACGTTACGAAAAACCGCCTAAATCACTTCCTCAATAATGTCTATTCCTAGAATTTCGCCTCAAGCATTTCTAAACTAGGTTCTAGAGTCTACCAACATTATCAAGACTTTACCTAACCACATAAAATGAATCTAAGCATGCCGAAATAATGAAAATGGTGGTTGAACCACTCAACAAACCTCAAGCAAAATTCAGTCAATCAACATAAACTTGAAGCAATGCTTAACATTTTTCAGCAATAAAAACCCAACAATCCTATTCTCATCATAGACTTATGTAATTCATTATTGGCATACACAACAAAACATGACAACAACTAAACAAAAATAAAAAATTGTTCAAATTTTTCCTTACCCCCAAACTAAAGATGACATTGTCCCCAATGTCACATTATGCATGAATTAGGAATAGAAAAACAAAATCTACAAAGGTATGAGATAGTTCCCCACCCCCTGATTATCCAGGTGCGATTGAAGTTTAGCCTCAAAGCGCATGCACACCAAGTCCTTGGCTCTCTCATCACCATAATTTGTAAAAACAATTGAAATACTGTGGTGTCCACTGTGTTAGAAAAGTTTACTGACTAATATGAAAATATTACAATCCTAATCTTGCCTTTACAACTACTAGGAAATTTAAAACAAACTTTAAACCATCCAAAACAAAAAGCAATTTAGTTCAATGTTCGAAATGAAATACAAAAACAACTAAAACAAAGAAAAATAAAATACAAAAATAGGTGTTCAGGTTCATTCTTCTGCCTCCTCCTCTCCCTCGATATCGTCCCTCTTAGTGAGCCATCCATTCATTTGAATCCCGGATCCTTCCCGGTGTACGAAGTATCAATGTCAAACTTGTTGCAGCAGCTTTGTTGCAGATTATAAATCATCCTGGTTTGCTCTGCTAGCCAACCTTGATGTCGCTCCATTCGTTTCATCTTACCCATCATATTCTGCAGCAACTCTTTCATTGTGGGTACATTGAAGGCCCTGGATTGAGTTTGCCCGTTCCCTTTGCTGGGTTCTTCTTCTTTTGGTTCTAGATCTGGGCACTTCACCGGCGGGACGTTCAAGATGCTTGTGATAATAGTCTGAGTCGAGAGCTAGGGCAGCATGGATAAGTGGCTCATCATCAGTTGCCTCAACTCTTGCTCGAGTGCACAACTCTGTAATGAGATGTGGGAAAGGGAAACTCCCTCGCCCTGGTTTGGCTGCATGTTGAATGTTAGTTAGGATAATATTCCCCACATTCATTCTCTTTCCTGTGGCAATAGAATAGAGCAATAATGCCTTCTCATAAGTCACTGTACTATAGTGCGTCTCCGGCATCATCCTCGCACAAATAAAGTATTGCCACAACTGAGCCACCAGTGTCAAATTAGTTCCCTTAATACTCTTCCTGCCCTTCTTCGAAATCTCCCAAGTGGTATCCGGTTTTGTAATGATCGGAAGAATAATATCATCCTCAAACTGTGTCTTCCTAAATTCCTCATAATCATCACGATCAATGTGAGGCAAGTTATAAAACTCATTGATGACCTTCGTATCGAATGCCACATCAATACCTCTCACAAACACAACACCAGGATCACACTATGGGAGGTTGGCATAAAACTCTCTGACTATCGCCTCTACGGCCGCATGTGTAGGTTCACCCATAAACAACTCCTAACGTCTCCCTCGACTCCACTCCTTAGCCTGGCTTGCGGTCAATCCACGCTCAACAATAAATCCCTTATCTTTCCTTTGGATTGCCCCTTCATATCTTTTCCGAGCCTTGTCATTCACAAATCGGTTGTCCACTTTTTTTCCTTTTCCTTTACCCTTGGATTGTGCTTTGAGCAGCATTTTTCCAACTTACAAATCAACTCAATAATTCAACTCTAAGCACCTTACGAACAACCACAATCAATCCTGCAAAACCACAGCATTTCCAAAAATCGCACCTAGACCCCCAAAATTACTCTTCTTCCAAAATCAACCAAACACTCCAAAATTCAAAACCCAAACTCCTCAACACCATAACAATCAAGATCTACACTTCTTAAATCAAAATCAAAGCACAAACACCACAAGAAGTTCCACAACTCACACAACAATCAAAATCTCAGATTCAACTCAAAAAAATTGAAATTGATCAATAAAAAGTTTGGAGAACTCGAAATCTTACCAATCCCAAGAAGTATTTTCCACTAATTTCATCGATTGCGGCTTAGATGGCAAGATCCCTAAATTTTGAAAACCAAGGGTTTCCAAAATTTTCTTCAATTTTTCACGAAAATTGTTGTTAAAATGAGTTATTTTGGTGTTTGGGAGGGTTAAGAAATGAGGAAAAGTGATGGGAATTTGCTGAAGAAAACTTTGGATTGAAGTAGGAAATTTTTTGCTCTTAAATGTGTTTTGAACTTTTGTGTTAAAAATGAAAAGTCGCGTGGGTATTTATAAAAAGCAGAAGTTCTTAATTCTACAAATAAAAATTTTTCAACCTAGTCGATGCTGTGGCTAAGACAAATTCTTCGCCACGGCAAAAAATTACAGAGCCTAAAGCGCCGCGGCAAAGAACAGCCTTTGCCGCGGCAAACTTTCCTTAGCCAATTTCGCCCAACTTTCTTCGCCGCGTCGAAAATTTCCAGAGCATACATTGCCTCAGCAAAGTCTGGAACTTTTCGACTTCCAATTCTTGCAAAATGCAGTTCGTTGTGGCGAAGAAACTTATTCGCCGCGGCGAAAACTGAAAAATTCCATTTTTCGCCTTGATTCGATAATTCACCTGAAACACCCAAAAACACACATATTAAACTTCATCTAAAAATCATAAGAAAACTAAACAACTTCAAAACAATAAATAAACAACAACAAATGGAAACACTTGGGTTGCCTCCCAAAGAGCGCTTGTTTATAGTCGAAAGCTCGACTTTCTCAAGTCTTCATGTTGATCGGGACTTGTAACATCTACTGAAAACTGTACAATGCATGCATAATAACAATGGAAAATTGGGCCCAAAGTTTTTTTCTTTTCATTACAACTCATGTGTCTTATATACATAAAGAGTACTGTTTACAAAAATGTATTTTTAAAAGACAAAACGGGGAAAGCAAAGTGTAGCTATTCCTCATTGCTTGCCACGACGCCTCCGACCGCAACATCACCTAGAACCTGCATCCACAAAGGAAATAACGGGGTGAGCACAAAATAATGCTCAGTAAGTAAAACTCTCTCTCTCTCTCTCTCTCTCTGTCCCCGTATAAAACTCTTAATTCTTTCCTTATGCCATTTCTGATTATGTTTCTGTTCCTAGTAATCTCATGGCCTCATCTTCACGGGAGGGTACAGTAGGATAGGCGTTCACGAAACACCATCTCTCTCTCTATGGCTATCGGGTGGAATTCACACAGTGCCAACCCGTTTCTTAGTGACTACCCGAGTGAGGATCACAAAGCACCAACTCGGTTCTTTCTAACTATCGGGTGAAGATCACCTAGCACCTACCCGTTCCTCATGAATTTTGGGTAACGATCACCAAGCATTTACCCGTCTCTAGTCACTATCGGGTGATGGTCACAAAGCATCAACCCGGCTTCTTTACTAGCCGTTGGATGATGATCACAAAGCATCAACCTACATATCTCTTAACTAACCGGTAGTGGTCGCAAAGCATCTACCCATTTCTACTACTCATCGGGTGACGATCACAAAGCATCGACCCATCTCTCTAGGGCTATTCGGATGATGGTCACAAAGCATCAATCCGATTCCCATAACGGCTGATGGGTGATGATCACAAAGCATCATCCTAACTATACTACTCTTCTAATTCTCTATTGTAGCATTTTTCAATGCTCTCTACCCTTAGAGTAATTTTACCCACTAAGCTCTCTACTCATAGGGTAATTGCATAAACCATTTCCTTACACTTTCTTAGGTCACTTTTCAATGCACAATTAGTGCCTATGGATGGTTCATCACTACTAATGCACTTATGAAATGCCAACATGCAATGTTGCAAAAGAATTAGGTTCATTTCTCATACTCAAACCTCTATTAGGCATTTCATCAAACAACTCATGTGCACTATGAAACTCTATCATAGCCATGATTCTAAAACTTTTCTTAACCATCCAAAATGGGGAAAAACCCCTTCACAAAGCCATAAAACCTGCCATAGAAAACACTTCCAAAAAAGGGAATCCATAGTACCCTTTAAATTCCATCTCAACTACCTCGCCAAACCAACAACCCATTTCTCAAATTTGCAAGGTATAAACAATCACAAAGCATAGAAATCTCTATTTAATCCTTCATACATGCTATAATACATGCACATCACATACATACATCATTTCCTATCAAAACCCTAATCAAGAAAAATTCATAAATCTCAACTTGGGTTGGGTTTTACTTACTTGCTATGTAGACTTCACAAATCCTTCTTTTCACTTGCTTAGCTTGACTTTTCCTCTTATCTTAACCAAAAGAATGAAAACCCTCAAATACCAAAAATGAACTAAGACTCACAAAATCACACAACTTAAGGAGAAATCCTTACCTTAGGAAGCCTTAGGTTACTTTTTCCACCCCCAAATCACTTCAAAACCCCTTGGAATACCTTGATCAAAAAGAAAAGAGAAGTGGAGAGGAGAAGAATGAAGAGTCACGTTTGAGAAGAAGAAAATGAGGGGGTTTCTTTGATTCTAATTCCTTTTAATGAAATATCAACACACTCATTCCCATTTTGCCCTTATTCTTCTTTGGGAATTCCATCCATATCCTTTGATTCATTACAAACTCACCCCCATGGCAACATATTCTCCATGAAAATTCCTTACACTTAACTCCCCACTTTTCCTGCACTCCAGGGGGTAGAAAGGTCAAATTGTCCTTAAGGAAGAAAAATATCTAAAACTCAATCAACATTTTATTGGGTTTACAATGCATGTGGCCTGTCGGCGACTTCCCAGTGGCTTCAACCTCTCTCGCGCGGCGAAGATTCTTCGCCCGTGAACTGCCGGAGGGCAAACTGAATTTCTTGTTTTTCCAACCAATTTCAGGGCAAACGTTCTACACAACACTAAATCAAACAATAACACCAAAATCAACTCAAAATAAGAGCGAAAGAGGAAACAGTAACAACGTACCTCAAGCGGGCGTTACAATTCTTCCCCCTTTAAAAGAATTTCGTCCCCGAGAAATTCATACAAATAACTCCGGGAAACGATTCTCCATGTCCCGTTCTACTTCCCAAGTGGCCTCTTCCACTTTGTGATTCCTCCAAAGGACCTTCACTAGCGGGAACACTCTTGTTAGAAGCTCTTTAACCCTTCGATCTAAAAATACAACTGGGACGTTCTTCATATACTAGATTCTTTGTTACTTCAACGCCCTCTACACTCGAATATGGAGGGATCACTTACATACTTCCGTAGCATCGAGACATGGAAAACATCATGCACCACTGTCCAAGCTAGGTGGTAAGTGCCAATCTATAAAGGCCATTCCCCACTCGTTGCAAGACCTCAAAAGGACCTACATACCTCGGTGCTAGCTTCCCTTTGCTTCCAAAGCGCATTACTCAAAGTGTGGGGAAACTTTCAGAAATACTTTATCGCCCACTTGGAATTCTACCTCTTTCCTCTTCAAATCGGCATAACTCTTGTCGATCTTGGGCTTATTTCATTCTATTTCGACTAACTTCACATCTTCTACTAACAACCGAGTCATCTCTGGCCCAAGAGCGGTACTCAACTCATCTCTTTCTCCTACTTCATCCCAATGAAGCGGAGACCTACACAAATCTACCATACAAAGCCTCGTAAAGGCGCAATTCTAATTGTAGATCGATAATCTTGTTGGTAGGCAAATTCCACTAAGGGTAACATCTCATGCCAGGGATACTCTATAATCCATGCAACAGGCTCTCAACATATCCTCGAGCACTGATTCGTCCTCTCGGTTTGGCCATCCTTCCCGAGGATGATAGGCGATCGAATGCTAAACGGGTACCCAAACTCCTCTGTAAGCTTGTCCGAAGGTGAAACAAATCCCCGGAATCTCTATCGATACTATAGTCTTGGGCACACCATGCAATCACTATCTCCTCGAGGTAAATCTAGGCCAACTGATCAGTGGTACTATCCTTTCTGGGAGGAAATGGGCTGATTTGGTTAACCTATCCACAATCACCCATATAGCATTATACCCTCCTGTACTTTGGGGGAGACCCGTGATAAAATCCATCGAAATGCTCTCCCATTTCCACTCTGGGATACTCGATGGTTGAAGCAACCACGCGGTGACGCGTGGTGTTCTACTTTGCACCCAGCGAGTTAGGCATTTACTTACAAACTCTGCAATGTCTTTCTTCATACCTGACCACCAATAGCCTTTCTTGATATCTGATACATCTTGGTTGCTCCCGGATGAGCGGTGTCTTGCTGTGTCATGAGCCTCCACCCTAAGAATTTTACTGTTTCAACTCCATCATTTGGAGGAGCATGCAATTGGATTTCTGAAATAGAGGACACCACTATCACAAGAACTCTGCTTGTCTTGCCCTCAGCACTTCTTTGCGATCTTGACACCACCTCCATCGCCATTTGCTTTTTCTCTAATTTCCTCCCAGTAAAGAGGGGGTTTGTACCTCTAAGGGTGCAATCCTTCCGGGAACCACCTCAATCTGCTCCTTAGACAATTCTTCTATTAACTCTTTCGCCCTCAGTTGGCCCGGGAAAACATGGGCTTTTCTACTCAAAGCATCGGCCTACTACATTGGCTTTCCTGGTTGATATTTGATCTCACAATCATAATCCTTGATCTTTCTAACCACCTTCTACGCCTCATATTCAACTCCTTTTTGAGTGAAGAAGTACTTTAGACTCTTATGATCAGTGTAGATATTACTTTCTTCACACCATAAAGGTAGTGCCTCCAAATCTTTAAAGCAAAGACCACAATTGCTAACTCCTAAGTCATGCGTAGGGTATCTAGGTCTCGTACTCTTTCAATTGGACGAGAAGCATAAGCTATAACCCTACCTAATCGCATCAACACAAGACCAAGTCCTCGGAAAGAGGCGTGCGTATAAATGTCATAATTTACACCCTCCTGTGGTAACACTAGCACGAGGGTGATGTTAAGCCTCTTCTTCAACTCTTGAAAGCTTTCAACATGCCCGCTGCCACTGGATAAAGAGTCTTCTGCTTGGTAAGAGGCGCTACGGTTCCTTGCGGAATCAGGCCGCCTTACAAATCACCCTCACCGGTAGTAACTCCGCCAAGCCTAAGAAACTCCCCGATTTCTTTCACTTTGCCCCTCGGGCCTCGCCACCTGTGGGATTACTGCACTTTACTCGGATCTACCAAAATCCCTTCCTTCGACACGGTATGACCCAAGAATATCACTTGGTTAAGCCAAAACTCACACTTGGAAAATTTAGCACACAACTTCTTTTCTCGGCCCGTTGCAATACTAATCTCAAGTGTTTCTCATGTTCTTACTCTTGACTTTGAGTAAATCGGAATGTCCCAGCGATGAAGACAACAATGAATCGATCCAAGTACTCATGAAATACCTGTTCATCAAGTCCATAAAAAGCTGCTGGGGCATTAGTCAAGCCAAAAGGCATCTACAAATTCATAATGCCCATATCTTGTACGAAAGGCGGAGTCTTAGCCACATCTTGCTCAACCACTCTTACTTGATGATACCGGACCTCAAATCAATTTTTGGAGAACACTTGCCGCTCCTTTCACCCGATCAAAAAGGTCATCTATCCTAGGGTAGTGGGTACTTATTCTTCAACGTAACTTTATTCAGCTCCCTATAATCAATACACATCCTTAGTGATCCATCCTTCTTTTTCACAAACAGAGTTGGAGCTCCCCAAGGGAATGACTTGGTGGATAAAGCCTTTATCTAAAAGCTCTTGGAGTTGCTTCTTTAGTTCTTTGGAGCTCAGGTGGGGCCATTCGATAAGGGGCTTTTAGATATTAGTCTGTCCACAGGTGCTAGTTCGATACTAAACTCTACCTCCCTCTGCAGGCAAACCGTAACTCTTCGGGAAATACATCTAGAAGTCTCGAACTACCGGCACCCCCTCTGAATCTCTAACCGGGAACATCACCACTTTGCACTACATGGGCAATATAACGAACACCCCTTTCCCCTTTCAACATCTTCCCCCGGCTTTCACATTACTAATTAGCATGCTCAAGGTGATGGCCTTCTCCAAAACTAAACTTATCTCTACTATCAAGGTTAAACCTCGCCTTCTTTTCCGACCACAATCTCTACTCCATATCTCCTTAGGAAGTCCATGCCCCTAATTACATCATAATCGGGCATATCGAAAAACTATTAAGTCAACGATTAACCCTCTACCCCTGGATCACTAAGTACTCTCTTAACAAAATCTCGAGTCCACAACACTAACCCCATCGGGTAGGTTCTATCTTAATGGGTTGTGATGCTCTAGGTAGGTTTCAAACCTAATCTCTCAAGCATCCCATAAGATATAAACGAATGGGTAGCACAGAATCCAATTAAAGCATATAAAGGAATGCATGAAATAATAAGCCGACGATACGGGCCGATGGGTGCCTCTGCTTCACCTGTGCCACGGTAAACACTGCGGCATTCGTAGTACCTCCTGAACACTGAGGTGGTTGGTGGAAGAGGAGCTTTACAATCTCTCATCATGTGCCCACCCGTGCCAACACCTATAACACTCTCGATCCCTCGGATCTCTCCCCCGGGTGATTCTTCCCGCATTTAGGGCAAGGAGGAAACCCTTCCGTCCGAAGGGGTCCTTATTCTTCCACTCTTTTCTATTACCCGCCTATCTTGGAACTTCTTCTTCTGATTCTTCATGTCTTTACCCTTTACATCCCTCATGTTTCTCTCTATGAGGAGCGGAGGGTAGCTCCTTGGATCCCCTCCCTGCCGAGGATCCTACGGGAAGATTTTATTCTCAAAAATCTCCGCCTTCATCGCCCGCCCCTCAAAAGCCTCACTATAACCTCCGGGAGGGGTTGGAGCTTGTCATTATATCTCGAGGCTATCTCCGGCTTCAATCCATGTACAAACTTATCCCTTCTCAAGGCCGAGTGCTAACTATTCCCGGTGAAACCTTTGCAAGAGCGTTGAACTTCATTGAGTATTCTTTCACAGCGCTTTAGTCCCGTGCAGATCGATAAATTCTTGGACCTTCTCATGAACTTGGTCTTCCGTTCTATACTCGACCTCAAACTCTTGCTGAACTCTTCCCACGTCATTACTTGTCGCGTCATGAGGTTTCTTCCATTAATTCCCACCCAAATTCGGGCATCACCCCCGAAACAAAAACTCGCATACCGGATCTTCTCCGGTCCAGGCATGGGAAATAAACTCGTGGCTCGTTCTACCGGCCCAAGCCACTCTTACGCTATCAACTGGATCTGTAGTATCCTTAAACTCGAGGGTTGATGTGGCTAGAGGGACCGTAATCGGTTCAACTACGATTACCCTGCTGTGGGGAGGTACCGTTTGTCCTCTTTCGACATGTGTGGCTAAGGTACTGAGGCAGGGGTACAACTCTCCCCGAGTTTACGCATAACTTCTTTGAATAATTCCCTGGATTCTAGCTTCATCCAAGGGAGGGGGCGTAGACTCTGAGTGGGTTAGAAAGGTTCTCCTTCATTCACCACACCTTTACCGCGATTCCGATAACTCGCCTCATCTACAAAATGATCACACTAATAAACTCAAGGAACAATTGCTATAAGGAAAGAATTACTCACACAGTCGGTTAGAGGACGTCGTGGCGATGAGAATAGTACACTGTTCAATCCCAAAATCTTTGCTCTGATACCAAAAATGTAACATCTCTTGCGTACAATGCATGCATAATAACAATGGGAAAATTGGGCCCAAAGTTTTTTTCTTTTCATTACAACTCATGTGTCTTATATACATAAAGTGTATTTACAAAAATGTATTTTAAAAAGACAAAACGAGGGGAAAGAGTAGCTTATTCCTCATTGCTTGCCGCGCCCCTCCGGGCCAGCAACATCACTAGAACTGCATCCACAAAGGAAATAACGGGTGAGCACAAAATAATGCTCGTAAGTAAAACTCTCTCTCTCTCTCTCTCTCTCTCTGTCCCGTATAAAACTCTTAATTCTTTCCTTATGCCATTTCTGATTCTCATTTTGTTCCTAGTAATCTCATGGCCTCATCTTACCGAGGTGCGGCCGGATGGGCGTTCACACGACCATCTCACTCTCTATGGCTATCGGGTGGAATTCACACGTACCAACCCGTTCTTAGTGACTACCGAGTGAGGATCACAAAAGCACCAACTCGGTTCTTTCTAACTATCGGGGTGGAGATCACCTAGCACCTACCCGTTCCTCATGAATTTTGGGTACGATCACCAAGCATTTACCCAGTCTCTAGTCTATCGGGTGATGGTCACAAAGCATCAACCCGCTTCTACTAGCCGATGGATGATGATCACAAAGCATCAACCTACATATCTCTTAACTAACCAGGGTAGTGGTCGCAAAGCATCTACCCATTTCTACTACTCATCGGTGTGATCACAAAGCATCGACCCATCTCTCTAAGGGCTATTCGGATGATGGTCACAAAGCATCAATCCGATTCCCATAACGATGGGTGATGATCACAAAGCATCATCCTAACTATACTACTCTTCTAATTCACTCTATTGTAGCATTTTTCAATGCTCTCTACCCTTAGAGTAATTTTACCCACTAAGCTCTCTACTCATAGGGTAATTGCATAAACCATTTCCTTACACTTTCTTAGGTCACTTTTCAATGCACAATTAGTGCCTATGGATGGTTCATCACTACTAATGCACTTATGAAATGCCAACATGCAATGTTGCAAGAATTAAGGTTCATTTCTCATACTCAAACCTCTATTAGGCATTTCATCAAACAACTCATGTGCACTATGAAACTCTATCATAGCCATGATTCTAAAACTTTTCTTAACCATCCAAAATGGGGAAAAACCCCTTCACAAAGCCATAAAACCTGCCATAGAAAACACTTCCAAAAAGGGAATCCATAGTACCCTTTAAATTCCATCTCAACTACCTCGCCAAACCAACAACCCATTTCTCAAATTTGCAAGGTATAAACAATCACAAAGCATAGAAATCTCTATTTAATCCTTCATACATGCTATAATACATGCACATCACATACATACATCATTTCTATCAAAACCCTAATCAAGAAAATTCATAAATCTCAACTTGGGTTGGGTTTTACTTACTTGCTATGTAGAGACTTCACAAATCCTTCTTTTCACTTGCTTAGCTTGACTTTTCCTCTTATCTTAACCAAAAGAATGAAAACCCTCAAATACCAAAATGAACTAAGACTCACAAATCACACAACTTAAGGAGAAATCCTTACCTTAGGAAGCCTTAGGTTACTTTTCCACCCCAAATCACTTCAAAACCCTTGGAATACCTTGATCAAAAGAAAAGAGAAGTGGAGAGGAGAAGAATGAAGAGTCACGTTTGAGAAGAAGAAAATGAGGGGTTTCTTTGATTCTAATTCCTTTTAATGAAATATCAACACACTCATTCCCATTTTGCCCTTATTCTTCTTTGGGAATTCCATCCATATCCTTTGATTCATTACAAACTCACCCCCATAACAACATATTCTCCATGAAAATTCCTTACACTTAACTCCCCACTTTTCCTGCTAATGAGGGGTAGAAAGGTCAAATTGTCCTTAAGGAAGAAAATATCTAAAACTCAATCAACATTTTATTCAAAGGTTGCCGCCGCGGCGAAGAAACTTGTCATGGCAATCCGCAATGGCCTTCCCATGCTTCCCAACCTCCTCCTCTCGCCGCGCAAGATTCTTCTTCCTGCCGCGGCTCTGTGATGAATTTCTTCTGTTTTCAACCAATTTCAGGGCAAACGTTCTACACAACACTAAATCAAACAATAACACCAAAATCAACTCAAAATAAGAGCGAAGAGGAAACAGTAACAACGTACCTCAAGCGGGGCGTTACAGGACTATCCAAAAACATCAACTCCCTAGCATTGTCCTTGCACCGAAGTTTCAATTGTCGATGATTTTTTTTCACATGGGGCCTTTGTTGAGAGCTTAGCCACCCATTTCCATTCCTTGGTCATTCCTTTCATGGCTGAAACATTCTTATCAACAACTTTCTATTCTCTTGATTTTTCCTCACCTTTTTTGAAAGGAGGAATCCATCCCTTGTGAAGATACATGCTCAGTTGTGGCCCATCTCGGAATGGTGTAAAAATCTCTGGGTTGCAGTCCTCCTCCTTGAATCGCCTTGACTTGACCATGCATCCTTTAATTGACGAATTAAGATTGTTAAGTTGGGAAGTTTCAATGGTTGGCTGACCCACCGAGTCAATTTTGAAACATGACTCTCGCTTCGATGGAGCTTTTAGAGACTCAAGGACATTGAATGTCACTTCCTCATCTTGCATCCTCATGATCAACTTTCCCTCTTGAACATCAATTAAAGCTCTTCCGGTTGCTAGAAATGGTCGTCCCAGGATGAGAGGAATCTCCTTATCTTCTTCCATATCCAACACGAAGAAATATGTCGGAAAAATAAATTTGTCCACCTTGACTAGCATATCTTCAATAATGCCCCTAGGATGCTTTATGGATCTATCTGTAAGCTACAAGCATATGGTTGTCGGCTTCACTTCACCAATTCCTAATTTCTTGAAAACAGAAAAAGGCATTAAATTGATGCTAGCACCTAAATCACATAAAACTTGATCAAAGGTAATGTCTCCTATAATGCACAGAATAGTAAAACTTCTTGAATTTTTGAGTTTCGGGGGTAGCTTCTTCTGGAGAATGGCGTTGTACTCCTCCATGAGCATCATTGTTTCCTCATATTCCAACTTCCTTTTGTTTAATAAAATTTCCTTGAGAAATTTCGCGTAGCTTGGCCTCTGTTGCAATGCATCTGCAAAAGGAATGTTAATATGCAGTTTTTTAAATACATCAAGAAATTTAATGAACTACTTATCTTGTTTCTCTTTTATGAGCCTCTGAGGAAAAGGCACGGGAGGAGTGTGATGTGCCAACTTTGGTGGTATTTTGGGAAATGGAAATTTCTCTTTCCTTTTTCTTTGCCTTACTTCCCGTTTTTGTTCTTCTTCCCTAGAACTGGATGGTTTCTCTTCAGCAACTATCTCTTCATCAACTTCCTCATCAAAGTCTTCCTTTTCCTTTCCCTTTTATGGACTTTCTTCTTCCCTTGATTTTTCCACCTCTTCCAACATTGTCCCACTTCTCAAAGTTATTGCATTCACTTGCTCTCGTGGGTTAGTCACTGTGTTGCTTGGTAGGGACCCCTGTGGTCTCTTATTTAGCATTTTAGCTAATTGACCCACCTATACCTCCAAGTTCCGAATGGACGCCCCTTGATTTATGAAATTCGTTCTCGTCTCATTCATAAAACTTGTGGTCTTTTGCATAAACTTTCCAAACATGTTCTCCAATTTTGTCACTCTTTGCTCTCCTGATTGATTGTTCACCCCTGTTTGGTTGTTTGGCAATGCTCTTTGGTTCCATTGATTGTTCTGCTGATTCTGTTGATTTTGATTGCCCCAAGACAAGTTCGGATGATTCCTCTAATCAGGATTATATGTGTTGGAGTACGGATTGTTCAATTGCCTTTGATTTCCTGCCCAGTAGTTAACCTGCTCCAATGATGATGATGCTGAAGCAAACGTGTTTCCCACTTGACATTCGCTACTCACGTGATTAGCTGCACAAAATTCACAAGTTAGTTGAGGTGCTTGAATGGAATTTACCTGCATACTTCCCAACTGTTTCTGAAGTGCTGTCAGTTGGGCTGAAATGGCTATATATGCATCAACTTCATGAAGGCCCATAGATTTCTTCGGTTGCACCCTCTCATTAGGTCTTTGATAATTGTTGCTTGCCAGAACTTCAAGCAACTCGTGAGCTTCTTCCGGAGTCTTATTTTTCAGTGCTCCTCCCAATGCTGTATCCCCCATAGTTTGCACATTCACCATCAATCCGTTATAAAATGTTTGAACTTGCATCCAAACTGGCAACCCATGATGTGGACACCTCTTCAGTAATTATTTGTATCTCTCCCAAGCCTCATACAATGATTCTGACTCTTCTGTAGAAACGATGTGATATCATTTCTCAGCTTTGCCGACTTGGTTGGAGGAAAGAATTTGGTCAAGAACTTCTGTGCTAAATCATTCCATGTTTTGATCGTCCCTGATGGTAGTGCCATTAACCATCTGATGCTTGCAAATGCAACATCTAATTTTACCTCACTAAATTCTAATGCAAAGTCGTGTAGTAGCAAAGGGCAAGTAAGGTTCTTTCTCGCAGAGGATTTGTGAACTCAATTAATTATCTACTTCAAACGGGGTTTGTCATGAATTATAAAAACTCAACAAAAACTATCAAGCTAAAATTAAATAAAGTAAAACAATGAAACAATCACAAAAGAGATAAATAAGAGAAACTAGATTGAAGGTTTATTCGCCACCACTAGACATGAATTACATATAATAAAAGCACTCTTTAACTTCTACTCTCTTAATCACATTAGCTCAGAAAATACCAAACGTTGATAAGTTCTATCTCTCCTTACTGAGTCGTTGGATTAGACACGGTCATAACCCAATTCCCCTATTTATTAGATAACCTAGGATACGATCTCTAGATTCAAAGTAATAAAAGCATTAAGTTGTGAGAGACCTACTGAATCAAGGCTAAACTCATATGGTCGGTTTAGTTATCTTGAGTGATTACCCCCCATGTATGCAGGCATACACTTTACCACTAGTTATTTAGGTTAATAAAACGATTCTGTATTAAACAACCTAAATTGGCATTAATAAATTAATCCTAACTATTTAATTGCGCACTTAAACAATTAAGACAATCTATCTAAACCCTATTCACAGAGAAATGATCACATAACCAAGAGGGATCAAAAGATAAATAGATGCATATTTTATTAATCACAAGACATGTCTAGGGTTTTGAAATCACCCTCTATCACAAAAGAATTAGTTCTTCATGAATAAATATGAGAACATCATTGTATTATTCATAACAAATAATAATAACAAAGAAGAAGAAAAAGTTAGTGAAACATGGTTGGATTAATGAAGTTGATGATGATCTCCTCCAATTATTCTTCTCCAAGCCTTCTTTAATCTCCCTTTTTCTTTAGTTCTTGAATATCTTTGTTCTCTCTTTTTTTATCTCTCAAAGAATTCCCTTAAAATAATGCTAAAAGACTTCTATTTATATCCCACAAGAGTTAGGGTTTTTTTTTCCTTAATTCTAGTTAGTTTAGGACTCTTAAAATCCTATTTTCCTAGTAAAAAACGGAGGAAAAGTTCCCAACTGTCGTGACTATGCCGTGGCAGTTTAGGACTCTTAAAACCCTATTTTCCTAGTCAAAAATGGAGGAAAAGTTCCCAGCTATCGTGACTGTGCCGCGGCACTGTGCTGCGGCACGGTAGCTACTGGAAAGTGCCACCGCACAGTAGCTACAGGTCTTCTTCCCGCATCATTCCACTATTCTTCAGAGATGATGATTTTTGAACTTGATAACGATGAAATTTGGAAAGGTGGTAAACATGTGCAATGTAGTCCTTTGAATCATTTTTCCAACGGTTGAAGAATTGTCTTAATACGAGTTCTACAGATTAAGATATTCTCAAAATACTGAGGCATGCTCAAGCTGGAACGTAATCTAGAATCTTCTCTTTACTTCAACTTCCATAACTTCTTCAATTCAACTCCGATTCTCAATCTATTTATTTCCAGTCGTTAAAAATTCTCTCGCCAACATCATCTCTCATCTGAATATTATTTTTGAGCCTTATTCCCTGAAAACACAACAAAAATACCCGTGATCCCGAAAACTGCGTTTATGAAACAATTGAGTTAATTCTTGCAAATTAATCCTAATTTCCCACAAATGATACCTATAAACCACTAAGTATAAGTGTATTTTCAAGCACTTATCACAACCCTCAACCAGCTTCTTGCTAGTCCCTAGCAAGCTAAGCGATAAAAATGTGTCTTCTAGCTTGAAAATTAAAATAAAATAAACACAAATCTAATCTACCCCAAATCACTTCCGTAGATTGTCACGGTTACATTTAGCATATGCAATAAGCCTTTAAACCCCTAGGTGGCCCTAGTTGGACGAGTTGTAGTCTCGTGAGGGTTTCCAGCGATAATACCCACAAACATCCATACTAAACCTAACCTAGACTCGAAAATTAAAAACAAACAAACAAAACATTAGTCTCCGGATATACATTCGTCTCAAAAATTGCATACAACACATAACATAAAGAATAGTTAAACATCACCCAAGCCCAAAGGTAACTCAAAAATCAATTTCATTTTCATGATCAACTCTCACACATCAATCATTCCACAAACCCGTTAATCTCCAAACCCGGATGATCACATGCACAAACTTCACAAACAAAGAATTGATCTCAAAATTTTTAAAAAATATAATATAATGTATAGAATCAATTTCCATAGGCTCACTTTTCAAACTACCGTCCACTAATGTAGAATGATCACACTACCTAGGATCAATAGGTCTTTATTAAGCTTGTTATGTTGGCTAAGTTATAAGGTTATGAAAGAATGGAAAAGATAAGCAAAAATAAGAGACTCGATCCTATTTCTTTCAAACACTTTTATTCAAGCACCACCATTCTTCTTTACACCCCACTTTTTCCACCCTTTATCAAAATAATTTAATTGCATCATTTATACTTTGCAATGTTTCTCAATAAATTTCCTTTTTTCTTTCTTCTCTATTTTTCCTTTCTTCTTCTTTTTTTTTCTTTCAATTTTTTTTTTTTTTTTAAGAAGAAAGAAAAGAAAGCTAAAAATGCTACCCCAACTCTTGATTAAAAAGCACTCCACAACCCCCAACCTATTCTTTTGAGCACATTTGGAATAAACTGACAATTTTCACAAACCTTCACCCTCACTTCTTTAATTGCTCTCACCAATCTTGTACTTAGATTAAGTCTCTTAAAAATCAAAGGGTAGGAATGTGTTTTTGGCTCAAAATAATGGTGAGTTAATGTAGGTTACATGAAAGAAAATCAAGGCTAAATGTGTTTAATAATGGCTCAAAGGGCTAACTAGCGATAATTTGAATAAAGGGTTGGCTTGAAAGGCTCAAACGATCCAAAGATAGCCTAAATCACGTCCTAAGCAATGTTCATTCTAGGATTTCGCCTCAAGTAGTTATCAAGTGAGTTCTAGAATTTGCTGAGATCGCAAAAATGTCTATAAAAATTCATACATAACAAACATCACTAAGCCTTAAGACTAACCAACCAAATCATACCACATAGCATGAGAGTCTCAAACTAGATGAAACTAATTATTCAAAATTACCCCTAAACCTAAGCAACAAATAAAATCGGATTTTGGGGCATTTGATTTCTTGGGCCTAAATTACCCGAGCGTTGACATCTATCACATGTTTTGCAAAAACAATATGCGTCTTTAAAGAGTGTAGGCCTATAGAATCCACTCTCAAGAACCTTGAGAGTTGTCCTCTTTGCTCCGAAGTGTCCTCCACATGCATAGGAATGGTAAAAAGTTAAAATTGAATTAAATTCACTTTAGGAAAAGCACCTTCTTATGATTTGGCCGGGGCAATATTTCCAAAGATATGGATCATCCCACACATATTGCTTGGCGATCTTCTTCAGTTTGTCCTTGCTAGCAGGCGACATGTTGGGTGGGGTTCTCTTGGTTACTATGTAATTTACTATATCTGCATACCATGGTCCCAAGGATGTCATTGCAAGTAATTGTTCGTCTAGAAAATCATCTTTCAATGGAAGAGCATCTTCTTGGTTTATCAACCTACTTAAATGGTCTGCTACAACATTCTCACTCCCTCTTGTGTCTTTCATTATTAGATTGAACTCTTGTAGCAATGAATCCACATTATAAGCATTGGCTTAGCCTCCTTCTTCATAAGCAAATACCTAAGAGCTGCATGGTCAGAAAAAACAGTAACTTTAGTGCCAATTAGATAGGAACGAAACTTTTCTAGTGCAAAAATAACCGCCAAAAGTTCTTTCTCAGTTGTGGAGTAGTTAGGTTGAGCATCATTCAATGTTCTTGAAGCATAATAAATGGCATGTGGTAACTTTCCAACTCGTTGTCCTAACACGGCTCCCATGGCATAATCGCTTGCATCGCACATCAACTTGAATGGAAGACTCCAATCGGGAGGCTGAATAATTGGGGCTGTGGTTAGGAGTTCCTTTAGTTTCTCAAACGTCTTTATACACTCTTCATTAAACTCAAACGCTACCTCTTTTTGTAACAAACAGCATAAAGGCATTGCGATCTTGGAGAAATCCTTGATAAATCTCCTATAAAATCCTGCATGTCCAAGAAAAGAACGTACCTCTCTCACACAAGTGGGAGGTGGTAAGGAACGTACAAGATCTATTTTAGCTTTATCAACTTCAATCCCCCTAGATGAGATAATATGCCCTGAAACTATCCCTTGATTTACCATAAAATGGCATTTTTCCCAATTTAAAACGAGATTAGTTTCTATGCATCTTTTAAGAACTAATGTCAAATTACCCAAACAATTATCAAATGAGTTCCCATAGACACTAAAATCATCCATAAATACCTCTATAATGTTCTCTATGTAATTGGAGAAAATACTTACCATGCACCTTTGAAAGGTGGCGGGTGCATTACAAAGGCCAAATGGCATGCGTCGATAAGCAAAAGTGCCAAAGGGGCATGTAAACGTCGTCTTCTTTTGATCTTCCGGTGCAATCACAATTTGATTATAACCTGAAAATCCATCAAGAAAACAATAGTGAGAATGGCCAGCTAAATGTTCAAGCATTTGATCGATAAATGGAAGAGGAAAATGATCTTTGCGCGTTGTGGCATTGAGTTTGCCGTAGTCTATGCACACTCGCCATCCCGTTTGAATGCGAGTGGGAACTAAGTCATTATCTTCATTCTTTACCACGGTTATTCCGATTTTCTTAGGAACTACTTGGATTAGACTAACCCATTTACTATCCAAAATTGGGTAGATCACACCAACATCTAACAACTTGATTATTTCCTTCTTCACTACTTCCATCATTGGTGGATTCAATCATCTTTGTGCTTCTCTTGTAGGCTTCGATCCTTCCTCTAATAATATGCGATGCATGCACATGGAAGGACTTATTCCTTTAATGTCAGCAATAGTCCAACCAATTGCCGTTTTGTACTCTCTCAACACACGAACAAGTTTCTCTTCTCGCACATTTGAAAGGTTGGCTGCTATAATCACGGGCAATGTGTCTCCTTCTCCCAAGTATAAATACTTGAGATGACTTGGTAAAGGCTTAAGCTCCAAGGTAGGGGCCTGCACAATGGAAGGTAAAAGTTTATCATTAGATATGGGAAGAGAAATATAGGAGGTTTCATACCTTGGATTTTTCTTTGGAAGCTCATCCAACATTGCTATAGTTTCATTTAGCTCTTCCCCCAACTCTACGACTTCATTAAAATTTTGAGGTTCCTCGGTTGACAACCCATTCCATATTACCACTTCCAATGGATCTTTACCCTTAAGCTTGAACATTTGCTGCATTAAAGAGTCAAGTACATCAATGGAAAAGCAATCATCATCATTAGGATACCTCATTGCATCAAAGATGTTAAATTGAATGACTTCCCCATCAAACTCCATTGTCAATGTCCTATTATGCACATCTATTTTTTTAAATGCGAAAGCTGTTTTCATGAATGGTCTCCCCAAAAGCAATGGCATGGTCTTCACAGTTTTTTCATCTTTCATGTCAAGCACGTAGAAATTCACTGGAAAAACAAGCTCGTTTACCTGTACCAAAACATCTTCCATAACTCCTTTTGGATAGGCATTAGATCGATCAGCGAGTTGAATAACTACACCGATCTCTTTAAGAGTACCAAGATTTAAATCAAGATAAATTGAGTAAGGCATGACATTAATAGAAGCACCAAAGTCTAACATTGCTTTCTCAAACCTTGTGTTGCCTATGACGCATGGTATGGTGAAACTACCCGGATCTTTGCACTTTGTTGGAAGCTTCCTTTGCAAAACCACTGAGACATTTTCTCCCACGCTCACCACCTCATTTCCCTTCTTTAAGAAATTTCGCATAACGCGGCACTTGCTTTATTGCATCCAACAAAGGAATATTGACATGTACTTTTCTAAAAGTGTCCAAAATTTCTTGTTCATGTTCCTCCTTCTTTGATGTGGCAAACCTGCTAGGAAAAGGCAAAGGAGGTTTGTAAGTATTAATAGGAACTTTAGGTGGGTGTTTTGAATTGGAAGAATCGGTTGGCAAATTTTCTGCACTTTTGGGTTGCTTTGTTCCATCTTGAATCAACTCATCTCCAACTTCTTTCTCATCATTTGGCTTCTTGTGAGTCTTCTCAAGTTGTCTACCACTTCTCAAAGTAATGGCACTAGCATTCTCCCTAGGGTTAACCAAAGGTTGGGAAGGAAGCTTTCCGGACCCATGCGCCTCTACTCTTCCAAGAGTATGAGCCAATTGACTAACTTGGCTTTCCAAATTCTTGATTGACATTTTTGTTTCTTGTTGGAACTTGAGATTCTCTTGCTGAAATTGAAGAGAGCTAGTTGCTAATGAGTTTATCGAGTCCTCCAAAGACTTACCTTGAGGTTGGGAAACATTTTGGGGTCTTGCTTGGTACGGTTGTGGAGCTCGTAGGTAAGGGAAACCAGGTGGATTATTAGTGACAGCAGCTTGTTGATTTTCTCCATAGCTAAGATTATGGTGATCCCTCCATCCTGGATTATAGGTATTGGAAAATGGATCATACCTTTGCCTTTGTTGTCCTTGGTATCCTCCCATGGCATTTACTTGTTCTGTATTTGTCTCTTGAAAGGTAGGACACATATCGGTAGGATGTCCCACATTGGAGCAAATTCCACATGTCTTCACTTATCCAATTGCAATTTGTTGCACAAGTGCAGTCAAATTATTCAATTGTTGCTCAAGATTATTGGATATTCCTACTTCATTTGCCTTCCTTGGTGGTGGATCGGATCGAGTACCAAATTGTTGAGAGTTTGCCGCCATGGTTGCAATTAAGTTCCTTGCTTCTGTAGGAGTTTTATCAACTAACGCTCCTCTACTTGCTGCATCTATCATGCTCCTCTCCATTGGCATCAATCCCTCAGAAAAATATTGGAGAAGTAATTGCTCACTTATTTGATGATGCGGACAGCTTGCACACAATTTCTTAAACCTTTCCCAATATTCATATAAGTTTTCCCCATTATATTGCCGAATCCCACAAATTTCTTTCCTAATGAGGTGTGGCTTGAGATCTTTGGAAAATACTTCCTCCAGAACAACCTCTTCATCTCATTCCAAGTAGTTATGGTCCCGGATGGCAGGTAATAAAGTCATTCCTTAGCGCTATCTGCTAAAGAAAATGGGAACGCCCTTAACTTCACTTGTTCCTCCATTGTTCCATTTGGTTTCATACTCGAACACACCACATGGAACTCCTAAAGGTGCTTATTTGGATCCTCTCCCACTAAACCTCTAAAAATTGGTAGGAGATGAATCATCCCAGATTTAAGCTCAAAAGCTCCCCTTGCCGTATCATTGTATCGATGCATAAAGGTTCCTTGTCATCAGCAGTTGGTAGCCATCTCTTTGATAGTTGGATTAGCCATCTCCTCTTGATCAGAAAAATCAAAAGAATCACTTGTGAGTGGAAGATCGGTATGGATTGCTTGATCGAGAGTTGATCTATGCAAAGGTTATTTCGAATGAGTAATAGGTTGATTTAGATCAGAATACGGATTCGATCTCAAACTGTATCGCGAGCTCATTCACCAAAAACACCTATAACTCAAAAACAAAGAACAAATAAAAATTGAAAAATAAACAAAAAGTAAACAAATAATTAAGTTAATGAAAATCCTTGGCGACACGGCGCCAAAAATTGATGCTTGCAAATGCAACACCTAATTTTACCTCTCTAAATTCTAATGCAAAGTCGTGTAGTAGCAAAGGGCAAGTAAGGGTCTTTCCCGTAGAGGATTTGTGAACTCAATTAATTATCTACTTCAAACGGGGTTTGTCACGAATTATAAAAACTCAACAAAAACTATAAAGCTAAAATTAAACAAAGTAAAACAATGAAACAATCACGAAAGAGATAAATAAGAGAAACTAGATTGAAGGTTTATTCGCCACCACTAGACATGAATTACATATAATAAAAGCACTCTTTAACTTCTACTCTCTTAATCACATCAGCTTAGAAAATACCAAACGTTGATAAGTTCTATCTCTCCTTACTGAGTAGTTGGATTTGACACGGTCATAACCCAATTCCCTATTTATTAGATAACCTAGGATACGATGTCTAGATTCAAAGTAATAAAAGCATTAAGTTGTGAGAGACATTGAATCAAGGCTAAACTCATATGGTCGGTTTAGTTATCTTGAGTGATTACCCCCCATGTATGCAGGCATACACTTTACCACTAGTTATTTAGGTTAATAAAGCGATTATGTACTAAACAACCTAAATTGGCATTAATTAATTAATCCTAACTATTTAATTGCGCACTTAAACAATTAAGACAATCTATCTAAACCCTATTCACAGAGAAATAATCACATAACCAAGAGGGATCAAAAGATAAATAGATGCAAATTTTATTAATCACAAGACATGTCTAGGGTTTTGAAATCACCCTCTATCACAAAAGAATTAGTTCTTCATGAATAAATATGAGAACATCATTGTATTATTCATAACAAATAATAATAACAAAGAAGAAGAAAAACTTAGTGAAACTTGGTTGGATTAATGAAGTTGATGATGATCTCCTCCAATTATTCTTCTCCAAGCCTTCTTTAATCTCCCTTTTTCTTCAGTTCTTGAATATCTTTGTTCTCTCTTTTTTTATCTCTCAAAGAATTCCCTAAAATAATGCTAAAAGACTTTTATTTATATCCCACAAGGGTTAGGGTTTTGTTTTCCTTAATTCTAGTTAGTTTAGGACTCTTAAAACCCTATTTTCCTAGTAAAAAATGGAGGAAAAGCTCCCAACTGTCATGACTGTGCTGCGGCACAGTAGCTACTAGAAAGTGCCGTGGCACAATAGCTACAAGTCTTCTTCCCGCATCATTCCACTATTCTTCAGAGATGGTGATTTTTGAACTTGATAACGATGAAATTTGGAAAAGTGATAAACATATGCAATGTAGCCCTTTGAATCATCCTTCCAACGATCCAAGAATCGTCTTAATACAAGTTCTAAAGGTCAAGAGATTCTCAAAATACTGAGGCATGCTCAAGCTAGAACATAATCTAGAATCTTCTCTTTACTTCAACTTCCATAACTTCTTCATTTCAACTCCAATTCTCGATCCATTTGTTTCCAGTTGTCAAAAATTCTCTCGCCAACGTCATTTCTCATCCGAATATTATTTTTGAGCCTTATTCCTTGAAAACACAATAAAAATACCCCGTGATCCCGAAAAGTGCATTTATGAAACAATTAAGTTAATTCATGCGAATTAATCCTAATTTCCCACAAATGATACCTATAAACCACTAAGTATAAGTGTATTTTCAAGCACTTATCACCATCCCTTAGCTTTATCCTGCAATGAAAACGGGAATATTCTCAATCTGATGGCGTCATCTGACACTCTGTTTGACTTGAAAGTATCACAAATCTCCAAAAATTGGCAATGTGTAGATTTGGATCTTCCTTCAAATTTCCCCTGAACTGTACCAACTGTTGAATCATTTGGATGATTGCCAGCTTTATCTCAAAGTTGTTGGCTTATACCACTGGTCTAGTAATGCTTGAACCACTGCCTTCAACTGTGGGAACTAAGAATTCCCTTAGTGTTCTATTTTCTGCCATCTCTACAACTGTGACTTCTGGTTCAACTGTAGCCTCTCATTCTCTTCTCTCTCTGTTTAGTCTTCTAGTGGTTCTTTCAATTATTGGATCAACAGGAATCAATGGCTGACGTCTTGCTCTTCACATAAACTACACAGAAAGAGACAAAAAGTGAGATCACAAGCCAACCAAAAAGAATAACAAAAATTAAACTAACACACAATTAAGCAAAAATAAAGCTCCAATCTAGCTAACACAAGAAAAATTTATTGTTCACACAACTCAATCCTCGGCAACAACGCCAAAAACTTGATGCGTTGTAACTACAACATGCATAAATAGCCAGTGCACTAGTCGTACAAAGTAATAAAGTGATGAGTAAGTATCGTTCCCGCGAGGATTGATTGTTAAGCACTAAATTTCCTAACTGTTTTCAAGTTGGAGGAACCGAATGTGCTTGGATTAATGGGAGAGATTAAATCTAAAACTAAAACAAAACTTACTAAGTATTAAAAACTAATTAATGAAAGCAAGAATTAAAATGCAAGAATAATATAAATTTAACAAACGATTAGGGTTTTGACTTCATTCGGACTCTATGGATGAATTCTACGGACTACGTTAATTCCACACTCACATGCATAGATTGTAAATCGAATTTTCTAAGTTGTCAAACATACCTTCTCAGGCTATGAATTCCTACTTTTCCCTATTAAACTTCCGCACCCAACAAATTGAAGAATAATAGATCCAAGTTCATTAAGCTAATGGAATCCTAGATTGATTTCATTGATTCTCAAATCTATCTCTAGCATTCAATACTACAATGGTGATTACCCAAGAAGCTCAACATGATTCATTTCTCAATCTCATCATATTCATCAAATAAATTCCATTAAAAACAGAATAACCACACAATCTATGCAATAGAATATAGAAATAGCAATAATCAATTCATTAACCCATAGAAATCTGAACGTAATCAAAACCCTAACCCAAAATGGGTTAGTTCATAACTAAATCAAAATACACAGCAAGAAAAATAGTAAACGTAACATTCAACATATTGAATTAAAGAGAAAAGAAAAGATATCTCCCCTAGTTGAAGAATCCATGAGGTTTAATCTCCAATCTTCTCACTTTCTTAACAAAAATGTCAAATCTATCCTAAGGAAAAATGAAAACCAGGCGAACTCCGACCACCCTTCTCAAAATGGTAAAGTTTTCCTTTTATAGTTCACCCAAAACCT
This sequence comes from Pistacia integerrima, assembly GCA_026225825.1. Taxonomy (NCBI): domain Eukaryota; kingdom Viridiplantae; phylum Streptophyta; class Magnoliopsida; order Sapindales; family Anacardiaceae; genus Pistacia; species Pistacia integerrima. The sequence continues at coordinate 9,265,677 of CM047745.1, read as the reverse complement.
ACAAATTTCCTAAAATAAAACTGTGCGTTTTGAAGAAAACAAAAATCCGCAGACTTCGTCGTGGCGAAGAAAGACTTTTGCCACGGCGACGAGGTAAGTTAGAATCTCGTGTTTCACTTCCTTCGCCGCGGCAAACCTTCATGAAGAATTTTGAAATTATTGCCTGCCCTCCGCTTGCTTCTTTGCTTGAATCTTCGATCTCCGATGCTTTCTCATGGGAACAAGCTTCATAGTGCTTTAATCTACTTCAGAATTCCTCTAAATTCCGAAATCCGCTCACTTTTGGGTCCAGAAACTCCAATTCGCTCATTATTTGCTCAAAATGTCCATTTTGGCCTGAAACACAAAATGTAAAGAATTAAATAGCAATTCAGGCAAAATAAACTAAGAAGTATCTAAAACCCGGACAAAAAGCCTAATAAAAACAGTATAATTCTCGGATTATCATCTTTCAGGGCCAACTTTTGTTCCCTTCGCTCTTCAGCCTCTAGCATAGAGATGAGAATCTCTTGATACTCGTTAGTAAGGTTAGAGATATCCATTTCTAGATTTCTCGATCGCAAGCTATAGATCGCTTGTATCGCCCAATGAAAGGCCTTCCTCTCAAGCTGGAGATTCAGTTGCCCTATTTGCTAGTCAACGAAACGACTTGCCCTTGGGCCAGCTTAAGATCCACATGCAGTGCCTTTTGCTACCTTTCTGAATTCTCCCATAACTCAGCTCGGGTCCTCTCAGTTGCTTTTTCACGATCAGTGCTCACTTGCAGCTCCTTCTCTCTTTGAATCAGCTTTTTGGTGAGCCTTGCCACTGTTCGCTGAAGCTCCTTGTTCTCGTCATCCTTTTTGTCGAGCTCAATCTTCTGGAACTCTGCTGTTCGTATAGCAGAATTCCTTTCAGTCATGTATACATTCGACCGAATGTGGGAAGCTTTTAACTCTACATCTAAAGCCGCCAGTTCTTACTTTAGCTTAGCATTCTCTTCCTTTAACTCATGGAGTTGATCGGCAGAATAGATGTCCATCTTCTGTTGAGCCACATTCAAGGTGAAAAAGCTCGTTTTTTTTTTTTTTTTTTTGGGATCTTAAAAAACTAAAGGCTCGACTTGTATGGAGGAAACCTTGAAGAGGATCAGTCACTTTACCTGACTCTACATTTGAACTCGAAAGGGTGTACCTAGGTTGTCAGGTCGAGAATTCACAAACCCCTTGAAGGCTGTGGCCAGTTTGCACTCCAAAAGGGTGTAAACCATCGGACGCAAGTGATCTAGTAGCTTCCCTAGTAGATCCAAAACAGGCGAGTCTAGCCTCAAAAAAGCAAGCACTTCGTCGACCCTATTGTCCGCATGTTTTCCCTTGAGCAGTTGTTGTCGCTCCCTCTGCTCTTTACAAACTCTCGGGTGTAGCCGATGTCCCAAGAACATCCCTCGAGGAAGTCCTCAGGGTAGAGACTTGGTAGGGCTGAAGTGTGTCTGGCAACACCCCGAAACCTTCTAGTTCAGATTCAGAGTCCTCTTCGGTGGGTAATTGCTTCCTCTTCTTGGATTTCTAGCCCATGGTCTTCTTCTTCAATGCGTGAGTAACCACGGCCTGGGGAGCTTCTTCACGTTGCTCCCCAATGTGAATCCCTCCTATGGGGATATTGCTAGAGGTTTTTCCAGCCAATTCAGTCGAGTTAACTCTGGGGAATTTGAACACCCCAGGTCTTCTTGATGTCTTCGAAACCTTTGGAGGCATGTTCACTGCACGACATAAAGATGTATCAGCAAAGAAAAGTCTTCTTTTGTTAATAAAGACTTAAAAATATTTTTGCACAAGGGATACTTACAATCTGGACTTTCCAACGATGCTTCAAAACTGAAAAACCCGTATTTTTGATGGTTGGCGGTGGATGGTGGCGCCTCGCATCGCGACTTTGGTTGGACAGTTGGCCAAATGCTTCGATGTGGCTAAAGTCAGCTAGAGCGAACAACCTGGTTGTTTTGTTTTCTGCAAGAAAGCAAAAAATTTATTAGCCTCATTTATCAAAGAAGAGTTAGAGATAAAGGGTAGAGAGTCTGAAGATTAAAAGGAAAAACCTACTCGGACCCCCAAATTTACAGACTCTATCATACTTGAAGAAGAAAAATTTGGTGCCATAAGTCCCGACGTTGCTTGGGTAACCAAATATCCCTCTCTCAATAGTATTTCTTTTGGAGAAGTACTATGAGTCCTTCTCTTTACTCCTCTTAAGGTAATAGGCACAGGCAAGTTCCACAGCTGTTGGCTCGCGTAGAATTGTGTTCGCCAAATGCGATATACATAGCGACTGCTATCATATACACATTTGGCGTCATTTGGAATGGTGCGATCTGGAAGTGGTTGAGAATCGACCTAAACATTTGAAAATTAACTTCGAGATTGTAGCCATTCCCCCGGGAGGATCCTAAGCTCTGTGCGACCTGTATTGGATGATGTCCACATTGATCGCACATTGGTCAATCGCCTTCTATATGCCTCCCTTGTGGTTGTCGATAAGATCTCCTGGTTGGGACCCGCTAAGGTGTTTGGTGGTCGCGAGCTTCCTTCTCTAGGTATTCTTTCTTGGGGAGCATCCATTACTCTCAAAGTCTGAAAATGTGTGACATGTAGGGATGACTTAGTCTCTATACGCATTGCCTCGTACGACGACTTAAAAGAGTAAAGGAAACCCTAAAATGCTTAAAAACCCTAAAAATCTTTAAGGGAGATTTTCCAAAGATCTACGCCCTAGTTTTCCACTTTTAAAAGTGTTTCTTTCCAAAACATTACTAGAGGATGCTCACTATGAACGTCTATCAGACGTTCATACCCACCATTGTTGTAAAAACTAAGCTTTTTACAAAGATGAAAAAGACAAAAAAGAAGAAATTTCTTTACCTCTTGATTCTTTGAGGATGAATGCTGGTCCATAGGATGAACTAATTTCTTGAGTGCAAAAACGTTGTTTTTCTCTGTAAAAGTGAAAGTTCTGTGAAAAACTTGAAATGGACTTGGGGTTTTATAAGGAAGAAGGCGATGTTTGGTTTCCTTTATAAACAACATTTGGGAGGGATACGTTTCTAACCATTGATTGTGACCATGTGTCATCGATCCATGCAAAGAGTAACCCCCACACTTTGTAGAAATCAACTGGCGTTTCCTTTTATCGAAATCGTGAAACATCGGCGTGATTATCTCCTCCACATTAAATGCACCTTCATCCGCATTTAATGTTGAAAAAGGGAATGTCGTTTCAGCATGTCTTGCATTTAATGCTCATGGCTGACACTTATTTTACAGAGACACGTCTATCAGATAACGCTTATCTCATTGACTTAAACAGCTGTCAAGCGCTACGAATAACATCTGAAGAGATCGTTCGAACGAACACTCTTCTCCATATATCAAGCTCAAAGTGAAGTGGTTCTCAGTTTTCGACAGCAAAATATCCTAAGTATTTTCAGGTCGCGAATGACAGATAAAGCTCAAGATACATTGTTATAGCATTGAGCATGATCCAACATAAGTCACTGAACCTTTTGGGTTGATCACCGTAGGTCGCTTGTATAACTCTTGAAAATCCATGTCGCAACCTTTACTCAGTTCGCTGGTCGTGTCAAGCAATCAGCCTCATATCGTTTGTAAACAATGTGGCTGTTCTCAACTGCTAGTTCGAACATTTTCTCTTCGAGTCAGATTAGATCGCGACATAATCTTGAAGTTCTTAAGATTCAATCTTTGAACCTTAAGAACTGGGGAGTTTCTGCTATGCCTAAAAAATCAAGGCTGACGTAAGCTGCAACTAGTCAGCATCAATTAGAGTTCAGGGGAAGGCTTTGCGTCGACCAAAAGCTACCATGTCACCCCAAAACAGAACGAACATAGCTCTCATCAACTTGGCAGATTCAGATTTTGTCTACAAGTGAACAAAGGCCGCACACCTATCCAAACCCTAGATAATTTGAGAATATCTCTTAAGTTATCAGCCAATAGGAGGCAAGGAAGGACTTGCATTGCACCTACCAACTTGCATATTTGTAATCATTACCTTTAATTCCTCTACTATAAATAGAGGACTCCCTCTCACTTTCGAGAGGCTGATTTTTCTGATTGTAATCTATATTTTCAGAGCAAGAACAACCTACTAGAAAGAAACTAACTTAATATTCGCTCTGAATACAGTTATTACATCTATGTTTAGTGTTCGCTATACGCGACCTCTGGTAATCTCTCATATATAAAAGAAACAGTGGACGTAGGATTCGCTTTAAGCATCCAAACCACTATAAAAATCACTTCTCATTTACTTTCGTTCTTTGCATTAGATTATCAAAATCACATCACGTGTAATTTCTAAGGTCAACTTAGCACTTTGCACGTGTGAGTCATTGGTCTCAAAATCACGCATCAACATATGGTATGAAATCACAAACAAAAGGAGGATATATATTTTAGGATATTATCCTAAGAATATTTTGATTTATACTACATATACAAATGGTAACACCATTTACTTCAGTTTATTTGTTTCGAGAGCTTATCTGGTGGATTATTTTTATAGTTATCGTAAATGTATCTGCAAAATTAAAGTACAACAAAGATTAGTGTCTCACTGCTACCTCTATGCACTCAATCTAAAGTCATGTTGTTGTCAATATCTATCTTCAATTTTAACTACCAAGTTGATCTTCCATGACTATAGGAGTTTTAGAACAACATTCTTGGATTTGTTTGGCAATCACCTCTATCGAATATAACGCTCATGGATAGAAGGATGGCAAGCTATTTCAGTTGTTACTTAACACCAGTTTATCAAAACCGAGGTAGGCACACTTACAATGAGTGGGGCCTAATTGTGACCCCCTAAAATTTTTTTTTTTTATTATTAAACTGTATTTGTTTTAATACTTTTAGATTTGATCCAACTCATTTTTTTTTTTTTTTCATATTGTATACTATTTTATTCTAAATTTTCCCTCCCTGAACTTAATTTCTAAATCCATCCCTAATCAGGACCAATGCATTAATTGGAAACAATCAATCAAAGCTTAGTCTAGATCTATTAACTGAAAACAAGTATTGTATCTACTATATACTTCATATTTGTAATTTTACCGATGCAATTGTCTTTATAGCTTTCTTTTTTTCCATAAGTTTAAAGTGAATACATGACTTGGAAAATTTGGGTAGGAAAAAGTTGTTGGTCAATACTGTAAATCTTGAAGCAAAGCAAAATGAGAAAAAAATGGAAAAACAAAGAACAAAAGATAGAGAGCAATTTGGTGAATCAGTGGATTCTTTTCATTAATTCTTAACTGAATACAAATGTGGATTCAGTTCCATATTTATACAAAATAGCTATAGTAACTAACTTATTAATTACATTGAAAACGACAGCGTATATGGCTTTATTTGATTCATTTTCAATGCATTGCAAAACGGTAGCATAATGTAACGTTTTGCAACTCCCCTTCTGTCAACAGTCTTCATCGACTCTGAATTCTACTTTGGTCAACAGTCTTCATTGACTCTGAACCAATATGCCTTCTCAAACGAGACTACCTTCTGATATCAACAATTTACCAATATGCCTTCTCAAAAAGCACTAGCTAGCACTACCTCTGATTACTCTAATTACTTTTATCAACTCTCTAACCAATATGCCTTCTCAAATAGAACTACCTCTGATTACTTCTATCAACTCTCTAACAAAAGTTGCCGTTCATTCAATTGAGCTGCTAATTCTTAACAAACCAAAAAACTAAGAATTTCATCATCATGGACTTTAAGCAATCAAAGAAACACCTAAGTTTTGGTAATATCTGCATAATGCAAGAAAAAAATTACTGACTTCAAGAGGCACCTATCTCGCTACTACTTCAACATCCTCTCAACAACTCAAAAACTCACATCACGCCAGAATGCAAAACAAAAAATGCAGCACAACAATAGGCAATATCTATTGCTACTCAACATTACCTCTCAACAGCAATGCAAAAAAAAAAAAAAAAAAAAAAAAATTTGAAACCCCAAACAACAAGGTAAAGTGGATATGCCGCTACTTAACATCAACTCTCAACAACTTAGAAACTCACATCAAGCCAAAAATACTCAACATCACCTCTCAATAGTAACGCGAAAAAAAAAAAAATTAATGGAAGCACAATAGTAAGCAATATCTGTTGCTACTCAACATCACCTTTCAACTTCAAAGTTCTTCAGAGGATAGTACTCTCAATTTCTTTCTTAAATCAGCAAATTGAGTAATAGACAAGGCCTGTGTGAGCAGATCAACAATTTGCAACTTAGAAGGGACATATTGAATGGCAATTCGTTTAGCTAATACTTGTTCTTTGATGTAATGAGAGTCAATTTCAATGTGTTTTGTGCAGGCATGGAATACTGGATTGGCTGCCAGTGCTCTAGCACTAACATTGTCGCACCAAATGACAGATGTGGAAGCAAACTACAGTTCAATTTTAGAAAAAAATACTCTGCATCCATGCAATATCAGTAGCTGTATGAGCTAAGGCCCTATATTCTGCCTCAGTAGAAGAAAGTGCAACAACTTTTTGTTTCCGAGAGCTCCATCGAATCAAGTTAGGGCCTAAATATACACAAAAACCACTGGTTGTACATCTGTCTTGTAAACTACCACCACAATATGCATCAACATAACACTCAACTTGTAAAGAGCTTGCTGGTTAAAATAATAGCCCATGATTTAAGGTGCCTTTAATACACTGAAGAACTCTTTTACAAGCCTGCCACTGTAGATCTGTTAAAGCTTGTAAGAATTGGCTAAGTTTGTTCACAATGAAGCAAATATTTGGTCATGTAAGTGTCAGATATTGGAGAGCTTCAACAATACTTTTGTATAAAGTAGGATTATGGAAGGGCTCACTATCGGTAGAGAACAATTTGGTTCCTACAGCCATTGGTCTAGAATAAGGATGTGTCTCGGACATGTTGGTTTTAGCAAGAAGATCATAAGCGTATTTGGTATGCTTCAAATGAATTCCAGCTTCTGTTCTGTTAGCTTCAAGTCCTAAAAAATACTTTAAAGAACCAAGTGTTTTTAGAGAGAATTGAGCATTGAGATCTGTTAGAAGTTGGCTGATGTAGGCACTATCGAAGCCAGTAACTAAAATATCATCAACGTAAACAAGAACATAAATAAAACCTAATGTTTGTTTAAGGGTAAACAAACTTGAATCAGAAACTGAATTTGTGAACCCTTTATCCTGAAGAGCCTGTTTCAGTTTATCAAACCAAGCCCTTGGGGATTGTTTGAGACCATATAGAGCTTTATTGAGCTTACATATAGAGGTAGGAAGAGCTGGATCTTCAAACCCAACAGGTTGCTTCATGAAAACATTTTCAACCAAAATGTTATTCAAAAAGGCATTGTTGACATCTATCTGTTGATCATCTCACCCATTAGTGATAGCCAAGGTGAGTACAAGTCAAATTGTTGATGGTTTGATAACATGGTTGAATGTTTCAAAATAGTCAAGGCCCAGTGTTTATTGAAAGCCCTTAGCAACAAGCTTGTCCTTATATTTTTATAAAGAACCATCAGCATTAAATTTGACCCTAAACAACCACTTGTTTCCTACAATATTCAAATTAGGAGATAAGGGAACTAATGTCCAAGTATTGTTCTTAACCAAGGCATCATTTTCAGACTACATAGCAGTTTTCCAATTATTGCTAACTAAAGCTTTAGCTATTAACAAAGGTTCAAGCTCTATAGAAGTCTAGCATGTGGTAAGCAAGGCAGTGGAAACACTCTGGTCGTTGAAACTTGGCAATTGGACAATCTTCTTAGACCTTGTAATCATAGGGTGAGTATTTGCATTGGGTGGAACCAGTTGAGTAGAAGTGTCAGAAAATTGTGAGGACGTTAGATCAACTTCAAGCAAACAAGTTGGTGGAGAACCTGAGGTTGTGTTTGAAGGAAAGTTGACTTTGTTTGGTGAACAATCTAGCGATGAAAAAGGTAAACTAAGTGTGGCAAGTGAAGACTCAGTAGGTGGGCTGAGTTGAGAGGGTGACAAATCTGGTGCTAACATGGCTGAAGTGTTTTTGGAGATAATGGATAAGGGTAAGTTGAAACCAGTGTTGTTAGAAGAGATAGTTGGAGCACAATGAGTGCTCCCAGCTAAATGTTGAGTAGGACTAATGTCTTGAGAATCAATTGTTGTAGTGGGAATGGGGACAATGCCAACTAAAGTGGGAATGGTCATAGTGACAATAGGTAAAGGTGAAATATGAGGGTTTACAGTGTTACTGGATACAGGGACTGTGTTTGTATTGGACAAATGAGTAGTGTTTGATATATGTGTAAGTAATTGATCTACCATATGCCGCGGAAAACAAAAATTCAATCGGTAAATCAATTACCTTTCTTTGTCTAGATCCAAGTATAAATTATACTGTTTACATGTTTATAAACAAAAATATGTATAAAGTAAATACATTCAAGGATTAAAATACTTACGTACATTTGGAGGCTCCTTCGAATATCTCGATTCCGACAGGGAACAACTGTTCATGTACTGTTTGCTATCTACCGCTTCATAGTTCTGTTCATGTGATTTTTTGCCAATCGATCCAAAGTATGATCGCACTCACGGAAGTCCACACGAAGATAATCAGTAGAACCCTTGATTATTTTGCTAGAACAATTAAGGGCTTCAAGAATCAAGAAAGAAGAACAAGAAAAGTTTTCTTCTTGAGAGAGAGAGAGAGAGATAGGGTGGCTAGGGTTTTAATTGAATAAATAATTCGCTAATGTTTTAATTTTAAGTTGCACTTATATAGTACAACAATTAAAACCCTATTCCACTTAGGAATAGCCATGGGCTCCAACCCTAATTCACCCTTGCAACCAAACACACCCTTTATGGTATTTTAATTAATTAATTATTATTATTATAATTAAAATCAATTAATATATAATAATATATTAACCTTTAATTAATAATAATAATTCATTTAAATATATACAGAGATATTTAAATATAATCTCACTAATTTAATTTTAATATTAAAATTAAATACAAGCAACAACCTCAGCAAATTTAATTGCACTGTGAAATTACCAAAATATCCTTTCGTCTTAAAAGACGAAAATACTCTTCTCACAAATTGATTCTTAAATTATCTTCTAAGTGTGTGACCCGTAAGCTACTCATCATATCGGCAGTGTGTAGTACCGCGATCAACACTAATTAATCATCTCACTACACATAGACCAAGATTGGCCCCTAGCAAGGCATCATGATCACCTGATAGATTTGGATTCAGAGAAACCGCAGTCTGTCAACTGTATGGTTACCGTGAAATCAAATCATTTCATCAACTATTATCTCATCGAGACTGAGGTATAGACATAATGTCAACCTCAGATTTCCTCGACATGTTTGTATTCAGTTATTGGACCAATGACATGAATATTAAATTGGATTGAGCATCAACTCAATCCCACTGTGGCCACAGATTTAGTGTCATTGTCATTTACTGAATTACCCAGTGAGATAACTTCTTCTTTACCCAAGAGTGATGAATCCTTTGTCGATCCACCATAGTCTCGATACACTTCTCAATGTAGCCAATCACTACCGTATTGATAGCTCTAAATATAATTACGTTGGGCTATTGTCAAACTACACCAATTGGTACACAAGACGCTCCGATGATCTCAAGTCTAAGGATCACATGCACCACTATCCGTTAGAGGATTTATTCCATAGACACTAGGATTACCATCCATATGGAATCCTCTGGTAGGCCTGTCCAGTGAACTTGCCTCTAGCAAGCACCCATGCATTGCACCAGGTTGTCCGCAAACAACCTTGACAAATGAGATTAGTCACTGGCTTTCGACAAGATCGTTCAACACTATGATAGCCTTACCATATTATCTTTGTCCTTGGTCAAAATAATACCGAGGCTACGAACATTTCTAGAATGGCCATCATATGTGATCATAGGGTTCTCACTATCAAGATTTGAAACACTTTGATACCCTCGTCACGGTTCTACCATCCTAAGGACATATATCAATACATATAATATGATTTATGTGATATAGTAGAATATGCCTTTTATTGATAAATAAACATTTATTACAGAGTCAATTTTACAATAATTGATTGGCTCTAGGGCACCTACTCTAATAATCTCCCACTTGCACTATAGTCAATCATTCATGTATTTAATATCGAATGACCTTAAATGTTTTTCATGCTTCTATTGTGATAGAGGCTTCGTCAGTGGATCGACGAGATTGTCATAAGTATGCATTTTACTGATCTGTACATCTTTCCTCTCAACCATTTCTCTTATGAGATGAAAACGTCTGACTATGTGTCTGGACTTCTAGTGAGACCGTGGTTCCTTTGCTTGAGCAATTGCTCCATTGTTGTCACAATAGACATCTATCAGATCAACAATCGTGGAAACCACACCAAGTTCAGTGTCGAACTTCTTAATCCAAATTGCCTCCTTGGCCGTATCGAATAATGCAATATACTTAGCCTCCATTGTAGAGTCTACTACAATGCTTTGCTTAGAGCTCTTCCAGCTCACTGCAACCCCATTGAGACAAAATAGAAACCCTGTTTGCAATCGATAATCATCTTTATCTGTTTGGAAACTAGCATCATTGTATCCTCTTATAGTGAGTTCATCTTCCCCTCCATAAACCAAGAACATGTCTTTAGTCCTCTTCAGGTACTTAAGGATGTTCTTGACAGCTATCCAATGACGCTCACCTGGATCCGATTGATATCTACTACAAGTACTTAACGCACATGAGACATCAATCGAAGTACATAACATGGCATACATGATGGGATCCAATTGCTACGCGTATGGGATCCTCTTCATTCTATCTCTCTCATCATGTGTTTTAGGACACATATCCTTAGAGAGATAGACACCATGTGACATCGAAAGAAATCCCTTTTTGGATTCTTCCATACTAAATCTCTTTAGTACCTTGTCAATGTATGTACTCTGACTTAGGCCAAGCAACCTATGTGATCTATCTTGGTAGATCTTTATTCCGAGGATGTAGGCTGTTTCTCCTAAGTCTTTCATGGAGAAGCACTTGGATAACCAAGTCTTTAGCTATTGCAAGTTTGGTATATCATTCCTGATCAGAAGTATGTCGTTGACATACAACACTAGGAATGCCACTGCGCTCCCACTCACTTTCTTGTAAACACAAGGCTCATCTTCATTCTTGATAAAATCGAATTCTTTTACGACTTCATCAAAACGAATGTTCCAGCTCCTTGAAGCTTGCTTGAGTCCATAAATGGATCTCTGCAACTTGCATACCTTCTCAGCTTGCCCATCAAGAACGAAACCATTAAGTCGTGTTATATACATATCCTCTTTGAAAGCCGTTTTGACATCCATTTGCCAAATCACATAATCATGATATGCAGCAATCGCAAGCATAATCCGGATGGATTTAATCATGGCAACTAGCAAAAAGGTTTCCATATAGTCAATACCATGAATTTGTTTGAAACCTTTGGCAACCAATCGTGCTTTATAAGTGTGCACCTTGCCATCCATGTTAGTCTTCTTCTTAAAGACCCATTTACACTATGGGTTTTACCCTTCCAAGGTTGGTTCCACCAGGGACCATACTTGGTTCTGGTACATGGAGTCCATCTCATATTTCATGGCTTCAAGCCATTTAATGGAATCTGGATCTTATATAGCATCTTTGTAGATTCTAGGGTCATCGTCTTGGTAGACAAGTACGTCACCATGTTGAGTCATGAGATAATCGTATCTCTCAAGCCCATGGCGTACTCTCCCAGATCTACGTAGCACTTGTGCTACTTGAGGTGGTTCACTTTGATCCACAAGTTGTGGAGTAACCTCTGTTGGAGTAGGTGCCCTAGAGCCAATCAATTATTGTGGAATTGGCTCTTTGTAATAATGTTCATTAATCAATAAAAGGCATTTTATACTATATCGCGTAAATCATTATTATTGCGGTATGTATTGATATATGTCCTTAGAATGGGTAGAACCGTGGAACGAGGGGTATCAAGTGTTTCAAATCTTGATAGTGAGAACCCTATGAGCACATATGGTGGCCATTCTAGAAAACATCGGTAGTTCCCCGATTATTCGAGTAAGGGCACGAATAATACGGATTAAGGGCTATCATAGTGTTAAACGACCTGCGAAGGCAATGGATCGATCTCACTTGTCAGGTTGTTTGGTGACAACTTTGGGTGCAACACATGGGTGCTTGCCCGTAGGCAATTACATCGAGAAGTTCAACTTCCGGGAAATCGACCCTCGAGAGGATTCCATATGGATGGTAACCCCAGGTGTCTATGGAACAAATCCTCTAACGAATGGTGGTGCATGTGATCCTTAGACTTGAGATCACTGGAGGGCGCCTTGTGTACGATTGGTGTAGTTTTGACACTAGCCTACGCAGCTTCTTTTCAAAGCTATCCCAATACGGTGGTGATTGGGTGCATCCCAGGAGTGTATCAAGACTATGGTGGGATTGACAGAGGATTCATCACGGGTATGGGAGAAAAGTTATCTCATGGCGCAATTCAAGGATATGGCAATGACACTTAAAACTCGTGCCCACAAGGTGGGATTGAGTTGTTGCTCATCCAGCTTTATAATACAGGGTCATTGGTCAAGGTTAGAATAACTAATATCGAGAAAGTAACGAAGGTTGACACTATTCTATGCCTTCGTCTCGTCGAGATAAGCGTATGATGAAAGGATCGAATTGCACGGTAACCATATCGTTGTCCGGTAGCCTTACTTTGGGGCTTGAATCAGAATCTATCGGGATGGCCATGATGCCTTGCTAGGGGCATCTTGGTTTGTGTATTAGTGAGGACGATTAATTGGTGTTAATCGCGATACTATACTTTATCGCCCGATATGATGAGGAGCCTATGGGTCACACACATAGAAGATAATTTAAGATCTAAGAAGAAAGAAGGGCGTTTTTCGTCTTTTAAAGGCGAAAGGGTATTTTGGTAATTTCACGGAGTCAAATTAAATTTCTGAGGTCGTAGCCTTTATTTAATTTGTTAGAAAAATTAAATAAGTGAAATTACGTTTAAATGTGTGCTCGCACATATTTAAATATATTATCATTATTGTTAAATGTTAAATGTTAATATATATTTAAATATATATTAATTGATTTTAATTGAGATAATGATGGAAATTAAAATAAATCAAATTGGGAGTGTTTGGCAACATGGAGCGTTTGGGTTGAAGCCCAAGCCTATTCCGTATGGGATTAGGGCAAATTGTTTTTTACTATAAAAGGAAAAGTGTGTTAATTTAATAATAGATTTTTCCTTTGAAAAACAAAACACACAGCCCCCAATTACACACTCCCACGGCAGAAAGGTTTTGGCCTAAAAAATCAATTCAATTGATTTTACTTTCTTCTTAATCTTGAAGCCAAAAAGGATCTAGCAAATCCCTCTTTGGTTCTTTTTGAGATTGTCTTCCCGTGTGGACTACGGGTGGGTTCGATCCTACACTTGGATCAGAGGCAAACGCTTCAAAGACAATCCCATGGGTGGAGTCTCCAAACGTGCGTATGGTTTCTAAACACAGATCATTAATTTCTGCAGATTCTTGCTTTGGTAAAATTGTAAAATTATACTCTTGATCTTGGCTCATGTAAACGATCCCTAAATTATTTGTTTTTGTTTCCGCTGCGTATACGGGACTGTTTACTAACAACCTCCTCCTGATGTTCAACCACTGCTTGTGGTACATCTTCCCCATCCTCGTCTAGTATATCTTGTGGCTCTAGGGAACTTCATCGAGTTCTACTTTTTCTCCCACTAGTACTTCTTAGAAAAAATTCCTTTTCTAGAAAGACATCAATACGAGCAACAAAAATTTTGCGTTCTTTTGGATGGTAGAAATAGTATCCTTTTTTCTCTTTAGGATACCTCAAAAACATACATTTTTAGGATTTTAGGCCCAGCTTGTTCGAAGTCAATTTCTTGACATAAGCTTCGCAACCCCAAATCTTTAGATAAGACAAATTAGGCTTTCGCCCATTCCATAGTTCAAATGGAGTCCCTTGTCTACAGGACTTTGATGGCACACGGTTCAAAATGTGAGTTGCGGCCTCTGTGGGCATAACCCCTGAATGATGCAGGGTAAATCTCTAAAAAACTCATCATGGACCTAACCATGTCAAGTAGGGTCATATTCCTCCTTTCAAACACTCCATTGTGTTGGGGTGTATACGGAGGGGTGAGTTGTGATATTATCTCATATTCCTTCAAGTATTCAAAAAACCCTGAGCTTAAGTATTCACCTCCTTTATCTGACCGAAGAGCTTTAATACTTTTGCCCAACATATTCTGTACTTCATTCTGAATTCTTTGAACTTATCAAAGACTTCAAATTTATGTCTCATGAGGTAGACATAACCATATCTACTGAAATCATCAGTAAATGTGATGAAGTAGGAATATCCACCTTTGGCTTCAACTGTCAGTGACCACATACATCACTATGGATGATGCCCCTATAAGTTCAGAGTTCCCTTTCACTTTATCTGTGAGGTGACTTGGTCATCTTGCCTAAAAAGGCATGACTCGCATACATCAAATGACTAGAAGTCAAAAGGGTCCAAAACTCCCATCCCTTTGAAGTTTTTGCATACGGGTCGATTAACATGACCCAATCTACAATGCCGTAGTATGTATGTTTTTGTTCGCTATGTTTAGCTTTCTTAGTTTCAACATTGAGAATATCCTCATTGTTCAAATCAAGAACATATAATCCGTTATATAACCTTGCAATTCCAAATAGAATACCATTCAAACTAAAGGACAACAATCCATTAGAAATCTCAAAACGATATCCTATATTATCCAAAACGGATACTGAAATAATGTTTCAAGAAATCGTAGGTACAAAATAACAGTCTTTGAGTTCTAATAATAAGCCCGAAGGCAAAGACAAACAATAAGTCCCTACAACTAATGCAGCCACATGTGCTCCATTTCCAACTCGTAGGTCCACTTCTCCCTTGGTGAGCAATCTACTTTGCAGGTCCTTGCATATCAGTACAAATGTGAGTACCACATCCTATGTCAATGACCCAAGATGATGAAAGAGAGAAATTAATCTCAATCATAAACATACCTGAAGTCAGAGCATCTGACTTCTTCCCGTTTTCGAGGAAAGCCTTGTAGTGCTTCCTTTAGTGGCCAGGCTAGCCACAATAGAAGTAGACTACCTTCCCACCTTTCCCACGCCACCCTGCAAGCTTGGGGAGGAGCATCCCCGTCTCCTTAGGCTTGGGCTTGGGATTGGCCTAGGCCTTTCCCTTGCCCTTACCCTTACCCTTTCCTTTACTAGTAGTTACCAGTAAAACAAGCTTGGACTTCTTCAAGTTTTGCTCTGCAGTCTTTAGCATGTTCAAAAGCTCTGACAGTGTTTTCACCATAGCGTTCATATTCAAGTTCATTATGAACAGGTTGCATAAAAGGAAGTCAGGTAAGATTGCGAAATTAAATCTACTTGTCCAATTCGCATCCAACTCAAACCCCAAAGTCTCAAGCCTCTCCATGTGCTTGATCATTTTGAGGCCACATGAAGGCCAACTTCTGCTCCCTGCGGCGACTTCCAAACAATGCTTTTGACACCTTGTACCTCTCATGTCGAGCATTCTCTTCGTAAAGCTCCTTGAGGTGTAGAATGATGGTAGTACGTCCATATTCTCATGCTGCTTTTGCAGCACTAGTGTCATCGATGCTAACATCAAGCATTGAACGCCATCAACATCATCAAGGAACTTTTGATAATTATCCTTTACTTCTTGAGTGGCATCAGGATTAGGCTCAGCCATGTATGGCTTATCAAAGATATACAATTTCTTTTCGAACTTAAGTATAATCCAAAGATTACGATACCAATCCGAGAAATTAGATCCATCCAACTTGTTTTCTTTCTCGATTATTGGTCGCACGTTCATAATGCTCATTTTTAAGTGAATCTACAATTCGGAAAAGTAAAGTCAATATAATGTTTATTATTTCTTAATATGGTCTTTTATTAAAAAATATTCCCACTATTTTCCTCAAGCCAATAGCCCTCACTATTGACTCAAGAAAGCCCGTTGGCTTTCTTAGTGGACTAAGATCTCATCTGGTCCATTTCAAACCTTCACTGTAGCGAACAAGCCAAAATAGGTTGATTAGGTAGGCCAACAAACTTAATCCATACCAATTGGTAGCTCCCACTACCAATCTCAAATGTGAAGTAAGCCAACAAGCCAATCACACAATCCAATGGCCTAGCCATCATTCTAATTTACATCAATAAAATAGAAACCTCGCGTTACATACAAGGGGAGTGAGATGAGGAGAAGAAATACATGGAGATAACAAGCCAAAATAGGTTGATTAGGTAGGCTAACAAACTTAATCCACACCAATTGGTAGCTCTCACTACCAATCTCAAATGTGAAGTAAGCCAACAAGCCAATCACACAATCTACCGGCCTAGCCATCATTCTAATTTACATCAATAAAATAGAAACCTCGCATTACATACGAGGGGAGTGAGATGAGGAGAAGAAATACATGGAGATTTAAGAGAGAGAGGCAGGACACACGTCCTATTTGTTTATAAAAAATTATAAACAAACCCAATAAACAATAAATAATAGGTGTAAGGCTCATGTATCGGGCACCATGCAATTATCAAACAAGAACATTGCATATATTAAAAAACAATCAACTTTTGAATTGGGTGGGTTGAATTATCAAGTTACCACCTTAAACGTGCAGAATGAATATTGGTTTTAAAGGTTCAAAAAACTATAATTTAGCCCCTGTGCGGAAAAACGGAAAGCAAAAACTGAACAGTAGGTTTCTTGCCGCGGCGAAGAAATTCTTCGCCCCGACAAAGTTCACGCACACATAGTCACTGCGGCAAAGTTTTATTTTGCCGTGGGTGGACGTGAACTTCCGTAAAACAAAACAACTGGCTCGAGAGTTTTATGCCGTGGCGAAGTTTTATTTTGCCGTGGCTAGATCTACTTTTCCCCTGAATTTTCGCATGATCAGATTCACTTTGCATCTCGCCGGCATGTGTTATTTCACGTGGCTAACGCGCAAAAATAGTGAATCGTGGCATAGTAAGGTCTTTTGCAATTTTTCCACATAATGACATAAACTAAATCAAATCAATGCTTAAACATTCACCGTGGATACCAACCAACCAATACACGTTCAATCAACACATTATTTAATCAATTGATTAATTAAGACATTCAACATACATAATTTTTCTAGATTTAAAAAACACTTCAAATCATGCAATAACATGTTATCAAACAAATATAAATGTTATCAAACATCAATTAAACAATATAATCTAATACTCGAGGATCTGATACCACTGTAAGTAATTGATGTACCATACGCAGCGGAAAACAAAAATTCAATCAATAATCAATTAGCTTTCTTTGCCTAGATCCGAGTATAGATTATACCATTTACATGTTTATAAACAAAAATATGTATAAAGTCCATTCAAGGATTAGAATACTTACATACGTTTGAAGGCTCCTTCGAATATCTCTGATTTCGGACAGGAATACTATTCATGATACTATTCACCATCTACTGTTCACATGATTTTTCACCAATCGATCTAAAGTAGGATCGCACTCACAAAAGTCCACACGAAGATAATCCTCAGAACCCTTGATTATTTTGTTAGAACAATCAAGTGCTTCAAGAATCAAGAAAGAAGAATAAGAAAAGTTTTCTTCTTGAGAGAGAGAGAGAGATAGGGTAGCTAGGGTTTTAATTGAATAAATAATTTGCTACTGTTTTAATTTTAAGTTGCACTTATATAGTGCAAAAATTAAAACCCTATTCCACTTAGGAATAGCCATGGGCTCCAACCCTAGTTCACCCTTGCAACCAAACACACTCTTTATGGTATTTTAATTAATTAATTATTATTATAATTAAAATCAACTAATATATAATAATATATTAACACTTAATTAAAATAATAATTCAATTAAATATATACAGAGATATATTTAAATATAATCTACACATACATAATTTAACCCAATTTAATTTAATTTAATTTAATAAAATAAAATTAAATACAGCAACAACCTCAAAGAAATGTAATTACACTATAAATTACCAAAATACCCTTTCATCCTAAAAGATGAAAATACTCTTCTCACAAATTGTTTCTTAAATTATCTTCTAAGTGTGTAACCCGTAGGCTCCTTATCATATCGACAGTGTGTAGTATCGCGATTAACACCAATTAATCGTCTCACTACACACAGCCCAAGATTAGTCCCTAGTAAGGCATCATGGCCACCCAATAGACTCGGATACATCAAACCGGGCAACTCATCAATGGTATGGTTATCGCAATCAAATCCTTTCACAATCCAGTTATCTCATTGAGGACCGAGGTATAGAAATAGTGTCAATCTCGTATATCCTCGCATGTTTGTATTCGCCATCGGACCAATGACAGGGAATATTAAATTGGATTGAGTATCAACTCAATCCCATCAGGGCTACGTATTTAGTGTCATTGCCATTTACTAAATTACCCAAAGGTGGAGATAACTTCTCCCATACCCAGGAGTGATGAATCCTTTGTCGATCCACCATAGTCTTGATACACTTCTCAATGTAGCCAATCACTACCGTAGTGATAGCTCTAAATAGAACTACGTTAGGCTCGTGTTAAACTACACCAATTGGTGCACAAGGCGTTCTAGTGATCTAAAGTCTAAGGATCACATGCACCACCATCCATTAGAGGATTTATTCCATAGACACTAGGGTTAACATCCATATGGAATCCTCTAGTGGGTCTGTCTAGTAAACTTGCCTCTAGCAAGCACCCATGCGTTGCACCAAGTTGTCGGTAAACAACCTTGACAAGTGAGAGCAGTCACTGCCTTTCGACAAGGTTGTTCAACACTATGATAGCCTTACCGTATTATCTTTGTCCTTGGTCAAAATAATACTGGGGCTATGGACGTTTCTAGAATGGCCACCATATGTGATCATAGGGTTCTCACTATCAAGATTTGAAACACTTGATATCCTCGCACGGTTCTACCATCCTAAGGACATATATCAATACATATAATATGATTTACTGATATAGTAGAATATGCCTTTTATTGATAAATAAACATTTATTACAGAGTTAATTTTACAATAATTGATTGGCTCTAGAGCACTTACTCTAACAATAGGGGGTTGATTACTAGAAAGAGGGAATTCATTTTCATTAAAATGGACACTAGGTGTAATGAACAACTTGCCATCAGAACCCAAACATTTATATCCCTTATGTATTAAACTATTACCCACAAACACACATTTAGATGAATGAAAATTAAACTTATGTTTATTAAAAGCTCTAAGAAAAGGAAAGCAACAACAACCAAAAGTTTTGAGTGTAGCATATAAAGGTGGAACATTAAATAGTTTTTGATATGGAGATGTATGATTAAGGGTTGGTGTAGGCATTCTGCTATCAGAAAAACTGCTGTTTCAAAAGGCTAGCCATCAATATGTCAAAGGCATGGATGCATGAGCAAGTAAGGTATGCCCTGTTTCTACCATATGCCTATGTTTTCTTTCACTTTTACCATTTTGCTGATGTACATATACACAAGAGTGCCTAATCTGAATTCCATGATCAGTGAGATAAGGAATGAGAGCTTTGAATTCTCCTCGCTGATTAGATTGTAAGCATTTCAATTTGTAATTAAATTTCCTTTCAGCTAGATGATGCAACTTAACAAATATGGATTTAACTTCTACTTTTGTTCTAAGATGGAAAAGCCAAGTGAATTGACTAAAGTCATCCATGAAGGAAACATAATATTTGAAACCTTCAAAAGAAGTATAAGGTGCAGGACCCCACACATTACTATGAACTAATTCAAGGGGAGCAATAGTGAAAGTTTGTGAGGGTGGAAAACTAGTTTGGTGTAGTTTCCCTAGTTAGCAAGCATCACAAAAGATAGTGGATAGGTATTGGTAGTCTTAAACTTAGAGGGATAGAGTTTTTATAACTCTTTCATGATAGCATGTTGTGTGTGTGCACGAGGATGACCGATGCGTTGAAATTATAACATGCAATGTGTAGCAAGTTCACTAGTCGCAAAAAGTAATAAAGTGATAAGTAAAGTATCGTTCCCACGAGGATTGTTTGTTAAACACTGATTTTCCTAGTTGTTGTCAAGTTGGAGAAAACGAAAAATATTGGATTTGCGGGAGAATTTTAAGCTAAGTGAAAACAAAATTTACTACGTACTTAAAAGGCTAATTAATGATAGTAAAACTAATTCGAGAGAAAATATCAATTAAGGCAAATGGTTAGGGTTTTGACTTCACTGGGAATTTATGAAATAATCTACAAATTATGCTACTTCTACACTCACATGCACGGATTATAAACCAGACTCCTTAATGTGTAAAACATACCTTCTTAGGCCATGTTTTCCTACTTTTTCCTATTAAGCCTCCGCACCCAACAAATTGAAGATTAGTAGTTCCAAGTTCGTTAAGCTAATGGAATCCTAAATTGATTTCAATGATTCTCAAACCTATCTCTAGCGTTCAATACAACAATGGCGATTATCCTAAGAAGCTCATATATGATTCATTTCTCAATCTCATCATGTTCAACAAATAAATTCAGTAAAAACAAGAATAATCACACAATCCATGCAATAGAATGTAAAAGCAGCAATAATCTATTGATTAAACATAAAAATCCTAATTACATCAAAACCCTAACCCAAAGTGAGTTAGTTCATACTGAAGTTAACACAAATAGAAATAAAAACAGTAAACAATGCATTCAACATGTTGGAATCAAGAGAAGAGAACAAAAATCTTCCCTATTTGATGAATCTAAAGAGTTTAATCTCCAATCTTCTCTTCTTTCTCCCAAAAATGTCGAACTCCTAATAAAATGGCTAAGTTTTTCCTATATAGTCAGTCTAAGAAAACCTAAAACTCGCCTAAAACAAAACTGTGCTTTTTAATAAAAACTGGAACTTATAGACTTCGCCGCGGCGAAGAATAAACTTCGCCGCGGCAATGAGTTCCCGAGCGTTTATCGCCACGGCAAAGAAAGAACTTTGCCATGGCAAACTGCTCTGAACAATGTTGAAATTATAGAATTGCGCTCCCCTTGCTTCCTTGCTTGAATCTTCAATCTTTGGTGCTCCAATAGAAACAAGCTTCATAAAGTGCTTCAAATCCTTGGCTGTAACTTCCCCGAATTTTGAGATTCCGCTGCTTCGGGGTCCAAAACTCATTCTGCTCTTTATTTGCTCAAAGTGCATTTTTGGCTTTGGCCTGAAACATAAAAAATATGAAATTAAGTTGTAATTCAGGCAAAAACGACATAAGAAGTATCCAAAATCCGGCCAAAAAGCCTAGATAAGATAGTATAATCCTAGGATTATCAAATACCCCCAAACTTAAGACATGCTCATCCCCGAGCATCAGGTACAAAACACAACTAAAAGAAAAACAACTGACAAACAAAAACACAAAACAACAAAATTGAAAATGAAATGAGAAAAATTAGACTCAAACTTAAACACAAAGAACTGCCTATAATTTACACAAGTCTCAAAAATTGTTGAAACATTATTACTGAAAAATGCTTAACACTCCAAGAAGTTATAAATTGAATTTACTATCTTTCTCTATTGGCCTCTTGAGTAGGTAATCCCAACTTCAGTCCACATTCCGACTTCCCGGATTATTTTATGCAAAAATGTAAAGTTTAGAAAATGGTGCTAGACTCCATAAGCCTAAGTATCGAACTACTCTCCACTAATGAGGGTTAGACATCACTAAGGATCAAAAGGTCTTTACAGGCTTGTAATGTTAGGCACGGTTAGTGGGCTCCAACGAAAAGGATAAGAAAAACAAAGCAAGAGAACTCGGTTTCCTTTAAGCAAACACTAAGAACTACATCAATTTTCACTTTCTTTCTCAAGCACAACTCAAGGTGTCTACCCTTTTATAAGCCTCAACATGTGCAATTCTTATTTTTTATTCTGAGATGAAACTCTCAAATTTTTTTTTTTTTAAGCAACAATATTCTATTGAGGTCAATTACCTCTTATTCTTGCCCTTTTTACGACCCCCAAACTTATTATTTTGGTTCATCAACATCTCACACAACTCTCCAAGTGCTTTTATGTCTACATTAGGTTCAAAATTCTCTTAAAGGTTGCGATACGTGTTTAGGGTGAAGTGTTTGGGCATTTTTGGTTGCACAAGAAGAATATGGTAGTGATGATTTCATAAGGCTCAAATGGGTGACTAGGGAAAAAAATTTCATGGTCGACTAGAAAGGCTCAAACGTTTCGAAAAACTGCCTAAATCACTTACTCAATAATGTCTATTTCTAGCATTTTGCCTTAAGCACTTCTCAACTAGGTTCTAGAGTCCACCAACATTATCAAGACTTCACCTAACCATATAAAATGTTTCTAAGCATGCTGGAAAAATGAAAAGGGTGGTTGAACCACTCAACAAACCTCTAGACAGGAAAAATTCATCAACCAACCTAAACTTGAAGCAATGCTTAACATTTTCCATAAATAAAATCCCAACAATCCTATTCTCATAATAGACTTATGCAATTCATCATTGGCACAACAATCCAAAACATAAAATCAACTAAACACAAAACAAAATTTCAAATTTTCCTACCCCCAAACTAAAATTGACATTGTCCCCAATGTCACATCATGCATATCCCAGGAATAGAAAAACAGAATGAAAAAGGTACGAGATAGTTCCCTGGTTAATCCGTGAAGTCTGATTTCCGTTCAACAGCATGCACACTCATTCCTTGGCTTCCTCATCATCATCATCATCTGTAAAACAAATGAAATGTTATGGTGTCCACTGTGTTAGAAATTTGCACTGAATAATATGAAAATATTACAACCTAATCTCGCCCTTACAACTAAACTAGAAAATTCAAACAACAATTAACAATCTAAACAGAAAAGAAAATAAGTTCCAATGTATAAAACAGAACAAGAACAATTGAAAACATAAAATACAAAAACAAGTGCTCAGGTTTCATTCTTCGTCTTCCTTCTCTCCTTCGGTGTCATCATCTTCTTCCATAGAATCATCTTCTTCCTCTTCTTGCCAGTCTTCCCATTGAAAGTTCGAAACATCAACGCACAGATTGGTGTAATAGTTGTGTCGCATATCGTACAGCATTCGAGTCTGCCCTAACATCCAATCTTGACATCGTTCCATCCAGTTCACCTTGTCTAAAATTTGCTCCAAGGAGGGCTTCCTTTCCCGTCATGGATGTTGAATTGGATATTGCAGCGGCTTCCGTGGTTCTTTGTCTTTTCGCTAGGGCTGGTCCTTCTCTGGGGGGACACTCAAGTAGCTTGTGATAGTAGTTGGTGTCGAGGGGTAGGGCAAGATGAATAAATGGTTCATCATCTGCCTTCTTGACTCCCGCTCGAGTGCACAGCTGAGTGATGAGATTTGGGAAGGCGAAGCTCCCTCGCCCTGGTTTGGCTGCATGCCGTATACTCTTCATGATAATATTCCTCACATCCATTTTCTTTCCAATGGCAATGGAATAAAGTAACATTGCTCGATCAAAAACCACTATACTATAATGCGTCTCCGGGACCATCCTCACACAAACAAAATACTGCCATAATCTAGCCATAGGAATCAAATTCGTTCCTTTAATGCTTCTTCTTCCCTTCTTCGAAATATCCCAAGAGGTACCCAGCTTTGCTATGACCTTAAGAATCTCCTCCTCCTTAATCTGCTTCTTCTTAAATTCCTAGTACTCATCACGGTCAATTGGATCAAGTTTGTAAAAATCATTGATAACCTTCGCATTGATTGGCACATTGATACCTCTCACATAAACAGGCCCGGGATCACACTCAGGGAAGTTAGCATAGAATTCTCTCACTATTGGCTCTATGGCTAAATGTTCCGGTTCACTCATAAAAATATCCCAATTTCTCCCTCGATTCCAATCTTCTCTATGGATTGTGGTCAATCCTCTCTCGGCAATAAACCCTTTGTCTTTTCTTTGGATTGCGCCTTCATAACGCTGTCGAGCCTTCTCATTCACAAACCTATTGTCGACTTGTATTCCTTTACCCCTAGCAGCTGTTTTGAGCGGCATTTTGGTTTTCTCTGTGATCACTCAAATCTACCCCTAAACTAAAAATTCAACTTGACAATTCAACGCTAAGGTACTCTTGCTACTAACCACAATCACTCCAAAATGCACACCAAGGTTTCAAATATTGCACCTACACCCCCAAATCACCACTCTTCCAAATTCAATCAAAACACTTCAAAATCAAAAACCTAACTTCCTCAACGACCAACAAATCAAACTCCACACTTCTTAAATCAAAATCAAACCACAAACTTCACCCAAATTCACAACTGAACACATTTAATCAATTTCTCAAATTTAAAGCACTAACAATCGAAATTGATCAAATTTAAGGCTAGAGAACTCGAAATCTTACCAATCTCACGATGAATGCACCACCAATCTCACCAATTTTGGCCCAATTTGCAAGATCCCCAATTTTGGAAAACCTAGGGGTTTCCAAAATTTTCTTCAAAATTTCGCAAAAATCGTTAACAAAGTGAGTTGATTTAGTGTTTGTGAGGGTTAAGGAGTGGAGTAGAGGGAAGGAAATGCACTGGAAAATTTCTGGATTGAAGGTGGAAGTGTTTGGCTCTTGGGTGTGCTTTGAAACTTTTTGCAAAAAATGAAAAAATGTTGCAACTTTTATAGAAAACAGACTTCGCCGCGGTGAAGTTCTTCGTTCAATTGCACAACCCAATCAATGCCGCGGTGAAGAAAATTTTTCGCCGCAACGAAAAATTACAGTGTATACCACACCGCGGTGAAGAACATACTTCGCTGTGGCGAAATTTCCTTAGCTCATTCGTGCAATACCGTTTATGCCGCGGCGAAGAAAATTTCTCGCCGCGCTAAAAATTCCAGGGAATACAACGCCTTGGCGAAGACTAATGCCGCGCCGAAGTCTGGAGTTTCGTGAATCCATTTTTGGCTAAGTGTACATTGCCGTGGCGAAGAATAAACTTGGCCGCGGCGAAAACTGGAGAATTCCACTTTTCACCCCAATTCTATCATTCACCTGAAACACCAAAAACAACGAAATTAAATTTATTCTAAATAATAAAACAATTAAACAAATTCAAAACAACAAACAAACAACTGAGAACACTTGGGTTGCCTCCCAAGAAGCGTTTGTTTATAGTCGGAAGCTCGACTTTCTCAAGTCTTCATTCCGGGATGTCGAGTTTGACGGGTAGTGACTTACAACTCATTGCCCCATCAATATATGGCTTCAACCGTTGTCCATTGATCTTAAATGTCCCCTTTTCTTCATGTGAAATCTCCACCGCTCCGTATGGGTAGACTTCAGTAACTATGAAGGGTCCAAACCATCTAGACTTAAGTTTTCTAGGAAAGAGCCTAAGTCTAGAATTGTACAACAAAACTTTTTGACCTACTTCAAAGGTCTTCTTCATGATATGCTTATCATGCCACATCTTGGTATTTTCTTTGTAAATCTGGGCATTCTCATACGCTTCATGACAAAACTCGTCAAGTTCATTCAATTTCAGCATCATTTCCTCCCCAGCAACTTATAAATCCATGTTTAGCTGCTTGACTACCCAATATGCCTTATGCTCAAGTTCCACCGGCAAGTGACATGCCTTCCCATATACCAACCGGAATGGAGACATACCAATTGAGTCTTGAATACAGTGCGGTATGCCCATAATGCATCATCCAACTTTCGTGACCAGTCCTTCCTGGACGCGTTAACTGTCTTCTCTAAAATTCTTTTCAGTTCTCTGTTTGATAGTTCTATTTGCACGCTGGTCTGAGGATGGGATGGTGTGGCCACTCTATGTTTCACTCCATATTTTCCCAAAAGAGCATCAAATTGCCTATTGCAAAAATACGATCCTCCATCACTGACAATTGCCCGTGGCACTCCAAATCTTGAGAAAATGTTCTTCCTCACAAAGTTAACCACCACCCTGGCATCATTGGAAGGTAATGCAACTGCTTCCACCCATTTTGACATATAGTCCACGGCCACCAAGATGTACATATTTCCAAAAGAATTTGGGAAAGGACCCATGAAGTCAATTCCCCACACATCAAACAATTCAACAACCAGAATGTTATTCAACGGCATCTCATCTTTCCTTGTAATATTTCCACTTCATTGACATTGATCACATTCCTGAACTACCCGGAAAGCATCCTCGAATAAGGTTGGCTAATAAAATCCAGATTGAAGAACCTTGGCCGTTATCCTAGTTCCTCCAAAATGACCACCCACTTCCTTCTCATGGCAATGCCGTAAAATACTCTCCATCTCTTCTTCTGGGACACACCTACATATCATCGATCTGTACAGTGTTTATACAAAAATGGTTCTTCCCAGAAATAAAACTTCAAGTCAAAGAAAACTTCCGGGCTGAAGGTCATGCCATTTGGGAGCACTCTCGATGACAAATAATTTGCAATATCTGCATACCAAGGTGCTTCTTCAATTCTCATCAATTTCTCATCCGGGAAAGTCTCCTTGATTTAAGTTTTCTCTTCACTTCCTTGGTTTGGTCATTCAATTCTTGATAAATGATCTGCCACTACATTTTCTAACCCCTTTTTGTCTCGGATTTCCAATTCAAACTCTTGCAATAGTAAGATCCATCTTATCAGCCATGGTTTTGCTTCTTACTTTGCTAATAGATGCTTGAGTGTTGAATGATCCATGTAGACTATCACCTTAGCACCTAGCAAATAAGAACGAAATTTGTCAAATGCAAAAACAACAGCTAACTGCTCTTTTTCAATAGTGGTGTAATTCAACTGTGCATTAGTTAGTGTCTTGCTAGCATACTGAATTGCATGCAAAACTTTGTTCTTCCTTTGTCCTAAAACTACTCCTAATGCAAAATCACTAGCATCACACATCAATTAAAAGGGGGTAGTCCCCAATCGGGAACTACAATAATGGGTGCAGATACTAATAAATTTTTAAGAGTGTGAAAAGCATGAATGCATTCATCATCAAAATCAAAAGAGACATCTTTAATCAGTAAATTGCAAAAGGGTTTAGAGATTTTAGAGAAATCCTTGATAAACCGTCTATAGAACCCCGTATGCCCCAAGAAACTCTGGACTGCCTTAACGTTTACAAGTGGTGGCAGTTTCTCAATCACTTCTGTTTTGGCTCGATCCACTTTGATGTCATCCTTTGAGATTCGCTGATTGAGTACTATTCCCTCCTGAACCATGAAGTGACATTTCTCCCAGTTGAGATTCGATGCCGTATCTTGACATCGCTACAAAACAAATGAGAGATTAGATAAACAATTGTCAAAAGAAGAACCGAAAATAGAGAAGTCATCCATGAAGACTTCTATGAACCGTTCCACCATGTCACCAAAAATTGACATCATGCATCACTAGAATGTGGCCGGTGCATTGCACAACCCAAAAGGCATCCTTTTGTACGCAAAGGTGCCATAAGGACAAGTGAATGTCGTCTTCCCTTGATCTTCAGGAGCAATGGCGATCTGATTATAACCTGAAAAACCATCCAAGAAACAATAATAGGCATGCCCTGCCAATCTTTCCAACATTTGATCGATGAAAGGAAGTGAAAAATGATCCTTCCTTGTTGCTTCATTCAGTTTCCTGTAATCAATGCACACCCTCCAACCTGCGACTGTCCTAGTTGGTATCAATTCATTGTTGTCATTCTTAATCACCGTGATACCTCCTTTCTTTGGAACCACTTGCACCGGGCTCACCCATGGACTATCTGAAATAGGATAGATTATGCATGTATGTAAAAGTTTCACCACTTCCTTTCTCACCACTTCCTTCATAGAAGGATTCAATCTCCGTTGTGGTTGCACTCTAAGCTTAACATCATCTTCCATGAGTATCTTGTGCATACAAAAAGATGGAGAGATACTCCTAATGTCCGATATGGTCCATCCAGTTGCTGATTTGTGCTCCCTCAACACCCGAATCAACCGCTCTTCCTCTAATTTACTCAGCCCTGCGTTGATGATCACCGGAAAGGTTTATGATTCACCAAGAAACACATATTTGAGGTGAGAAGGTAAAGGCTTCAGTTCAAGTTTTGGAGGTTCTTCCGTTCTTGCTTTTTCCTTCTCTTTTTCAATGTCAAATTCTTCAAATTCTGGATCTTGACTTGTGGTAATCAGCTGAAGTGCTTCCAAAAGTCTAGCACACTCATTCTTTGCCAGCTCATCTACCTCTATTGTTTTTTATTGGGCAATGCAAGCTTCTAAAGGTAGTTGAGGGGTGTTCTCTTCAATAGCATCGGCTACTAGTCTGTCCATTAAGTCTACACTAAAATATGAATTAGACTCTGATGGAAATTTCATGGCCTCAAAAACATTGAATGTCACCGTTTCATCTTGAACCCTTAAAAGCAATTTTCCTTCTTGCACATCAATTAGGGCTCTTCCCGGTGGCAAGAAATGGTCTCCCCAAGATGAGAGGCATTTCTTTGTCCTCTTCTATATCTAACACGACAAAGTATGTAGGAAATATGACTTTGTCCACCTTGACCAATACATCTTTAACTATACCCCTCAGATGCTTGATGGATCTATCTGCAAGCTGCAAAGAAATGGTCGTTGGCTTCACTTCGCCAATCCCTAGTCTCTTGAAAACGGAAAAAGGCATTAGGTTTATGCTTGCACGTAGATCACATAAAACTCTATCAAAAGTAATATCTCCTATAACACAAGGGATAGTGAAACTCCTTGGGTCCTTGAGTTTTGGTGGCAACTTCTTCTTTAGAATGGCACTGCATTCCTCCGTAAGCATCACTGTTTCCTGCTCTTCCAACTTCCTTTTGTTTGACAGAATTTCCTTGAGAAATTTTGCGTAGTTCGGCATCTGTTGCAAGGCATCTGCAAAAGGAATGTTAATATGCAGTTTTTTAAATATCTCAATGAATTTTGTAACCTGCTTATCCTGATTTTTCTTTCTGAGCCTCTGAGGAAAAGGCACAGAAGGGGTGTGATGCGCCAACTCTGGTGGTATCTCGGGAAATGGCAATTTTTCTTTCTTTTGCCTTTACCTCTCTTCCCGCTTTGGTTCATCTTCCCTAGGACTGGTTGGTTTCTCTTCAACAATGATCTCTTCGTCAACTTCTTCATCAGAATCTTCTTTGCCTTTTAGTAGGCTCTCTTCTTTCCCTGTTTGTTCCACCTCTTCCAAGACTGTTCCACTCTATAGAGTTATTGCATTTGCTTGTTCACATGAATTTGTCACTGTGTTGCTTGGTAGGGAGCCTTGTGGTCGCTCATTGAGTTTTTCTGCTAATTGCCCCACCTGTGCCTCTAAGTTTCGAATAGACGCCCCTTGGTTTCTGAAATTTGCCCTAGTCTCACTCATGAAACTTGTGGTCTCTTGCATGAATTTCCCGAACATATCCTCCAATTTTGACAATCTTTGCTCCCGTGGTTGATTATTCACCCTTTCTTGATTGTTTGGCACTGTTCTTTGATTCCATTGGTTATTCTGCTGATTCTGTTGGTTCCGATTGCCCCAAGACAAGTTTGGATGATTTCTCCAACTAGGATTGTACGTGTTGGAATAAGGATTGTTCTGTTGTCTTTGATTCCCTGCCAAGTAGTTAACTTGTTCCGATGATGATGAAGATGAAGCTGAAACGAAGGTGTTCCCCACTTGGCATTCATTGCTCACGTGATTACTTGCACAAAAATCACAAGTCAATTGAGGTGCTTGAATAGAATTCACTTGCATACCTCCCAATTGCTTCTAAAGTGTTGTAAGTTGGGTTGAAATGGTCGTGTAAGCATTAACTTCATGAAAACCCATAGACTTCTTCGACTGCATCCTCTCATTCGGTCTTTGATAATTGTTACTTGCCAGAACTTCAAGCAACTCATAAGCTTCTTCAGGTGTCTTATTTTGCAATGCTCCCCCAAATGCTGCATCCACCATCGTTTGCACATTAACCATCAACCCATTATAGAACGTTTGGACTTGCATCTAAACTGGCAACCCATGATGTGGACACTTTCTCAGCAGTTCTTTGTATCTTTCCCAAGCTTCATACAGCGATTCAGTCTCATCCTGTAGAAACGATGTGATATCGTTTCTCATCTTTGCAGATTTCGCTGGAGGGAAGTATTTAGTAAGGAATTTCTGGCAATTCATTCCAGGTTGTGATTGTTCCTGGTGGTAATGTCATTAACCATCCTTTTGCTTTATCCCTTAATGAAAAAGGAAACAGTCTTAATCAGATGGTGTCATCTGACACTCCATTTGATTTGAAGGTATCGCAGATCTCCAAGAAATTTGCAATATGTGAATTTGGATCTTCCTTCAGATCTCTCTTAAACTGAATCGACTGTTAGATCATCTGGATGATTGTTAGCTTTAGTTCGAAAGTATTGGCTTGCACTGGTGGCCTAGTTATACTTGGACCACTGCCATCAACCGTAGGTATTGAAAATTCCCTCAATGTTCTATTCTCCGCCATCTCAATGACTATAACCTCTCGTTCTCTTCTTTCTCTGTTAAGTCTTCTTGCGGTTCTTTCAATCTGGATCAATAGGAATCATTAGATTACGTCTAGCTTTTCGTATAAACTACACAGAAAGAAAGAAAGCGTGAGATCACAAGCTAAAAAGAAAAACAGCAAAATTAAACTAGAAAACAATTAAAACTAAAATTAAACTCCAATCTAGCTAACACAAGAAAAGTTCAATGTTAACACAAAAATCAATCCCCGGCAACGGCGCCAAAAACTTAGAGCGTTGAAATTATAACATGCAATGTGTAGCAAATGCACTAGTCGCAAAAAGTAATAAAGTAATAAGTAAAGTATCTTTCCCACGAGGATTGTTTATTAAGCACTGATTTTCCTAGTTGTTGTCAAGTTCGAGAAAACGAAAAATATTGGATTTGCGGGAGAATTTTAAGCTAAGTGAAAACAAAATTTACTACGTACTTAAAAGGCTAATTAATGACAGTAAAACTAATTTGAGAGAAAATATCAATTAAGGCAAACGGTTAGGGTTTTGACTTCACTAGGAATTTATGAAATAATCTACAAATTATGCTACTTCTACACTCACATGCACGGATTATAAACCGGACTCCCTAATGTGTAAAACATACATTCTCAGACTATGTTTTCCTACTTCTCCCTATTAAGCTTCCGCACCCAACAAATTAAAGATTAGGAGTTCCAAGTTCGTTAAGCTAATGGAATCCTAAATGGATTTCATTGATTCTCAAACCTATCTCTAGCGTTCAATACAAAAATGGCGATTACCCTAAGAAGCTCATGCATGATTCATTTCTCAATCTCATCATGTTCAACAAATAAATTTAGTAAAACAAGAATAATCACACAATCCATGCAATAGAATGTAAAAGCAACAGTAATCTATTAATTAAACATAAAAATCCTAATTACATCAAAACCCTAACCCAAAGTGAGTTAGTTCATACTGAAATTAACACAAATAGAAATAAAAACAGTAAACAATGCATTCAACATGTTGGAATCAAGAGAAGAGAACAAAAATCTTCCCTATTTGATGAATCTAAAGAGTTTAATCTCCAATCTTCTCTTCTTTCTCCCAAAAATGTAGAACTCCCTAATAAAATGGCTAAGTTTTTCTTATATAGTCGGTCCAAGAAAACCTAAAACTCGCCTAAAACAAAACTGTGCGTTTTAATAAAAACTGGAACTTGCAGACTTCGCCGCGGCGAAGAATAAACTTCGTCGCGACAACAAGTTCCCGAGCATTTATCACCGCGGCGAACTGTCCTGAACAATTCTAAAATTACGGAATTTCCCTCCGCTTGCTTCCTTGCTTGAATCTTCAATCTTTGGTGCTCTCCAATAGAAAGAAGCTTCATAGTGCTTCTTCCTCGTTAACTTCTTCGAACCTCGAGATTCGCTTGCTTCTGGGTCCAGAAACTCAATTCCGCTCTTTATTTGCTCAAAGTGCACTTTTTGGCCTGAAACATAAAACGTATGAAATTAAGTTGTAATTCAGGCAAAAACGACATAAGTATCCAAAATCCGGCCAAAAAGCCTAGATAAAACGGTATAATCCTAGGATTATCAATGACCTAGTCTCTTATGCCAAACCATATAATCATTCGTATGTTTATCAGCAGAGAAACAACAAAGTTTAGGTATAGCAATAGAATTAACAACAGAGGTAGCATGAAAACAAACATGACAAGCAGCAGCATTACATGTAGAAGCAGGAAAATCAGAGTCATTATGAACACACCTATTTAATGAACGAGGTTCTGTTTTATTAAGCAAAGTGCTATTACAATGTAAGACAGCAGATTGTTCATTGATAGACACAAAATCTAACGAAACATCATTGAACTGAAGTTTTCCTATATCAGATTTATTGACATTTGATAGACACTTGGATGTAGTGTTGAGTTTAGCTAACGTAGGTATAATAGGTGGTAATAGTGAAGTGGAAATACAGTTTGATTGTTGAACAGAGCTGTCAACAGGTTGATTGACATTGGTTAAAGTAGACACATGCTTGGTGGAGGCTAGAAAAATGAGCTGTTGTCTAGAATCAACTGAAGGAATTGTGGACTGAGGATTAGGTTCTGAGGATGGAACATTCAGTTGATAAAGTCCTAATTTAAGTTCCCTTGGCAACAAAATGGCACTCGTTAACTTGTCCTTAACAACGCAGTAAGTTGCATTAAATTCTACTAAAACATTGTTATCTCTAGTAAATTTTGAAATACTTAGAAGGTTTTTGGTAATTTTTGGTATGCATAAAATGTGTTTAAGATGCAAACACTTAGAGTGTAATGTGATAGGTAAAAGTGTGTGATCAGTGTGAGAAATGGTTAGGAACTCACCTTTGCCAACTTGAAGTTGATCTTTACCCTCATAATTTTTGCTTACACTTAGATGACTCAAATTTGATGCAACGTGGTCTATGGCTCCAAAGTCCATAAACCAAATTAGATCAACAGGCGTAAATGAAGTAGCAAGAGCAGTAGATAGAGCTTGTTGATTGTGAGAAGATCCTAAAGAGCTATCAGAATGACTAATAGTAAAGTTAGGAGTGTGAGAGACGTGATGTCTTGAGCTAGTAGACACAAAATTTGATTGACTGCCTCCTTCAGATATTTGCTGGCTTGGTACTCCAAAGGCAGCATATTGATTAGTATTGCTGGAACTAGTATGAGGTGTAGTGTGAGTAGGAGAGTTAGAAACTTGTGGCTGAACATTGCCTTGATGAAAATCAGGATAAACTGAGTTATATTACTGTTGTGTAGAGAAGGAATCACCATAACAACCAGAGTATTGCTGAGAAATGTAGCCAGGAGGAGTGACATGCCATTATAAGCAGAGTTAAACTGATGATAACATTGTGTTGCTGAGTGTCCTATCTTGTTACAAAGCTTACAGATGATCTTTCCTCGACCATTTCCTCTTCCTCTGTTTCTGCCAAACACTACTAGTCCAAGAGGTCTAGGATGATAAAATGGAGTAACTACAAGTTGACCATATTGCTGTGAAGTGTAATTTTGTTTAGGATAGGGATGATTATAATGGGGATTGCCAGGTAAGGCTAGTGAGGGAACAAGTGTTTGTGAAGATTCAGAGGGTTGGAAACTCCGTTTACTTGGTTGATTGTCACAACCACCAGTATGTGTAACAATCATTGTATTAGTAGAGCTGTTGTATAGATCAACTGTATTGAACCTCTCAAGTCTAATTTCGTACTTTTGAAATAGGAATTGAGCCTCTTGTAAAGTAACAAATTATCAATTTTGGATTCAAGGCGAGGGGTAAGAGTCACAACTGGTGCATCGTGCTCAGGTTCTAGACCATCCAACACATGCTGCAAGAGTCCCTCATCTGTGATTACCAAACCAGTAGCTGACAAACTTTCTGCACTGTCCTTCATCTTCTTAACATAGTCACTTATAGCTAGATTTCCTTTTTGTGTAGTTTGCAGTAGATTCTTTAGATGTAAGGCTCTAGCTTTGGAGTCTGTTATAAACTCATTCTCTAAAACATGCCAAATCTCAGTTGAAAAACGACATTTTGACACATTAGCAAACATACTTTCTAAGATCGAAGCGATTAGCCAGCTCACCAAGAACTTATTCGTTCGTTTTCACAAGACATAGGCTGGATTGATTCTTTCATCACCTCCAATATGACCTAGGTCACTATCAGTTCCAGAATCAGAAGAAATGAGTGGCGGTGGACATGGAATTTGTCCTAAAAAATGATCCTCCAGCTCATGAGAACCAACTGTAAATAGGACTTATGAACTTCAAAACCTATTGTTGATGCTCAGCTTAAGCACCAACGAATTCTCACGTGTATAACGTTGATTGGCTGTTTAATACACATGAAAAAGGGAATATATAAAGCGAAATAAATGCAAAAGGGAGTTTTTTAAGTGGTTCGGATGCTAAGGTAGCAAGTCCTACGTCCACTGATTTGTATTGATGTTAAAGGTAATGGGAAGTCGCATCGCCCGGGCCTGACTTACATAAGTTAAAAAAGTAAAAAAAAGGTTTAAGGTGGAGAGAGAGATTTTCTTTGTATGAAAATGGCCGAATCCCCTTCTTAACGGCCGGGTCTTCATTTTATATCGATCAAGCGTATAATCATCACTAAATCCATGGTTTGGTGTGATTGTCGGGGATGTAATCCGGCTTTACGTCCCCATTATCCTTTTCCCTAAGCCGACATCGCATGACTTATTGCAAGGAAATGGACGCGTGAGCTCCATATCACTTGGCAAAGGTGTGTCCGACGTGGTGCGTGTTGCTCGACGGAGCAGTCACCCTTCATGTGACTTTCCCTTTCCCACGCCGCCTCCCTTTATTTTCCTATGGCATACCATGCCCCTGCCCCTGGGGGAAGGTTTTTGGGCCGGTCCAGGATCGACCTTGGAAACTAAGTCATATTGAGAGTTTTAGGTCGTCCCACTAACGTGACTGAGCTCGGTACGTAACTCCCCTTGGCTAACACGATCTCGCCTAGAATTCCTTTATGTGAGCGACTGATAATCTTCCTCCTTATGCGACTGGACTTTTGGGGGACGCCTCTCCGTACCTTTGAGATTCAATGAACTCCGTTTTACGCTCGTCCAGCCAAAGGCTTTCAGAGTGCGCCAGAGCGTGTCAGGCACATTAAATGCATTGTGCAATCGAATCGATGCCTTGAGCTTTGATTAGCTATGCATGTGCTGTGAAATGCAAATGACTCCATTATCACGCTATTTAAGGCTACGGGGGCGGGGGATTTCGACGGGAACGCGGGGGAGAGAGAGGGGTTGTCGCTTCGGGCCTTCCAAGGGTGGTAAATCTTCGTATTCTGCAATCCATATATAAAAACTTTTCATTTTTTTCCTGAGAGGTCACCGAGATTTCTTTCGCTTCAAGTGACAAATGTTTACACACCAGAGCAACTTTCTTCCGATCGGGCGCTGTGCAATCGGGAAATGGTTTCCGGCCTACTTCTGCATCTCGTAGAGTAAGGTTTTTCTTTTCCCTCATTTTTATTTTTGCACCTTTGGGTTTGGATTGGATAACCGCCTAGCTTGGGTCTCTCGCAGCTTCCACCTGAGACGTACGACGTCCGCCTATTGGATTCGAGCCTGTGGATGGCGCTCTAGTCACTTGTAGATTTTGGCCGGTGTCCTCTCGCCATTACATGGGACGAACACGCCGGCCCTAATAACGACCTGTGAGTCTTCGGCCTGATGTTCGTAGATCGGAATGGAACCTGCAACATCCGCACTCGACCCGAGGAAGGAGCCAAGTGTCCAGAAGGTCGCGCGAAGTTCCCATGACGCCCTAAACCCTGATGTCACTCCTGGCTCACTTCCGAGGAATATAAGCCCTAGAATAAGGATGCAGCTCTGATCATTCACGAGGTGTTCCTTCCGACCACACCTGCACCGCCTCGGGCGCCTTGGCCGATGGCCTTCGCCGCGATCTCTGAAGAGATCCTCGGTGGCCGGGTGGAGGGAGGATTCCCTTCCATCCTTTCGTATCAGTCGGTCCGGATCATTTCCGGGATCGCAGGATAATGCAATTGACGCCAAACGCGTATGTCATCGCTTATCGCGATGTACATCGCAGCAAGCGATGAGTGGCTTGGGAGAGCCAACCCGACGATGGAGCTTCTGTCGCCTTACTACCTTGGGCCCAAGTAAGAAAGTAGGGACAAGGACTCACTATTTGTCTCGGGCGATCCTACCATTGACCGCTGGGGATACATGTGCCTATCCCAAGAATGCATGGGGCCTCCGAGACAAAGTTCTTCTTTTTTCTTTTACGGACTTGCCATTGCCGTTTCAAAATCCAAGTAGGTTTTCTCTGTTGAGTTCATTATCGCGCCCGATCCATAATAACGACCTGATTTGTTTTGCAGCTAATAGAACGACCTAATATGCCGTTACCTGCAACCCTGCATGTGGCTTGTATCCTCAGAGGCCGGCCTTGACGAGGATAGTCGCGACGCCGAGGAAGCTTGCAGATAACCAGCAACTTGCGTAGATGCGTTTTTTCTTTTTTCAAGTATAAGGTAGTCGCGAACCTGTAAGGTGAAGTCATGCACGTTCCCTTCCCCTTCGTCGTAGAATGATTCCTGCTTACTAATGACCTTGGAATGCAGTATACGATGCCTTTAAAGGCGGAGTCCTGCAGGCATCCGCCGAGTACCTATTCGCTTTCCTCGATCGAGTGCAGGGCAGGGCGCGGGGATGGCCGTGTGCCCTGCCCCGACGCAGGCTGGTGGCAAACAGCTTCCAGGTTCCCTTCCCAACCCCGTGGCCCCCGCACAAGGAGCAACCAGTGGCGAAACAGCCGCCTGGGAGCGCCTAACCTGGCGCCTCTAGGCGGGAAGGCTCCTACCGCAGGTCGGGGAAGAAGAGGAAACAGCCTGGCGAGCCGAGGAGTCTCGAGATCATCCTGTGGAGGAGGCCCCTTTCCCCGAGGCTCGCTGCAGATCCCGGAGGTCGGGCCAAGGAGCCCTGAGCGAGGGCGGTTACGGTGACAAGGCGAAGGACGCGCCCTGCTTTCTAGACTCACCGGGGGTGTGTGGGCGAGTCTCCTGCGAGTTCGACAGCCGATTGTCTATGGCCGCAGTGCGAGGGCGGTCGTTTGAGTCCTACGACGAGTTTGCCGACACTTTCGGGCGATGACTCCGATGACCAGTCGTCTCCCAAAGATCCGAGCAAGGTAAACGATCCGTGCTTTAAAACTTTCATTCCCTGATTTTTCATTTCTAACTCATCTTGCTCGCAGGGGTTGCTTGCATGGTCGAGGATGGCCATGGAAAAACACGCGATTGGGGGTTCGTAAAGGGTTTGGGAACGAGAGACTGGATGGAGGAGGTCGTAAAGCCTAAACAGAGCTTGGTGCCTTTGGAAGCCTAAAGAATACAAGTATTCTTGCTGCAAACAGTATCTGAATCAAAAGGATGCCGCTTACGAACGGCGTTGGATTTCCAAAAGTGGAATCGATCTGCAGTGCAGGAGATTAAAGAACTGGCAGGACAACCGGCCTGCCTACTACCAAGAAGGTTGGAGAAAAGGACCAGAAATGCTTGAGCGGACTTTCGAATCTGGGCTCGGCTGAAATGAACAAGACATGGTGCCTCCCGAACAAGAAAGGCTAGCTCTTGAGGCCGAGCCCGTGTAGCAGTAGGAGAGTCGCTCTCCCGACGGGCAGTAAATGCAGACCGCCTC
This sequence comes from Pistacia integerrima, assembly GCA_026225825.1. Lineage (NCBI taxonomy): Eukaryota > Viridiplantae > Streptophyta > Magnoliopsida > Sapindales > Anacardiaceae > Pistacia > Pistacia integerrima. The sequence goes on along the minus strand of CM047745.1, from coordinate 9,227,723 downwards.
CCTGGGCAAGGAGATTGGAGGTGAAGGCCGCCGCGGACGGGCGATCGGATCCATCTACTCCCCGTGCAAGGAATCCCTCCCGCTTTGGACTTCTCCGACCTTCCGGAGCTCTCAAGCGCACCTCAGCATAGTGGTTATGGGGAGGATTTTCGACCTGTGGCTGTCGCGTACCGCCTGTGGACCCAACCAGCAGGTGGGTGGCTCCGGCTCGAAGGATGTCCCTGCATGCACCTTTCAGCGCTTAGAGTCGTCCCTTTATTGTAACTCGAGTCTTGACTTTTTCTTTTTATACATAAATGAAAAGACTTTCTTTTACAATTGCGCCGCTTTCTCATTAATATGCGCTATTTACAATTGTGATTTACATAAGGTTACATATAAATTCTTACATGCGAATGTAACACATGCGAATCTGCCCCCTTGCGAACAGAGTAATACCTAAAGGAAATTAACAAAAACTGATCCGAGTTCGCGACATCGATAGTATGGCCTGAGGTGTTCTCGCCTCCAAGCTCAAAGGGGTACCTTCCCTTGGAGCCGCTTCAATCTTTTGAGATGGTGTGGTCCCCTGCCCCTCCGATCACTTTATCGACCCTCCCGGCACGTGGACTTTCCCAAGCTTAGGCCCTTGTACCCCCGCACTCCCCGCTCTCTTTCGGGTCCCGAGGAGAATTCTTTCCCAGCACCTGTGTCCCCGACTGAAGCTCCCACCGGACCTTTCGAGTCAAAGAACCTTTTTGCTCGGCCGCCTTTGGGTAGGTCGCATCCTTAGGGGCAAGCCTTGCCGCGACGCCCTCTTCAACCAGGGTCCGCCCACTTGCTCATAAGTGCTGAAGTCGCCCCGCCAGAGCAGTCCCTCCGCCAAGAATCCGGTCCCGCCCACCTCTCCCCACAGGATCATCGCAGCTTTATAGGCCGAAAATGGGGTTTCCGAGGTGGAGGTCCTTGGAGCTTGTCCTGTACGCCCATAAAATCCCTCCCCGGGAGATCGTCGCCCAACCCTTGGCCCCTGCCCCGCCCAGCTTGGCCTTCGTGAGTGTGCTTGATGGTCTTGTTGATCGCTTCAACTTGGCCATTCGCATGGGCCGGCCCGGCGACCGAGGTAAATTTTTTTCCTTTTTTTATGGATGCCCTACCATAAGTAGAATTCGCTTTGAACTCCTCATTATCGAATTGCTTTCCATTATCCGAGACGAGGTGTGAGGAATTCCGCACCAACACACTATGTTCTTAAAAACGAAGTCCCCTTAGCTTCTTGGTCGTGATCACGGCTAGTGGGCTCCGCTTCACCCATTTTTGTAAAATAGTCTACCGCGACCTTACTGGCATACTTGACCCTCCCTTTCCAACCCTTTCCAGATGGGGGTTATAAGGTCGATCCCCCACATGGAAAACGGCCAATGGTCCCTGGGACATAGTAATCGCTCCGTGAGAAGCGGGCTCGTGGGAATGTTCGCGAATTCCACCGGCATTTGTCGTGACTTCTTCGACAAAGTCGTATGTATCTTCCTGATTCGGGGCCAATAATACCCTTCCGACGAAGAATCTTGTTCGCAAAGAGATCGGGTCACGTGTGGTTACCGCAGATTCCTTCATGGATTTCCCTCATGATGTAGTCTACTTCTTCACCGGTTACACATCGGAGGAGAGGGGCATTGAATCCTCTCCTGTATAACTTATCCCCGATGAGTGTGAAACGAGCGGACCTTACTCGGGCAGACCCTTCTAGCCTCCCCGACCTTGTCGCTAGGCAAGGTCCCATCCCCGAGGTAGACCGTATAATGGGAGTCATCCAGAATCTGGGCCGAACCACATTCACTACTGCCTCTCCTGATCGATAGTTCGGAGCATCAACGAACGAACAGAATTCTATCGTGAGCCTCAGAGTCTAACGATGAGGCTATCTTTGCCAAGGTGTCTACTATAGAGTTGCTTTCTCCCCGGGATCCGAGCAATTTCAAAGTGCTTAAACGATTTTCTGCAGGCCTTAGCTTCTTTCTCGTAATGACCATGTTCCCTTCCTGGCTTGGTATTCCCTAGAACGGTCAATCTTGACTACCAAAGATGGGAGTCGCTATAAACACTGATCGTTGCAGGGGACTCCATTTCTTTGGCGTAGTCGCAACCCTTCCCGCGAGCAGAGCCTTCGTATTCTGACTCATTGTTGGTCGCCTTAAACCCTCCCAAACCTTGAGAATATTGTGCCCAATTTCTCGACCCTAGGGGCTCACTTTGTGGAGTAAGACCCTCCCGCACTTCATTTTCTTTTCTGCTTTGATGACCACAACGTAGAGGTTCCAGTCGGATGTGTTCGAATAGTTTCTTGCCCTCCCGATTCTTCGCTTGACTCGTTGCTCGCTTCCGGGAGATAGGAAAATTCCGAGATGAAGTCTCAATACGCCTTTTCTTTTATGGTCGACTCCGGCGTATACTTTAGGTCGAATCGCTACCTTCCATGGCCCATTTGAGCGCTTTTACCCGAGGCCTTTGGTTTCGGAGGACCTGTCTCGAGGGGGTAATTTGTCATTACATTGATCGGGATGGGCATGGAAGTAAAGTCGCGTTTTAGTTTCTCGGACGCGACTGCAGGCAAAAGCTAGTCGCCCTCCCCATTTCCTGGGATACCGCATCTCGCATCCGATAGTACGCCACTTGCATAATATATTGCCACCGAGCTTTTTCCTCTTCCCGTATTAAGCCGCACCGGACCCGCGGAACCGAGACACGATGTGTAGATGAGCAGATTTGTGGAAGAGGTTTATGAGGAGAGGTGGCTTCCCAAGATGCTCTTTATACTGAATGCCTCGCCGCATTCTAAGTCCACTCCAATTTCTTATCGCCTTCTAAGATTGAAGAATGGTAAAACGGGGCCTGGTCCTGCTTAGCCTTGTTATGAAGCGACCGAGTGCCGCTTATTCGCCTGCCTTCGCACTCATGACCTCGCTTTTTGCTGGGTCGGGCTCTCCATATCGAAAGCGTAGCTTGAATCTTTTCTGGGTTTACTTCTATGCCCCGGTGATTGACCATATACCAAGGAATTTTCCGACGATACCCCGAATGAACACTTGAGAGGGTTCAACTTCATTCGTAGAGCCGGGAGTATGTCAAACATCTCTCGCAGATGCGTAATATGTTCTGAGGCGCACTCCGGGATTTGACCTTAAAGATGTCGTCCTACATAGATCCATTGTCCTCCCAATTTGGCCCTTTCTGAGAACATTCTGTTGACCTAACCTCCTCAGGTCGTGACCCTCCCGTTCATTCCCGTGGTTCAAGGGTGGGCATTACTCTCAGCAAGTGATTTGTGTCCCCCGATCCAGTAATGAAGGTCAGATAGCTCCTCATCCTCGGCTCATACGATCGGGATTTGGTTGTATCCCGAGTATGCATCCATGCTTAATGTCTCTGGTAAACCGTCCCTGCCTGGCATCAACGATCGGTCAATTCTTGGCATTTTTGGGGGAACTGCCTTTCATTCAAGTTGCTTTGTTCTGTGTCAAGTCTACGTAGGTTTGCCACTTGCCATTTCCCGGCTTACTTTGCCAGATCGGGTTGGTCATTTGTACCCTGTGTCGGGTAGAGCCTCTCTCAGAATGATCCATTTCTTATAAGGTTCTCCTACTTGACGATTTTAACGCCTGGCGTATCGCTCCGATCCATCGCCCTTCTTCTTTTGGCGAATCGGGTCTAGCTTCATTCATGACACGCCTCGTGGAATGGCAGATAACGTCCTTGGACCGATCCCTCACCATATCCGCATGCGACTGTGCGAACACATCAATGTTCTCCTTCAACTTAAGCTTACCAACTCAATAGCGAGTCAGGGGTTGAGATAAAAGCCTTCCGATCTTTTAGCATTCGCGGCTTCTTTTGGATCAACCGACACTTCGGACAAATCCTCAACCGGCCGCCGGGAGATTTCCCAATTCCTGTGGATCTATATTATCCTCCACGACCAGCCGTGGCTCGATCCGCCTGATCGCTATCACCTGGCTGGGCGTACACCCGAAATGCCCTTCCCTTTGTTCGGCCATTTCCCGACCGCTTACGTAGCATTCGCGATGATGCGCCTCGCGACCCTCCCGCTACCTCCCCTCCCTATCCCCGATGGAGTGGGGAACTTCATCTTGCGATGATAAATAAAAGTGATCGCCTTTCAAGGTTCTCAGCAGTGGGTCGCCCTAGATTCCTGGTATTGAAGGCCGACGGGCACCCACTACTACCAAGAATTCGTGAACCCTTCCCTAGTCACCTCGGGTCCGTAATCGCCTGAATCCGTGGATCGGGTTGGGAGCTGGATTGTTCCTACGGGGATCAGTGATCCTCAGAAAACCTGCATGCAGGCATCGAGGCGCCTTGTGTCGGCCTCCTCGACAGTTCAGGCTTCTATCGCGACTTGAAATGTAATGTTCATGTTCAAGGCCCTGGCTCGTTGTCCACAAGCATTCTCGCAGACATTATGACACCCTATCAGGTGTGACTGTCAGAGTGCCCTCGTGTGGGTGGTGCAAGCGAGCCGCCTCCTTCGCAGAGAAGGTGATTGGTTCCTTCCTTCCCGCTTTCGAGGTCGCTGATGATGCTGCATGACCCCTGATTGGGTCATGATGTGCTTCCCGAGCATACTCGGCTGCCCGCCCGCCGCTGCCAGTTCCCTGGGCCGAGGTGCGACCTCCAAAATCAGGTTCACAGGGCTGCACTCCGCCGCGATCACGCCGCTTTTTTCCTTCGCCTCCCTCTTGGTTTTCTTTTTTGGGAGTCATCAATGTACCTTCCTTGAAGTGCCCTTCTTGATAAGCTCTTCGAGTAGCTCGCTTTTAGAGCCCTACATTCATCAGTTGTGATGCCCATGTCCTCCCGATGGTAACGGCAGTATTTCTGTCAGCTTTCAGTCCAGAGTGTGAGTTTTACGGGCTGGGTTCCCCCGCTCACCGAAGGCAGGTTGGCTTGGCCTTCCCCTGGATTTGTCGAGGATCACTGGATATGGACACATTCAACGGTTGGAGTGTACCTCCGAGTCCTGTCATGGCCGTGACGGGGACGGGGATGTGAGCATAGGATTTTTTTCTGCCAGTAAGTGGGTTTCTTCCTTTTCGCCGATCGTCATTGTCTCCTTTGCGTATCAGCCTTTACCTCGTTGTCTCCCCGACCTGCACATACCTACTGGAGGTGCCATGATCGCGTAATAAATGCCGCCTAATGAGTTCTCTATTCGGAGATATTTTTTCAGCCAGTCGTAGAATCGGGGTGAGGGAAATATCATCCTCGCCTGCTAGCCTCCTTCCACAGTGCTGGTTTAGGCGTGGGCGAACTCCGGACTTTATTAGAGTTCGGATGGACTCTTCTCGGGGCACGGGCCACCTTGTTGAGTTCCCCTGTGGAAGCGGGATCAACGTAGATCTCAGGATTCTGCTCTTTCTTGCCTTATGTTGCCGAGGTAGCTCAAAGGCATTGAAAATTTCCGGCTTGGCTTGGAAATGCCGCAAGAATGTCGTGGCTCATCGAGGCCACGAATCGATCGATCCTTACTGGAGCGACCTTAGCCACCGCTTCCGTGGAGAAGTCAGGGCCACACACAAACAACGGAGACTTCGCAGAGGTCCGAAACCTCCCGATCAGAGCTCCATCGGTCGTTGAACTCATATAAATGATCCTCGCGATCATAGTTTCCATCAAACGGCCGCATATCTGCATCCTCAACCCTCCCCGCGGGAGTGGGGGCGGCGCAAGACTTCCGAGAAAATGGGACGAGAGGCGACTGCGCCTGCTGCTTTGCCGCTCCTTAACATGTCCAGAGCTCGCTGCAGCTCCTCAATTTGCGGTAATGGAGCCAATTGGGGGTTGCTTTCACCCGTGCAAGCCCCGCCTTCCCTGTGTGGTTTAGGAAAGTCCGAGATCGGATTCCTCCTCCCGCCTCACCGGCGTCTGGGGCCGCACTTGACACACGCCGATCAGAGGCGTGAAGACGATGGGTTGTTCTGGGGCACTTTCACGACCCTCGCGGTGGTATGGACCGCCCCGCGAGGTGTGGGGGGCCACCCGCATAACGATCGGGATCGCTTTGCTGGTGGTGATCGGAATCACCATGTTCAGCATTTTTGCTCGGGTTTGCCTGCGACGTGGCATGGGACAGCTCGGGATCCACTCTTTCACCGAGCCTCAGCTTTGCCGATACCCCCGCTGGGGCACCTTTTATGTTTGCTGGTCCTTGGGAGCCCGTAGGCTTACTTTTGCCACTTGCTTACCCTCTTCAGCCTCACGCTAGCGAGCTGCGTGCAGACGGGCTATCGCTTTGTTGCGCGCGACTGTAGGCGTTTTTGGCGGTTGTACCGCTCCGGCTCTCGTAGATGACATGCCTTGGTCCAAACGGTCCAGCCTGCTGACCGGGCTCAAGAGTATTGTCAAACCTCCTGTAACTTCGATGGCAGGTCCAGGGCTATGGGCAGCTGGGGTATTCCCTCAGCATTTTGCGAATCCGGGAGGTATGTTGGAAGGGGTGTCCCTCTGGGCCAGGGGGATTCCTTCAAAGATGCCTGGGTTCCCCGCCAGTTCGGGACATGGCCATCAGAGCCGTGAGACCAAGAGGTCAAAGATTCTCCCGATGAAGGGTAGACACTAAATCGCCCTCCTTCTAATAAGCCAAACCTGCTGATGCTCACCTTGCACCAACGAATTCTCACGTGTATAACGTTGATTGGCTGTTTAATACACATGAAAAAGGGAATATATAAAGCGAAATAAATGCAAAAGGGAGTTTTTTAAGTGGTTCGATGCTAAGGTAGCAAGTCCTACGTCCACCGATTTGTATTGATGTTAGTGGTCGTCGCGATCAGGGCCGACTTACATAAGTTAAAAAGTAAAAAAAAAGGTTTACAGGAGAGAGAGATTTTCTTTGTATGAAAAATGGCCGAATCCCCTTAATGAAGGGGTCTTCTTCATTTTATATCAGACTGAAGCGTATAATCATCACTAAATCCATGGTTTGGTGTGATTGTCAGGATGTAATCCGGCTTTACGTCCCATTATCCTTTTCCCAAGCTGACATCGCATGACTTATTGCAGGGAAATGGACGCGTGTGAGCTCCATATCACTTGGCAGTCCGACGTGGTAGAGGTTACTTCGACGAGCAAGTCACCCTTCACGTGACTTTCTCACGTCAGCCCTTTATTTTCCTGGGCATAACACCTATAATCGTTTCTTGTGAGTTTAGGATTGATTACTTGTAATGTTGAAGCAAGAACAGATGTTATGCGATTTGTGGCAGCTTGATTTGTGGCAGCTTGTATCATCTCTTCAAGGCTGCTAAGCGACTGAGAAGAGGATCGTGAAGCTTCAGCCATTGACACAAGTCAAAGCTCTGATACCGTGTAAATCTTGAAGCAAAGCAAAATGAGAAAAAATGGAAAAACAGAGAATGAAAGACGGAGAGCAATTTGGTGAATCAGTGGATTCTTTTCATTGATTCTTAACTAAATACAAATTTGGATTCAGTTCCATATTTATACAAAAGAGCTACAGTAACTAACTTATTCATTACATTGAAAACGACAGCGTACATGGCTTTATTTAATTCATTTTCACTGCATTGCAAAACGGCAGCATAATGTAACGTTTTGCAGCTCCACTTCGGTCAGCAGTCTTCATTGACTCTGAATTCTACTTTGGGCAACAGTCATCATTGACTCTGGACCAATAAATACATGCAGTTTGAATTCCAGCTAAAACTAATCGTGCTTTGCTAATTTAGTAAGTAGGAAAAGAAAATGTGACTACCATTTCCTATTTCTTTTTCTGTTCTTTTCAGTTTTTTATTTTTATTGAAAAAATAAACAAATTGAAAACAGTGAATTGTGACTAATTAACTTTTATATAAATATTTAAAATACAATAAAATTTAATCAATATAATATTATATACCTTTTCCATGACTCTTGACATAAAAATCTTTCTTAACAGCAGATTTATTGAAAAAAATGAAAAGAAATTGAGAGTATTCCTAAATTGCTAAAGTTTCACACAGGTAAGAACAAAACTTAATTGAATGGTGTTTATTATATTATCAGTGTTAATTACAACAAAATGTTGAATACTTATAGTAACAGATTTTGATTATAACCACCAGGAGAAATGCTTCAGCTCGAGCACCTACTCAACATCAAAGAACAAAATTACAGCATTATACATCTTGATTCGTCGACGCATAAATTTAAAATATTTGAGGTGGAAAGTGAGGTAACATTTACCCATACATTTTGAAGGGGTAGACTTTATTGTTTAAAAGGACTCGAGTCTTTTAAATCTTTGAGGTTGTTGTTCCTGGTCGTTGTCATCATCCTTTGAAGCTAAGTTGAAGCTTCGCTTAGCTGGGGCAACATCTATAATTGGGTTGAACTCATTCAGATCTTGCTTATATATTGGATGTGCCCTGCACCTTATCACCTCCAATCCTCGGCCTCTTGTCCTTTCAAATAAAAACTTAATGTGACCAATTATCTTTTCAAATGAAAACTTAATATTATTATATTCGTCCTCCAACCTATTTCCAAATGAATTCTCAGGATACAAATAGAGTAGCCAAAGATGCTCTGATATGGCATGGCCGGAATTGTCAATAAAGTTAGTAATAATACTAAGAGGCAATTTTTTTCCATCAATCTCCACACAACATCCAAACGTATAAGAGTCATAACTGGGAGGACAGGCACATGTTTATGGACAGCAAAAACAAAACACACAATATATCCCGTCAACTTATTATCAAACAAATCGGGAGGCCTTTCTGTTCTAATTGAATGACCCTTACTTTGATGCCTCAACCACTCTGGAAGTTTACTTCCAGGAACAATCATGCTAAATTTTTCTCTTGGGTCGGGTCCTGCTTGTACCCAGAATTCATAAAAAGAAACGTCAAAATTTTATAATGTTTCATGCATAAACATGAGAGAGAGAGAGAGAGAGAGAGAGAGAGAGAGAGAGAGAGACCTTAAGGAACCTGTTATGCAATCAACCAACAAACAAACACAAACCACAAAGAAAACAAGAACAACACACAATCAACACAGGATTTTTACCGTGGTTCACTTGCCCTATTTGAGCAAGCTACATCCACGTTGAACTCCGAAAAAGGGGAGTTCGCTGCACTATGATTAACCAAACAACCACTAACACTCACGACTACAAGAATACACCAGAAACCCCAAATCAAACAACTCTGATTCAAACCCGTAACCTGCCCTATGAATACTCTAACCTGGAATTCCTATACCAAGAACACAGATGTTCTTCCCTTGACTGATTATCCCACACCACTCAAGAAGCAACAGACTACAACAGAAATCAGACCCAAAAATTATCAAGAACCCTAACAAAACGATGAACACGAAAACAGGCTCTCTTTCTCTCGTTTGATCTGCAGTTTGCGCGAAGACTCTTTCCTTTTATAGTGTTGACTTGTGGCTTGTTTTCATTTGTTGGATTGTCTCTGAATCAGCGATCAGGATTATCTTAGAGCTGTCTCAAAATGACACCATTCCACTAATACTTAGTACGACGTCGTTTCTACATTCGCTCACAACAATCTCCACCTTGAATGCTGGAATACTCACAATGCAGCAAACCCAACTAGTTCCCTCATAGTTCTAATCTTCACAGGTTATCTCACATGCAGCAGGTTCAAGCTGTGCTTGAACTTTGCAGGTGAGACAATCTTGGTTCCCATGTCTACTGGATTATCCTCAGTGGATACTTTTCTAAGATCAATTACCCCTTGGGTTACTAAGTCCCTGACGAAGTGGAAACGAACATCCGCATGCTTAGTCCGCTCATGATAGACTGGATTCTTGCTGAGATGGATTGCACTCTAGCTATCCGAGAATACAGTAACCTTACCATCAGTCAGCTTTGCTTCAGCTAACAATCCTTGCAGCCACACAGCTTCCTTAAACACATCAGCAATAGCAATATACTCTGCTTCAGTTGATGAGAGAGCAACAATAGGTTGAAGCTGTGACTTTCAGCTAATGCAATTTCCTCCAAGGGTAAAATAATATGAAGTTGTGGATTTCCTTGTGTCTTTTTCACCTGCAAAGTTAGAGTCTACAAAACCCACCAATTCAAGTGTATCATGCCTTTTACAGAAATTTAAACCAACATTCAGAGTACCATTAATATACCTTAATACTCCCTTTAAGGCAGTCCAATGCTCACTGCCTGGATTTGCCATAAATCTGCTCAGTAAGGAAATGGAATAGGACAGGTCTGGTCTGGTGCTGATCATCCCATACATCACAGATCCAACAACATTTGCATAGGGAACAAATTCCATTTTGATTATATCAAATTCAGTTTTAGGGCATTGGCTCTTGTTTAACACAACATGATTTACAAGAGGCATAGACATTGGTTTTGAATCAACCATACAAAATTTAGACACTAATTTTTCTAAGTAAGATTTTTGCCTAATGATTAGTTCATGAATACTCATGTTCTTGGTAATGTCCATTCCTAGGATCCTTTTTGCATTTCCTAGATCTTTCATGTCAAATTCTGACCTAAGCTTTCCTTTTAACTCATGAATTTTAGCCTTAGACTTACTAACCAGCAACATATCATCCACATACAGTAAGAGATAAACAGTCAGATTCTGATTCAAATTAAAATAGAAGCAGTTGTCATCTACTCCTAGTGTACCCTATACTTACAATAAAATTGTCAAACCTCTTATACCACTGTCTTGGGGACTGTTTCAGTCCATACATTGATTTGTGCAAGATGCACACATGATCAGGGTTTTTAGGGTCAATAAAACCTAGAGGTTGGCTCATGTAGATCTCTTCTTCTAAGTTACCATGCAAGAAGGCAGTGGTAACATCCATCTATTCTAGCTCAAGGTTATAATGGGCAACTATGGAGAGTATTAACCTAATGGTTTTATACTTGACTACTGGGGAAAATACTTCATTGAAGTATATTCCCTCACGTTGGGTATAACCCTTACCTACTAGCTTAGCCTTATACCTAGGAGGATCAGTAGCTACAATGTCCTCTTTTATCTTACACAACCATCTACATTTTATTAGTTTCTGGTCCTTGGGTTTGGGAACCAAGGACCAGGTTCTATTTACCTCAAGAGACCTCATTTCCTCTTCCATTGCTTCCCTCTATTTTTCCCTTTCCTTGGATTTCATTGCTTCTTCATATGAATCTGGTTCTGTTCTTTGAATCCCTATACCTGCAAGCAAAGCAGTATATATCAGTTCAACATAAGAAAATCTGGCAGGGGGTCTTACCTCTCTTCTTATTCTATCTCTGGCAAGTTGATAGTGTTCCAGTTGGGCATCTGAGGCTCTGGAGCATCTGCTCCAGGCTTTTTCACTATCAGATCCAGGATCATCTGGTCCTGGTTGGTTTTCTAGTGCTTGTTCCTCATCAGATTGAGGTGGTTCAGCCTGCTGACCCACAGGCTCCACCTCAATTGTTGTAATCTCATATGGATTCTGTGTATGTTCAGATGGGGTGTGGTTAACAGTGTTCTGCCTAGTGGCTTTACAAGGGAACACCCCTTCATTAAAGACTACATCCCTGGAAATAATGATTGTTACCCCTGGTGAATCTCTGTCCCAGAGTCTGTACCCTTTGGTACCAGTTTGATATCCTAGGAATACACACTTAGTGGACCTAGGCTCTAACTTTCCCCCCACAGTATGTGCATAGGCAGCACACCCAAAAATTCTCAAATGACTTAAACCAGGCTTTCTCCCAAACCACACTTCTTCAGGAAATTTAAAGTTTATGGCAGTAGAAGGACTCATATTTATCAGATAGGCTGTAGTGGACAAGGCCTCTCCCCAAAAGGTATTAGGTAAACTTGAAGTGAACAGCAAGCATCTAACTTTTTCTAGGAGAGTCCTATTCATTCTCTCAGCTACTCCATTCTGCTGAGGGATTCTTCTTACTGTTCTATGTCTTAGGATTCCTTGCTCACTACAAAACTTATCAAATTTAGTGTTACAGTACTCTAATCCATTGTCACTCCTTAGAGTTTTTACCTTTCTGTCTAGTTGGTTCTCCACTAGGGCTTTCCACTCTTGAAACCTAGACAGGGCCTGGTCCTTAGTTCTAAGGGTGTATATCCACACTTTCCTGCTAAAATCATCTACAATGGACATAAAGTAACTACCGCCCCCATGAGACCTCACTTTCTTAGGCCCCCATAAGTCTGAATGTATGTAGTCTAAGCATCATTTGGCCAGGTGTATGCCCTTAGGGAAACTGACTCTGTGATGTTTTCCTAAAATACAGTTCTCACAGAACTCTAGGGTTGAAACAGTATCCTTTCCTAACATCCCCTGGTTATTTAGGATATCTAATCCCCCCTGGCTCATATGTCCCATCCTAAGGTGCCATCTTTCAGTTACTGACATATTTGAGGTGACTAGGGCTAAACTTAGACAATCAGAATAGTATTCTCCACATAGGATGTATAACCCATTCCTTTTTTCTCCTTTCAGGATAAGATTCTAGTTTCTATACACATTTAGCCACCCATTTTCGGCTCTGTAACAACACCCTTCCTCATCTAAGGTTCCTAAGGATATGAGGTTCCTTTTGAGTTCTGGAATGTACCTAACATGGGTAAGTTTTATTAGTTTCCCACTATAAAGTCTGAGAGTTATGCTACCTCTACCTTTAACCCTACAGGCATTGTTATTCCCCATGCAAACACTCTCCCTATCATATTTCTCAAAGTCTTGAAACCAGTCCCTATTGGGGCTCATATGGAATGAGCACCCAGAGTCTAATACCCACTCTTTTGTATTGTCAGAAACAAAGACAGTAAGCACCTCTGTTTCTTCAACTAAGTGTTTGGTTGAGGCTAGGTTACTCTCAGTATTTCCCTGTTTTTGTTTCTTAAGCCACTCAAAGCAATTCTTCTTCAGATGACCAGTTTTATTACAGAAGAAGCATTTTCTAGACTTTGCCTTATGCCTATTGTTCCATTTACCCCGTTTCTTGTTTTTGGACCCTTGGCTAGGTTGACTTCCTTTAACAGATTGAAAGGTGTCTGGTTTTCCCCTAACTAACAGGTTACTCCCATTTCGTTTTTGGACCTTTAACTCAAGTTCTTTAGCCTTAAGACCAGCCACAATCAATTCAACACTAGGGACAGTACCGAAGTACTAAAGTGCATTCTTAACTACAAGATAATCCTCAGTAATGGAATTTAGCAGTATCATGGCTAAGCTAGTTTCTCCTAATTCCTGATCTGTGCCATTTAAAATTAAGGTCATTTTGAGGAATTCATCTAGGTTCTACTCTATTGTCTTGTTACTGTCTATTTTATATGAAAATAAAGCACCCTTAAGAAATGCTAAATTTGGTGCAGATTGAAGAGAATACAAGGTTTCGAATTTACCCCATAAACCTAGAAGGGTTTCGATTCCATCAACCTTTCTCAGTACGCTGTCTGAAAGGTTCATCACGATCAGATTGTAGGCTTCTTCGTCAATCTCCTCCTTCTTCGTCAATCTCCTCCTTCTTCTTCAGGTTCTTCTCGGACCACTTCTTGGGATCCTTCTCTAACGCAAGACCGACTTTGTTGTGTGAAAGCAAAGCTTTCATTTTTTTCTTCCAACTCCCGAAATCGATCTTCCCATTATATTAGGAGATCTCCATTCGGGTGGTGGTATTTGACATGGTTTGTGATGGATTTTGTGTTTAGGAACGAAAGATTAAGAGCCTGAAAAAGATCTGACTCTTCACAACACAACCCACAGAAACCCTAATTTGTGTTTCCCTTGGTTTGATTTAGACTAGTTGACCTCAGATTGGCCTTAGCACCCCCAATACGACCAAGAAACCCAAGATATGAGAAAACCCCCAAATTTGAGAAACCCTAATTGGTTCGATCTGAGGAAACCCTAACCCTAGCACTCGAATATTATCACCTAATCGAATGATGGCTCTGATACCATTGTTATGCAATCAACCAACAAACAAACACAAACCACAAAGAAAACAAGAACAACACACACAATCAACACGGGATTTTTACCGTGGTTCACTTGCCCTATTTGAGCAAGCTACATCCACATTGAACTACAAAAAAGGGGAGTTCGCTGCACTATGATTAACCAAACAACCACTAACTGTCACGATTACAAGAATACACCAGAAACCCCAAATCAAACAACTCTGATTCAAACCCGTAACCTGCCCTATGAATACTCTAACCTGGAATTCCTATACCAAGAACACAGATGTTCTTCCCTTGACTGATTATCCCACACCACTCAAGAAGCAACAGGTTACAACAGAAATCAGACCCAAAAATTATCAAGAACCCTAACAAAACGATGAACACGAAAACAGGCTCTCTTTCTCTCGTTTGATCTGCAGTTTGCGCGAAGACTCTTTCCTTTTATAGTGTTGACTTGTGGCTTGTTTTCATCTGTTGGATTGTCTCTGAATCAACGGTCAGGATCATCTTGGAGTTGTCTCAAAACGACACCGTTCCACTAATACTCAGTACGACGTCGTTTCAGTATTCCCTCACAACATAACCCTTTCAGCATTGAAAACATCAAATCTTTGCCATGAAACAAATTCAAGCAATTTACAAAAGAAATAGTTAACCACTTCGAATTGTATGACGTTACTTCACTCGCTAATACCTTAAGCGAAGCACAACCATTTGCTACTAATCCCTTCAGACTGGATGGTGGTTCTGGTAGAGATTGAAGTTTCTTGCAATCTTCCAAGTAAAGATATTGAAGCTTTGAAAGATGATTGATAGTTACAGGCAGTGAAACAAAATTATTTGTGCTTAGAGTTAAATCTTTTAATGAAGATAAACTGGAAAAAAAATCGGAGAAGATTGCTCCTTCCCCAAGATTACAGTTACTAAGATCCAATCTTGATAAGGAACACCAATTTGACAAAGAAGGCAACACCAGAGCCTTAGAATCTAAACGTCTTCTTAGCATTAAACAACAAGATTTTGATGTTGGTCCTTTGCATCCATGAAAAGATAGCACTTTGAGATTCTTCATAAAAAAAATGGATGACACTGGTTGTCTGATAGCAGTTTCACTTAGATCAAGCTCCACCAAACTTTCAAGTTGTCCTTAAGTTTCTGGTAGATGTTTGAGTTTGGAGCAGCTAGAGAGATTCAGAGTTCTAAGAGATTCCAAACCATTAATAGTACTGGGAAGAGTCAGTATATTATTGTTTGTTAAAATCAACTCATTAAGTCCACTTAGAAGTTCAATTGACAGTGGCATGTCTTTAATTGCAGTTCCATCAATACAAACATACCTTAAATGTTTCATACTTCCCCCAATCTCTGGAAACTTCTTCACTTTTGGACAACCAGAAATCTCAAGTTTTTGAAGAGATTCCATGTGAATCTTGCTTGGAAGAGTTGTAAGATTAGCACAATTACTCACCTTTAAATACAAGAGCTTCTTGTAAACTAGCAATAAAGGAGAACGAATCCCATGCAAACTTAGACATCCCTTAACTACCAATGCCTCAAGATATGGAGCCCATGTGATGTCTGGTACTTCATTGAGACTTGGACAATTTTCGAGACAAAGGGATCTCAACGTGTTCATAGGCTGTTGAAAACAAAAGGCGTTGACAAAAAAAAATTTCTTATCATAATTTATCACATTAATAGAAAGATGAATAATATATAAAAGAGTAAATGATTACTCATTGACACAAAAAAATATATAAGCATATAACTAAATCAGTCTTACTTTGATTCCTCTCCATACTTGTTCGAGACGGCTACCATTCATTTCAAGTTCAACAATTTTATTAGGTTGCAAACTTGATGGCAAGGATTTGAGGGGATACCCATGCCAATCTAGTAATCTTAGCTCATTGGAAAGGTAATCAAGATTGTCAAGTTGTACATTGTTGATCTTGAGTAATCTTAGATTGATCATCTTCGAAAAAGCTTCAGCTCTACACTGCACTTGTTCTTTAGGATATTCAAGTATTATTCCTTCAACTAGTTCGCTGCCCTTGAAAAATATTGAAAGTAAAAAGATAAGAACAAAATAGCAAGATATAGAACTTAACTGGTTAAAAATTATTGATATATGAAGTTAAAACAAAATGTTTCCTACTAATTTGCTTACCGTGTTTCTTGTCAGCACATGGTGAATATCTATTTCCTCCCACTTCTCTTTCCTGGTTCCTTTGGAGATTCTCTCTTCACAATCTATTGACCCATTTCTTGCAATAAATCATGCATCCACAGTCGGCTCTCTTTTAAAGTTATGAGAGATTTATCGGTCAGAACACGTAATCCAATAGTTGGGTAAAACTCACAACTGTCAAAAAATCTTGTCACATAATCCTAATTTTTCCCTTTGAAAAAACATGCAATGTCGAGAAACATACTCTTCTTAGTTTCCTTTAGTCCATCAAAGCTAATTTGTAGTCTATCAAGAATCTCTTTTTAGAATCTTTTTGTAATCTTTTTAGCGCATCTTCCCATTCATCTACAGTTTTCCCATATAAAAATGAACCCAAAACTTCAAGAGCTAAAGGAAGATCACTTGCGTATTTTATGGCATGCTTAGAAAGCTCCACATAGTCATTCATAGGTTGATAGCTTTTGAAAGCTTTCAAGCTAAAGAGTCGACGAGCATCTTCGTCATTTAGTTCCTCAACTTCTTACATCTCATCCACTTCACATAGCAAGCTTTTATCTTTTGTTGTTATTATGAGTCTACTTCCTAAACCAAACCAATCGCGTGATCCAATTAATTTATTTAATTGATTTACATGAGCTACATCATCTAAGACAACAAAAACCTTTTTATTTTGTAGCCTTTTTCTTATTTCACTGATTCCACTATCAACATCCCATATGTTAATATTTGTTCCTTTTAGAATTTGAGAAATAAGCTATTTATGTAATGAAACCTTATCACCTTTTTCTGAAATTTCTCTAACATTGGCTAGAAAAGTAATACCTTCAAATTGTGGGGAAATCGAATGGTAAACAACTTTTGCAATTATTGTCTTGTCTATTCCCCCTATCCCACATATCCCTATTATATGAACATCGCAAGACCCCACATCTATAAGCATCCTCAATTTCTCCAAACATGAATCTATTGCCACTAAGTCCTTGAGATTCATATATGTTGAAAAAATTATTTTACTTGATATTTCCTTGACAATTTCTTGAATAAATTCGGACTCATGCCTAGGGAGCGAAAAAAAAAATTCAGAAGTTATTATACCAATCATCTATTGGTATAATATACATAAATGGTATACCATGTACATATGAATGAACTCAATTTCATTTTTTTTTTTTTTTTTAAATGTAGTTGGAGATAGGAGTTTGTTAAATGGAAGCTTGAAACAGTGCCGTTTTGAGTAAATAAGGACGACGTCGTTTTAGGCAAGCTACCAGATAAATCCTGACCGCAGGATTCACTCTAGATCTAACGGCCAGAAAACAACCACTTAGTCAACCATATATAAACTCACTTTTCTGCAGAAACAAAGATAGAACACTGTAGGGTTTCTCTGTGAGATTGAGGAGTTAGGGTTGAGAATGTTTCTTGCTGTTGTTTGTGTAATCAGGTTTGAGTGGTTAGGGGTCTTAATCATTCGGGTGAGAGTGTTGTTCTCTCGGGTTATGGATTCTCAATGGGTTTCTCTTTGGCTGATTACAGGTTATATTGTATGGGTTATTTGGGTGTTTGTTTGGAAGTGTTGTAATCTTGATTCTTTTGGTAATAGTAAGTGCAGTGAGCTCATATCTTTCCTGAACTCATCGTGGATGTAGCTTATCCAGAAAATGATAAGTGAACCACGTTAAATCTTTGTGTTGTTCTTGGTGTTCTTGTTTGATTAACTGTGTGATTTAGGATCTGTGTTTGTGCTGAGTTGAGTAATAGAGTTAAATCAAATTTAATGATAAATGTTTAATGTTGTCAAAATGTCAATGCATATAACTTCTACATAATAAAGCTATTCTTTCCTTCCTAGATAGATATGCAATATGCCTTAGAATTTACTATTCCCCTCTTTATAATAGTCTTTATGTATGCCTATACCTCTTATTTGAATATTAGCATGTTTCTTCATTGATCAAAATTCTATGTATGTTAAAAGAAGTTTCTAAAACTTAACTTTCTGTATTGAATTATTCATCAATTTTTACATGAACAACTCACTCCTTATATACAAAAGGCAAAAGCTACTAACTAATATAGAAATTGGACTAACCACCGGTACTAACTGCACTGTACATGTGTACAGTACTAACAAACAGCGTTAACTAACCGAACTTTACTAGTCTGACTTAGCTAAGAACAAACTAAACACTTTAGTCAATGTGTTATCCTGTTTTGTTTTCCTTTCTTCCTTTATTTATTTTTTGAATAAACGCTAATACCATATATATAATTAATTAATGTCATACAAATTGATATATATGATTTGATTGACACATAATGAATTTACTAAATTTATTTAATTTGTCAACTTGTGTCAGATAATTTTTTTGTGTAGTTTTTAATTGTAGCTTATTCCTCACAAATGCATGTGAATAATTAATCAGCATATGAATACAATTAGGTAACAGTTAAATTAAGATATATCAAACTATTTATTATTAAACAGTAGATAAATCTTTACCCATCCCTAGCATCCCATCCGGAGATATCGGTCACCTTTTTTAGAGCTCTCCTCCATGCTTGCACCTTCTCTATGTTTTCGCTAAAAGTTTCTTCATGTTTAACAAATGTTTCCTGAAACTTTCCAATTTGTTTTCGTACCATTGATGGATCCACATCATAGAAAACTAGAAGTACCATTTGCCCCTTTGCGTTGATACATTGAACAATTTTAACAAGTTCATCTAAACACCAAGTTGAAGAAGTATAGTCTTTTGAGAAAATAATAATTAAAAATCTTGATTGCTCAATTGCTAGAAGAACTTATGCTGAAATGCGTTTTCCTCTCTCAAATTCTTTATCATCCCTAAATACTTCAATTCCTTCTCGATCCAAAGCAGCATAGAGATGATTTGTAAAATTCTTTTGCGTATCTTCACCTCTAAAACTTAAAAAGATATCATATTTCCAACTAGAAGGCATATGTGAAGACTCTATTTGGGTGCTCATTGAAATAGTGAGTTTAATTACAAGAACTGAACAAAAGATAAATAAATATTTAATCAGTTAAATTCAACTTAGATATTCAGTTGGCGAGTGAATGAAAATTAGTATCGCATCAAATAAAATTGTATGTTTCTTATGTGAATATTCAGTACTAACTCTCAAACAAACTTGGCAGATGCATCAATTTCTTAAAATATCTATAAAAAGAAAAAAAAAAAGTTTAGAAAATTAAAGAATGTGAGAAAGCTTACAGGTTTGAGGTGTTGCAGTACTCCAACTGAGTAATTACTTCAAAGAAGCCAGATGATTTCTTTAATTATAAAGAAAATTATTTCTCACGATTTTCCTCTTTTCTTCCCACCTTTATTATTTTAAAATTAAATAAGGATAATATAGTAATATACTTGGTCAAACTAACTTATAAGTAGAGTATTTATAAGCAAAAAAAAAAAAAAGAGTTCAACTTATAAGTTCAAAAAAATTATAAATAAACATGTCAGCTTAATTTTAGAGCTTATATGCTAGTTTGACCGGCTTATAAGAAAGAAGCTTATCTTAAGTTTGCTTGCTTTTTTTTCTTTATGTTGGTCGCCCTGTGTATGGTGCAAAAAAATATCAATGAAGGTAAATTACATATACCTTCCTTGACATTGGGAACAAAAACAGTGATAACCGTAACGTTCCAAAATCTAAAGCTTTTCCGTTTTCCTTTAATCGGACCAGATTTGTAAATTCTATTAGTGCCCTTGGCTTCGTGATTCAAACATTTTCCTTATATAAAAATAAAATAAATATTACTGGAAAATCAAGAGAGAATATATTGTTTGTCACTTTATTAAATTACACAGGGGTATTATTTGTCACTAATAAGAAACTTTTTTTTTTATATATATATTGATGAATATATTTAATAATATTTGAAATATGTATGATAAAATTTTTTATTGATTTCAATCTTCTTGACTAAAAAGAAATGGTAATTCTAATGTCATTTTTAGCACAGTACCAATTTCTTAAAAAAGGAATGTGTTTTTTTTTTTTTTTTTTAAGTTTCTTTTCAAATTAATTTTAAAATTATTTTTAGAAAATATGTACTATTTTTTTTTTTTTTTGTAAAGTATTTTTAGTATTTTTAACTAAAAAGGTATTTTTTTTCAAGACAAACTACAAGTATTTACATAAATAGAACTATATCTTATTATAAACTTATTATTTATTTGAACTAAACAATATAACATAAATAAACAAATATAGCTTATAAAGAATACTGGCTAACAAATACAAACTCAACTTGTTTTTTTGTCTCTATATATAAGTTTAGTAAAATAACGCTCTTCATCATAAGGACCTCATACGAACATTTAAAAAAAAAAAAAATTAAGATTCAGCGAAAATGCATTGAAGGCACCTCTGCATGTCTTTTGTAAAAGTAATTGTTGAATGTAAAAAGTGTGCAGTTAGCTTTTTGAAAAAATCAATGCTAGTCAACATGTGAATAACGTTACTAGTACTCCTGAGTTAATCTGGTCCTATATTGTACTATTTTTCCAACTACCTTCTCTACGGCTAAATTTCCCATTTGACCCATTTTGACTTATGAAATGACCAAATCACCCTCAAAATAAGTTTCTATAGAATTAACAAAAATTTAACTAAACATCGAAAATTCAATAAAATTACCTAAAATATATGAAAATTAAACAATTAAAAAACCGATAAATGACTCAAAAAGCTTGTTTTAGTTGTAGGCCTCTATCCTCTTGCATATTTTATTTTCAATAATCTTATTTATCATTGGTTGTAAGAATGAGTAGAAAACATTGGATATAACATTGATAGAGCAGATCAAATGAATGAATGAAACTTTAGCCAAAAAAAAAAAATCTAACTGCCCTGTTTTTCGTCTGTTTTCACAAATTCTTAGTTTATATTCTGCCGCTTTACCTACTGATTTTTTTCAGTTACTTCTTACTTGAGTCATTATTAGCTAAATCTATAGACCTTAGTTTTCCACATATTGTGGTACTCAAAAATTGGTATGTCATGCTACTTAGAACTTAAAAAGGGTTATTGAACCAATATAAAGAAATCTGTTCTACACGTTAGAATTTTACAAATTAGGAAGGGTACAAACTAACATGAACATTCGATTTGTAATTAAGGAAGGGTTACTTTGTTGCGGCCTGGTTTCCACAAACTTCCCAAAACTCACTATGGGCTCTTGGTAGACTTTGTTGTTATGTAAATCTATCTTATAGAAGATGTCTCGTATGAAAACTTGTATAAATGGTTCATTAAAACTTGAATGAGGATTCATAAGTTTGTCCTTCCCATTAAGAGTCTTGCCAAGTAGTGTTTGTGATGCATTGCAAAAGTCTATTACATAGAGGATGACACGTTTTTGCACAGGTTTACATTGCTAAAATGAAGTCACATGATGAGCCAGATTCAGGAACATAGCCAGAAATAAAATGTAAGGAAGTCAAAGTTGAAAGAACAATACAATTTTAAATAACAATAAGCACAAGTTTTATATTTATAAAATTCTTATTAACTAATACATTATAATTTTCTCGTCGAGATTTCATCTTTTGAAAAAATTTGAAACCTAGGTTGTTTAAGAGAAAGAATTGGTCTAGGAAGGAGAAAGAGGGATTTAGTTTTGAGTTTGACAACCAAAAAAAAAAAAAAGAGTTTAATTTATTTGGTGGATTGAAGTTTCTTAGTAATTTACTTTTCATTTAAAGGCAAGTTCGTAAAATTTATAAAAAAAAAATTAAAAAAAATTAAAAAAAAAAAAATTAAATCTTAAGAAGAGTCAACTAACCCCCTGACACCCCCCCGCTCGGTCCCTGGCCAGATTGGATGATTTTGTTTCTGTGTCATTTGAGGATTCTTTTCTTCACCATGCTTATTCTCAGGTGTGACTAAATAATCATCTGGTTTGTAATAAATTAATTTTATAGATAAATCCTAAAAATTTATTGTGCATAAACATCATAATACTTTATAGAAAATTCACCAACTCTAAATTAACCAGATGGACTTCAAACAATTTGTTATTGTTTGTGGCTTTGTGCACCCAATCATAGAACTAGAACTCCAATTACTACCACAAATAGAAGAACTCTGATGGTGTCTTTATGGGTTGTCGATCTGAAATGTTTGAGCTCACCTAAGTAAAATAATAGGAACTACAAGTCAAAATTCTGGCTTTTTCATCCATAGCTCAAGCTGACAAACAAAAATTAACCCATGTCCGGCAAGATCTCGGCCAATAACATACTAAGAAACACGGCTTGGGCTAATCACAACCTGGCTAGGAGTTGCTTAGTGTCATGACCAGCAAACAAAAATAAACCCATGTTCGGCAAGATCTCGACCAACAGCGTACCAGGAAACATGGCCTAGGCTAATCACAACTTGCCTACGAGTTGCTCAATGTCATGACCCTAGAAGAATCATACGACCTTAGTGCATAAACAAGAGATCATTTACTAAGTAAGCCTAGATAACCCACAAACTCTGTTTGATAAATAAAAAAAATAAAAAAACAGAGATGGACAGGAAAACTCTATTGTATTACTCTTAGTTGAATACAATGCTTTGAATATGAAAATAATCTAAAACTAGCTAGCTTTATATAGGAGTTTACAAGTAGATCTAACGGTCCAGATCCGTACATATTCATTAAGATGGATGGTCGGGATTAATTATACAAACTAGGCATGACAATGGGGTGAGGCGGGATGGGGATCTCATTCACCGTATCCATCCCCACCTTCAAAATCATTCCCCATCCCCGTTACGGGGATGATAGGAATTCCCATTCTCCGCCCCAAAGGGGAATGTTGGAGGCCCGTCCCTGCCCCGTTAATTTTATATAAACATAAATTAATTTGAGTATTATCAAACACAATAGTTAATTTTCATCCACATGACAAACACTTAAATTAATCGTTTAAACATAATTAATTATACATAAATATGGGTCAGGGTTTATTCTTGTTCAATTGTTTAGGGAGAGGGAAATTAGGAAAATATGGGTTTATATAGGTAGGATAATTGTGTAATTAGGTAAAATATAGGGGTATTAGTGAAAAATAAATATATATTTTTTTTTAATTTTATATACTATATACGGGGCAAGGCGGGGGAAAGGCATCACCCACCCCCGCCCCATCCCCGAGGACGGGGATTAAAACACCCCCACCCCCGCCCCTATCCCCAAAAAAACCGTGGCTTCCCGCCCCATATGGGGCGGGCCGGGACGGTCCTCGAAATCTTGAGGAACATTGTCATGTCTAATACAAACAATATAATCCTAGTCCTATTCTAGTGGCATTTTGGTGAAGGAACATTCTAGAAGCTTTTGAAAAGATTCTCTAGTATATTGTATACTGCTTTTGGGTCAACTCTAGGTCAAGCCTCTTGAACTGGGCCTCATACAAACTTAGGCTTGGGTCGGATGAGACAGTAGGCTGTGATATATTCAGCCATGGTGGTGTAATTGTTTTAATTTTTAATTTTAGTTTTAAGTCTTAAATTGTTTTTTAGGGTTGATTTGTAAGGTTTAAGAGTATTTCAGTTGAAAGGGTATATTTAGTGTTAGATTATTTTAGGTTTTATGTATTGGGTGAAAGGACTTAAATGCCTTTTTATTGTTAATCTTAATGGTGAAATTGAAAAAAGAGTGGAACATTAAGGGTTTTACAAACTCAGAGTAGCTCGACATACGTAGGGTGGGAAGAGGTTATTCAGCCTTTCAAGCGCAATCTTCAACTACAATGTAAGAGTTATGCTGACTGTTGCATCCCAAGCTCAATTGAGAAGAGTGTAGTAATTATCCACAATGTGGTGAGCTCTGTTGCACTTGTTAGCCTCTGTCTTCTTTAAGCTGAAACAATAACACAAGATTATTTTGATAAATTGTAATGAAAGTTCGTTGCATCCTACAAATTTGACGTAATGAACAATCTATTTCATAATCTTATAAGTTATAGTAACTTAGGGGTACCGTTTTAGGCGTTATATTGTTAGATCTTGAATTTAAATCAGATTATAAAAATAAAAACTACATAAACATTGTTTCATAACAAGAAATATCAGCAGCTTATTATGCAAAAGACGACTACAAAAACAGTCATATGGCTATTTTTGTCTTTTTACATATACTATATGTAATTTTTTAAAGGCACAACAATGTGAATTTTAGAGTCTACCAAATATTTTGTAACGTTTTTTTCTCAGAAAAAAAAAAAAGATTGATTATTTCAATAAGATAGTTAAAAGATCCTAACACGAGCCCTTATTTTTGCTTCTCTATGTCGCTTTCAATTTTGCGGCTCCTTTAGTTTACTTAAAAGAGTACTCTTAACCTACAATCGGAATAAGATAGGAGCTATATTAAAGACAATAATGGTGTTTACTTCATGGATTGGAATGAAATAAGAATAGGAATAAGAATGGAAATGGGAAAAGGAATGTGAATTAGAGTGTATGAAGAAATGAAATATGATTATACTAGTTACTTGGATACTAAGCAAAGAATCCATTTAATGTACTCTAAAAAAAAATAGAATCCAATTCTAAAGAGGAATCAAGGAAGAAACAAGGAAGTAGAAGTGAAAAAGTTCCAAAATGAAATCATATATTCCAAAAGAATTAGAATCCATTTAATGTCATATTAATTTATTTTATTAAACAAATATAAAACTATAAATTTTATTTAAATAAAGAATTAAAAATAATATTTGAAGGATATATGGTTTACTGATCGATTGATTTGGTACTACTGCACATGATGTCACGTGGCCAGAACCCGCCCAAATAGATAGATCTTCGATCGCTAAGTTAACACTTTGCGCGTCGGTGGTGGTTCAGGGTGATGGTAAAGGTTCTTATATCAAATAATAATAATTTTTTTTTTTTTTTTTAACACTTCTTAGTCTCTTCCCACCAAGATTGTGATGTGAAATAAAGGTAAAAGCTGAAGATTCCTTTAGACTTTTTTTACAAGTTCATTTCCCTTAGACAACAATGCAATCATGAAGTGCTACTGCTCATAACGTGCAATAAATGAAAACAGAGGGAATTTCCAATTTGACCATAGGTGAGCTAAACTTCATCAGCCTTTTCATTCCGTTGCTTAATTTCAAATATTGGTTGTTCCACAAGTCGTCAATAATTGAAGAGAGAGAAATATATGATTGAAGAAAAGTCATTATGGAAAAATATATGATATGAAATTCAAAAGAAATTTTATGGGCAAAAAGGTCATTGTGGAAAAATTTATGAGCAGAATTATTAAACACACATCTCTCTTTTACGTGGTAACTAAACTGCTTCTAGTCCTATCACTATCTTTTCTCAAAGAGTCTTGTATTTCTTTTTCTCTATGGCTTCATCATCTTCTTCTTCTTCCACAACTTATCAAAGTAAATATGATGTTTTCCTCAGTTTCAGAGGTGAGGATTCACGTAATAACTTTACAAGCCATCTCTACGCTGCTTTGTGTCGAAAACAAATTGAAACCTTCATTGATGATGAAGGACTCAAGCGTGGAGATGAAATTTCACCTGTGCTTTTGAAAGCAGTCGAAGACTCAAAGATTTCAGTCATTATTTTCTCAAAAGACTACGCTTCTTCCCGATGTTGCTTAGATGAACTAGCAAAGATCCTTGAATGCAAACGAATGAATGGTCAAATGGTTATACCAGTTTTCTACCAGGTAGATCCATCACATGTACGTAGGCAGACCGGAAGTTTTAAGGATTCTTTTGTGAATCATGAAGAGCGCTTCAAGGAGATGAAAGAAAAGATTCAAAAATGGAGAGATGCTTTGGCTGAAGCTGCCAATCTGTCAGGATGGGATTCCTCTGTCACCAAGTAAATCTAATTTTCTCTACATCTATATATACATATATATCGAAATATATGTGAATGAGTCTGTGTATTTATTCATTTTTAAGGAGAAAACTTATTGAAAATAATTCTCCAGGTTTTGTAAAGAGATGGAAAAACATGCTTTTGAATTAGTTTTACCCTTTTAGATACTCACTTTCCATAATCCAAAATTGGGATGAATCGTATGATAATCTTATTCATTTATGGCAGTTAAATTAATTAAATTTTAATAAGGGTATTACACTAATTATATTAGGTACAATTTTTCGGCCAAAGAGAATACTTTCTCTTTTAAGTAATATTTGAAAAAATGCGCATTGTTATGTGGATAAGGAAAGAGCCCACTTTCAATGAGGGGACGCTGAGTAAGTTAACTTTATATCATTCAGTTTGCTTTGGATGTAGGAAAAATGTATATTTTACTTGTGTTTTTACAATTTTTTTTTTTTTTTTTTTTTTTTTTTTTTTTTAATTTCTTTTGCTTTTGGTGGTTGATTTCTACTTACACCTTTGTTAATCTTCACATTGATAGGCCTGAGGCACAACTTGTGGACAAAATTGTTGAAGACATTTTGGAGAAATTGAAAGATACATCATCCTCTAATGATTTCAGTGGCCTAATTGGATTAAGTTCACGCATCGAGCAAGTTAAATCATTGTTATGCATTGGGTTGTTTGATTTTCGAATTTTAGGAATTTGGGGAATGGGAGGTATAGGTAAAACAACCATTGCAGGAGCCGTTTACAACCAAATTTCAAGCTCATTTGAAGGTTGTTGCTTCAGTATTAATGTTAGAGAAGAATCGGAAAAATATGGACTAGTTCATGTACGAGACCAAGTTCTTTCACAGGTATTGGAAGAAAATCTCAACATAGGCACTCCTATTATACCACAATATATCCAAAGGCGACTTCAACGCAAAAAGGTGTTCATTGTCCTTGATGATGTAAATAATTTAAGACAATTAGAATTTTTAGCTGGAGGGCTTGATCGGTTTGGTCAAGGAAGTAGAATCATCATAACAACAAGAGATAAGCAAGTGCTTCATAGTTATGGAGTGCATAGCATATACGAGGTTGAGGGATTGAATTACAATGAAGCCCTTCACCTTTTTTGTAACCATGCCTTCAAAGAAAATCATCCCTTGGAAGATCTTCGGGAGCTCTCGATCAAGATACTAAATTTTGCCAATGGCAACCCACTGGGTCTGAAAGTATTGGGCTCCTCCCTTTACCAAAAGAGCAAACGAGAATGGGAAAGTGCATTTTATAACTTAAAAATGCTTTGTGATCCCCAAATCTATGATGTGTTGAAAATTAGTTATGAGGGATTAAGTTGGAAAGAAAAGAATATATTTCTTGATATTGCATGCTTTTTTAAAGGGAATGATAAAGATTATGTTGCCGAATTATTGGATGGCCATTACTCTTTCGATTTTGGATTGAGTAGCCTCATGAATAAATCTCTGGTAACCATATCGGGCAACAAGCTGCAAATGCATGATTTATTACAAGAAATGGGCCGGGATATTGTTTATCAAAAATCTATAACAGAACCTGGCAAACGTAGCAGGTTGTGGGATCATGAAGATGTCTACCACATATTGAAAAACAATAAGGTAGGAGTCTAACTAATTTCATTATATATATATTTCTTATTATTGCATCAATCAAATGTTAAGATGTTCAGTTTACTGACTATCCATTCTAATTTTGACTTGTTCCTTACTTTTGGTTTATCAGGGGACTGATTTAGTTGAAGGTATATTCTTAAATATGTCCAAAATAAGAGATTTGAGATTAAGTTCAAGAGCCTTTGCAAATATGTGTAATCTTAGATTGATTAAATTCTATAATCATGCCCTTTACGAGGAGTCTGTGGATATCTCCAAAGTAAAGCTTCATGGAGGCTTAAAGTATCTTTCTGATAAGTTGAGGTATCTCTATTGGGCTGGGTATCCTACGAAGACATTGCCGTCAAAATTTACCCCGGTGAACCTTGTTGAACTTAAATTACCTTGTAGCAATCTTAAACAACTTTGGAAAGGAACAAAGGTACAATTTATTATTCAAATATTTCTTTCTTTCGTTTTCTCTTTTTGATATATAAATTATCTTGGATGCAGCATGCCTTCAAGTTAAAGTCAATTGATCTTCATAAGTCAAAAAACCTGATTAAGATGCCAGACCTGTCAGAAGCACCCCAACTTGAGATTATAAATCTTGAAGAATGCAGAAGCTTAGTTGAGGTTCCCTCATCTATACAACATCTGAATAAACTCAGTTTCCTATGTTTACGGGGCTGCGAAATTCTTAAAAGCCTTCCAAGTAACATTCACTTTGCTTCTCGTACAACTCTTGATCTCTCCTTTTGCATCAATCTCATTGAGTTTCCGCAGATTTCGGGGAATATAGAACATCTATATTTAAATGGGACCGCAATTGAAGAAATACCTTCTTCAATAGAATGTTTAAGTGAGCTTGTATTATTAGACCTCACAAAGTGCACAAGGCTTAAGAGAATTTCAACTAGCATCTGTAAATTGAAGTTTCTTCATGTTCTTTATCTTTTGAACTGTTCTGAACTTGAAAGTTTCCCAGAAATCTTGGAGGAAATGAAAAATTTGGTAGATCTTAATTTGAGTGGAGCAGCAATTAAGGCACTACCGTCTTCAATTCAACATTTAAGTGGGCTTCGTTCTTTGGAATTACGGGATTGCAAGGATCTTCAGACTATTCCAAGCAGCATCTGTAATTTAACATCTCTGAGTGAAATTGATCTTTCAGGTTGCTCAAAACTTGATATACTGCCAAACAACTTGGGGGATTTAATTTTTTTGAGAAAGCTTAAGGCAACAAGAGCTGTTCTAGGTCAACTTCCTTCCTCTGTTGCAGGGTGGAAACAGATAAAAAATTTAGATTTATCTTTCTGCGCTTTAACAGAAATTCCAAAACATCTCTGCTGTGCATCCTCATTGGTATCATTAGATTTATGTGGAAACTCTTTTGAGACCCTCCCTACCAATTTCAAGCAGCTTTCTCGGCTGAAAAACCTATACTTAGAGAATTGCAATATGCTTTTATCATTACCAGAGCTTCCATTATGTCTAGAATACATTGAGGTCGTAAACTGCAAGCAGCTTCATTCACTACCAGAGCTTCCCTCAAATCCAAAAGAGTTAGATGCATCTGAACTTGAAAGAGTATTTGAAAACTGCAGCTCAGATCCATTGTTGAATGTAGATTTCTTGTTTACAAACTGCCTGAATCTAAATCAGAAAGCATTCATCAATACTTTGGCAGATTCACAACAAAGAATTCAACTTATGGGAACTACATTACTCAGACTGTGCTATGAAAAGGTTACTCTCTCTCTCTCTCTCTTATCATAAATCATAAATTTTCATATTACAGGAAAGTGATGAGATACCGACAGTCAGTTTATGTTTACCTGGAAGTGAAATTCCTAACTGGTTCAGATATCAAAGTTTAGGATCTTTAGTAGCTATTCAGCTACCTCAGCATTGGTGCAATAGAAGATTCATCGGATTTGCTTAATGTGTTGTTGTTTCCTTTGATGAGGGAAGTTGTTATGAGGAAGCAATTTATGTTAATTGTAGTTACCAATTTGAAAGCAGTTACGGCGATAGGGTTCACTTCCGTTGCATTTTCACGGTTGGTGCGGCCTTGCAAGATGGCATGATAATTGAGTCGGATCACTTGGTATTGGGGTATAGTCCTTGTATGGATGTTAAACTACTTAATGGTGTTCATACAACAGCCTTATTTGAGTTCAACCCAATTAAAAAATATCCCGTGAGGAACATCAAAGGTTCCAAGGTGAATTGTGGTGGTGTCTGTCCTCTATATGCACAACCTGACGTGATCGAAAACCACATTTCTGTTGAGAAATTGGCAACCATAAATCAAGATTCTGGGGAAGCAATGCTAGAAGAATACACCAACGAGCAAGCTGACAGATTTGGGAGTTGCAGTGGATGATCTGATGAGGAACCAGAACCACATCCTAAAAGACTGCAGAAATCAAATAAAGAACCAAGAGTAATAGCAGTGGCTTAGTGCTCTTATATCGTTCGACTTTGGGGACTTCTTCTTGTTGGTTTGCTAGACATACTCACGGTTTCTTCCTCTAATTTACTGGTAATTCAACTATCAAATACCTCAAATTTATTTATAAAGGTTATTATACTTTTTTTTTTTTTTTGGTTGTTGATTGATTTATGTAGATTAAACAAGTTATTTAATTAGAATCAAAATACCATGTAAGTTAGCACTGCATATTTTAACAATATTATATTTTTATGGAAACAAAAGTCCATGTAATTTATCTTTTGTTTCTGCATTTTGTGATTCCATTTAGGTATTCGATCTCTTATTTTCTTTCTTTAACCCATTAATTTGAAGAAAGGCTGCTTGTTGGATTTTGTTTTGCTACAAATTTAACCCCACTTGTGTAAAACCCCATTCTATATATATATATATATATATATATGTTCTCTTTGGTTTTGTTTATTAGAAGGGACTTTTCTGTCAAATTTTAAAATTTGGTTGCGGATGAAAATGAAGAAATGGAAACTGTTGGGTTTGAAGGTAGGAAGCGCACAAAATCTGGAGGTTTCTATAAGGAAAAGATGATGTGGCAGGTTTATATAGAATTAAGAGAATTCGGGGGCTGTTGTGCAAAAAAAAAAAATGTTTTATATAAATCTGGGCTGCTCATGAAGAAGAAGAAAGCCAAAGAGAAGGGAAAGAAGAGAGAGAGAAGCAAGGAAGTGAGAGAGAGAGAGAGAGTGTCGGCTAAGTGAGGAAGGAGGAGATCTCACAAGTTTTTCTTCAATGGGTAACATGCATGTGATTTTAGAGTGCATATCATTCCACCATTCATACAGTTTGTGCATTTCTTTTTCTCTAAATTCTTGGGTGTGCTTCGGGTTGTTAGGTGGAGGAGAAAGGCAAGATCTTTGAGGCAGCTGGGCTTTTCGGGTTGAGCTGAATTTTTGTGAGTGGATCAACGAAAACTTATTTTCTAAAAGCTTGATTCCTTGTTACATGTAATGTATTGAAGTTATTGTGGTGTCTAATGCATAAATCTTGATGTGTATGATACATAATTTTGCTTCAATTGTTCGGTTGGTTTGGAGTTTATGTGTTGCGTGTTCGGTTCGGTTTTTTAGCGGAATATTTGATGAAAAGCTGGAATTTTGGTGAAACTTTATGCTAATTTGAATTACATGTGTCGGCTGAACAAAAAGAGAAGCTTGCATGTTGGTTGATCTTAGCCAAAAACATTGGTGGAAAACTGGAAAATTGGGTGTCTTGTACATGTTATGCAATAATCTGACTTGTTTTTTGGTGATAATTGGGCAGTCCTGGCTTGCATGTCTCGGCTGTCTTTTTATTTATTGAAATGGTTGCTGGAAGTCTATATATATATACTTGCATTTAGCTGGACAGTAGGTGGGAATTGTGCTTGGGTTGCGTTTTATTGAAATGCTTACTGGGTAATACATTGCATGCACTTAGTTGGAATACCTTTGGAAAATTGATTGGTTTGTGTTTAAAAAGTGTTGGAATTTAAGGCAACTTGGGTGGAAGTGTATTTAGTAATATTTTATAGGAAGTATGAAATAGTGAGTCTTGGAAGTCAAAGAAAGTACTTCTCATTTATGATTGTATAACATTCCTTGGGATTAATGGTTTCTTTTATATATATATATATATGCTTGGGGTAATGTGCAGCATGTGAATCTTGTCAAAAAAATTTGAGTGTTTTATAGTATGAAAGTGATACCGGCACAAGAGTGGTGTCGACGTGCCATTGTGATGGGTTGTTGAAGAAATTCTAGATCTGGGCTAAACCGTCAGTTTTTGAATCATGTTTAAAAAATTGTTGCTTCACCCCTATATGTGATTTTTGAATACTATATCATATATGCATGATTTATAAGCACATATGTAATATGTTCTTGACTTACATGTTACTTGAGATTACGCATGAGATTGTTGTGGTGCTAAAACTACCCTACGAAGTACACATCCCCCAGTTTCAGGCTTTGCCCATGCGATGCAGGATTCGTTGGGTATTGAGAAATTCGGTCTTCAAGCTCTGCGCATGCGTATTGAGATACTTAGTGTTCTGCCTAGGCTTTGAGTTTGTCCGCCAGGTATTGAGATGGTTTTCTTCAGGTTCTGCTTGCGCGATGATAGATCTTGTCGAGTATTGAGATGTTTCTCCCAGTTCTGCCTATGAGGCCCACCAGGTATCGAGGTTTTTCCCTAGGGTACTAGTCGTGGTGAGAACCTTCAATATCGGGCCATCTTGTTTGAGTAGGATATCGCTTTATAGTTTTCGATACCGCCTACTTGCTTTAGATTAGTTAATAGTTTCAATAACGATCGAATCGCCTTTCGCCTTCTAGAATGTTCAGACGATCATATTCGGGGCCATTATCGTAACGCTTATGGATAATTTGCATTAGTTATATGAAACATTCGATGTTTGTAGCATGATTTATAGAAAAACATTGTTTTAGAAGCATAAGCATTTACAGCTATACTTTAAGTTCTCATAAAAGAGTTTTTAGCATTTAGTGATGAGCTAGGATTCATAAATTGTTTTCAGTTTAAATGATCAGACTACAGTACTTAGAAAAATTAGAAACGAGATATGCATGCATACATGAATGATTAGTTGCTTCCATAACATGTTCATAGAATCATGTTGTTTTCAGAATTTCATAAGAACTATTGCATGCCATAACTATTGTTGAAGATATGGTTTGCAAACTCCCATTTATTTCAGCTCACCCCTTTTGAAAAAATATTTTTCTCACCCCCCCCAAGGTTTACAGGGAGATCATGTCGAGCAGTGAGTCACCGCTCAAGGTTGTGAGGTTGTGCCACGCGTCGACGTCTTCTCATGTGTGTATTATGGCTTATATTCCAAAAATGGGCTTCTATTTTCTGTGATAGTGTTATGTTTTTGCCGTAATTACACAAGACTTGATACTTTGTTTCTAGATTTTTCATGGACTATGCATTTATGTTTTCCAAACCTCCTAAATATGTTTATGTACCTATTCATACTTATATTTCTAAGTACATTTTCGTACGGATTATTTATGCATAGTATATTCAGAAAAACAGGATTTCAGGTTTCACAGTTTTTCCACACGACACATTTCGGTCATCCGAATCTTGTGGGAGCGCTCGGATCCTATGGGATGAGGAAGGTTGGGATGGGTCGTGTCAACTTGTGTTTTTATCTGCCATTTCATCAGAGATTTGATTTCTCATTTGGAGGAGGTGTCTGGTTGATTAATTTAGTTGGTTGAAGACCAATTTTTCCGGATATTATTTGGAAGTACAAGATGGGTTCTTTCTGCTGCATATGCATCAATGTGCCGGGACTTGGATTACAGATGCTGTATTTGTACTTCTCTTAAATGACTGTATCCCATAGATGGTTTTCATTAAGTCATGGATTGCTGGTCTTCCCATGCTTGATTATATGGGGAGGGTAAAATATTAGCTTATTCACTGCCCCTTAGCTTTCGTAACTAATTTTCACCAGTTCCTGACCTGAACAAAGGACCATGTTTAGCAAACCAACATTACCTTATATGTTTGTTTTATTAAAGAAAAAATAATCTGAACAGCGGATGAAAAGACATGTCTCCATCCGCCCTGAAACCTTTAGCAAGAAAGAGAGAAAGTTCCCAGGCAACGAAATTGGGAATTTTATGAACTGATTTTCATTAACTATCAAAGAGTGCTTTAGGAGCTGAGTAAGTTGAGCTCAAATTAGAGTTTCAGTATAAGTGCAAAAGCACACCGTTTCAGAGTGGTTACTTTTACTTGACTACTTAAGCAGAACTTAACAACCTTAACAGAAAACCTGCAGCTATTTTACATTTTTAACCCACATTCTCTTACTTACGAGTTCAATTTAAATTTCAAACCAGACCATAATATAAAAAAGTCAAATAAAAATTTAAGGTATTATTGTTCTTTTTAATTTTTATTTTAATTATTGTTTGTTATATATATATTTTTTTCAAACTTTAATCTTGAATTTATATACGCATTTTAATGCAACTTAAATTACATATATTTCTTTGGTCAATGATTTTGGATTTCATTGATCTTTGCCCAAATCATAGGGGTATTAATGTAATTCCATTCCCTTTAAGAGACATCCTTTTTCGGCGATTTGAAATTCTTGTAATAGAGGAGTCAGATAAATGTGAACTAAACTAATTAAGACTAAAGGTGGAAAAGTAACCCGCCCGGCCCGGCCTGCGGTGGGTTACATGCTTTGGCGGCCTGGGCTTAACCCGTCCGCCAACAAAGGCGGGTCGAGTTAGGCCCGCCAATTTGGGGAAAATGGCTGGCCCAGCCTGGCCCGCCAACCCTAACCCCGCCGGGTTAGGCGCGGTTCGGGCCGGGTTAGCCCCATTTTTTTTTTTTTTTTTGTGTTTTTTTAATTTAACTTTTCAAATAAATAATTATAAATGTAATTGTTTTTAGTTAACTTTTCAAATATCAATAATTCAATTCAATTCAATTTTTTTTTTTTGTTAACATTTCAAATATTAATTCAATTTTAATACAATAAAATTGTAATATAAGAAAAATTAGACTTATTCATTTATCAAAAAATAAAATAAGAAATTACAACAATTATTGTCTCGTTAAAAACCTCACCAAGAAAAACCCAATGGGAGAAAAACTTGGTAAAGAAAAAAGAGTGCAATAATTGACAATTAATTTACAAATTACATGTTACAAAACAACTAATTTGGGGGTCGTTTACTAGGACCTCCCTCATCTGTATCATTTATATTACAAAATTGAAATGATTCTACTAAAGTATTGTCGATAACCTCGTATTGATCTTGATAGCGCGATTGTTCCCAATCTCGAAGATATGTGAGGACTTCAATCATTTTTGGAGCAAGTTTAGTCCTCCTTTCATTTAAAATCCTTCCACTTGCACTAAATGTTTATTCGGATGAGACGGTTGAGACAGGAACAGCGAAAATATCCAAGGCAAGTCTTGATAATACCGGAAAAATACATTTTCTGGCTCTCCAATACTCTAAGAGATCAAAGTGACCTGTTGAAAACATTTCGGGGTTGCCAAATATTGTTGATGTTCATTACTCTGCGACTCCATGGAGGATAGCATATTAGTTGTTGTTGTTGTTGGTGGTGGTGCTTTTGAAGAGGAGGCTGTGCTTTGGACTCGGGTCCTTTTTGGCCTATTCAGTGCATTCCAAGAGTATAAGTCTTCATTTGTTGTTTCTTCTGCTACAGCTTCTCTGGATATTTCGTCTCTTTACGACTGCGGGTTCCCATACCTGTTTTCATATTGGAAATATACTTCGAAAAGACTATTTTTTACCTCTCCTATTTGATTGACATATGATTCGTTTTGCAAATTTTCACTTAAATTGTCAAGACCATTTTCTAAACGTGCTAATTTAATTCTAGGATCAAATATAGCACCTAAACAATAAAGAAAATGAATGGGTTTCCAATATTTCAAAAAAAAAAATTCCATTGCCTTTATTGGTGCATGTAAAATTTCATTGTCTTTGTTTTTTGTAAATAACTCGGAAATTTTTATAATTGCATGTATTACCAATGGACTAGTAGGATAATACACACTAGAAAGTTGTAAAGTGGATTGGTAAAAACATTTGAGAAAAGAATGAAATACTTTAGCTATCTTCCAATCATTTTCTACCAAATGATGAGGACCTCTATTATTTGCTACAAAATAACTAATTATATTAGCATAAGGTAAACATGAATCAAGCATTAAATAAGTACGATTCCATCTAACAGGCATATCTAATGCAAAAGTTCTAGGAGACATATTTGATTTTATACAAGCTTATTGAAATTTAGCATTTCTTTTATTACTACCAGTAATCCAAGCTAAAGATTCCCTAATTCTATCAATATTTTGTTTAATTGTTTTCATACCACTTTTCACAATTAAATTAATAACATGACATGCACAACGTTGGTGAAAAAATTTCAAATTGTTATATAAAAGATAATTATTTTGAAAAAATTCTATAGCTTTACTATTAGAACTTGCATTATCTAAAGTTAAACTTATCACTTTATCAATAATATCATAATCTTCTAAAACTTCAACAATTTTATTATAGATTTCTAAACCACTATGATCCACATCCATTAATCTAAATCCTAATAAAGATTTATTTAATTTAAATTCATTATCAAAATAATGACTAGTCACACAAATATAATCTTGTTTAGTTCTACCACTCCAAATATCGGTAGTTAAAGCCACACTAATATGACAAGTATGAAATTTATTTTTTAATTCTAATTCCATTTTTTTAAACAATTTTATTAAATCATTTCTAGTTGCAGTTTTAGAATAACTTTTAAATCCTGGAAAAAATGAATTTTGAACAAATCTTTCAAAATATTTATCTTCTGCCATATTAATAGGTTGATCAGATGCAGCAATATATAAAGCTAACTGTTCCTATATACATCAGAATTATAACGCCAAGTAGTACCCATATTAGTTATTGGAGTTTGATTGCTTTCTCTATTTCCATGTTGATTAATATGTTTATTAGCATGCCTTTTTAAAGTACTAGTACCATTACCTGAATCAGCTTTATAAACATTTGCACAATATTTGCATCTTGCTTTCTTGACTTGAACGCTATTTTCTGTCACGTAAAACTTGTCGAAATGCGCCCAAATGTCTGATGTGTGTCTGCTTTGACTGACGGCTTGATGATCCCGCCTCGCCTTGAGATGAAGTTGGACGAGGATGACGATTATGAGGAACGACTTCTAGAACCACCGGGAGCTGTTGGAATCGACGGCATATTTTGAGGTGTATCGGATTCGAGACTGAGATTGGGACAGCGGGACTATTTGAATCTCCCTGCATTCATAGTAAAATCAGCAGGACTAGGACTAGGATAATAGTTTTCTTCATCATTGAAATTGATGGGAGAGAAATATCTATCCATTGTAGACTTGTAGTTGAAAAAAAAATTAAAGAAAGAGATTTGGAATATGGAATTTGGAAAATTGGAAATATGAATTGAAAATTGCAAAAACTAATAAAAATTAAAATAAGAGCAAATTGATAACAAAAATATTAAGAGAATAAATGAATAATTGAGACTCGAGAGTTGAGAGAATAGAGATTAGAGAATATGAGAAAATGAGAGAATTTGAGTTGTGAGAAAAATATGAGAGTTTAGGGCCAATTTATAGAAAAAAATGGGGAAAGAAAATGACGAAAAAGACTCCTCCAACGGCTATATTTTAAGGGTAAAAGGGTAATTGAAAAAAAATAAAAAAAATTTACATTTTTTTTTATTTTTTTTGGGCCAACCCGCCTGCAACCCGCCGGGTTGCAGTCCTCTTGCAGAGAGGACAAAATAGCAACCTGCGGGCCGCCGGGTTGCCATTGTGCAACCTGGCCCGCCCGGGGGTTGCTGGCGGGTTGGGCTCAACCGTTGAGCCCTCTTTTTTCTGGGCTGGGTTAGGGTTGGACCGCCTAACCCGGCCCATTTTTTCCACCTCTAATTAAGACAATGATTCAATATTGTTGTGCCATGAAATCAAATTTTTGAAACATTAATTAAAAGTAAAATCGAGTGGAGAATAGTTCACAAATTCTTACTCTCCAAATGATCAATAACAAATGAGCCAAGTGAGCTCCCATTTTCACAAAACAAAACAATCCAATCTGGATTTTGGAAACCTTTTAATCGGGTCTGTGATCTAATGAATTCATTGACTATGTTATTCGATGATTACTTCATAATTTTCCCCCTAGTTCTTCATTTAAAAAAAAAAAAAAAAAAAAATTGTCAAGTGAATTGATTTTTGTACCTAAACTTATAATATTGTTGAATTTCAGTATTCTCTCTAAAGTAATTTGTTTACATTCATTGAATTTCAACGATTCCATCATATCACGTTGTTGTGTAGTCAATCCTAGAGCATAGATTCACACCACGTGTCATTCCGTCTTAATTTAACTTTATTTACAAGTTTGCCAGTGTAATTATATGTAAGTTGACTTTTCACCCAAATTAGAGAATATTCTTTTGACATCTCATTCATACTTCATGCAAGCCGCAATTGTACACAAAAAAATAGAGAAAGCAATATAAAAATAGTAGACGTAAGATTTGCGCCTAGCATCTAAACCATTTTAAAAATCTTTTACTGTTTGTGTTTTTGACTCATTCACTGATCTCACATCAGATAAAAGATTTCATACAATCTCTTGCATAGGTTTCATCACCGATCTTGCGTACTTCTCATTGGTGCATACAGCATCAACACATATCATAAATTTGTTATCTACAACTTGAAATTTCAAAAACATTAATAGTAAAGAATGAATAGATGAGATCATTTCTAATCTTGATTTAATTACAACATTTTTTAATTCAAATTCCTATGTAAAATTCTGCACATTGCGGTCATGAAAAGGTTTTTATTCATACAAATGTTAATGATAAATTTCGCTTTCTTTTTTTACTTCGCTTCTGAGTTACAGGATTTGAAAGGCCAGTTGTTTGTTGATAAGCTTTTTGAGAAAGAGCTATACAGTTTCCTGGATTATGTTTCTGGTGGGTTCAAGCTTAATTTTATGCTTGCATCTGGCTTTATGGGTAAATAATCGTTGCCACTATAATAAGAAAATATTATATATTCTTTGACTATAATTCATTGTATAGTTTTCCTGGTTTTGTACTTGCTTTTTTACCTTTAATTTGGTCTGGTTTTGTCTTATTTCATGTTCATTCTTTTCATAGATAATTAATACATAATTATTATAGACGATAAAATCTACAGTTGATTTGGAAGGGAAGGATCTTGTGACGGATGAGCCACTAACGATCGTATGGACCTACAAAGACAAAAAGAATGAACGTGAAGGCTCGAGGGACACCAGTATGGTTTTTGTCATAGGCACTCGAACACTCAAGTTAGTATGGTTGAAGGCAATTTAGTGAAGGTTGAGAGTGAGAAAGGGTTTACCGTAATAATTTGGCTAGGGCAAGACTATTGTAAAGTGGCCGAAGCGGCTGAGGGAGGTCAAGTTAGTCATAACTAAACTTTACGATTGGGTAAAGCGGCGATTCTTGAGAGCAAGAACTTTGAGAGCTAAGGCTAAGGATTGTATGTCAATGAATACTGACAGGCTCCACCTTGTTTATATAGTGAGCCTATAAGACTTGAATCCTAGTAAAGCTCTAAGTTCTAGTTTAGGAGTTTGGGTAAACAGGAAACTCATAGGCTCTGTTTGATACACTCTTCCAAATATTATTATGGTTTTCCCAATAAAGTTAAACAGTAAAATTGGCTTATTCTCAAAATATTATTCTATATTATTCAATTTCTTTTAAACCCCCCTAAATTTGTTAATTTAACTAAACACCCCCAATTTTTTTTTTTAGAAATTGCAAAAACACCCCAAAGAACCCACATTTACTGCATTCCACCACCACCTGCTTAAGGTCGGTATAATGGGGCACTACCGGTTGAATCTAGCCGGTAGTGCGTCGATCTAGCCTTTTCCAGCCAGATCTACTGCCAAAGATCTGGCCGTGATCTTTGGTCGTAGCCAGTCATCAATGACGGCCAAGATATGGTCGTCGTTGACCATCAACGACGGCCGTATCTCTGGCCATCGTTGACGACCAAATGCGGCTAGATCTTGCCATCAATGGCTAGATCCAGCTATAGATCTGGCCGGAAAAGACCAT
Organism: Pistacia integerrima; assembly: GCA_026225825.1. Lineage (NCBI taxonomy): Eukaryota > Viridiplantae > Streptophyta > Magnoliopsida > Sapindales > Anacardiaceae > Pistacia > Pistacia integerrima. The sequence goes on along the minus strand of CM047745.1, from coordinate 9,187,845 downwards.
ATCGGTGCACGACCGGCAAGATCCAACTGGTCATGCACCGATACGGTGACTCCGGTCACCCTCCGACGGTGGTGGCCGGTTGCCCGTATTTAATGGGTGGATTGGAGATGTTTTTGTTAACTTTTAATATTTTATTATAGGGGTGTTTAGTAAATAAACAAACATAGGGGGTATTTTTGTTAATTTCTAAATTCTACATCGTAATACCCATCCAATTTAACTTTTTTCAAAATATTATTCTAAAAAGTATCAGAATAATGAACCAAACGGACCTATAATGATTATCCAACAATTCTTCCTCAAATTGCAGGAAATTAAAATAATATAAGTTTGACTTACAATATTATAAGTTAAATTGTTCACTTGTAATTGAACATGAATTAATTTCTCTGTTAATGGTTGTTTGGCATGCGAATGAATGAAAATTCTTAAACAATTATGACACTCAGTGACTTAACTCTCTCAACAAATGGCCATAGGCCTAGCAAATCATTACCTTTGAAAAGCATTAACATACCCATAACTCATACCACAGCAGAAATTCCAACATTTTAACTCCAAACAACTTTGGTAATTATGCAGAAAGCAGAAGCACAGGAAGCCAGCTGAAGAAAGTTTCAACAAAACAACTGTTGTAGAACAGCAACTGGAATGAAAATTGTAACCAATTTTGTCACTGAAATTGACAGCGATACAACAAAATATAGACTTGTGAAGCGGCTTCTCCTATTTTTAACTGTAAGACACCAAATCATTTTAGTTTACAATTTCTTAATCAAACTCATCCTACTTCTCCAAAATTTCTTAATCAAATAAATCCTACTCCTACTGAAGAGTCATCCATTCTCAAGAAAAAGATATGGTGCAAATCGGTCACCTGGAGGTGTTATGTCTGTTGAATCAACATTAGTGTTATGGTAGAGGCAAAGGAATGGCCATTTGCCAAATCTGTACTCATTGCTATGCAATGCTATCACAGGTTTGATATTATCTATCATTGTATTCAGTTTCAACAGAAAAATGCTGATAAAAATACAACCTTCCAGCCACAGCAGAATACTTAAGCATCAGTTGATTTTTGTGATAAATTTGATTTTTGTGCTGCTTGTTAAAATGGCAAGATTCAGCAATTTCACTTTTTATTGCCCTCTTTCATAGCACAATCTCCTCTACAGTTGAAACATTCTCTCTCTATCTCAAACCCCGAAGATAAGAATTGAGCAGGGGAAAACTATCTAACATCTGTCCTTTCATGCTCATGTTCATATTTAGTTTGTATTACATGAATGAAAATTATATTAAACAACACATCCACCTTGAATTTCAGATTTGGCTCCTAAACTAGAAACAAATCTAATTTAAGTAATTCTTAAGTTATTGATTTATCATATCATTATTATCAGTTTGCATGTTCTTCGTTCTGAACCCTTATGATCAATATATTTTTCAGGTAAAAAAAGCTATGGCTAGATGGTTTTTTCAAGCTGAACTCCATCCCAATTGCAAAAGAGTTTTCAAATCTCCAAGAAGTAATTGAATTTGAAGACGGATGTTTAAGAAATTCTTTTGCAAGACACATATAAAATCTTGCATGATGCAATGTTGGAAGTTCCTTCTGCTGTATTTCGAAGAAGCTTCAGGTTTAGATTAGAGTTTTAAATGAATATATCTTTTAAGAGTCCAAAATAAGAGCTAAAATTTATTTTATCAATTGTATCTCAAAGCAATCTAGCTCGGAAGTTAAAATTAATTAGCTCCATGTAACTCAAAAACGATTCCCAAAGTTTCAAACTCTCAATAAGGTGGCCTACCCTTCTCACTGCTCAAATCTTCATTTTCGCTTGTGATAGTTGCTTCTAAGTACTATAGAACTAAATCTCCCAATTACCACACAAAGTGATGCAAAAATTTGAATTAAGAATCCCATTTTTTTACTTATTAGGCAGTCTCCTGAATTTGGTATTATATCTAAAGGTGGAACAAATGGACAAAGTTAGACGGGTCAACCCTAACCCGACCCACATCAATCCGGGTTCAACTTGGTTTGTGTATACCTCGTCAAGTGGGTTGGGCCTTCATAGGCCAACCCAGCGATCCGACGGGTTATATATATTTTAAAACCCGTCCAACCCACCAAGTTGGGGGTTTTCAACCCGGCGGGTTGGACAAAAAAAATTAAATTAATTTTTTTTTACAAATACCCATTTTACCCTTGAAATATAGTCGTTTTATAGTAATTGGAGGGGTCTTTTTGGTCATTTTCTTTTCCCATTTTTTTCTATAAATAGGGGCCTAAACTCTCATATTTCCTCACATCCAAAATTCTCTCATTCTCTCATTTTCTTTATTGAAATCTCTCAATTATTCTCTTTGTTGTTAATTTTCTCTCATTTTAATTTTTATTAGTTTTTGCAATTTTCAATTCATATTTCTAAATTTCAATTCTCCTTCTTTAATTCTTTATTTCTTCTATATCCAATTTTTTTTTTTTTATTATTATTTTTTTTTTTATGTTTATAACTAGAATGGATAGATATTTCCATCCCATCAATTTCGATGACGAAGGAAATGATCCTAGTCACCCTGAATTTATTAACGTAGATGCAGTAAATTCAAATAGTCTTGCTTTCCCATTCTCAGAATCTGATACACCTCATAATATTCTCTCCCTTCCTCCCCATACTACTACAGCTCTCGGTGGTTCTAGAAGTCATTCTCGTAATCTTCGTCCTCGTCCAACTCCATCTCAAGCGGAAGCGAGTTCATCAACTATTGTCGAAACCGATGACAGGCACACATCAGATGTTTGGGTACACTTTGATAAGTTTTACAAGACAGAAAATGGAGTTCAAGTGAAGAAAGCAAGATGCAACTATTGTAGAAATATTTATAAAGCTGATGCAAGTAATGGTACTAGTACTTTAAAAATGCATACTAAAAAACATATTACTCAACATGGAAATAGAGAAACCAATCAAACTCAAATAACTAATATGGGTACTACTTGGCGTTATAATTCTGATGTATATAAGGAACAATTATTTTTACATATTGCTACAACTGATTAACCTACTAATATGGCTGAAGATAAATATTTTGAAAGATTTATTAAAAGTTTATTTTTTTCCAGGATTTAAAAGTTATTTTAAAACTACAACTAGAAATGATTTAATAAAATTGTTTGGAAAAATGAAATTAGAATTAAAAAATAAAATACATAGTTGTCATGTTAGTGTGGCTCTAATTGCCGATATTTGGAGATAGAGCTAAACAAAATTATATTTGTATGACTAGTCATTATTTTGATAACAAATGTAAATTAAATAAATCTTTATTGGGATTTAGATTAATGGATGTGGATTATAGTGGTCAACAAATTTATAATAAAATTGTTGAAGTTTTAGAAGATTATGATGTTGTTCACAAAGTGATAAGTTTAACTTTAGATAATGTAAGTGTTAATAGTAAAGCTATAGATTTTTTTAAAATAAATTTTCCTTTTTATGACAATTTGAAGTTTTTTCACTAACGCTATGCATGTCACATTATTAATTTAGTTGTGAAAAGTGGTATGAAAAAAATTAGAAATAATATTGATAGAATTAGAGATTCCTTAGCTTGGATTACTAGTAGCAATCGAAAAAATGCTGAATTTCAAGGTGCTTGTATAAAATCAAATATGTCTCCTAGAACTTTTGCATTAGACATGCATGTTAGATGGAATAATACTTATTTAATGCGTGATTCATGTTTACCTTATGCAAATTTAATTAGTTATTTTGTAGCAAATAATAGGGGTCCTTATTATTTGGTCGACAGAGATTGGCATATAGCTCAAAAATTTCATTCTTTTCTTAATTTTTTTTTTTATCAATCCACTTTACAACTTTCTGGTGTGTATTATCCTACTAGTCCATTGGTAATACATACAATTATAAGAACTTCAGATTTATTTAAAAAAAATAGAAATAATGAAATTTTAGCGGGACCAATAGAGGCAATGGAATTAAAGTTTAAAAAATATTGGAAACCCATTCCTTTTCTTTATTGTTTAGCTGTCATATTTGATCCTAGAATTAAATTAGCGTGTTTAGAAAATGGTTTAGACATGTTAAGTGAAAATTTACGAGACGAAGCAAATGCCAATCAATTAGGAGAGATAAGAAAGTGTCTTGCAGAGGTATATTTGTAATACGAAAACAGATATGGGAACCAATGAAGAGGCGAAATACCCGAGAAAGCAGCATCAAAAGAAACAAATGAAGACTTCGACTCCTAAAGTGCACTTAATAGGTCGAAGAGGACCTAAACCCGAAGCACAACCTTCTCTTCAGAAACATCAACAACAAATGTACTATCCTCCATGCAGCTACAGAGTAATGAGCTTCACCAATATTTGGGAACCCCCGACGTGTTACTAGCAGATCCACAATAAATAGCTAACTTTGATGTCTCAAAATATTGAAAAACCAAAAAATATATTTTTCTAGTATTATCAAGACTTGCCCTTGATGTTTTCTCTGTTCATGTTTCAACTGTCTCATCCGAACAAACATTTAGTGTAAGTAGAAGAATTTTAAATGAAAGGAGGACTAAACTTTCACAAAAAATTATTAAAGTCCTCACATGTCTTCGACATTGGGAACGGTTGCGCCATCAAGATCAATACAAGATTGTCGACGATACTTTAATAGAATCATTTCAGTTTTGTAATATAGATGATATAGATGAAGTAGGTCCTAATCAACCCCCAAATTAGTTGTTTTGTAAATTGTAATTTTGTAATTTGTAAATTAATTGTCAATTATTACGCTCTTTTTTCCTTACCAAGTTTTTGTCTCAATTGGGTTTTTCTTGGTAAGGTTTTTAACGAGTCAATAATTATTGTAATTTCTTATTTCTTATTTTATTTTTTAATAAATGAATAAATCTAATTTTTCTTATATTACAATTTAATTGTATTAAAATTGAATTAATATTTGAAATGTTAACAAAAAAAAAAATAATTAATTTAATTGAATTATTGATATTTGAAAAGTTAGCTAAAAAAAATTACACAAAAATAAAATAAAAAAATTATGGGCCAACCCGCACCAAAACCCGCCAGGTTAGGGTTGGCGGGCCAGGCTGGGCCAACCTTTCTGGCTAAGAGGCCGGCCTAACCTGGCTTGCCCTTGGTGGCGGGTCGGGTTAGGCCAGGCTCGCTATTTTGCTTAACCCGGCCCAGCCAGCCCGGCTTAACTCGCCATGGGTTGGGCTGGGCGGGTTATTTTTCCACCTTTAATTATATCTTGGAAAGCAAGAGAAAGACTCTCATTTTGGGTTGAGCTTGAATTGTTTCAACTCTGAGTGGAGCTATTGGAATAGATTAAAGAAACCTTATTTCTTAAGATACCCTATTTCAAAGTTTTAAAATTGATTTTTTTTTTTTTTTTTTTTTAATGGCATCCCATAAATTTGATAAATGCCCTTCTTTCCACTTTTATTTATTTATTTATTTAAATGAGTTAACATTTCATTCTCTTTACTTATGCTATGCCTAAAACAAACTTTAGATAATCAAATTGAAAGTTCTTAAAAAATTAAAGTTAAATTTTTTTTTTTTAGAAATAATCCTAAGAACATGATAGTGTTAAAAAAAATTTGTCTTCGAACAAAAAAATAACAATAAATTTATATCTGACTTCAAACTATTTCATATTTCAAATTCTATCTTTATTATTCATTCTCACAAAGAAAATTAGGGTTTATGAAATAATAGCAAGGTGTCAAAAGTATATGTGAAAAATAGGAAATTAAAAATTAAATTTAATAATTTAATATAAGGATAAATTTGTCTTTATAAAATTTAATAAAAAGTGGGTTTCTTTGGTCCATTAATGGGGTGCCAATAGATCCACTCTTCAACTTTCTCTGAAAGTGGTGTTGTTAGCTTGAGCCTTTCTTAAGTGGGCTTGAAGGGTTAGAGATTTGGGTTGATGTGGGTGTTGGTTGGCCCGTGTAAAATGGGCTCAGTAGGTCAATGGTCTGGCTTTATATGGGTGTTATTGGGCTCTTCTTAAAATAAAATTAATGAAATAAATTCTAGGAAGTATTTTGATAATTAATATTTCATAAACCACTTCTGATTCTTAAAAGTCACATAAACCTAGGTTTTGAATTCATTTATATGGATAATGGATTATTTCATATTCGAATTTTAATATAATCTATTTTGAAATTAGTTTATCAAATACTTATTGAATTACAACTTAAGAAATAAGTGATTGAGAGAGAAACTACAATAATTTCAAACTAAGCCTAGTCATTTTGTTCATCCTCAATATGTTTCTGTTAGAGTCATGAAAGTGACTCTATTTTGTTGATAAAAAGATCCTATATGTAATTTAATTGAAGTTATATTGAGACAATTAAGAGAAATTATGAATTTATGCATAACAATCATATTTTGAGTTTTTCTTACTAATTTAGCATATTTAGAATGAATTTGGAAATGGTGTGAGTTGATATTTGGTGTGGTTTATGGATTATGGGTGATTTTGGCTCATTTATGCTGTTTAGGGGGTAAAATATCATGTTTCAAGAGGTTGATTTTGTCACTTTTCAATCATATAGGGACCAAATGGAAATTTATCATATTTTGTATAAATTGTAGGTAAAAGGTTCCGAAGAAAGGAGCTGCCAAGGGACCTTCACCCATCACCGAAATTTGGTCGCCGTCCGGTGACGTTTCTTCTTCCAGGCCGGCGACTCTTCATCTTCTCACGCCGACTAGCCACCCTCCACCGCCATTCAATCCACGCCGACGTCGTTCCACCATCACATCCCTTCATTTTTCGGTGACCTTTCAGCTTCTACGGCATCGATTCAGCTTCTCCAGGTGCTGACCACCCTTCCCACGATTAGATCCACCTTCCTCCAAGCTCCATTGCCGTCGTTCAGTCGCCATCTCGCCAAATCGCCGCTGCGCCTCTTCACCTTCCAACTGTGATTTCGCTCACTTTCTGGCGACATCTCACCTTCCAACCAGCAGATCCATCATCTCCATCACCTGATCTATCTTCCCATACCCTTGGATCTCCTCTTCGTCGATCGCCGCCGTGAGCCGCCGTCGAATCCTGGCGAGTTGCGTCTGTTCATCTTCCAGGAGTTCCCTTGGTCATTTTCATCACTTCTTCACATCATCTCGTCATCGGTTACGTCCTCTTCTCCATGATAGCTCCGTTCTCGACGTTCCAGCCTTTGTCTACACCACCATGAGCGGCTGAGCTCCTAGTTGCCTGTTACGGTGTAGGCGAGATCAGGATCGACACTCATGGATCTTCTCGGCAGTTCTCGACTAGTTAGATGAGCCCGAATGTTAGACATTTGGTTAAGTTTCTTGTATTCAGATTATATTTGTTTTCGTTTCAATTTGTTTGCGATGCTTTAATATTATTCTGATGCTCGACGTTTTGAATTGATAATGTCCATTGAGAACGTATGTTGACATATAACTTTTCACATAATTGAATGTTGGTTTGAGATTACTGAGTGTTGATTATGAATTTAAATTGCTTCGGTACTGATTGCAATCAAGTTATATTAGCATTTAATATCATTTCTACTAAGAATGCATTCGTTGTGTAATTAGTTGATTGGATAATACAAGTTGATAGGTTGTACTTGTTAACGTTGTACCAACTAATGGTGTTTAAGGGTTTGGCATTTTTCGGTTAGTCGATGATAGTTTTTAACCAATCGATTTGTAACTAAGACGATGGGGAGACAATATAGATTATACCTAGATTATCGGGAGATGTTTTAATTGATTTGCCTAGTCCTGTAGGTTTAGGAAATTGAAGAGCGAGGAGAGGAATTGTGAGAGTTGGAATTGAGTCAAACCGAAACTATAGTGGCAACACTTTTAATATTATGTTTTAGTTAGCAATTTATTTGATGCTTTTAATTTCTTGCAATTAATTAGTTTCCTTAGTTTTAATTAATCAATTTGACAATTTCTCCTTCGTTAACTCAAATATATATTAGGTCATTAGTCTTGCTTTCTGTGGATTCGACCCTGCTTACCGCTAACTACGGTATTTAAGATTGATTTTGTGGCCGTGATGACCGGTTCGACCAGCTTCTAAGATTTTGATATAAAAGTTTTATTAAAAAGTAGTATTTTAATTTATATTACTACAGGTCTGTAAAGTAACAAGTAATGTAGGGACTCTTGTTTATTTTATTATATTTATTTTTGTCTGTGTTTCAGTTAATATATGTCATCCACTTTTATAAATCAAATTGTATCAAGAATTGCAGTTCTAAGACGATTTGGAAGTGTTTCATTGTTGATGCGTGGCCTATAATTTCTGAACTTTTATTCATTATAGCAATTTTGTAACATGTTTTATTGTTTTATTAATTTAATTTATTATATCATTACTATATTGTCGTCAAGATCCATACGAAAATGAGAAGCATTATGGTCTTTAAACAAAAAATACCTTTCTAGATAACTGAATCTAATAACCCTGAAATAGTAGGGTTAAATCAACTCTTCTCTCTCAATTCTGATCAATAGATTTACTGTTTACATTTTGAGTTGGGCTGAATATCATTGTAATATTGTACATCATTTCAGACATCCGCTGGTATGTCTCCTTTTGAAATCACATATGGAAGGAAGCCTCCGTCCTTGTTCAATTATTGTGCAGGTGAGAGTGTCATTGTAGCGATAGACCAAGATTTGCGTAGTAGAGATGAAATTATTTCCCACCTTCATAATAATTTGTTGAAAGCTCAAACTGAAATGAAAATTCAAGCAGATGAGCATCGCAAGGAGGTTACTTTTGAGGTTGGCAACAAAGTTTTGCTCAAACTACAGCCATATCGTCAAATTTCTATGGGACACCGGTCATCCAACAAATTGAGTCTTCGATATTATGGGCCATTAGAGGTGGTGGAGCCAATTGGTTCTGTGGCATATCGACTTCGGTTACCTGCTCAGTCTCGTATTCATCCCGTTTTTCACTGTTCACTTCTCAAACCATTCTATGGAGTATCAGCTACAACTATCCATCCACTTCCAGAAGATTCTGATGCCAATAAGCCTTGTCATAAGCCATAAGCCTTCTTGTCGGAAAGGACCATTTTGCGTCAAGGTGTGCCTGTTTGTGAAGTTTTGGTTCAATGGGAACACTTACCATTAGAAGATGCTTCGTGGGAACCGTGGGATGATGCTCTAATTGATGGCCTTGAGGACAAGGCCGTTTCTCATGGGGAGGGGAATGTAACAAAAATACAACCTGAAGCCAATTCTTCTCAACAGCCAGTTGATGTTTCGGATGGTGTTGTGACAAGACCTAAGTGTAATTTGAGGATGCCAACTCGCTTGTTGGATTAAAGGGAAGATTGAAGACTAATTAGAGGATGATTTATTTTTAATTTCCCATGTTATTGACGTAAGGAGAATGCTTGATTTTATTTCCTAAAGTAAGAAGGATTGCTTATAAATGAGACTATATTTATAAGGGATGTAATTTTTTATTTAGGTAGTGAATAATAATAATCCTCTACTTCCTTCTCAATACTTCTCTTCTTCCTAAACTCAAAATTCTCTCTACTTCTGCAACTCTCTCATGTCTCCCTTACAAATGGTGCTCTCGTTCGACCTCACCTCCATGGCTGACGGAACGCGTAGCCGTGATGTACATATCCAACTTAAGGAACTTCAACAACAACATGATGATCATGCCAGTCAATTAGCACATGTTCGAGATAACATGCTGGCTCTTATTGAATAGTGTGACAAACGAATGCTTGAACAAATCACAAACACCATTGCTACTCAGATCAACCAACTTTCGCTTCTTCCTCTCATCACAATACGGCGTCAACAGGCATTTTGGGACCTGCTGCCCAGCCACAGCAGAACCACATTCCACATTCTCAAAATACACAATCTGGTTACTAGCCTACACGACCTTTAAAATTAGTATGTCCGTGATTTTCTACGGGAGATCCAACAGATTGGCTTTTTGCAGTTGGGCAGTATTTCAATTATTATGAAACTCCACATGATGACCGTTTGCTCATTACCTCAATGCATCTGGACAGTCCAACATCTCGTTGGTATCAAGGTTTAGTATAAGGGATTGGCAAACATTCGTGACAGAGATACATCATCGTTTTGGGCCCTCTAAATATAATGATCCGGTTGGCAGTCTCACAAAGCTTACACAAACTGGATCGGTTTTTGAATATCAAGCAGCTTTCGAAGGTTTTTCTAACAAGGTCTCCGGTCTATCTCCTGGTTTTTTGAATAGTACTTTTATCTCGGGACTCAAAGCCCACATTCGTCGGGCAGTGGTGGCTCAATGTCCAAGAGATTTCCATGATGCGTTTGCTCTTGCTCATGTTTTTAAAGAGCAATTCACAGAAGAATGTTTCGTTAACCGACCATGGAATTCTAAACTGAATTCCCCTATGTTTAATTCTACAATGTCTACAAATTGGTAGTTGCTTATTTCCACTGCAATAGATAAGCTTCCTATTCGCCGCCTTACTCCAGCTCAAATTCAATTGCGTCGTGGGAAAGGATTATGTTATGATTGTGATGAAAAATTCATCATTGGCCATCGTTGCAAAGGAAAATCCACATTGCTTTATCTGGAAGGACTAGATGATGATATCAAGAATGATCAGCCACCTGAAGATAAACCTCTTTCAGATCCAGAAATTAGCTATAATGCTTTGTTTGGGCGACGTTCTTCCAAATCTCATAGGCTACAAGCCTACAAGGTACAATTTGTTAGTAAATGATCCATATATGCAACGGAAACAAAAAAAAAAAAAAAAAAATAATACAAGGATCGTTTACATGAGCCAAGATCAAAGGTATAATTTTATAATTTATATTAAAGTAAAATCTGTACAAAAAGGTTAATCATGAGTTAAGAGAATCATATGCACGTTTGGAGGCTCTTCCAAAATAGTCTTTGTACGTATTTGCTACCGACCCAAGCGTAAGATCGAACTTATGAAGTCCACACAAAGACAATCACAAAGAACTAAAGAGGGATTTGCTAGATCCTCTTTGGCTTTAAGATTAAAGAAGAATGAAATCAAAATGAATTGATTTTAGGCAAAATGGGTTTCTTCTGTGGGAGAGAAATGGGGCTGCTGTGTATTTGGTTTTACAATGGAAAATGAGCTAATCAATTAATTGTACCATTTTACAAAATAAACATTTTCTTTTATAGTAAAACCTTAATGCCCTATTCCCATATGAAATAGGCTTGGACTCCAACCCAAATACCCCATGTTACCAAACACTCCCTAATTAGATATTTTATTTATTTCATCATTATCTCAATCAAACTCAATTAATATATTTTTAATCTATATATTAACATTTAACAATAATGATGATTTAATTAAATATATGTGAACACATATTTAAACGTAATTTCATTTATTTATTTTTTTTAATTAATTAAAGGTTACGACTTTCAACAAATTTAATTGCACTGTGAAATTACCAAAATACCCTTTCGCCTTGAAAAGACAAAAACGTCATTCCTTCTTCTTGGATCTTAAATTATCTTCTATGTGTGTGACTTATATGCTCCTCATCATATCGACAGTGTATAGTATCGCGATTAACACCAATTAATCATCTCACTGTACACAGACCAAGATTGGCCCCTAGCAAGGCATCATGGCCACCCGATAGATTCGGATTCAGCAAAGTAGCTAGCTGTTACGATATAGTTACCGTACAATTTGATTCTTTCATCATACGTTATCTCGACGAGACGAATACATAAAAATAGTATCAACCTTTGGTTATTCTCGATATTATGTATTCAATTTCTGGACCAATGACTTGTATTATAATCCGGATAGAGCAACAACTCAATCTCACTATGGCCACAGTTTTAATGTCATTGCCATATACTGAATTGCACTGTGAGATAACTTCTTCCGTACCCGGGAGTGATGAATCCTCTGTCGATCCACCATAGTCTTGATACACTCCTTGATGCAGCCAATCACCAGTATTGTGCTCACTGAAAAGAACTGCGTTAGGCTAGTGTCAAACTACACCAATCGGTGTACAAGGCGCTCCGGTGATCTCAAGTCTAAGGATCACATGTATCACCATTTGTTAGAGGATTATTTTTATAGACACTGGGGTTACCATTCATATGGAATCCTCTGGTGGGTCAGTCTAGTGAACTTGCTGTGGTGTATTCGCCTACAGCAAGCACCCATGTGTTGCACCAGGTTGTCACCAAACAACATTGACAAGTGAGATCACTCACTACCTTTCGATAGGGTCGTTCAACACTATGATAGCCTTGCCGTATTATCTGTGCCCTTACTTCAGAATAATACTGGGGCTACGGACGTTTCTAAAATGGCCACCATATATGCTCATAGGGTTCTCACTATCAAGATTTGAAACACTTGATACCCTCGTTACGGTTCCATCATTCTAAGGACATATATCAATACATATTGCAATAATAATGATTCACGCGATATAGAATAAAATGTCTTTTATTAATTAATGAACATTATTACAAAGAATCAATTCTACAATAATTGATTGGCTCTAGGGCATCTACTCTAACACAATTAACTCAACTATGGTACAAGTTTTAATTGATGGCGGTAGCACCCACAACTTTATCACTGGTCGCATGGTTGATTTCATTGGCTTGCCAATTTTCGCAATTAACAAATTCAAGGTTCAGGTGGGTAATGGTGATTCATTGACTTGTCACGGGATGTGTCGATCAGTGTCATTGATGTTGTAGTCTACTCTTTTTTCGTTAGATTTATTTATATTGGATTTACAAGGGGCAGATGTCATATTGGGGGTCCAATGGATAGAGACGTTAGGACCAATAATAACAAATTATGCAGAGATGACAATGACATTTCAGTGGGAAGATCGTAAGGTGGTGTTGCATGGTGATCCAAACCTTTGTGTTGAGGCAATTTCTCCTTCTCAATTCCATAAGCTAATGGCCCACAACAATGTCTCTTCATGCTTTATGCGCTTATATGTGGTGCCTGAAAAGGTGACGAACATCTCTGAGCAGGTGACGTCTGAGGTACAACCACTTCTTAATGAATTTGTTGATATCTTCAAGGATCTTACACAACTACCTCCGGTCCGATCCTTTGGTCATAGAATTTAGCTTACTGAAGGTACTTCCGCCATTAACGTGAAGGCTTATCGTTACCCCCATTTTCAAAAAAATGAAATTGAGCGAATGGTACAGGAGATGCTAGACTCAAGAATAATCTATCCAAGTCAATCCGAATTTAGTTCACCGATGTTGTTGGTTAATGTTAAGATTTTTGTCCTAAGTTATCACAGATTGCAGATCTTGGACTAACAAATCAACTGTGTAACAAGATGAAAAATCACAAATTGTGTTCTCTGGGTAACAACCTCTCTTTCCAACCACAAAGTTATCACAGATTAAGCAGTGAACCATCAAGCATTAATCAAACAGCAGTTCAAGCAAAAGTAAAATAAAGTAAAGATCAACACAAGAATTTATAGTGGTTCGGCTGGGTAGCCTACATCCACTCTTCAAGGCACAAATATGATATCATTACTATCACAGTCAAGGAGACAATTTACGTGGGTATTTAACAAAGAAAGAAACAGATTGAGCAAAGAAGAATACAACTCGAAGAAACCCTAGCTTTCTTCCCTTTTCCCCTTGCTGCCAATCCATATCAAATGGAATCAATTTATACATTAGCCACCTCCTAGGATCAGCCTCCACTTGGTACCTTAAGAAGATCCAGCCGTAGACAAGCAACAAATTTCGTCTCCCATTAGAACATTCTGGAACAAGGCAGGTTAGAGAGGAGAAATCATGCAAAAGAAGAGGGCTGGATCGAATGAGTAGACAAAGTCATTTTAGCTCATCTCAAAACGATGTCGCTTGAACCCCTTTGACTCTCCCAATTTTTAATTGACTCCACCGTGGCACAAACACAAGCCACATCATCACAATTAAGAAGGAAGATGACACATGGAGATTTTGTGTTGATTATCGCGCCCTTAGTGCTACAATTATTCGAGATCGGTTTCCAATCCCCACAATTGATGAGCTCTTGGATGAATTGCATGGAGCTGCAATTTCTTCAAAATTGGATCTCAGATAAGGATATCATCAAATTAGGATGTATGACGCTAACATTCTTAAAACTGTATTTCTCACTCATCATGGGCATTTTGAATTTCTTGTGATGCCCTTTGGACTCACCAACGTACCAGCAACATTTCAAGCTACAATGAACGAAGTCTTCCGACTATTTTTGTGGCAATTTTTTTTTTTTTTTTTTTGACGATATTCTAGTTTATAGCCATGACATTCATGACCATATTGAACATTTGAAGGTTGTATTTGGGGTACTTTGTATTAACTGCCTCTTTGCAAAATTAAGCAAATGCTCATTTGCCTAAATTGAAGTAAATTTTTTGGGCCATCTTATTTCTCAAAATGAAGTCACTCCAGATCCAGAGAAGCTAATGGCAATAAAGGATTGGCCAGAACTCCAAACACAACACCAAGTGAGGGGATTTCTAGGCCTTACGGGCTATTACAAAAGGTTTGTCAAGCATTATGCCACAATTGCCGCCCCTCTTATGGACCTTTTGACTAAGGATGGTTTTACTTGGACAGATAATGCAAAAAATGCTTTTCTAACTCTCAAAGAAGCAATGGTTAACACTCCCGTTTTAACACTACCAAACTTTGCTTTACCCTTTGTACTTGAAACAGATGCTTCGGGGGTTGGTATTGGAGTAGTTTTTATGCAAAACAATCGCCCCATAACTGTCTATAGCAGAAAATTATCAAAAATGATGCAAGGCAAATCAACATATATTAGAGAGATGTTTGCCATTACGTCTGTTGTGGCGAAGTGGTGTCAATATTTATTGGGTATAGAATTTTTTATTCGTACTAATCATAAGAGTTTGCATAGTTTGATGACCCAAACAATTCAGACACTAGAGAAACAGCAGTTTCTCTCCAAATTATTAGGGTTTCATTTTACTATTGTGTACAAGCCTGAGATTTCAAATCATGCTACTGATGCTTTTTGAAGGGCACATGAGTGTAATGAATCTACTTCAACGGGTAAGTTCCTTGTGTTTTCCTACCCAACAAGCGATGACTTGCTTACACTGAAGGAGGAAATATCTTATAACGCAACTCTAAAAAAATTATCTTTGAACTCCCACTTAATCCCAATGCATACCTGAATTGGAAGCTAGTTGGTGATTTGTTGTTGTTCAAAGGTAAAATATATATTCCTCCTAATTCTGTACTCATAACGAATATTTTGCAAGAATTCCATGCTTTCTTATAGGGTGGTCATTTGGGTGTTAGCCGCACAATTAAACAGATTAATATGTCTTTCACTTGGCTTGAATTGCAAAAGGATGTCAAAAAGTTTGTAAAAGAATATGCCATACGCCAAAAATGAAAACCAACAAACCATTCTCCATTTGGTTTGCTACAGCTGATTACTCCTCCCAACATGCTTTGAGCAGATCTTTCTATGGACTTTACCACTCATCTTCTAAAATCTAATAGCTTCACGGTAATCCTAGTAGTGGTGGACCGTTTTTCGAAAGGGGCTCACTTTGTTGCTCTTCCTACTCATTACACTGCTTCTACAGTTGCTCATTTTTTTTGGGATATGGTGGGCAAGTTTCATGGCATGCCACGTTCGGTTATAAGTGGCTGGGATCCAATCTTTGTCAGTAAATTCTAGCGATCTCTTTTCACATTATAAGGGACAATATTAAAATTCAGTTCGGCCTATCATCTACAAACTAACGGGCAAACTGAAAGGGTGAATCGTTGTCTTGAGCAATACATTTGGTCTTTTGTGCATGAACAACCTAGTCGTTGGTCTTACATTTTGAGTTGGGTTGAATATCATTATAATAGATTATTTCAGACATCCGCTTGTATGTCTCCTATTGAAATCACATATGGAAGGAAGCCTCTGTCCTTGTTCAATTATTGTGTAGGTGAGAGTGTCATTGCAGCATGATTTGCGTAGTTGAGATGAAATTATTTCCCACCTTCATAATAATTTGTTGAAAGCTCAAACTGCAATGAAAATTCAAGCAAATAAGCATCGCAAGGAGGTTACTTTTGAGGTTGGCAGCAAAGTTTTGCTCAAACTATAGCCATATTGTCAAATTTCTATGGGACACCGGTCATCCAGCAAATTGAAATATTATGGGCCATTTGAGGTGGTGGAACGAATTGGTTCTATGGCATATCGACTTCGGTTACCTGCTTAGTCTGGTATTCATCCGGTTTTTCACTGTTCACTTCTCAAACCATTCTATGGAGTATCAACTAAAACTATCCATCCACTTCCAGAAGATTCTAATGCCAATAGGCCTTGTCATAAGCTGTTAGCCTTCTTGTCAGAAAGGACCATTTTGCGTCAAGGTGTGCCTGTTCGTGAAGTTTTGGTTCAGTGGGAACACTTACCATTAGACGATGCTTCGTGGGAACCATGAGATGATGCTCTAATTGATGGCCTTGAGGACAAGGCCGTTTCTCATAGGGTGGGGAATGTAACAAAAATACAGCCTAAAACCAATTCTTCTCAACAGCCAGTTGATGTTTCAGATGGTGTTGTGACAAGACCCAAGCGCAATTTGAGGATGCCAGCTCGCTTGTTGGATTAAAGGGAAGATTGAAGACTAATTAGATGATGATTTATTTTAATTTCCCATGTTATTGACGTAAAGAGAATGCTTGATTTTATTTCCTAAAGTAAGAAGGATTGCTTATAGATGACACTATATTTATAAGGGATGTAATTTTTTATTTTGGCAGTGAATAATAATAATCCTCTACTTCCTTCTCAATACTTCTCTTCTTCCGAAACTCAAAATTTTCTCTACTTCTGCAACTCTCTCATTTCTCCCTTGCACTGAAATAGTAGAGTTAAATCAACTATTCTCTCTCTCAATTCTGATCAATAGATTTACTGTTTACATTTCCAGGTTGAGCTTAACAAAGGTCGAATTGCTGTTTCCACCCTATCCTTGCCTTAACACAATTTCCACTCCTTAGTTAGAATTAGAATACCATCAATCTTAAACCTAGTTTTCAAATTCAGGCATTAAGTTAAACGAGCAAAGGGTGTTATTGTCATTTCCTATCACATATATAACATAAAACCAACGTAATACATAATCCTAACCAAAACCCCACCAAAAACATAGAAAAACACAGAAAAAAATCTACACGAAACTCAGCTGTTCGCGGAAGTTGAGTTTGTTGCTGCCATGGCATGTGCCGTCGCACCGCCAAGGCCTTGTGCAGGGTCCAGCTTTTGTTTCCCCTTCCGCTTTGATCTTCAATACATACTATTTTATTTTCTCAATGTTTATCACCCCAAATCTCCCTACCTAGCTGCAACTTTTGTGGTATTTTGGTTCTTCATATTCTTTTTTGTTTCCCACCTAGGTTCTGCTTTTGGGTTCTTCATTTTTTTGGCTCTTCCTAATTTTTTTCTTGGTATAATTTTGTACATGGGTGCCCTTTTTGGTGTATTTTTTTGGTTATGGATTAGTTTATACTGATTTTGTGGTGGAAAGATTGCTGATTTCGTGGTGTGTATGAACATAATTTAATTTGATGTTGGATGATTTTTTTTTTTTTGATGAGCAAAGACTGACAATTCGGTGTTGATTTTGATTTTGTGGTTAGATGAACAAGATGGTGTAGTTTGCTTAATTTTGGGTGATCTATTTTTGTATTTAGGATTTTTTTAATTTCTAGAAATTGTTTAATTTTTATTTATGAGGGTAAAATCGTATTTTCTCAAAGTTGGTCAAATAAATTGACGAACAATAACTTTGGGTGAAAATTTGTTTTTTCACGAATTTGGAGGGACAATGTAATTTAGCCTTAAACAAATATTGCCCTTGGACCATCAGTAAAGCCAAGCCCAAGCCCAACTCCTACGAGGCATTTTTGTCTTCATATGGATGTTTTTTGGTTAATATACTGGTTTTTCATATGCAGATTTCAACTTGTTTTATTTTGCATTTATCACAATATATTAAAGTAGAATTGTGCGTTGAATCTTTTCGGTCTTTGTTGGTTCATCCTCACAAACAAGAAGAGCAAACACTCAGGGTCTTTGAACAGCTACTTTTGTGATATATACTGATCAAGCTGCACTTGATCATTTTTCATTGTTAAATTCAACATTGCAGTTTCATTCTTGTTTATTTTTCTTGCCTCTTGTTGACGCTTGATTTTGGACGCCAACGACTCGCACGTGGGAAACGTTGAGCTGACTTAGGAGACACACGTGATGGATCCATGAGATTTGAATATGGAGCTGAGATTATATATTTTGCAGAAAAAATAAATAAAAGATTGGCAAGAGGGGTTTTTATAGTGGTTCGGATGCAACAAGCGACTCCTACATCCACTGTTATTTTATTTGATCTCTCACTATTTCTATGAATTTGCCCGTAAGGCATACAAAGATGAAGAAATACAGTGTTTTTACAGAGAGAAAGAATTGAAGCTAAATCTCACCAGCCACCAGCCTCTCTTCTTCGGGAAGAGAAATATCCATTTATTCACATTTGCACTCAATGCAATGAGAGCTTTTGCAAACTGCCTTGACACATGGAAGGCTCGTCCATTCATCTCTTTGAAATGAGATAAAGTTGGTGAGAATATCTTTGAAGATATGGGTTTGGCAACTGGTACAAAGAGACATTAATTGTGCTGACATAGGCTTGACTTTTGAGGCATAACAGAAACCCCCTAGTTTTTGAAGTGCGTAATCGCGCTTCAGAAACTAAGTCTGATCTGAGTGGCTGCGGTCTCGAACTGAAATCTGTTAGGAAGATGATCAGAAATCTGTTAGGAAAACGACCAGAAATCAGTTAGGAGCGACCATGTAAATCATAAGAAAACGACCGAGAATCAGGTAGGAAAACGACCAATCTGTTAGGAGCGACCAAATATCTGTCAAGAAAATGACCAGAAATTTGGTAGGAAAACGACCAGAAATCTATTAGGAAAATGAGTAGAAATCTAGTAGGAGCTCGACCTGAAATCTGGTAGGAGAACAGACCATAAAGAAGGCTACTGAACGACTCAATACGAGCAAAACGAGCTCAACTTGAGAGCAAAACGACCTCGACCTGAGAGGTCAAAACGAGCTCAAAAAGCAAAACGACCTCAACTTGGGAGGTCAAAACGAGCTCAATGAGCAAAACGACCTCAACTTGAGAGGTCAAAACGACCTCAACTTGAGAGGTCAAAACGAGCTCAATGAGCAAAACGACCTCACTTTGAGAGGTCAAAACGACTGAATGAGCTAAACGACCTCAACTTGAGAGGTCAAAACGATGAGCAAAACGACCTCAACTTGAGAGGTCAAAACGAGCTCAATGGCAAAACGACCTCTTTTAGAGGTCAAACGAGCTCGAAAGGTCAAAACGAATCTAAGAGGTCAAAACGACCTCGACCTAAGAGGTCAAAATGACCTCGTTGAGAAAAACGACCTCAACTTGAGAGGTCAAAACAAGCTCAATGAGCAAAACGACCTCAACTTGAGAGGTCAAAACGAGCTCAATGAGCAAAACGACCTCAATTTTAGAGGTCAAAACGAGCTCAATGAGCGAAACGAGCTCAATGAGCGAAACGACCTCAACTTGAGAGGTCAAAACGAGCTCAATGGCAAAACGACCTCAATTTTAGAGGTCAAAACGAGCTCGACCTGAAAAGGTCAAAACAAGCTCAATCTAAGAGGTCAAAACGACCTCGACCTGAGAGGTCAAAACGACCTCGTTGAGAAAAACGACCTCAACTTGAGGTCAAAACAAGCTCAATGAGCAAAACGACCTCAACTTGAGAGGTCAAAACGAGCTCAATGAGAAAAACGGCCTCAATTTTAGAGGTCAAAACGAGCTCAATGAGCGAAACGACCTCAACTTGAGAGGTCAAAACGAGCTCGACCTGAAAAGGTCAAAACGAGCTTAAACTGAGAGATCATAGCGAGCTCTACCTAAGAGCACAAGAGATCAGCGATCTCAGCGTGTGATCAGCGATCCGAACACGCGATTTGAAGCTAAGGTTCCGCGATCTGAAGCTGAGGATCAGGATGGCATGGGCGTGCGATCGGAGAACTCTGATGCGTGCGATCTGTGATCTGGCCACGCGATTAGAGAATTCTGATACGTAATCGAAGAATTCTAACGAGTGCGATCTACGATTTGGCCACGCGATCGGAGAACTCGACGCGTGCTATCTGGCCACGCGATTGGAGAATTCTAACGTGTGCGATCTGCGATCTGGCCACACGATTGGAGAATTCGCGCGAGTTTGAGATCTGAGCACGCCATCAGGGAACTTGGATGCAGGCTTGAGAATCGAACCTGCATGGGCCACCAAACTGTTGACGCTTGATTTTGGATGCCAACGACTCGCACGTGGGAAACGCTGAGCTGACTCAGGAGACACACGTGATGGATCCATAAGATTTGAATATGGAGCTGAGATTATATATTTTGCAGAAAAAATAAATAAAAGATTGGCAAGAGGGGTTTTTATAGTGGTTCGGATGCAACAAGCGACTCCTACATCCACTGTTATTTTATTTGATCTCTCACTATTTCTATGAATTTGCCCGTAAGGCATACAAAGATGAAGAAATACAGTGTTTTTACAGAGAGAAAGAATTGAAGCTAAATCTCAGCCCAGCCACCAGCCTCTCTTCCGGGAAGAGAAATATCCATTTATTCACATTTGCACTCAATGCAATGAGAGCTTTTGCAAACTGCCTTGACACATGGAAGGCTCTCGTCCATTCATCTCTTTGAAATGAGATAAAGTTGGTGAGAATATCTTTGAAGATATGGGCTTGGCAACTGGTACAAAGAGACATTAATTGTGCTGACATAGGCTTGACTTTTGAGGCATAACACCTCAGTTACTGTTTTCAAAATTAATTTTCAGTCATTTTCTTAGCTTTACTTTATCCCAGTGCTCATAAATATCCTTAAAAAATAAAAATAAAAATTCCAGAATTATTATCAACTTTTAAAAATACTGTTTTTTTTTTTTTTTTTTTTTGATATAGTTTTTCATATTTCTAGCAATGATTTGATGAATTTTTTTTTTTTTTTTTTTTTTTAACTTATCCTCTTAACCATCGTTTGTCAGTTGGCTCTAATTTGTTTAAAAATAAAAATAAAAAATAGAATATCTAAAAAGAAATAGGCAATGGCTGTAGAAATAGTAGGAGGCAGTGTTGTATTTGGCATTGCATCAAAAGTAACAGAGTTCGTGTATGATTTCATTGGACGACATATATCTTATGTGTTCAAGTACCAAAGCCACATCTGCGACTCCATTTTCCTCAAGATGTCTTGAAATTTGGTTGTACAGAGCGCCCCCTGATTGCACATTCATCTTGTTACTTTACTGTTTGGATTTGTTTTATGCATTTTTATTTCTCAAGATATTTGGATTAGTCAGTGACAATTCAGTTCTTACATTCCTTAAATCACAGAACAAATTGTATAAAAACTGAACTTCAGCTATAAACAAACTCAGCCACTTTTCAGAACTGTGTTCAGTAAAATGTTCTGTTTTCTCTGTTTTTCTCATTGTATCAGAGGTTTGAAATTGACTAATGTCAAATGGAAAACTTTTCCGCTTCATCATTTTCTGATCTCCCAGGTTCATTTTCTTGTCTTTCACACTTTTGTTTCTAACATGAAAGATGAATCTTCTGAATTCAAGAAGAAGCCAAATCCTGAATATGGTTGCCGGTAAAGATTTGAAAGTTGCTTGCTTTCTTTGTCCTCAAAATCTATGTTTAGTCATTTATCTAAATTTCAATTTTCACTGGAAATCTAGACAAATTTAGTGAGAACTTTTGTTTCTGAATTGAAAGTGAGGACTATGCATACTAAGAGTTTGTTTCAAATCAGAATTCTAAGTATTAGTGATTACAGGTTTAAGATGAAAGAAATAGCTGATAGTCCATCCTGGCCAAGAAATTAATGGTGAAGAGTTGTAAGTGTACAGGTTGGATGTTTAGGGCCTGAATTTGTTGCAGTAGCAGTCAATCTCACCTCTAGAATCAGTACTGTCTCTAAGCTAGAACCTAAGTTTTTACTGCAGAATTATGAGGTTATGTTAGATTAGAGAGAAATTCTACTCCTATGATGTTTTGATTTGTCTGCTAACACTGATTATAACTAATTAATCTGCTGATAATTCTAAATTTTTAAAGTTATTCTGTTATTGATCGTTGTTTTCACAACAAAGATTGTCATTCCGAAAAAAAATGTATTTTAGTTTTATGAAGTTAAACTCTTTGGACACCAAGCAGATATCTACTAATTATTAAAAATTCTAGTTGGTTTTTTGTGTTTTTGTTGGACAGGGAGCGCTTCTTCTAACAAGAAATGGAGCAGGATTTGGATGTGGAATGCAATGATACCCTCTGCCTGAGGGAGCCTTAATTAGAAGATTTAGATCAACAACTGTAGATGCCACGAAGGCTATGCTTGATCTTGAATGACAAATTTCTGGAGTTAATTAGTTTTGCAGAGTTGGACTTTAAATGTTATTTTTGGTAAGAGAAGTTAACATTATTGTTGCATTGTAGTTGAAGATTTTAGTTGGTTGCTATCTCCAAATGTTGTTGTGACTCCTAGTTGTTGGCCTCCTACAGTTGCACATTATTGAAGGTTTCTTCTATTCCTTTCTGAAATTTTTCGAAAGGTGTTAGTGGTCAAATGTTGAGTTGTTTTGCTGCTGGAGAGTTGTTTTAAAATTTTGTTGAAACCTTTTCAAAGGTTATGGTTTGCAAACCTATAGGCATGGTTTATAGTTTTAATTTTTAATTTTTTTTTGGTTTTTTTTGGAAAAAGAGCTGCTAATATTGAAACTGATGTTTCTGATGATCAGTTCATGATATTGTTGTGGAGACTTGAAGGAGGCTGTGATTTCAGAGGTATTTTTCTTTTTTGTGAAAGCCTTGTTTCTGTGGCTAATTTTCATTTTCTATGTTAAAATTTTTCATTTCTAACAATGGCTTTAGACATTGATCAGCTATCAAATATTTCAAAAAACCCAGTCGGTTGTGTTTGGTAGATAGGTGCTCTTCTTCTAATAAGACATGGCGCTTCATTTTGATTTGAGAGGGAATGATACACTCCCTTAAAGAATTGTCTTGGTAAGCCACAACAGGGTTCCCATAGCTTCACCTCCCTTAGAGAGCTTCATGTGACCGCTTCCAGATCTTGTTTCTTTCCAGATGGCTTTCTCTCCATCTTGAGCAAAGTTAAAATTAGCAAATGTCAGGCCATAACATCTTTACCGTCTTGTAATTGGTGGGGCTTCAATATCCTTTCCAAAACAAGATATTCCCACCACTCTAATATCACATTTTATTGACGATCCATTTTTTTTTTTCAGGTAAAAAAAGCCATGGTTATATGGTCTTTTACAAACTGAACTCCATCGTAACTGCAAAAGACCTTTCAGATTTGCAAGTAGTACGGGATAAGGAATTGAGTTTGAGGACAGATGTTTATTAAGTTCTTCTACAAGATGCTTAGAAAATCCTCCATGATGCAATGTTAAAAAAACCTTTCTCATGTTGTTGAGGATGACATGAAGCCTCCTGGCATTTTTGCAGAAATGCGGCTTCTTCATGCACTGACATGAAGCATGTTGGGCTGTCCACCGAACGTGGGCTTGGACACCCCAACATGCTTCGTGTCAGTTTTCACTTTTCAAAGTATATACAAGGGTTATTTCAGAAATCTCCCTAAGGTTTAAGTTTCTATTCCAAGACCCCCATGGTAATGGGGATACTCACTTCCCCTGGGGTTTTACGAAATATACACAGCCTTATGTCAACTCGGCTAACAAACGAAATTGTTTGATGTTGATGAAGGGTATATATGTAATTTTGTTTTCTGTACATTATTTAAAACAAAAAGTAAAACCAAAGAAACTTTTGTCATTCTCTTCATTAAAGAATTATTTTTTCCTTGTAAAAAAGATATTCATCTCCTGAGAAGCTATAGAGGCAGAAAAAGAGACAATATCATGAATAAAGTTTCTCTCGTTTTTGATAAACTCACCATAAGCAATTTGCTACTGAAAATTCTCTTCTCATCATTCTATTGCTACTTGTTTCTTTAAAAAAAAAAAAAAAAAAAAATCCTACTGAAAGTGATTAGAGAAGAAGGCAAGTTGCTGTTCAGGCTTTGTACTTGGTTGTTGATGTTGGATCGAAGTTCTACTGTTCATTTGGATATAAATAAATGGTGTAATTTAGATATATGCTTTGTATGTGAAGTCCTTTGAAGATATGAATCAGCATATAAAGTGTTTGATAAAATGACTATGAGAGCAAATGCATTATTGAATAAGTAAAAGGATTTCACTGAATGGGGTTGTCTTGACTTGTATATGATGAGATAGAGTTCTTCAGTTTAGGACAGCAAATCCATTTTTGAGTTATACGAAAAGAACTTACTTTCCGCAATTGTGTTAGTTGTAGTTTCTTAGAAATATATGGGAAGGGTACTAATATTTATGAAGTGTTCATTTTTGCCTTCTCAATGCCATTGAATTTGTAAATAATGGTCGTACTAAGGTCAATTGTTAACACATGAACTAATAATTTTCTTTTCAGTATAATGTTGACATTTCATCCGTTCAGTAACTCTTTTACCGTTTGTTAGATAGTCGTTGGAGATGATGGCGCATATTTCACAAAACCTCAGGGGAGGTGAGTAGTATTTTTTATACTTATGGGGTCTTGCACTAGATATTGCATCTTCTCTAGAACTAAACTCTGTTTTTTGACTCTGTTTTTTATCAAGTGATTGCTTCACATAGTCAGACATTATTTCTTTATGGCTTCATCAACATCTTCATCTTCCACTACTCTTCAAGACAAATATGATGTGTTCCTTAGTTTTAGAGGTGAGGATACTTGTCATAACTTTACTAGCCATCTCTATGCTGCTTTTTGTCAAAAGAAGATAAGAACCTTCATTGATGATGATGGACTTAAGAGAGGTGATGAAATTTCGCCTGCACTTTTGAAAGCAATTGAAGAATCAAAGATTTCTGTAATCATTTTCTCAAAAGAATATGCTTCTTCCAAATGGTGTTTAGATGAACTAGAAAAGATTCTTGAATGCAAGGAAAAGAATGGTCAAATGGTTATGCCGGTCTTTTATCATGTCAATCCGTCTGATTTGAGGAAACAAACTGGTAGCTTTAAAGATGCTTTTACTAAGCATGAAAAAAATTTCAAAAAGATGCTTAAAAAATCCAGAGATGGAGAGCTGCTTTGATTGAAGCATCCAATTTATCTGGATGGGATTCAATGGGCTTTATATTTATTTTCATTCTTAGACTATGCAGGGCCGTCTCTAAAACATTTGTTACCCTAGATAGGAGTTACTTTAGGGCCCTCTAATAATATAAGCATATATTAAAAGAATTATTTTAATTATTATTATTATAATTTTTTTTTTTTTTTTTTTTTTTGCCTTTTGAGATGAAAAATCACTAGGAGAGGTGGACAGCAATCGGCAGGCTAACAAGGTTAGGTTGGTGGGGAGTTTTGGAGAGTAGATGTTGGAGAAGTGATGGGTGGTGAAATGGGTGATTTCCAATGCCAAGATTGATAAGAAAAGGCTTGAAAAGTCATGACCCAAAAGGTATCAGTGGCGAGCGATTGGCAGAGTAAACGGATGAGGTATGATAGGGGTTTTGGTGAGAGGGCTACGGGGAAGAAGATGGTGTTGTTGGGGAAGGCTAACAATGTCGGGTACATGCCGAAAAGGTTGGAAATGGCTGTCGTGTGGTGGAGTTGGGTTGCGAGATTCATCAAAAATTGGCCAAATCGAGGGCTATCAAGGTTGGGAAATATAAAATGATGATTTCGGTCGATTTTGGTGAGAAAATCGACCGAAATCAACTCCAAACCACTAGTGGCAGAAGAGGGCTGGAGATGATTTATGTGAATGTCGAATTTTGGGATTGAATTGGGGGTGAGTAATTTGAGATATATAAATGACTATTTTAGCCTTTCATTGTTAAAAAAGATTCAATGTGTTAATTTAGGGGTATAAACTGGAATATATGAAACTAGAGGTACAAACTTGCTATTTTGTCAAACTTTGGGTGAGAATATATGTAAAAAATTTATAATAAATTTGGGCTTTTTTTTTGGGGGGAGCCCCTTGGCTTGGATAAGAAATTATAAACCATTTTCATTTTTGTAAGATATTAAAAAAAAAAAAAAAAAATTTATAAAAGATTTGGGCACCCATTTTTTGGGGGCCCTAGGCAGGTGCCTCATCTGCCTACCTCTTAAGCGAGCCCTGAGACTATGATCATATAATTAAGACCCAATGGTACATGACTAGCTATCATTAGATCTTGTGATAAATTAACAATGTTTTTATCAATCTTGGTAGCTTAAATATTATTACCATCCTCATTTCCGATATTTCTCTTCTTTATGGTCTTTGCTTTAACTAAATATTTCTCTTCGTATTTGATAGGCCCAAGTCAAAACTTGTAGCTGAAATTGTCAAATAAATATCGAAGAAATTGGGTGACATATCACCCTCATGTGACTGTGAAGGCCTTGTTGGAATAGATTCTTCCATTTATTGTATTAAGTCCTTATTGCGCATTCAATTGTTAGATTTTAAAATTGTAGACATTCGAGGAATGGGTGGTATAGGTAAAACAACGATAGCTGGAGTTATGTTCAACTAAATTTCTAGTCAATTTGATGGTTGTTGCTTCATTGCAAATGTTAGGGAAGAATCAGAAAAATGTGGCCTAGTACATCTACGAAATCAACTTCTTTCTCAAATGTTGGAAGAAGAACATCTCACATTAGGCACTCCAATTATACCAGAATATATTAAGAAGAGACTTCAATACAGAAAGGTTTTCATTGTCCTTGATGATGTCAGTGGTAGAGAACAATTAGAATTTTTAATCAGAGGGATTGATCGACTTGGTCCAGGAAGTAGTCATTGTAACCACTAGAGACAAACAAATGCTTTGCAGTTATGGAGTAGAAAACATATATGAACTTGAGGGGCTTGAGTACCATGAAGCTCTTCAACTTTTTTCCGGCTATGCCTTTAAACAAAAATGTCCATCTAAAAATTTTTGGGAGTTTTCAAACAAGGTAGTAGATTATGCCAAGGGCAACCCGTTAGCTCTTAAAGTGGTGGGTTCTTCTCTATATGGAAAGAGTGTGCAAGATTGGAAGAGTCTATTGCGTAAATTAAAAAATATTTCCAATCCGAAAATTCACAATGTGTTGAAGATTAGTTATGATGGACTTGATCATGAAGAGCAAGATATATTTATTAACATTGTATGCTTTTTTAAAATGGATGATAGCAAACGCGTAACAGAAATACTAGATAGTTGTTACTTGTCTACACATGTTGGATTGAGTGCTCTTATTGATAAATCACTTGTAACTATATCATACAACAAGCTCGATATGCATGATTTAATACAAGAAATGGGTTGGGAAATTATTTGCGAAGAATCCTTCAAAGAGCTTGGCAAATGTATTAGATTGTGGAATCATGAGCTTGGCAAATGTATTAGATTGTGGAATCATGATGATGTCTTTCATGTATTGAAGAGTAACACGGTAAGAATTAAATAATTTGAATATCTTTCTTATAAAATATTTTCGGATAAGGAATGAAACCAGATATTATCTATATAAATTTTACTAAATTTTATGTTTTTGTTATACTAACTCAATCTTTTCCTTTCATATGAAGCGGATTGATGCAATTCAGGGCTTGTTTTTAGATATGTCCAAAGTACCAAACCTGCATCTAAGTTCTGAAGCCTTTGAAAATATGCCAGATCTTAAATTTCTTAAATTCTATGTACCGTATCAGCAAGTTAAAGAATCTTTAAATATCTCTAAAGTGCATCTTTCCCAAGGACTAAAATATCTTCCCAATGAGTTGAGATATCTCTATTGGCATGGATATTCATTGAAAACATTGCCATCAAATTTTAGTCCAATAAACCTTATTGAACTCCAGTTGCCGTATAGTAATGTTGATGTACAACTTTGGGTAGATAACAAGGTATGATTCAATAGTTAAATTATGTATTTCTTTGTTATAGAATGTATTGTAATGTTGATTCTGATTCATTACAATCATTATGTTTTACTACAGCATGGTTCAGATGTCAAGTTGCTTGATCAGCTTAATCATTCAGATGGTCCTGTTGAAAAATGGCTCTTAGCAAAATCATATAGGGTAGAAATGATAATGGAGAAAGGTTTAGGGACTTATCTGTACTAGGCCAAAAAATGTTAGTTTGTCCCACATTGATTAGGATTGAAAAGTGGGAAACTTTTGGGGCCTATATATAAGGACCCAAATCATTGTTATTAGGCATCCCAATATGTAATTCCATTATACTTCTTTTGTTTAGGGTTCTTTCTTTAAGGACCCTTTAGTTTGTAAGTTTTGTTGTATCTCCCCTTTGTTTTGGGTATTTGTTGTATTGCCCAAAAGTTTGTAATATTGTTTGGAGATAGTAGAGTTTTCTTTTGCAGCGCCCGAGGACGTAGGTTTCAATACCGAACCTCGTTAATTCCTGGTATTCTTTATTTTGCATTTAATTTTGGCTATTTATTTATGCTTTACTACTTGTTATTATTATATTCAATAGCTAGCGTTAGAGTTTATGTTTCCGTTGCATAACAATTGGTATCAGAGCCTAGGTTTAGGACAATGAGTAGCTATTTGTATGGTTATATGCATGTCTAGGAAAATTCTGTCAAAAAGACGATAAAAGTCTAAGGAGACTGGATTTTAAGTGGGACCATTTGTGACCCCTCCATTGTTTCCTGGGAATTTTCCTGGTGCGTATTTAATCATTTCAGCACTTACTACTACCTAGGGCTATTGTTGATTTGTTGGTTAGCTATTGAATATAATAATTTGTGGAGCTTGGTTATTGGGAACTTTGTTTACCAAGCTAATTGAGTAAGGCATAAATGGCATCATTGTCCGAGGATTCATCGTCCGAGGCATCACCGTCCGAGGCACCACCATCCGCACCAGTAAAGATGATAACGGTTTCAAATGCAAAAATTGATGTTGAAAAATTTGATGACCAAAATAATTTTGGCTTGTGGCAGAGTGAGGTAATGGATAGCTTGTATCAGCAGGATCTAGATATCGTTCTAGAGGAGGAAAAACCAGAAGATGTCTATGAGAAAGACTGGGTGAGGTTGAATGTAAAAGCGTGTGGGATGATTCGCTCATGTCTTTGTAGAGAGCATAAATATCCATTCATGAAAGAGACTTCTGCCAATAAGTTATGGAAGGCGTTAGAAAACAAATACATGAATGAGAGAAGAGGAAGATCTCGTCCGAAGGGAAAACTCAGTTGGGATCAATGTGTCTTTTGTCGTGAGAATGGGCATTGGAAGAAAGATTGTCCGAAGTTGAAAAAGAAAGAGGGCAAAATTGCTTCTGATGCATGCGTTGTTGAGTGTGAAGAGGATGAGTCAGATTTCTGTCTAGTTAGCCTACCATCCACCTCTGGATCAAATGAGTGGATTATGGATTCAGGTAGTACCTATCATATGTGTCCCCACAAGGAGTGGTTCTTTAATTTTGAAGAACTTGATGGTGGAGTTGTTTATATGGGCAATGATGATGCTTGTAAAACAACTGGGATAGGTTCAATTCGGTTGAAGAATCATGATGGCTTGACTAGAACTCTAACAGATGTTCGGTATGTACCAAAGTTGAAAAAGAATCTCATCTCTTTGGGAGCCTTGGAATCTAAAGGCTTCACGGTGAATATGTGAGATGGAATTCTAAAAGTTTCTTCAGGCGCTCTTGTGGTAATGAAAGGCACGAGGAGAAACAACTTGTATTACTATAATGGTAGTACAGTTATTAGAACGACAGCTGCAGTCGTACAGGAGGATGCAGATTTAGAAATGCTCAAGTTGTGGCATATGTGTGTGGAGCGTACTCGGCAGCAGGTGGAGTTTGAAACAACAGTTGAACCAGATAGTGTCCACGAGACAGAAAGTGATTCTGAGGTGACTAATGTGGATACTATAGATGAAAATGAGATTTTACCCCAAGAATCTCCTCAGCAACGGGAATTGATTGCATACAATAGGCCAAGACGAGAAATTCGCAAGCCAGCTCGTTTCGCTAATATGGTGGCTTATGCACTTCCAATCGTAGGTGATGATATTTCTACTACTTATAAAGAAGTAGTTAGGAGTTCAAATTGTGAATCATGGAAACTGGCCATGAATGATGAAATGCGATCCCTACATAAGAAGACGATTGGGTGCAAATGGGTGTATGTAAAGAAGAAAGGATTTCCTAATAGAGAAGATGTTCGACACAAGGTTAGGTTGGTAGTAAAGGGATATGCTCAAATGGAAGGATTTGATTACAGTGAAGTGTTTTCTCCTGTGGTAAAATATTCTTCCATTCTAATTTTGCTAACCTTGGTGGCACAGTTTGATTTTGAACTAGCTCAATTGGATGTGAAAATCGCGTTTTCACATGATAGTTTGGAAGATGAAATCTACAAGACTCAGCCAGATGATTGTAGGGTTGCTGGAAAGAAAAATTGGGTTTGCAGATTGAAGAAATTGCTATATAGTTTGAAGCAGTCACCAAGACAGTGGTATAAGCGATTTGATCAATGTATGATAGGTCATGGGTACACAAGGCCTGATATTTCACAAGCAGTTAGTATGATGAGTAGGCATATGCATGATCCTGGTAAAGGACATTTGCAAGTTGTGAAATGGTTTCTACAGTATATTTTATGTACTATAGATATTGGTTTAGTTTTTGTATGGGATTATATTGAAAATGGGAAAATGATTCTCCAGAAGATTGGCACAGAAGATAATCCTGCAAACATGTTGACTTCAGTAGTGACAAGGGTCAAGTTCATTTATTGTTTGAACTTGATCAACATCCTACAAGCTTGATTGTGCTTTTTGGCACATTTGAAGGTGTTGCAAAATTTGACAAAAGAATACAAAACTTTGAAGGTTTGCTAATTCGCCAAGGTGGAGATTTGTTGAAAAATGGCTCTTAGCAAAATCATATAGGGTAGAAATGATAATGGAGAAAGGTTTAGGGACTTATCTGTAATAGGCCAAAAAATGTTAGTTTGTCCCACATTGATTAGGATTGAAAAGTGGGAAACTTTTGGAGCCTATATATAAGGACCCAAATCATTGTTATTAGGCATCCCAATATGTAATTCCATTATACTTCTTTTGTTTAGGGTTCTTTCTTTAAGGACCCTTTAGTTTGTAAGTTTTGTTGTATCTTCCTTTTGTTTTGGGTATTTGTTGTATTAACCAAAAGTTTATAATATTGTTTGGAGATAGTGGAGTTTTCTTTTGCAGCGCCCGAGGACGTAGGTTTCAATACCGAACCTCGTTAATTCCTGGTATTCTTTATTTTGCATTTAATTTTGGCTATTTATTTATGCTTTACTACTTGTTATTATTATATTCAATAGCTAGCGTTAGAGTTTATATTTCCGTTGCATAACAGATCCAGAGCGTGAACATTGCCAAAGTTTGGTTGACATTCCCTTATCTATTCAATATCTCAATAACCTTCGTGTCTTAAATTTGTGTGGCTGTGAAAGTCTCAGGACTTTTCCAAGAAACATACATTTTAGAACTCTTAACATTCTAAACCTCTCGTATTGTAGTAATCTCAAGATGTTTCCACAAATTTCGGGAAATATCAAAAGATTATATTTAGATGGGACAGCAATAGATGAAGTCCCATCATCAATTGAGTGTTTAACTGAGTTAGATACATTACGACTGTGGCAGTGCGATAGGCTCAAGAGTATTTCGAAAAGCAATTTCAAGTTGAAATCTCTTTGTAATATTTCTCTTTGGCGTTATAGAATTCCCAAAAGTCAATTATCATTCTGTCTTTCATGTTGGAAGGAATTTAGAAGTTTAAGCTTAGGTTTCAGCAATATAAAAGAAATTCCCGAAGCTCTCTTTTGTTTATCGTCATTGGAAGTATTTGATCTAAGTGGAAACATATTTGAGAATCTTCCTACAAGCATCATGAAACTTTTTCAGTTGAGAGTGCTACGGTTATGCAATTGCAAGAAGCTTCAATCAATACCAGAACTTCCACAGGCACTTGAACATTTAAATGCAAGCAATAGCAGGTGCCTCCATTGAATCTAGAAGGATTGGATGAACCAGAACTGGAAATAGTATCTGAAAGGCTTTACTCATCTTCAGGTCGACGCATTGGATTCGTGTTTACAAACTGCTTGAACCTGAATCAGAATACCGACAACAACTTTTACAATTCCTGGGTGGTTCAGCCATATCATATCATGGTTGATTTATTTTTTCTCTTATTTCTTCGTCTTGTGCGCTCTATCATATCATGGTTGATTTCTTTTTACAGGAATTTGATGAAATACATAAAATCAGCTTATGTTTACCTGGGAGTGAAATTCCCTGGGTGGTTCAGCCATCAAAGTTCAGGATCTTCAATTACTATTAACCTACCTCAACATTGGAGTAACAGAAAGTTGAATTGGATTTGCTATATCGGTCGTTCTTGCATTTGAGACAAGTAATCATGGAGATGTTTTTGTAGTTAAAGTCAACGGTATGTGCAATTACGGTAATTAGTGGTAAGTTTTGTTGGAGATGTTTTGTGTGATTATCCAGGGAGTCAAATCACATAGTATTAAGGATATACGCCTTGTATAGATCTTAAGGGTGACTGCACAACTGCCTCGTTTGAGTTCAGCGTGTATGATAAAAATAACGTAAGCCCAGAAGCAGGTTTGAGATTGAAATGTTTTGGGGTTCATTCACTGTATATACAGCCCAACATGATCAGTACTGAAGATTTAGGTGAAACAACAATAGCAGACAATGAAGATTTAAGGAAATTGCACGATGAAACCACTTATGGAAGTGAAAGTGGAATTGAAAATGGAACAAATAAAGAGGTGGAAGTGGAACCAAATGCCAACACATATTGCTATTTACGAGCTGGTTGCTTATTCCTCTTCTTGATTGTGCTTTTTGGCTATTGGAGCCTTTAATGGTAATTTATCTATTATAATATGCTTTCATGTCTATTATTAATATTAGGAAAATCTTGTTCTTTCTTTGGAAAATCCTTTATCCTCTGTTTTTTTAGCATAATATGGGACTAGTAATTAAATTTATGGTTTGGTTTATTGTTCTGGTTTACAGAATTTGTTGGCAATTATTGTTTGCGAAATTTTATGATTTACTGAAAATTTTCAGGTTGTGATGATGCAATTGAGTTTCATGTCACTAAATTAATTTTGTTAATTGAGTTTATAAACACTTGAACGTCTCCCCTATAATTGATAGTATAGTGCCTGGATAACTATTGAGGCTTTTTGAAGTAGTAATAACTCTACTGCCGATGTTTATAAATATTTTAAAGTGCTCTATTTTGAAGAAAAAAAACTAAAATTGAGCTCCCTTTGCTTATTTTCTTTTGCTAATTTTATGAATGGTTGGTGATGTTTTCATTTTGGTAAAGGGAAAGCCTTTGAAGATGAGGTAGATGATTTGCTACTGCTAGATTTGGGGTTCAAATTGGAGCTGAAGGAGAAGTTCAGTTAAATCTTTTGGAGCTTATGAATTAGGTATAACTAAAAAAGTATATGAAATTTAATGAAACTAGTTTTATTGATATTCTTAAGAATTGATTCATGATTTTGGATTTTATAGAAAATTTTCTGTGAAATAGTTGGATATAACATTGTTGGAATTGATCAAATGAGTGAATGAAACTTTAGTAAACAAAACTAAAAGAGATCCAAATAGGGTGCCCTGTTTTTCCTCTGTTTCCTCTGCACTTTTACACACTGATTTTGTTTGGTTACTTGAGTGGTTATTAGCTGAATCCACAAATCTCAATTTTCCAGATAATTGTAGTACTCAAAACTTTATATGTCATGCTCCTTAGCACTTCTAGAAGGGTTATTGAACCACTATAAAGAAGGCCTGCTATAGACGTTGGAATTTTACAAATAAAGAAGGCTGCAAACTAACATGAACATTAGATTTATTTTTTTGGTTTTTGGAAGGGTTATTTGGTTGTGGCTATGGTTTCCATGAATTTACCACAACTCAATGTGGGCTCTTGATAGACTTTGTTTTAGGGTAAATCTTATCTTATGGAAGAAGTGTCATATGGAAACTTGTGTACATGGCTCATTTTAATTAGAATTCATAAGTTTGTCCTTGCCATTACTCTGCCCAAGTTGTCTTTGTGATGCATTGTAGGAGTCTATTACATAGAGGATGACATGTTTTTGCACAGCTTTATATTTGGTAAAATGAAAACAAATGATTGGAGGATTTTTTTTTTTTTTTTTTTTCAAGGGGATTATTTTCTTCACTGGTTCACGTTTTGCATCAATTAGTTAGATTCTTATTCTCAGGTGTGCTCAATAATCATCTGTGTTATAATGATTTAATTTTATAGATACATTCCTAAGAAATGACAGTGCATAATCATCATAATGGCTTTATAGAAAATTGATTAAGAACATGAAATGACAGTGCATAATCAAATATGTTTTTACTTTTACAAGTAGGTCTCTTATAATACTTTTGGACATTCAATTTAAAACTCTTTAGATGTCATGTCTTTGATGAACTGTAACTTGTAAGTCTAATGCCCTATATGCTGGACTGTTTTTGCACAGGTTTGCACTTTTACTACGAAATTGTAAGTGATGAGGTTGACCAAGAGGATGGTGTTTCTAAGTGCGACATAAGTATAGTACAGAGGTCAGTTGATTTTGATTTTCTTTACTCCTGATTAAGGAAACATTTGATCCTAAAATAGAACACAAAATTTTAAAAGAGTTGTAGTTTATTTCAACAATTGAATCTTATTAGAATATTACCAAATGAGATAAAAATTGTCTGCGTATTTCTCTGTTTTCTTCCCTGTTTTTGGAAAATTTTCTGTTTATTTCCTTTTTTTGAGTGATTAATTTCTGAATCTAAATTCAGCAATTCTTAGTGAAATTGCTGGAAATTTAAATAATATAAATTCGACTTACAGTATTATAAGTTAAATTGTTAACTTATAAATTGAACGTGAATTAATTTGTCTGATAATGGTTGTTTGACATGTGAATGAATGAAAATTCTTAAAACAATTATGATACCTCAGTGACTTAAGTCTCACAACCAATGGCCATATTATGAAAAGCATTAACATATCCATAACTCTACCACAGAAGAAATTCGAAAATTTTAACTCTCAGCAACTTTGGTAATTATGCAGAGAGCAGAAGCACAGGAAGCCTGCCGAAGAAAGTTTCAACAAAACAACTGTTGTAGGTTCAATATGCATGGTTGCACAAAGTTGTAGGGAAAGACATTAGCAGAAATCACTAAGTGTAGTTTTCTGTAGGTGCTCATGAATTTGAAGATCATCTCACAGGTTT
This sequence comes from Pistacia integerrima, assembly GCA_026225825.1. Lineage (NCBI taxonomy): Eukaryota > Viridiplantae > Streptophyta > Magnoliopsida > Sapindales > Anacardiaceae > Pistacia > Pistacia integerrima. The sequence goes on along the minus strand of CM047745.1, from coordinate 9,152,206 downwards.
AATTTTCTTGTCCTTCGTCTTTCATTTCTATTTTCTATTAAGGAAGATGATTCTGCTGAATTCATGTAGTTGTGAATCCCGTGTATGTTTGCTGGAAAAGAATTCATAAATTGTTGTGAGTTGGTCGCTTGCTTCGACCTTTGACTCTATGTTCAGATATATATCTAAATGTTTGTTTTCATTTGAAATCTGGACAAATTTAGACAGATTTTTATTTGATTCAAAAGTAAGGACTGTGCATCTGAAAAGTTTGTTGCGAACTGATGAGAACCTGGTTATTTGGCACTCAACACAACCAAACAGCAGAATTCACAACCATTGCTCACATATAAGAGAGAACAATATAAATAGAAACAATCCTATATTGCATAATTATGCTATCAGTTCAACTAGAGATGGCAATGGGTTGGGTACCCCTTGGCCTGACCTAGGCCTGACCCCATGACCTTGGCCCGAGCCTAACCCAGGCCCATACCGGGGATATTAGGTAATGCTGAGGCCCGACTTGATGGGCTTTCTTTGATATATTTTACTTTGTCATTCATATTAATTTAATTAATAATATCTCTTGCTTTAATCACCATATTTTGTGTGTGTATAGATTAATATGGTGGACAAGGGATCTTGGGTTTGACTAAAATCGCAATTTATTGTTATCTAATCAAATAAAATAAAATTTTAATTTTTTTTAAATAATAAAAACTCGGGCCGTGTTGGACCTGGCGATGGCTGTCTCGAGCCCATCCCGTACCCTAGGGTGGGCCCTAAAACCATACCCAAGCCCATGCCCATCCTCGTAAACATTGGGTAATGATAACCGGGTACCCAGAAATTCGAGTACAATTGTCATTCCTAGGTTCAACAACGATAATGAAAACAAGCAAAGTAAACAATAGTTAAATGAAAGATAGCCTAGCAATTCGAGAAGCTAGGAACCTCCTTTCCAATTTCCCACTAAAATGATCTCTAGCCATTTACAAGTTGTATTCCTATTGTTATATCTTGAACGGCACACACAATCCATTGCTAATGCCACGTGGCTAACCAACTTCTCCCACTTGCAACAACCCTATGCTAATCAACTATTTTGTTCCTTTTATAAATATGAGTTGGGGTCTTATCAAACTTCCAACCCCCCCCCCCTCTAGAGCCACTTTGTCCTCAAGGTGAAAGAGAGAATATTGAAGATTGATGGTATCAAAGGATTCCCATTCCCATGTGGCCTCATAGGGAGGTCAGTCTTTCTAGTGAATCAGCACTTCGCGAGAACCATCCAACAAGGTGCGAACAGAATGCCTCGAGGCAAGTTGGACCATTAGCTCAAAATCTTCATTAAGGTAGGTAGGAAGAGGCTAAATTGGGACATAATTATGGATTTTCTTTTTCAGCTAAAAGACATGAAAAACCGGATGGATTCTAGAAGACGTAAGCAATGCGAGGCGATATGCAACGACACCTACTTTGTTCAGAACTTGAAAGGGACCATAAAACCTTGGGCTGAGTTTCTCATTGAGCTTGAGAGCCAAGGATCTAAATTTATAAGGTTGACATTTTAAGTAAACGAAGTCACCTGGTTCCAAAGATACATCTCGGCGGTGAATATTAGCATTGGCCCTCATGTGATCTTGAGCTGCACTTAAATTGGATTTAAGTTCATCCAACAAGGCATTCCGTTCAATCATTTGCTGGTTGATATCTTCCACAACAGAGTGTACCTCAATAAACTTTAAGAGAGTGGGGGGTGCACAACCATAAAGGGCATTGAAAGGTGACATCTTGGTAGAGCTGTGGTAGGAGGTATTAAGCGAGAATTCTGCCCAATGAATCCATTTAGGTCATTGCTTCGGTTTGTTGCTTATGAAGCATTGGTGATATGTCTCGATACAACGATTAACCACCTCTGTTTGCCCATCAGTTTGGGGGTGGTATGTGGAACTGAATTTAAGAGTAGTTCTTGCTAAATGAAAGAGTTCAATCCAAAAGTTGCTCAAAAAGAGTCCATCACGATCAGAAACTATGGAAACCCATGCAATCGAACTAGTTCTTTCACGAAAAGGGCAGCTACTATCTTTGCATTGTAAGGGTGGCAAAACAACATAAAATGGCTATATTTGGTCAATCAATCCACCATGACAAATATAGTACCAAACCCAAAACTCATAGGAAGGCTGCCAATGAAATCTATGGAATGATCATCGAAAGCCAAACCTGGAATTGGTAGAGGCTGCAACAAACCCACAAGTTTTAGTGGTAAGTATTTGTTTTGTTGGCACACACTACAAGAGTTGACAAAATACTTCATATCCTGTTTGATGTCCTCCCAACAAACTACTTGTACAATCATTTTATAGGTACGAAAGAACCCTAAATGGCCACCGCTTGGAGTACTATGGAATTCCTATAGGAGTTGCAGTATAAATCTGGAATTTTTTAGAAGTAGCAACCTGCCTTTATATAAGAGGCAGCCACGGTGGAGAGTATAGTGGGTTTTATAATTAGGCTAGTGAAGAAGATCCTGAATAAGCAACTTAAGTTTGGCATCCTGCAAGGCTTTGATTGTTAAGTCCTCATACCCTTGTGGAAATGCCATTAAGTTCAAGTTCTGCCTCCTTGCGTGAAAGTGCATCAGCCAATTTGTTGGAACTACCAAGGTAGTATTGGATCTCAAATTTGTACCCCAGTAATTTAGAAATCCATTTATGTTGTTTTGGTGTGATTGGCCATTGTCCCATAAAAAGCTGTAGGCTTCTATAATCAATCTTAATGATAAATATCCGCCCAATCAAATAATGGCTCCATTTGTGCACCGCTAAAACAATGGCCATCAGCTCCCTCTCATAGACCCATTTTTGTTTGGATGAAGGAGAGAAAGCTTTACTAAGAAATGCAATTGGACGTCCTTGCTGCACCAAAATAGCCCTTAAGCCGAAGCCTGAGGCATCAGTTTGAAATTCAAATGGTTCAACGAAATTTGGAGTGGCTAACACCAAAACTGAAACCATGGCTTCTGTAGACACTCAAAAGCTTGTTAGGCTACTGTAGACCACTTGAAAGAATCTTTCTTCAATATTTGGGTTAATGGGCGAGTAATCTAACCATAGTTCTTAAAAAAAATTCTATAGTACCTAGTGAGCCCTAGGAAACCCTGTAAACTCTTCACAGTAGTAAGAACAGGCTAGGACATCATACAATCGATCTTCGTAGGATTAGCTTCAACCCCCTTTTTGGATATGATTTGCCTTAAACACTCCATCTTTGCTTGAGCAAATTGGCACTTTTTTTTATTAACCACCAGTTTATGCTCCTGGAGATCTCGAAAACCTGTCTTAGGTGCATTAGATGGGTAATTATATCAGTCCTGTGAATTAAGATGTCATAAAAAAAACCAATATAAATCTGCGAAGGTAAGGCTTGAAAATCTCATTCATCAATGCTTGAAAGGTTGGGGGAGCATTGGTTAATCCAAACGGCATCAATAAGAATTCACAATGCCCTTTGTGAGTTCTGAAAGCCATTTTGGGAACATCTTCATCGCGAACTCTAATCTAGTGATATTCGGACTTGAGGTCCAGTTTAGAAAAGATTACAGCTTTTCCCAACTCATCCAGCAACTGATCGATAGCTGGAATGGGAAGCTTATCGGGTATTATAATATTGCTCAAGGCTTTATAATCTACACAAAAACGCCAATTGCCATCTTTTTTTCTAACCAACAACACCGGACTAGAAAATGGGCTAATACTAGGTTGAATTATTCTTGTGGCCAACATCTCACCTTCATTTTTCTGAGCATAGGAATATCTATAAGGTCAGATATTTGGGGTTTGGGCTCCATCTTTCAGGGTAATAGGGTCGTCTTGCCTACGGTGAGAAGGGAGACCAATAGGTTGATCAAATATTAGGGCAAATTCGGTTAGTAGGGCATCCACTCTCGGGTCCAGAGAAACTACCTTATCTCTCTCCTGTTGAACCATCAAACAAAACTGAACCATAAACCCGTGGCCTTCCTGGTGTAAGGATTTGAGCATGGCCTTTAAGTATACAACGGTTTTACTTAGAGATGGGTAGCTTTGTAAATACACATGTTTCCCATTGTCCTAAAACTTCATCGTAAGACATTTCCAATTAGCACACACATCACCTAACGGGCTCAGCCACATAACGCCCAACACCACGTCAACCCCTCCTAATTCAAAAGGGAAAAAATCTTGTATGACATTAAGCCCTTGCATTTGTAAATCTAGACCTCTACAAACCTCATCATTTCTTACAGTGGAAGCTGCTTTCCACCATAACCCCAAAGGATTTTGTTCCATCAATGGTTAAACTCAATTTACTCACAAGATCGTGGGAGATAAAGTTGTGGGAAGCTCCACTATCAACAAGTACTATCACCTCCTCCCTATCAAGCTTTCCTTGTAATTTCAAGGTGTTATCCGAAGTTAATCCCACAATGGAGTTCATGGAAAGAGCAATTGGATTACCTTCTTGGTTGATTTCTTCCTGAATCAGTGTAAGGACTTCCTCTTCACTAGTGTCATTATCATTAGTGATCAACAAGATCTTTAATGCTCGATTCTTGCATCTATGCACTGGCCCGAACTTCTGATTGCACTTGAAGCACAACCCTTTCTCTTTCTTATATTGAATTTCAGCTTCAAAGAGGCACCAGAAGTGGCTTTCTCGGCCAATTGTGATTGATGGTTCGAACCCCTTTCCTCATCTGCTAACTTGATTTGGTGCCATTAGAGCATGCTCTATATTACGTTAGGGATTAGATCCCCAATTAGTTCTAATTGGATCCGGGTTTTAGGTCACTCGGGTGTAAGTTTTTGGCCTGCTACACTATTGGGCTTGGCTCACCTTGAATTTGTTTTTGTCTGGAACCCAATTACACTTTTCAATCATGTGCACCTAGTCCATGAGTTCAAATAAAGTCTTTGGCCTTATTAGACGCAGATCTACCCTTATTTCCTCCTTCAGCCCATTAACGAAGGTTCCCATAAACAGTTCTTCTTCCACCCTTCTTAATGGCAACACATATAATTCAAATTGTTCACAGTATTCTATAATAGTGCCCGTTTGTTTCAAAGCCACCAGAGATTCAAATACTGATCCCTTATACGACGGTCGGAATCTTTCAATTATGGTGGTTATAATTAATCTCCAATTGGTGAAAAGAATTCTTGAATCCACCCATTGGAACTAGTTGAGTGCGTGACCCTCTACGCACACCGCCGCTGCTTCCACCTTCTCTCCTTCTAAGAATTTGTTGACATTGAAATACCGGTCCATTCGGAAAGCCCAGCCATACGGATATTCTCCATTAAACACTGGTAATTCTAGCTTCCTTAACCTCCGATCTTGTCCACTAAATTCAGTATTCTTCAGCCGATCAGAACTACTTTCCTTATTATTCGTCTGATTTCCATTTGACTCCAATATCTCTTTTCCCCTACTTATACTTTCTTCCTTCTCATCTTTAATTCGAATCCATTCCTGTAACTCCATGAGATACCGTTTAATACTACCTACATCTTTGTTGACATGGCCTACCTCTCCTCTGGCGGATCCCATCTCTTTCTCTAATCCTTCTACTCTTAGCTCCATTTTTCTATTCACCATTACCCAACACTGGATCAAATGAATTGGCTCTGATACCAATTTGATGAGAACCTAGTTATTTGGCACTCAACACAACCAAACAGATGCTGAATTCATAACCATTGCTCAAATATAAGAGAGAACAATATAAATGGAAAAAATCTTGTATTGCGTAATTATGATATCAGTTCAACAATGATAATGAAAACAAGCAAAGTAAACAACTGTTAAATGAAAGATAGCCTAGCAATTTGAGGAGCTAGGGACCTCCTTTCCAATTTCCCACTAAAATGATCTCTACCTATTTATAGGTTGTATTCCTATTTTTATATCTTGAACATCACGCACAATCCATTGCCAATGCCACGTGGCTAACCAACTTCCCCCACTTGCAACCCCACACTAATCAGCCCTTTTGTTCCTTTTGCAAATATGAGTTGGGGTCTTATCACAAACAAATAAGTAGGATTTCTTTGGGTATTAGTGATTACAGTGTCCAAAAAATTAGTGATGAAGAGTTGTTAGTTTATATTGTGGTTGATTATAGTCTGATGATGCAATAGTACTAAAGGTTTGATGAAGCAGTAGTACTAAGTCTTGCCTCTAAAGTCAGTTCTGTCTCTATGAGCTGTTAAAGTTAGAGTGTTTTTACTCTAATGATGCTTAATTTACATGAAGTTTCAACTGCTTCAAGAAATTTTTCCTCAAAACAACGGCTTAACACTCATCAGCTCAACTGTAAGAGTTTCCTTCAAGCACAAATTTGCCTTGTCATCCATTCTCAAGATAAAGATATGGTGCAAAATCAACCATCTAGAGGTGTTATGTATGTTGAATCAACATTAGAGTTATGGTAGAGGCAAAGGAAATAACATTGGCAAAGGAAAAACCATTTGCCAAATCTGTATTCATTGCTATGCAATGCTATCATAGGCCTGATATTATCTATCAATGCCATCCTGCATGATGCAATGTTGGAAGTCCCTTCTGCTGTATTTCGAAGAAGCTTCAGGTTTAGATTAGAGTATTAAATGAATATATCTTTTAAGAGTCCAAAATAAGAGCTAAAATTTATTTTAACAGTTCTATCTCAAAGCAATCAAGCTGGGATGTTAAAATTAATTGGCTCCATGTAACTCAAAAACGATTCCCAAAGTTTCAAACTCTCAATGAGCCTACCTTTTTCTAGGGTTGTAAACGAGCCGAGTCGAGTCGAGTTTTGGCTTAAACAAGCCTAACTCGTTTTACACTTTGGCGAGTTCGAGTAGAGTCTCGAGCCTAATGAGCCAGGAAAATTAAGCTCAAGACTCGACTCGTTTTTTACACAAGTTGGCTCGAACTCGATTAGAGCTCGTGTAAACAAGTTTGAGCCAGCTCTTGTAACCTTGTGTCCAAGGAAGAAACGAAACAGAGATCACTTTCACTATCACCAACCCTTCATTTTGAATCCTCCTCCACATTCATCTCAAATTCAAAATAGAAGAAAAATAATAAAAAATGAAACCACTACAAAACCCATCATCTTCATCTCTTTATCTCCTCCACCACCTCCACATGTAGAAAAATAATATAAAATGAAACCCACTGCAAAACCCATCATTTTCATATCTTTATCTTCTCTACCACCTCCACATGCAGAACCCAACCCAGAATTTTATACCTCCTCCAACATCACGATGCATATATGAGATTTGAGACGAAATAGGGAAGATAATCAGAGATGACGAATTTTATGGTGAACGGAGACTCACAAGACTGGCGAAGTTGACGACCGAGGGCTAGGGGCAGGGCAGATCACCAGAGCTTTTAGTTTCTAGGTTTTTTTTTTTTTTTTGGTTGTGTTCTAATTCAGTAAATCCCCAAATTGATTTTGACTTATTTTGATTTTGTGGGGGTGTGTTTGTTATTTTTTAAAACTAGAAAATTCTTATACCCCCTAATAGTTGTAAAAATATCATATATACCCGAGTCGACTGAAGTTATATTTGAGCTTGCCGAGCCAAGCATGGGCTGTTTGAACTCGGCTCGCCTGATGACCCAAGCCAAGTTGAGTCAAGCTCAGCTCGACAAATATCGAGCCAAGCTCAAGCTTTTTACCGAGCCAAGCCAAGCTGGTCCCAAGCCGCTCGGCTCGGCTAACACCCCTACCTTTTTTGCTACTCAAATCTTCATTTTCACTTGTGATAGTTGCTTCTAAGTACTATAGAACTAAATTCTCACAGTTAGCACAGAAAGTGATACAAAAGCTTGAATTATGAATCCCAATTTGGTACTTATCATGCAATCTCCTGAATTTAGTATTATATCTTGGAAAGCAAGTGGAGGAGTCTGATTTTGGGTTGGGCTTAGAGGTGTTTCAACTTTGAGTGGAGTTATTAACACCAAAAGAAGCCTCATTTCAAAATTTCAAAATTAAATTTTTTTTTTTCTTATGGCACCACATAAATTCCATGAATGCCCTTTATTCCAATTTTTTTTTTTTTTTTTTTTTTTATTTAAGTTAACATTTTATTTCCTTTACCGATGCTATAAACCTCTTCCCATTGTTATTCCTAAAACAAAACTTTAGATAATCAAATTTAAGTGTAGAAAAAATTAAAGTTAAAAAAATCTTCAGAAATAATCCTAAGAACATGATAGAGTTAATAACACAAAAAATAAGTAATAAATTATATGTGACTATTAACAATTTCATATTTCAAATCATATCTTTATTATTCATTCTCATAAAAGAAAACAAATTAGGGTTTATGAAATAATAGCAAGGTGTCAAAAGTATTTGTGATAAATAGGAAATTAAAATTCACTTCAATAATTTAATATAAGGGTAAATTCGTTTTTATAAATTTTTTTTTTTAAAAAAAAGGGATTTTTTAGTCCATTAGTGGGGTGTCAATAGATCCACTTTTCAACCTGCTTGGAAGCAGGTGTTGTTGGGCTTGAGCCTTTCTCAGGTGGGCTTATGTAATATGTATAATATAGGTTCAATAGGTCAATGGTCTGGCTTTATACGGGTGTTATTGGGATCTTCTTAAAATAAAATAAGAAAAATGATATCCTTACAAAGACCAATACAAAGAAAGCTACAAAGTGACATCATTCAGAAGAAAAAAACAAAGAAAAAAGGGAAACAGAGAGAGAGAAAGAGAGAAATCATGAAAATCAAGGGTGGAGATTGTCTTTGTATACCCCTTTTGTATGTGTCTTTGTAAAACTAGCATTGTTCATAAAATAAAGGAAATCAAGTTCAAGAATATTAGAAATAAGCTTCTTGGAATTTTTATATATTTCATAAGATAAAAAAGAAAAAATGGAAAAAAAAGAATGTACTTTCTTGAAATGTCAAAGTGTTTTAGACATGGATATACTTTTCATATCGCCTTTTATCATTTTTTGTATAAGTAGATTTGAAAGATACGTAAATTTATCACCAATTTTTATTAGACCCACACATTTGAAACAAAACATATCATTTCAGTCGTAAATTCTTATGTTAGAGGGTTTTTAAAAATTTCAAAGATTTTTTCTTTAACATAATCTTAGGGGGTTTATAATTATAGAGATATAATACTTTTCATTATTTCAGGTGCTATTCAAATTTTAACCTATCTTACATTGATATATTGTATATAAATAACTTATTTTAGGGGTTTTACTCAGACCCTGAGATAATCAAATACAAAGGTTCCTTGAGATTTAAGAAATTACAAATGTTCCCCTGCCATTACTTAACAGTTAGAGTTTATAACTTGATAGATGACTCAATATTTACTTAATTACCTCTCTGTTGTTTATTTTAATACCAAAAAAATTAACTATAGGGGAGATTTCTATTATTTCTATAGCCTCTATGAAGATTTTTGTTATTTGATTATACCTAAGGGGGAGTTATTGTTATTAACCCTTTATTTTAATTAAATAATGATTATTATAAAGTATTTTGATAATTAATATTTCATAAACAACTTTTGACTTTTAAAAGTCACATAAACCTACTTTTTGAATTCATTTATATGGATGATTTCATATTCAAATTTTAAGATAATCTCTTTTCAAATTAGTTTATTAATTTTTTAATTACAACTTAAGAAATAAATGACTGAGAGAGAAACTACAATAATTTCAAACTAAGCCTAATCCTTTTGTTCATCCTCAACATGCTTCTAAGATTTTGACATAAAAGTTTTTTTTAGCCAAACGTACTATTTTAATTTATATTATTGTAAGGCTGTAAGGACTCTTATTTATTTTATTATATTTCTTTTTGTCTCCATTTCGTATATTCTTCATTTTTATTGTTCATCCTCAACATGCTTCTAAGATTTTGACATAAAAGTTTTTTATCCACACGTACTATTTTAATTTATATTATTGTAAGTCTGTAAGGACTCTTATTTATTTTATTATATTTCTTTTTGTCTCCATTTCGTTTATTCTTCATTTTTATTAACGAAAAGGGATAGCCGGTCGACAAAATTTGGTGAATGTTTGTGTTTTTTTCTTGGATGGTTTCGTGTATTCATGTTTATCCTCAACTTATTGTTTTAGAATTAATATTACAATTTTAATATAGTGGTCACTGGTAATTATATATATCAATATCTGTCATCCACTTTTATAGATCAAATTGTAATAAATTAATCAAGAATTAGGTGGCTAATAATATAGTTTTAGATGTATAAAGACTTGGGCGTTGACTCAAAGTAAGTCTTCTTCTTTTGCTATCCAACTCTTCAGTCTCTCCTGGCATCGATGAAAAAGGAAATTGAGTTAGTTAATGATCATACTTATGCTAAAATTATGTTGGATAATATCTTCAAACTCCAAAATTTAAAAAAAATAAATAAAAAAAACTTCTAATCTATACAAAAGCAAATTAAAAACAATCATACTTTATAAAGAAAATTTAAATATAACTCAAAACCTGTATTTATAGAGTGTTATATGTGGTGAATCAAAGTTGGTTCGGTTGTTATGCAAAGAAAAATAATGCAATATAACATAACAAAATGAAAACTTGTAACAAAGACTAGACTTCTAAGAACTTATAATTTTGGGTGATCAATTTTTGATTTTTTGTACTTAAGATTTTAATTAATAGAAGTTGTTTAATTTTCATTTATGGTGGTTAAATCGTATTTCCATAGTCAAAGTTGGTCAAATAAATTGACGGATAATAACGTTGTTCTTTCATGAATTGGGAGGGAAAATGTAATTTAGACTTGAACAAATATTGTCCTTGGAGCATCAATAAAGCCAAGTCCAAATCCTAGATGTTTCTTGGTTAATTATATTGGTTTTTTATGCAGTTTTCAACTTATTTTATTAATGCATTTATCATATGATATTGTTGAAAATATATTAAAGTAGAACTTACTTTCCGCAATTGTGTAATTAGTTGTGGTTTGTTAGAAATATATGCGAAGTGTATAGTCGATGGATCTATGGATGATTAATATTTATTAATGTTCATTTTTTACTTCAACTAATAATTTCCATCCTTTTAATAACTCTTTTTACAGTTTGTTAACAAGCCGTAGGGGAGGATAGTGCATATTTTGTGGATTTAGCTTAGGGTTTGCAAATCAAACAGAAAGAAAACAGAGAAACAAACGTGACTGAATTTCCTTTGATTGATAACTGAGTGTTTTAAAATTGCTACAGTAAAAGAGAACACTTTACTCTTTTATACTAAGACGAAAGAGCAAATGTAAGAAGTGTTTTACAACTGATTTCATTATAAGCAAAACGACACCATCTTGCACAATGTCATTTTCCTCCTGCTTCTTGAACATTTTACACTTTTGTCCTTTGATCAACATCCCCTCTCAAACTGGACATTCCTCTTCTCCTGCTTTAGTGATCTTTCTTTCGCCAGCAGTTCTTCTCAAATTCATTGACTTCTTTGACCAATATCCCCTCTGAAACTAAAACCTCTTCCTTTTTCTACTACCATTGTTCTCCTTTAATCCCTGCAGGGGCAAAACAACTGCACTGAAACTTCAATCTGCAGGGGCAAAACAATTGCAGCAGCAGAACTGCAAAACACCTTCAAGATTGCACCAAGTTTGCAATAGCAGAAACTGCACAATTTTATTTTCCTCCTGCTTCTTGAACATTTTACACTTTTGTCCTTTGATCAACATCCCCTCTCAAACTGGACATTCCTCTTCTCCTGCTTTAGTGACCTTTCTTTCACCACCAGTTCTTCTCAAATTCATTGACTTCTTTGACCAATATATTTTACTTATGGGTTGTCAAAAGAAAAAAAGAAAAAAGAAAAATTATAGAGCTTTTAAATTGGGTATTTTAAGAAATGTGACTTCTTTAATCTATTAATAGGGTGTCAATAGCTCTACTCTAACAGCAGTTAACATCATCTGTCGTATTCCCATTAGTATCTTCAACAGACCAGATAAAATTGTTTGGAGATGCTCTCAAAATGGTCTCTTCTCGGTAAAGAGTGCATATCACCTGCAAGTGGAGTCCCAAATCTCATCCCGAGGCCAATCCTCTTCTGCAACTAATGATAATCAAAAGTGGAAGAAGCTATGGAAGCTTCCCATTACTAATGCCGAGAAATTATTTTTGTGGAAGGCTTGCCAAGACATTCTTCCAAGCAAGTGTAACCTTGTCAAGAAAAGGGTGATTGAGGAACCTTTTTGCACCTTCAGTTGCTTAGAAGAAGAAGATGTCTTGCATGCTTTATGGGGCTGCGTGGCTGCCAAGGATATTTGGTCAAGCTGTTCCCTAATCTTTCAAAAGATGAACAACAATTTCACTGACTTCAGAGAGCTCGTTATGGTTTTGCTGTCCAAACTTGAGGAAAAGTATTTAGCTGAATTTGGAGTGGTGGTCTCAAAAATCTGGCAAAGGAGGAACGAGTTTACTTTCAAACATTATTTATCTACTCCATCCAAGTTCATTCACCATGCAACTCAAGAACTGGACATATTAAATTCCTTGATTCAATCGAAGACCTCTCTAAATGCTCACTCGCTGAATTCGGATCCCAGTTCGCCAAGATGGCAGCCACCACCTGAAGGTATCTTCAAAGTTAACTGGGATGCAAGTGTGAGAAAAGAAAATGGCACAATTGGGGTTGGAAGCAATTCGGGACTGGCAAGGCAGATTTCTGGCGACTATGAGAATGAAAAAAACCATGCTGCCCGATGCACACGTGGCTGAATCTTTCGTAGCTCTTCAAGCAGTCATTCTAGCAGCAGATATTGGGATCAACCAAATAATCCTGGAAGGGGACGCTCTTCAAGTAGTCAATGATCTCCTTAGGGATGAAGAGAATTGGGGCCAAGCTGGTCTTATTTCTATGGACACTAAGGTGCTTTCCAGGAATTTTCTCACTTTTTCGGTTCATCATGTTAAAAGAGCATCCAATGTGATTGCTCATACTTTAGCTAAAAATGCTTTAACCATTGATGATGTACTGGTTGAGCTTGAAGAAGTTCCAAATTGTATTGGATCCTTAGTCGATCCTACTGAATGAATTTAACTCATTTGATTTCAAAAAAAGAAAAAAAAAAAAACAATTATTTATACAGGTGAATTGAGTCCATTATTTTTTCATTTTAGGTGGACCTGAACAGTTAGATTAAGAAATACAAATGAAGTTTCTTACAGAAAATTAAATAATAAAATAATTAATGCATCGAAATTAATATGGAACGTTATAGCCACCCCTGGAGTACTTGGCAAGTATTAAATTGTTATAAAGTGTCCATCACCTTGTAGTAATCCATAAAATATACCAATTTATAATGATATACACCATCACCTTTTCTTTATTTGATAAGAGTTAAGACATGCTAACTTTTCCTATTGGACCAGACACGCTCTAATTTCCAAAGGGAGTGGACTCTACAAGTATTAAATTGTTACGTTATGAGTTTGAGTTGAAGGGATGAATTTTCTTAGAAATAAGATATTGGTGCACAACCCAGCCAAGTGGCCCTAATGGTTAGCTACAAAGGCTTTATAAGAATGAGACTGATTATGTCCACTGTTATGTTATTGAGGGTTTATAATAACAACGAGCTGAGTTACAAAAAATTATCTCAAGATATTCCTCAAGTTGTCTCCTTTCTCAGTTTCTATGCGAATAATTCTCTATGTGTGTATGTAAGGTGTAATAATTCTTGTGTCCGTCTTAAACAAACTAGGGTTTGAGTTTATATATCGTACCTACAAGTTTGAATTTGAAATAAATACAAAATCAACAAACAAGAAATTGACGGGTGCGTTTGGTTTAGTATTTTAGATAGGATTTTGGGAATAGTATTGGGTTATTGGATAGGGGAGTATTACGAGGTAAATTTTAAAAATTTGTGAAAAAGCCCTTAGGTTTACTAATTTAATTAAAGACCCTAACATATAAAATGATAAAAACACCCCTACCACCTGCAGTGCCAGATTCCGGCCACCACCGCCGGAATCAGCCCCCCCTTTCTTGGTTACGGCATAGACCGGTCGGATCTGCCGTAACACGCCGTTATGGCCTTTTCCGGCCAGATCCATGGTGGATCTGGCCGGAAAAGGCCAGATCTATGGTTTGTTATGGCAGTCGACGGCCAGAAAAGGCCAAACAACAGCCATCTTTGGCCGTTAGCGACGGCCAAAGATGTGGCCATCGTTTTCGGTCAATGACGGCCATTTCTTTGGCCGTCGCTAACGGCCGATCGGCATTTTCTCGGCCGATCCGTGGATCGGCCGGAAAAGGCCACATCGGTGAACTTCCGGCCATTTACGGCCTGGTTAAGTTAGGACGTATTCCTGGCTATCACCGATGGTGGTTGCGGAATCGACAAGAGGGTTGATGGGGGTGTTTTTGTTAATTTTAAACTTTTTTTTCAGGGGGTATTTAGTGAAATTAATAACCTTATGGGGTTTAAAAGTAATTAAAAAAATAGGGTAATATTTCTGGAATAATGTGCCAAACATTATTTGGAGAATAGGATCCAGAATATGGATAAAAATATTAAGCCAAACACAACTGACTTGATCTTCACCCCTTGATTTGTGGAGTCTTTATCACGTGATATCTCCTAGCCAAATTGGGAATTATACTTTTCGGATTTACCGCACAACAAGTTAATATACTCATCGAATATTATTATTAAGAACTAATTATATAATTTATATTAAATCTTTTATTATTTAATAAATATTTAAGAAAATTATTAAAAATTAAATTTAATTATTAGGGAATGATAATTTAATAAAATATATAAATTAATTTAATAATCAAGAAGAATGATTACTATGTAGGCTGTATATAATTAAAATGTAAATTAAGTTACTTTGATGAGTTTGCTATTTCATATGATTACTTTTAAAAAAAATTGAAAACGTATTTCGTTTTTCCTTTTTCTAATATTCAATTCATCTAGTAAATTATGTATTTTAATTATATTAAGAGCATCTCCAATGATGCTCTTTATTTTGAAGAGCATCTTTCATATAAATAAAGAGCATCTTCATTAATTTTTAAATATAAAAAACACAATTTTTATTTAAATCTAATAAACTTTTTAAATTTAACGAAGATGCTCTCTATTTTTTAGAAAGAGACTTAATAAGAGAGGGAATTAATAAATAAAATGCATAGGAACTTGTAGTTTATTAATTAAAATTAGGATAGATAACGAAATTTGACTCTCTAAATGTGGAGAATCAAACTCACTCTCTAATTTATATTTTAAAGATAAAGAGCCTATTAGACTCTTGTTTTTATGGATAAACTCTTTATAATAAAAAGTTTTGGTCATATAAAGAATCCTTTGGAGATGCTCTAATGAACTATGAGGGATTTTCGTTAAGAATTAAGTTTCTGAAGGGTGCGTTTGGTTCAAGGAATTTTATATTATTGGAAATGTTATATTAATGGAAATATAGATTACTTTAAAGATTATTGAGAATGTGTAGAGAAATGTGTTTGGTTAGTTGCAATAAATTAGTAAGTATGTTATATTAATATGTTCGGTTGGGAGAAATAAATTGGTGGATATGTTATATAAATTACTAAATTACATTCCTTTTTAAATATTAATATAATATTTTTTTTTGAATAATTCTTTTAAACCCCCAACATTTCAGATTTAGCTAAAACACCCTAGCAACTAAAAAAGTTTAAAACTTAACAAAAACAGCCAGCCACTTTCCCAAGACTGTCGGCCGTCGACAGGTCACCTAATGGTGCATGGCCAACCATATCTAGTTGGTCGTGCGTCATTAAAGATGTTTCTGACCATGGATCACATCTAGCCATGAAGATCTTTGGTCGTGAAACGGTCACCATTTCACAACCACAAATCTGGCTGCAAAACGGCCTTATTAATGAACGACTGGATAGATTTGATCGGTTGTGCGTTGTTCCGATGATTGCTGGTGAAGATCAATGGTGATTGCGCGTGGCCGATAGTTCTCTTGGGTGGCTAGGGTGGTGGTTGTGGTATGGGTAATCTTGTTGAAGTACAAGGGTAATTTTGTCTTAAAAATCCTGAGTATAAGGCTAAAATTGTTTATAAATTTATTATAAATTGTTTAGATAACAAAGGCATTACTACCCTAAAATTTTATTAATAAGGGAAAAATTGTAACAAAATTAAGATTATCAAGTAATCTTAAAATACCTAAGAAAATGGAGGTAATCAGATTATCTGCTATGTAACCAATGATAATTACTATTGGTTTTGCAAGATTACCGAAAACCCGTATTACTTTACAACCAAACGCGGTAATCAAGTAATATAAGATAACATTACCTCAGTAATAAGAGATTATCCCCAACCAAAGACAGCCTAAGGATGTGTTTGGTTAAGGGAATACTGTATTACTAGAAGATTATTGAGAAATATTATATTAATAGAAAGATAAATTACTTTGAAGATTACTGAGAATGTTTAGGGAAATGTGTTTGGTTGGTTTGAATAAATTAGTGAGTATGTTATATTAATATATTTGGTTGGAAGGATAAATTGGCGAGTATGTTATATAAATTGTTAAATTGCCCTCTTTTTTAAATATTGATATAATATTGTTTCTATTATAATTTTTTGAATCATTTTTTTAACCCCTAATTTCAGATTTAGCTAAAACACCCCAACACCAAATAAATTTAAAACTTAATAAAAACACCCTGGCCACCTTCCCAGATCGGCCGATCGCATACGCATCGACAAAGACACGACTAGCTGTATTTGGCTGGTCGTGAGTCGTTAAGGACGTTTCCGGCCATGGATATGTGAAATACAATATGATCTTTTAAATAAATTTATTCTAGAATATTAAATTATATACCTAAACACATAACTATTAAAATGTATAAAAACTTCATAATAATATAATCCCACACATTATCAATATTTTTTTTTTCTAACAATAAAATAATATAAGAAAATACGATACTAAGGTCTCATTATCTAATTTCAATGTAGTGTATAAAACACAATTTGTTTTTGAACTGAAGTTTCATCACTTAAAACATATACAAATATTAAAGAAGCATAACATCGTCACATCTCACCATTAAATTTATGAGTAAAAAATTAAAATTAATGTTACCTATATTGAAATTAAATAAGATGACTAGAGACAAAAAAAATAAAAATTTTTTTTTTTCATATATATTGAATAGTAATAGAAATTGGAAGAATACTAGAGCAATTATGTTAAACTTTAAAAAAAAAATATATATAAAATAAATAATCAAAATATTACATCTTGTTTATTATATTATTTAAAAATACTTTATACTATAATTACTAAAATATAATCAAAAAGTCAAAATCGTCAAATGCTTTTTAAGCCTAAACCTGAACATGGCTCGTTATGAAACATGATACTAATGGGTTGACTCGATGATGACTCAAACCAATAACAATATGCCCAAATCCGCTTTTAACGAATAAGTTCATACCATGTTATCGGGTGATATCCAATTTTTTTAGGTCTCTTTGTACTTTTTTTAGTAAGTTTCAATTTAATGTAATTTTTTTTATTTTTAAAAATTAATTAAGGGGCTTAAAAAGAAATAAAGTAAGGCTCAATTAATATCGCCATTTCAATTATCTGACCAATTGGCCTTGCTTGATGAGATAGCAATTGTTAGGGCCAAAAATGTCCTCGACCGAAATAGGCCCAAAGACAAAGCCTCCTTCAATAAAGCTTGGCCTACAACAGAGTTCGCACTTTAGGCCCACCCATTACACCTGCCATGTTGCTCATCGCCTGAGCCTAATCAATGAAAGGTCTCGATTTGTTTGGACCTCATCATCAGCTTGCCTGATGATAATCCTAGGATTAAAGTGTTTTATCTAGGCTTTTTGGCCGGATTTTGGATCTTCTTCTTTTGTTTGTGCCTGAATTGCAACTTAATTTCATATATTTTATGTTTCAGGCCAAAACATGCAGTTAGAGCAAATAATGAGCGGAATTGAGTTTATGGACCCAGAAGCAAGCAAATCTCAGGATTCGGGGAAGTTCTGAAGCAGATTTGAAGCAATGTGAAACTGATTCCTGTTGTAGATCACTAAAGATTGAAGATTCAAGCAAGGAAGCAAGCGGAGGGCAGTCTCGTAATTTCAAAATAGTTCAAAAAAGTTTGCTGCAACGATAAACTATCAGGTCAGATAGTGAATTAGAAGCCAACTCAATGCTGCGGCGAAGTTTATTCTTCACCGCGGCGAAGTCTACAATTTTCAGTTATTAAAACTGTGCATTTTAATTTTATGCGGGAGTCTTAGGGTTTAGGGATCGACTATTTAAGTGGGACTTAGTCATTTTAGTAGGTGTGCGACTTTGTTTTGGAGAGTTCAACATTGTTTGGGAGAAAGAAGAGAGAAATTGAAGATTGGACGTTTTGGGTTCATCAAATAGGGAAGATTCACTCTCTTTTCATTAATCCATCATGTTGAATTCTTTACTTACAACTTTTATTTTGATTTGCTTTAATTTTAGTATGAACTAACTCACTTTTGGGTTAGGGTTTTGATGTAATTGGGTTTTTAATGTTTAATCAATAAATTGGTGTTGCTTTTACATTCTATTGCATAGATTGTGTAATTACTCTTGTTTTTATTGAAATTACTTGTTGAGCATGATGAGCCTGAGAAGTGAATCATGTATTAGCTTCTTAGGGTAATTGCCATTGTTTTATTGAACGCTAGAGATAGGTTTGAGAATCAGTGAAATCAATTTAGGATTCCATTTAGCTTAACGAACTTAGAACTATTAATCTTCAATTTGTTAGGTGCGGAAGCTTAATAGGGATAAGTAGTAAAACATAGCCTGAGAACGTATGTTTTACATGTTAGGGTGTCCAATTTATAATCCGTGTATGTGAATGTAGAAGTAATAGAAATCGTAGATTAATTCATAAAATCCTAGTGAAGTCAAAACCCTAACCGCTTTGTTTTAATTGATATTTCTCTTGAATTAACTTTGTTGTCATTAATTAGCTTTTAAAATACGTAGTGGATTTTGTTTTAACTTTAGCTTGATTTTCTCTCGCAAATCCAAACATCTTTCGGTTTCTCCAACTTGATAAACAACTAGGAAAATTAGTGTTTAACACGCAATCCTTGTGGGAACGATACTCTACTTATCACTTTATTACTTTTTGCGACTAGTGCACTTGTTACACATTGCATGTTGTAATTACAACGCATCACCTGGGTACCACCTATAGGACTTAGGGTCTACCTAGAGCCCAAGGTTGCCTACTTATTCCAGCACTATCTGAACTCTATCGAAGATGTCCATTATTATCCTAATTCATCTAAGATGCGTATCTTAGACCGGCTGGGACTCATTTTCCCACTAAGGTAAGGGAGTCAAAGACTCTCCTTTTTTTACAAAACCTCAACTCCTAAAGACTCATAGTCTTATTAGGACTCGAAGATCCTACAGTTGCCATTTAAACAAGAGGCTAGCCCTCCCATAGGCACGAAACATTACACCTTCTAACCCTGTTGTTCTCACTCTTGAGAACTTCGCATCACAGCCGTAGTTATAGTCTCTAACTAGACCTCTGGTAATCTTCTCTTTCCCTAACCCTCATTAAATTAGCCTCACTCAGCCTTGCTGACTTGAGTGTCGGAGTGCCTATGGCAAACACCACCCCGGTGTTTTCCGTTCGCTTCATGCTTGTTTCCTCACTTGTGTAGGTGCAGCGAATTACTGGTAGCCTCAACCTCACAGGATTAGACCCTATTTCCTTAAAGGTGGATTTTTTGCTGATAAGAGCTTGAATGTTGATATTTTGTTAGTGATTTAATTGGTTTATTTATGGAAAAATGTGTTTAAAGTGTGGAATTTGGATTAATTCTTTCATAAATACCATTTATGGGATCACGGGTGCATGTTGAGTGTTTTCAGGCTCAAACAGGTTGTTGAAGGGAAAAGAATGATGTCGATAGGATTCATGACGCGTAGAAACAAACGGCACAAGAATCAGGGTCGAAATGAGGGAGTTGTGGTACATCGAAAATGCTACGGAAAATCTGGAAATTCTTCATCATGAGTATGTCTCGATGTTTCTGTCATAACTTGAGCTGTAGAAGTTGGAATTTGACGATTCTAGTGGCGTTGGAAAGTTTATTCAGAGAGCTACAATGTTCATGTTGATGACTTCATCTAATTCTGAAGTTTACGGATGCTTTGGATAGAAGGAACGATCACCGTGGCGACCATTATTACCACCGCGGCGATGGGTTACGGGTTTGTGTTAATTCATTACCCTAATCCGAATCTGAATGGGCTAAGCTTTCTAATATTTTTCCTAAGCACGACCAAGAAGCCCAGGGATATAAAAGAGAGTTTTTAAGAAATTAAAGAGACTTTTGGAGGAGGAAGAAGATGGCTATCAAGTTGGAGATCGGGATCCTGAGAGCTCTCGTTCACCGATTAGAGAAGTTTTTATCTTTTTCTTTCTTGAATTGATGTCATTGAATAGAATGATGGATTTTGTTATTTTCATTATGAACTAATTTTCTTTTCTAGGGCCAAGATGTAGCCCAATTTATGAATATGTGTTGACTTGGATTGTTGTTAATTCTTATTGAGCTTTTAATTCTAAGTTTTATTATTGTGCATAATGCTTTCAATTCTCAAGGGCCCGAGAGTTGAATGATATCATGGGTTAGGTTGAGATCGAGAGATGAAACCTGATTTGTCTTAGGTAATAAAACCATAGATTGAGTGAACGCTAGAGATAGGTTACCGCGATCTGTGAGGCTTCGGTAAATTCCATAGAGCTTAATGATCTCTTAGCTCCTAAATCCAACTTAGAGATATCTTGGGTTGTTGCTTAAGGGTTAATTTGCTAATTGCTCGAGAGAGAGTTAGTGGAATAATAGGGGATTTGGCTTTTAGAATACGCTTGATTAGGTTAACAACAGATGTCAATGCATAGGATTAAATTGGTGTGAAATCTATGCCCTACGTTTAGTTATATTGATTTTTTACTTCAAAGTGTTTACAAATTCTGCCTTTATTTAGTGCTTAGTTTTTAGTTTATTATTTTATTTCATTAAAGTCATTCTTAAAGTTCTATTTTATCAAATAGCAATAGAATAGACTAGTTTGGTACTTGGTAGGTAGTTCCTTTGGGATTCGACACTCGTTTACTCGAGTTTTACTAATTGCACGATTTCGTACACTTGCGAATAGCCTGTCATTCGCTTCTATAGTTTCGTGCCCACCATGAGGCCTTTGGCAATCATTCGTCTTTGAAACCTTGCTTCGTAAGGAAACTCTCTATAGCTAAAAATTCAGGTAACACCAATCCTGGTCTCGAGGTCAGACTCGAAGCTCTGACTGCCTTTATGCAACAACAATGAGACAAGGTGGTAGCACTAGAAGTTGAGAACCCCACCATTCGAACCAAAAATGCCTCCATTCGGCCTTGTCAGGTACAACCTAATCGTTTTTGCGCATCAGTTCTATCCATGTAGCTTCTCCAGACTCCAGATCACAGACTAACTGTCTCGAATACAAGATTGTGACAACTATATTCATCGATAGTGGACGATTAAGCCTATAATCCAATTGAGCCACTCTCGGTCAACCCACTTCAGGCATGAGATCAAGACATCCAAGTAATAGAAAGCTCACCACAACAAGAGCCACCCATCCTTGCCATCTCGTCTCATCTCTAATCAACCATCCCTACCTAAACTCCACTTGGCTCGACTCATCCTCGAAGGTTGAGAGGGCTCCCTCACCTTCAATCCACCCCGCTTGAGTCCATCCATCCCCACGGATCCAGCGGCTCCCAAATAACCCGTCTGACCATCCATGCAGGCCGAAACAACCAATCAATCACAATAGGAACCACCCAGCTATAGAATGAATAGAGATCTGGATTACCAAGCGACACACGATGGAATGGTTCGCCAAGCTACCCCACGTGACTTGACCTAACAAAACGTACCGAGTGCAAATCATATGACAAACCAAGCCAATCAGGTCAACTTGGTGGCCTCTGCATTGCCCATGGAGTAAATATTGACAAAAAGATTGGCCGACATAGAGGCAATGATGAGGCATATACCTGGAGTGCCAATCCTAATTTATGGATGCAATTGTGCTAGCCGAGATGCCACACAAATTCACCATCCCCAACACAAGCCTTACGATGGCACAACCAATCCAGATGACCACATAACCTCATACAAGCAGCGGATGTTTGCCACCTCGATACCTCGAACATTGAGGGAAACCTGCATGTATAAGAGCTTTGACTCTAGCCTCTTCGGACCAGCCCTTCAATGGTACACTAACCTTCCAAACAACTCAATTAGCTCATTCGCCCAACTCATTGATACCTTCGTTGAAAAATTCCCTAGTAGCAAGAAACTTGAGAAGTTGTCAGCCAACCTATACAAAATCTACCAGAAGAGGGGGAAGCCGCTGAAAGAGTACCTTAGTAGATTTAATAAAGAAAAAATCTCAATCCTATCCTATAATCTAGAGATAGCAGTAAATACTTTCAGAAAAGGTATCCTTCTAGATAGAGAACTATACAAAGACTTGACAAAGCTCTACTACACCACAATGGAAGACGCCCTAGTCAGAGTAGTGATCCAAATCAGATGGGAGGAAGATGAGCTGAGTCGGATGAGGCATGCTAGATATGATGGCTATCACCAAAGGCGGAATGAAAAAAGGCTAGAGTCCAGATCGTTTGAGCCCCGTTATCAACCCCCTCCCTGCAATTCGAGCAGAATAAAAAAACCATATTATTGCTAACTGACCAGAGCCGAAAATAAATCATCTGGATCAAACCAATTCAAGATTCTAGAGTACAACCTCAACATCGAATTAGCTTAGGTCGTGGCAATCATGAAAGGAATGGGACATTCCATGAAATGGCCAACTAAGCTCAATCCTGATGCAAAGAGGGACACGACCAAGTGGTGCAAATTCCATGATTTCCATGGTCATAACACTGCCGATTGCATTGCCTTAAGATTGGAAGTCATAGCACTATTAAAGATGAGATATCTATAGGACTTGTTGACAGATAAAGGAGAGAATACAATCAACCAAAGAAGCTCGAAAGAAACATCTCTCCCTCTACGGGAACCGACACCAAAAGGGTTCTGCTCTATTATCTCTAAATGGTCGAAAGTTAGTGGAGTGAGTTATTCCTCAGCCAAGCGCTACGCCCGAGCCAACCATCACATAGAAGTCCAACCCATTCACCCATCCCCTTGAGCATGTACCAACCAGATCATTCAGTTTGAAGATGACGAACAAATCGCCTTAGCTGCCCCTTATCACGATGCTCTAGTCATCTCCCTCCAAATCATCAACATCCTAATCAAGAGAGTATT
Organism: Pistacia integerrima; assembly: GCA_026225825.1. Taxonomy (NCBI): domain Eukaryota; kingdom Viridiplantae; phylum Streptophyta; class Magnoliopsida; order Sapindales; family Anacardiaceae; genus Pistacia; species Pistacia integerrima. The sequence continues at coordinate 9,128,750 of CM047745.1, read as the reverse complement.
CGTAGACCGAGGGTCCTTTGCAAACATCTTTTTCCTTGAAGTAGTGACAGCCATAGGATTGGATGAATCAAACATCAGTAGACGGCCAACCATCCTAGTTTGGTTCAGTTCTGAATAGAAGTACACCATTGGTGAAATCGCCTTGCTTGTCTACGCCAGCGAAGTCAACAAGCAAACCATCTTCCTAGTGCTTGATTGCCCCTCACCGTACCATGTCATCTTAGGTCGACCTTGGATCCATGACATGCGAGCTGTCTAATCCACCTTTCATCAAACTATCAGGTTTCCAATAAAATTGAGAGTAAGAGAAATCAAGGGTGACCTGAAGGCCTCTAGAGACTACTACAAAAACGCCTTCAAAGGCAAAGGTCATACTTCATAGCAACTACAGTCTCATCCAACCATTCCGACTGAGCTAGATCAACCATCAATGGAAGCGCTGGATGAAATGCAGATACATTCAAACCACCCCAACCGAAAGACCCAAATAGGCTCTCGCCTCAAGCCTAATATAAGAGAACGACTTATAGACTTCCTCAAATAAAATTAGGACTACTTCGCTTGGTCCCACGTGGACATGACGGGAGTCAGCCCCGAAGCAATCATCTACCACTTTTACGTAGATCTGGATCGACCTCCAATAAAGCAGAGGCAAAGGAAGTTTGTGCAAGAACGCAACTGGGTCATTAATGAAGAATTGATGAACTGTTGAGTAACAGACTGATCAGAGAAGTCCACTACCCCGATTGGCTAGCAAACGTGGTGGTCATGAATAAATAAAAGGGAAAGTGGAGGGTCTGCATAGACTTCGCAGATTTGAACAAAGCATGCCCCAAGGACTCTTTCCCACTCCCACATATCGACATGATGGTAGATGTGACAACAGGTCACGAACTCCTAAGTTTTATGGATGCCTTTTCCGGGTACAACCAGATTTTGATGCATTCGAATGACCAAGAGAAGACAACTTTCATCACACAGAGGGGAACTTATTGCTACAAAGTAATGTCTTTTAGTCTTAAGAACGCTAGGGCCATCCACCAGCAACTGGTCAATAGAATGTTTGTCGAACACCTCGGAGATACCATGGAAGTATACATTGATGACATGCTCATCAAGTCCCTTATGGCTAAGCAACACCTCCACCACCTCAGCCAAGCATTCACCATCCTAAGGAAATATAATATGAAGCCAAACCCAGCCAAGTGTTCGTTCGGGTCTCGTTAGAAAAATTCTTGGCGTACATGATGACTTAGCGTGGGATAGAAGCCAACCCTGACCAAATCTAGGCGATCCTCAACATAGCATCACCAACTTTCATCAAAGACGTCTAGAGCCTTGCGAGGTGAGTAGCTACCTTAAGTTGGTTCATCTCCAGATCCGTTGACAAGTGCCACCTCTTCTTCGCCACACTCAAGAAATCCAAGAAATTTAAGTGCACCCCCACCTACAAGGAGGCCATACAATAGCTAAAGAGGTACCTAACCTCTCCCCCACTGTTTTCCTAGCTCGTGGTTGGGGAAAGACTCTACACCTATCTAGCGATCTCGGAGACAACCATCTCAACAATGTTAGTCCGAAAATCAATGTGAAGCAACTACTAGTTTACTATGTGAATCCTTGATATCGAGACACAATACAACCAGTTGGAGAAATTGGCATTTGCCCTCGTCCATGCATCCAAGAAGCTTAGACCATATTTTCAATGCCACTCTATACTCGTCCTCACCTCCTTCTCAGTAAAGAATATACTTCATAAGCCAGAGTTATCAGCTCACCCAATGGACAGTTGAGCTTAGTGAGTTTTATATATCTTTCCAACCATGCACCGCTATCAAATCCCAAGTGTTGGCAGACTTCATTGCCGATTTCACTCCTAACACTATTGTCCAGGTGGAAAAAGAATTATTGTGCATGAATAATGGGTCATTTACAAAGTAGACTCTCTTAGTGGATGGCTTGAGCAACGTGAATGGAAGCGGGCTTGACATGGTACTTATTACACTAGAAGGGGATATCATCCAGTGGGCCATATAGTGTGGGTTCAAGTGCACAAACAACGGAGCCGAATACGAAGCCTTTATCACTGGACTCTCTTTGACCAAGGATATTGGAGTGCGAAAGTTGGAGGTAAAGTCTGATTCTCAACTTGTAGTCAACCAGTTGCAAGGCACATACCAAGCCCAAGAATCGAAGATGACAACTTACTTGAACTTGGTCAAAGAAACATAGTCTGCCTTCAAAGAATTCTCCATCACCCAAGTCCTAAGAGTAAAGAATACCCATGCTAATGCCCTTGCCAACCTTCGCTCAACCTTTCAAGGCTCCTCCTAGTCATCTATCCCACTACTGTTCCTTCAAGGGCTAGCCGACTGGAAGGAATCTCCAAAGAACAAGTTGCCCACGAAAGAGCCCAAAAAAGTAATGGATGTCGAACCAGTTGACTCTTGGATGACGCCAATAATAAAATACTATCAAATACTTGGAACATGATGAGCTTCTAGCCAACAAGAATAAAGCACCCTACCTAAGAGCAAAAGCTACAAAATTCATCATATACAAGGGCCAACTCCTTAGGAGGTCATTCTCTGGCCCCTACCTCAAATGCATAAGCCTAGAAGAAGCTAAGTATGTTCTTGCCGAGCTCTATGAAGGCGAATATGGAAACTATGCAGGAAGACACAACCTTGCCTGTCAGGTGACCACCGCTGGTTACTATTAGCCAACTATACGCACTGACTTAGCATCCTATATAAAGAAATGTGATAGCTATCAAAGGTTCTCCCATGTCTCACACCTCCCACCTTAGCAACTCAACTCAACTCTACTCCACTCTCACAACTTAGCCATTCATGAAGTAGGGGATGGACATAGTTAGAAGTCTCCCAATCACACCCGTGTAATGAGTCTTTATGTTGGCGGTCACCGACTATTTTACTAAGTGGATTGAAGCCAAAATACTCACCCAAGTTAGAGACCGAGAGGTAAAAGCCTTCATTTGGAAACATGTCATTTGTAGATTTGGAATACCGAAGGAAATAGTCACTGACAATAGATCCCAATTCATTAGCTTAGGCTTCAAAGACTTTTGTGACATGTGAGGGATCAAGCTCAACTTCTTTACCCCTCACAACCCTCAATCAAACGGCTAGGCTGAATCATCAAATAAAACAATCATGCAGGTCTTAAAGAAACGCCTCTAGAAATCTAAGGGTATATGGATAGATAAACTACTAGGGGTCCTTTGGTCCTATCGAACAATAGCCCGCTCGTCCACTGGCGAAACCCCTTTCTCCCTCACATATGGATCTAAGGTAGTCATCCTAGCCAAAGTATCGACCCCTTCAACTAGACTCCAATGGTTGGATGAAGAAGCCAACAGCCAGAAATTTTGTCACAATTTGGATACAATCGATGAACTACGCGAGTGAACAAACATCCGTAATGCAATCTACCAGCAACAGGTTGCTCAACACTACAATTGTAATGTCAGAGTAAGAACTTTCAAACAAGGCGACTGGGTCCTCCGTAAAGTCTTTCAAAATACTAAGGAGATCAACTCTGGCAAGCTCGGGCCTACCTGGGAGGGACCTTACAAGATCACCAAGGAAGTAGGAAATGGTGCCTACAGATTTCAAAACCTTGAGGGCAAGGACATCAACAATAGTTGGAATGCAATCCACCTCAAACGCTACTATTTTTAGTCAAATTTATCTCATCATCAATTCTTTATTCTTGTTTTCGTTTTAAAAAAAAAAAGATGAATGAGCTTGTCTAGCTCCCCTACCTTCAATTGGCCTTGTGGCCTGAATTCAATAAAAGAACTATTCAGCGATATAGTGGCATACACCTTCAATCGACTTAGACCGATTCGACTTACACCTTCAATCGGCTCAGATCGATTCATCGACTTGCACCTTTAGTCAGTCAATTCATGGAAACTTACACCTTTAATCAGCTCAGATCGATTCATCGACTTACACCTTTAGTCGGCTAAGACTGACTTAACAATTCACATAAACTCATACCTTCAATTGGCCCAAACTAATTCATCGACTTACACCATCACTCGACCCAAACAGACTTAACAATTCACGTAAATTTACATCGTCAGTCGGCCCAAACTGACTTAACAAGTCACGCAAATTTACACCTTCGGTCGACCCAGCCCGACCAAAAACAACTCGATGGCTTATATCTCCAATTGGCCCATACTGACATGTTCTTATCACCTTCGAAACGACACTAGCAACTCAGCCACTTGGCTTCGTCCACATCACAATACAATTAGTCGGTCCAAACTGGCCATATCGATTTGCGCAGTTAAACCGGACCACGTTGTCTTGACTACAACGTTCTGCCCTAGACAAGATACATCTGCAAGGCGATTACCTAGAAAAAAGGGTTCAACCTCCACACATCTATAAGCAATCAATCCATCCATCCATGAAGAAAGTAGTAAAATGAAAACACAAGCAGAAACATAAAGCCCCAAACACCTGAGTATCAGATAAACAGAAAGCCCAAAACGGCTAAGTATCAAGTACAAAAAAGGCACACTAGCCATGAAAGGGCATCATAGGCCCTAGAAATACAGGAAAAAAAAAAAAAATAAACATAAGCCTAAGAGGCATCATGCCCCACATCATCAGTATGAGTCGTCTCACCCATCTCCGACTCACTCACCCTATCACTGGCCCCAACAGTCATCCCCGCAGCTTGGTCACCGATATCCTCTATAACTAACCATCCCAGTTGACTAGGGAGGTCGAATAACTAGTCACCGACCCACTCTTTCGCATAATCCGAGCGACTAGCAGCCTCATTCTCCTCTATCTCCTGCAAAAGCTGGATGTTCTCATCCGGGTTTTAGTGGGCAATGTTCTCGGCCTTGTACTCCAGCATTACCTCTCCTTTAGCCTTGATATTGGCATTGTTGGCAATATTGAGGCATTTCTCCCTCAGCGACTCAACCTCCGCGTTCTTCTTAGCCAACTCTTTCTTTAATCGCTCTAGCTCAGCCTCGACTTCCCTTAGTCGCGCTAGCTTTCCTGCTTACTTTCTGGACCGCTGCCTCTCTGTATCGTAGATTGGCATTAGACTTGGAAACATCCTGTACCTTCTTCTCTTGCGACATGATGAATTTCCTAAGATGCAGGCTACTTGTGAAAACTTGTATGATAAAACCATTCGATCATTATATAGTCATTACAAGTATAGTAAGATAAAAATCTAGCTCATACTTGAAAAACGCGAGAAACCCCCAAAGAAGAGCTATAATTACGCCCTATCCTGGCCTTCACGGTCTCATTTACTCTGGGAATGAGGAACGAACGACCTCATCTTGCTTATGGAAGCAATATCCGAATAGGTCGATGCGGAAGCTGAGATACTAAAAGTAAGCATCTCAGTCTCCTCATCCAAGACCATCGTCTTAGATGACTTAGCCCCAAGCGCAGGCGATTGTCCAGGTGGAGTCACAACCACATTTTCCACTTTCCTCTCTTCTTTAGTCAAAGAGTCCCTTTTTCACTTCTTGCAATATTTTGCGATAGACTCACTCATGCTCAGACAGTTAACTTCTTCATAGGCTTCTTTGTAATTGTAAATTCCTCAATAGTTGTGGGTTTAACCTCGACTTACCGGAGAAAATATGATGACAATAGCGGATGAGCAACACACTCCAAGTCTGCTTTAGTGAAGGGAAGGGGATACCTCGCTGAATCGCACCAACTCCAGCCCACAAGGGACTCGTCCTCAAATTTGCCTTCTCCAACACTACTCGCCAATCCCTCTAAGTCTTAGGAATAGCAAGAACCTTTCTAGTCTACACGTCCAAGCTGTCCCCACTCTACCCGACACGATCGAATTCAAGATCTGCAAAGGAGAAACAAAATAAGACTTTAGTAATCAAATCATGAATAATGACTAAGTTTCTCACCAGTTGCTCGCTAGGTATACGGGATCTCACCATGGCCTCTCTCCCCAAAGGACGTTTGACCCCCCATGAAGAAGAAACGTTCCTTTTAGTTTTTATCACTCGACCAGAGTTTGGTCACAAGATGAGCTCGATCGTGCCTGAGATTAATCAGATACCGACTCTTGTCCTTGTCATTTTCCTTCAGGAAATATGAGTATAGTAGCTCGATCCGCCACACATCACTCTCCTTCAACAAGGGCAGATAATCCTTACTTAATATCTCGCTACCGGGTCGACTTGGCTCATCCTCGAAGCCACTACTGGTGGAGGGAAAATTTTCGGAGCCATCGGCTTCATCGGAGTCTTCCCCACTTGTCCCTTACCTATCCAAATCACCATCTTTTGGGATAGTGTCACTCGGCCTAGGAGTGGTCACATTCACCCCCTTCGGTATGCCTACCGGGACGTCTTCACCTTTTAGGATCATTACCATCGTTGAGGCATTCTCATATTCATTCCCAACTTCCATCTCTGCCCCACTCAAGTTGTTGGACTCTGACTGTGACATTCAAACTCTTTAGCCACTCGACTCGGGCGACCGATTGGTTTTTCAATACCAAATTGTATCCTTAGTTCTAAAAGCTCCACTCGCCCAGAGCGACTGACTGACTGATTGATTTTGATGTCAAGCTAAATCTTTGCCTCTAAAGAAACTTTCAGCTCGGTCAGGATGAACGAGTACCTACTACCTCAACCCCCTGTTCAGATCCCTCTCCACTTAGTCTGGGAGACCAGGTGACCTAAGTGACCTAACCCTTATCAAAAAAACCAAACTTCTTCACTCAAACCACCTCACTCGACCAGGTCAAGCAGACTAAGACGAGTCCAATGGGAAGCCAACATAAATCGATTTCATCTTCTATCTTCCCTAAACCCAGAAAACCTAGAAAAACTGGAAAAACCCAAAACCTTCAAACCCAGACAAACAATTTCGTTTTTTCTTTGTTCACTCCAGACCTCATACCAAACAACCAAGTTGCCACTGAATCTACCCCATTCAAAATAAAGAAACATGGCACTTCCAATTTTTTCAAACCTTTCCAAAAGATAAGAGGATATTTACAAAACTCCACTCAAATCTCTCCAAAAATGCGACAAAAACAAAGAAAAGAAGAAAGGAAATGAAAAGTAGTGCAAGAAACCAGTATTTACTGTGAAAATGGTCAGAATCCTTGAAAGTATGTCCACTACCACTGAAAAAGCTCGAAAAAGGGAAGAAAATTCAAAGAAAGAGAATGAGAGATGAAATGAAAATGCACAATCGCCTAATTGATTTTATGGACAAAAGTTGGCAAACGATACACATGGCAACCTTAGATTGGTTATGGAACATAGCAACTTTTTGCTTTCCCGCCCAAAAATAGGAGGGATCTCCACCACACACGTGTTGCCAACTGTTGCGTGTTTACTACAACATGCAAGACTAGCAAGTGCACTAGTCGTTCAAGTAATAGAGTGATGGGTAGGATATCGTTCCCACGAGGACTGGTAGCTAAGCACTAAGTTCCTAACGTTAACAAGTTGAAGCAACCGAAAATCTTGGATTTGTGGGAGCAATTTGCTTTTAAACGAAAACAAAATAAAATTTAACAAAGAAGTAATTCTTAAAAGGAAGCAAATGAAATACAAGAAATTCAATTTAAGGAGAACGGGTAGGGTTTTGACTTCGTTTGGATTATTTATGGGTTAAGCCTAAGAGTTACACTATTTTCACATTCATGTGCAATGGTTGTAAATCGGATTCACTACTATGATAACATACCCTCTCGGGCTATGTTTTCCTATTCATCATTATTAACATTCCGCACCCAACAAATTGAAGGTTAATAATTCTAAATCATGAAGCACAAGAATCCTAAATTGATTTCATTAATTCTTGAATCTATCTCTAGCATCCAATACTATAATGGTTATTACCCATGAAGCTTAACATGAATTATTTCTCAATCTCATCATGTTCATCACATACATCAATTAATTTCAGAGTAACACACAACCACAGCTTGTTCACATGGAAATAGCACAATCACATATTCAACCCATTTCAAATCCAAACTACAATCAAAACCCTAACCCATAGAAGATTAGTTCTTAGCTAAATTAACAGAATAAAAACGGAAAATAAAAGTAAACAAAATAAACATAATGAAACTGAGTTGAAAGAATAGAAATCTTCCCAAAAGATGAATCTTCCAGTCAAAATCTGAACCTTCTCTTTTACAATCCGAAAAACTCAAGCTTTTTCTCTAAGAAAAATGTAAAAGACGGCTAAACCTAACAGCTCGGACCCCTGGTAAAAAGTTTTTGTTTTTCTTTTATACCTAGTCCTAAAAACCCAGTCAAAACACGCACACACTGTGCATTTACAAAAGAAAAATTTGACTTTCGTCGCGGCGAAGAAGGGAAATCCCCAATTCGTCTGCGCCTACTTCGCCGCGGCGAAGACAATTTCTTCGCCGGGGCGAAGTTCCTTCAAGGGTTTTGAAATTTACAGAACTGCCACTCGGTGTGTTTCTTCGTTCGATTCTTCGATTTTCGGCTCTCTTCCTTGGAAACAAGCTTCATCGAGCGTTGTCCTACTCCGGAACTCTCCTATCTTCTGAAATCCGCTCAATCCTGAGTCAAAATTATCCAGTTTTGTCTTTGTTCGCTCAAAAAGTTCATTTTAACCTGAAACACGAAAAGTAAGGAATTAAGCACCAATTCAGGTCAAAATGCACTGGAAAGTACCTGAAATCCGACAAAAAGATCAAATAAAAACTGTATAATTTACGGATTATCACCAACCCACGCGCACTCAGAAGACGTGACTAGATGCATGCATCTAGCACAATCACTTGGCCAACCCGACCAAGTAGGCGTTTCTTACATACGAACTGTTCATCTCCTGTCGACAAGCAAACACCTTCTAACACTTCACACCCACTTAGTCAGCCCTCCTGACCAAACAGAATAATCAAAAGTATTACTTAACCCTGGCCCTTCGGCCCTATGACAAACTCTGTCAAGAAGTGATAGAGCACCCAATCACTTGGTCAACCCGACCGAATGAGCCAGCCACGAGCTAGCGAGTGCGCACACACCTACTTATTCAGATTTAACCAATCAGCCAAAGGCACCACCACTAGAATGACCCTAACGTATTCCACTCTGTGCAATACACCGATTGCTAGCACCTTCATGGGATGGTTTGCACATCCACTCACTTGATTTGATGCATCGAGTGTTGACACCTTCGCGAATAGTTCGCACATCCTCTCACTCACTTCGATACACCGAGTGAGGACACCTTTATTGGATAGTTCGCTCATCCTCTCACTCGGTTTGATACACCGAGCAAGGACACATTCTAGCATAATTTTTCATGCTTCCCCTCGATCCGATGCACCGGGCAATTTTTTCAAGGTAAACTCCACTTTCTTACTCGGTTAGATACGCCAAGTGAGGGCATGTTTGTGTTTCACCTCCATCCACCCACTAGGCCTGGTATACCAAGTGTGTCACCTATAGTAAAAACTATACTATTTGGTTCTGTGAATAGAAGTAACACATTCACATACTCAACCAGTAGGTCACGAAGGATGACCAAGCTCACCTTCACGCAACATCTACTCTCTAAGCTAAGCACTCCTTAAATCAGACATTGGGGGGCAAACTGTTAGGACCAAAAATGTTCTTGGACCAAATAGGCCCAGAGACGAAGTCTACTTTAACAAAGCTCGGAGCCATGCCCCAAATCTGATTAGGCCCACAATAGAGTTTGCACATTAGGCCCACCCATTACACCTGCCATGCTGCTCACCGCCTAAGCCCAATCAATAAAGAGTCCCGATTCGTTTGGACCTCATCATTGGCTTGCTTGGGTCCGAGGCCATTGATACTAGACCACCTACTATACTTAGGGTCTACTTAGAGCCTAGGGTTGCCTACTTACTCCAACACTATCTGAACTCTATCGAAGAAATCCATTATTATCCTAATTCATTTAAGATTCGTATCTTAGACCTGCTAGGACTTCCTTTCCCACTAAGGTAAAGGAGTTAAAGGCTCTCATTTTTTTACAAAACCTCAACTTCTAAGGACTTATAGTCCTATTAGTACTTGAAGATCCTACAGTTACTATAAACAAGAGGCCAGCCCTTCCACAGTCACGAAACATTACACCTTCTAACCCCGTAGTTCTCACTCTTGAGAACTTCGCATCACAGCAGTAGTTATAGTCTCCGACTAGAGTTCTGGTAACCTTCTCTTTCCCTAACCCTCACTAAATTAGCCTCACTTAGCCTTGCTGACTTGAGCATCAGAGTGCCTATGGCAAACACCACCCCGATGTTTTTCGTTTGCTTCACACTTGTTTCCTCGCATGTGCAAGTGTAGCGGATTATTGGTGACCTCAACCTCACAAGATCAGACCCTATTTCTGTAAAGATAGATTTTTTTCTTCTACAACAATCATTCGGCTTATGGGCCTTAACAATTTGTACCCAACAATCATGATTTAGTTTTCTATTTCTGACTTTCTTCTTTTCTAGTTTTATTGTTATTGATTAATTAATTTGATTTTTCAAAGGAATCTAGAAGAACAACAATCACTAGTATTCCTTGAATGTTTTTACTAGGAATTATGTAGTTATTTCTTAAACATTAAATTTGTGACATAAAGCCACCAACACATCTAAATCAAGAGTTTAAAGACATATGTTAGATAAATTTTATAACAAATGATTTATGAAAGAAATATACCAGATTTTTAATGTTGATTATATATCATAGTAACTAAAACAATAAAATAAACGTTGATCCTTTTATTGGGTACTTTTAACAAAGTCATTCTCAAACTGTCGGTAACTAACAAAGACAAGTCTCATATCTCTATGACTAAATTTATAACATTAACTTGTAGTTTTGCATTCATATGATATATTTTTAGTATGTTTTTAGTGATCCAATGCTATCTTCTTGAGGAAACATTCGGACTATCTGAAGTCTCCTCCTGATGGACCGCCAGGATGGGGATTGCCTTTTGTTGGTTGGACAGCAGTCTAGTTTCCTTTCTAAACCAAAAAGTCTCCTTCCATATAAATTACCCGTGAAAATACATTAAAAAAAAAAATTAAAAATAGAAATGGTGAAACGTAATAAACCCTTTAAAAATATTAACAAAACCTCTTACATTAGAAATTTATCTTTATTAGCTCTTAACTAGTTAATTTTATACACCCCAAAGAGATATTCGAGAGCCCCGTTTCTTTTACATAAAATTTGACACAACTCATAAACTATTAGATTAAAGTATTTGAATGGTTGAAAGTGAATCTAAATTATGTTATTTTGAAAGTGCATTCACTGTGCTAGTTGCATAGAATCTCAATCACCCAAAGTGCTAGATCTAATGGCCTAAAACTTGTGTGATTATTTATGTAAAAAGAAAATGAGGCTGCTGATCCTTCCCTATATATATATTATACAAAACAAAAACATGTATATGGAGAGAGAGAGAGAGAGAGAGAGAGAGAGAGAGAATATTAACTGCTTTGAGTGCTCCCAGCAAAAGTAGCCTATGGATTAAAGAGGAGGACCATAATTAAGAGGAAGCAACAAAAAAGTGAACGAGAGATACCAATAATGCTTACCATTTTTGTTTATAATATAGTATAGAGATGGTATTGCCTGCATATATGTTGGAGTAAAAAAGCCATGGCTTAAATTTCCAATATTCTAGCTTTGCTTAATAAAATCAAAGCTGTTGACTTGCACGGTTCCAGTTGTAGACTTCAGATTGCTTGACAAAGTTTTCAACAAATTTACTTCGTTTTCCAGATTTTCAAATTAGTTAGTGACAAATAATATAATGATATGATGACAACTAATATAACGTTATAGATACGTTCTTGACTTAGAATGGGTGTGTTGTCTATATATTGCATTCTTAAATGATATGATGACATTAATTGATAAACACAGTATCAATAATGAAATATGATATTTTGAATTATTATAATTTTACACATACAAACTCCTCATACGAACTCACCCATACAAATTGATGTATTTAAATGTGATTGGTGATTTTATATTACAAATAATCTAAATAAATTAGAGGAAATGGTATGTTATAAATATAAGGTTGTCCCATCAGTTGTATACGTAGCCTTACTCTTTCAATTATATTTAAATCATGAGTACATTAATCTGAAACCGCGTTATATGGTCTTAGAACTTGACTTTTCAATTCACTAACTTTGTTGACCTTGAAATTACTTTTAAAATTTGAAACAAAAATAATACATGCCAATTTCTACTTCTAGGTTGACATGATCAATTCAAAGTCACTTACTGGAAAACGCGTACTCTAACTTCCAGTGCATAGTAATAAAACTAGAAAAGTCTTAGAAAATTAACTTTCAAAGATCTTAGGCCGTGTATTAATTAAAAAATGTTCAGATTTCAATTTGACAAATTATAATTATTCTACTTACGCTTAAATACTTTTCATTTCCCAAATTTCGTTTGAGCTAAAAAATTTCCTCTTTTTTCTGTATTACTTTTAATTGTATGTTTCATTTCTCTTCAACTACTAGATTAGAATTTCATATTCTATCAAAATTTCCACTGACATTAAAGTCTAAATACTTGACTTTTCAATCAAATTGCTTATTTGCAGAAAAGGTTAGGGAAATTTCCCCAAAGAAATTTATTTCTTTCTAACTTGACCTATGATGTTATGTTAATTTCTTAATGAAAGACGTAACTTTGCCTCAACATTTCAAAAAATATCATTGATTAAGTTGAAAAAGATAATGAATACGATATGTTTTGAGTTTGTTTTAATCAATTTGTTACTAATAAACGTTTGTTAGAGTCTTATGTTTGAATAAATGAATAATTTCAAATTTTACTTTTTTTTTTAAAGGTTATGGTTTCATTTTTTTTTTTTTTAAAGAAAAGACAAGTTATAGTTTTGCAATACTGTTGTAAACACAAAAGTCAATTGTATTTTCCAAGTCAAGTAAAGGTAAATGAAACTTGATAGAAATTAATTAACCATTCATTTTTCCAATTCAATAGTTGTCGATAGAAACAAATTAACTACAATGACTTGGAAAGTGATGTTGGTTCCACATTACTTTAATAACCCCTTTGTTGTTTATTTTAACACCAAAAAATTAATGGTAGGGGGATTTTTGTTATTTCTATAACAATAGAGAGATTTTTGTTAATTTATCATACCTAAAGGGAATTGTAGTTATTAACCCTTTATTTTAATTAAATCATTATTATTATAAAATAATGGAAGTATTTTGATAATTAATATTTCATAGACAGCTTTTGATTTTTAAAAGTCACATACACCTACTTTTTGAATTAATTTATATCGATTATTTCATATTCAAATTTTAATATAATCTCTTTTCAAATTAGTTAATCAAATACTTTAATAAACCAAATCGTAATAAATTAATCATGTATTAGGTGGCTAATAATATAGTTTTAGATGTATAAAGACTTAGGCGTTGACTCAAAATAAGTCTTCTTCTTTTGCGATCCAACACTTCATGTCTGTTCTGGCATCGATGAAAAATAAATTGAGTTAATTAATGGTCATAATTAGGCTAAAATCATGTTGGATAATATCTTCAAACTCCAAAATTTTAAAATAACAAAGAAAATTCTAATCTATACAAAAGCAAATAAAAACAATCATAATTTATAAAGAAAATTTTTATCAAGTGATTGCTGCACATAGTTAGACATTGTTTCTCTATGGCTTCATCAAAATCTTCATCTTCCACTACCCTTCAACACAAATACCAGGTGTTCCTTAGTTTTAGAGGTAAGGATACTCGTGAGAATTTTACTAGCCATCTCTATGCTGCTTTTTGTCAGGAAAAGATACAAACCTTCATTGATGACGATGGACTTAAGAAAGGAGATGAAATTTCGCCTGCACTTTTGAAAGCAATTGAAAAATCAAAGATTTCTGTAATCATTTTCTCAAGAGAATATGCTTCTTCCAAATGGTGTTTGGATGAACTAGTAAAGATTCTTGAATGCAAGGAAAAGAATGGTCAAATGGTGATGCCGGTCTTTTATCATGTCAATCCATCTGATGTGAGGAAACAAACTGGAAGCTTTAAAGATGCTTTTACTAAGCATGAAATTTTTTTCAAAAAGATGCCTGAAACAATCCAAAGATGGAGAGCTGCCTTGATTGAAGCATCCAATTTATCTGGATGGGATTCAATGGTGATTAAGTAAGTTGGCTCTTTTTTTGTGCATAAAATTTTCTATTTATTTTTATTTTTAGACTATGATCATATAATTGAGACCCAATGGTACATGACCGGCTATAATTAGGTCTTCTGATAAATTAACAATGTTTTTATCAATCTCAGTCGCTTAAATAACATTACGATCTTCATTTATGATATTTCTCTTCTTTATGGTCACTGGTTTAAACTCAATATTTCTCTTCTTCATATTGTTAGGCCTGAGTCAAAACTTGTAGCTGAAATTGTCAAAGAAATACTGAAGAAATTGAAGGACATATCACCCTCAAGTGATTGTGAAGGCCTTATTGGAATAGATTCTCGCATTTATCGTATTAAGTCATTATTGTGCATTCAATTGTTAGATGTTAAAATTGTAGGGATTTGGGGAATGGGTGGTATAGGTAAAACAACTATAGCTGGAGTTGTGTTCAACCAATTTTCTAGTCAATTTGATGGTTGTTGCTTCATTGCAAATATTAGGGAAGAATCAGACAAATGTGGCCTAGTACATATACGAAATCAACTTCTTTCTCAAATATTAGAAGAAGAAGAAGATCTCACATTAGGCACTCCAATTATACCAGAATATATTAAGAAGAGACTTCAATACAAAAAGGTATTCATTGTCCTTGATGATGTCAGTGATATAGAACAAATAGAATTTTTAATTGGACGGATTGATCGACTTGGTCCAGGAAGTATAGTCATTGCAACCACTAGAGATAACAAGTGCTTTGCAATTATGGAGTAGAAAACATATATGAACTTGAGGGGTTTGAGTACCATGAGGCTCTTCAACTTTTTTCTGGCTATGCCTTCAAGCAAAAATGTCCCTCTCAAAATTTTTGGGAGCTCTCAAACAAGGTAGTAGATCATGCCAAGGGTAACCCCTTAGCTCTCAAAGTGTTGGGTTCCTCTTTATATCGAAAGAGTGTACATGATTGGCAGAGTGTATTGCATAAATTAAAAAGTACTTCTAATCCAAAAATTCACAATGTGTTGAAGATTAGTTATGATGGACTTGATCATGAAGAGCAAGATATATTTCTTGACATTGCATGCTTTTTTAAAGGGGAGAATAGCAAACGCGTAACAAAAATACTAGATAGTTGTTACTTTTCTACACATGTTGGATTGAGTGCCCTTATTGAGAAATCACTTGTAACAATATCATACAACAAGCTAGACATGCATGATTTAATACACGAAATGGGTTGGGAAATTATTCGTAAAGAATCCTTCAAAGAGCTTGGCAAACATAGTAGATTGTGGAATCACGATGATGTCTTTCATGTATTGAAGAATAACATGGTAAGAATTAAATAATTTGATTATCTTTCTTATAAAATATTTTCTGATAAGGAATGAAGTCACATATTATCTTTATAAATTTTGCAAAATTTTATGTTTTTTTAATACTGACTTAATATATATTTTTTATTTTTCATATGAAGGGGACTGATGCAGTTCAAGGCTTGTTCTTAGATATGTCCAAAATACCAAACTTGCATCTAAGTTCAGAAGCCTTAATTTGAAAATATGCCAAATCTTAAATTTCTCAAATTCTATGTACCGTATCAACAAGTTAAAGAGTCTTTAAATATCTCTAAAGTGCATCTTTCCCAAGGACTAAAATATCTTCCCAATGAGTTGAGATATCTCTATTGGCATGGATATCCATTGAAAACACTGCCATCAAATTTTAGTCCAATAAACCTTATTGAACTCCAGTTGCCGTATAGTAATGTTGATGTACAACTTTGGGTAGATAACAAGGTATGATTCAATAGTTTAATTATGTATTTCTTTGTTATAGAATGTATTGTAATGTTGATTCTGATTCATTACAATCATTATGTTTTACTACAGCATGGTTCAGATGTCAAGTTGCTTGATCAGCTTAATCACTCAGATGGTCCAGAGCGTGAACATTGCCAAAGTTTGGTTGAAATTCCTTTATCTATCCAATATCTCAACAACCTCCGTATCTTAAATTTGTCTCACTGTGAAAGTCTTGGGACTTTTCCAAGCAACATAAATTTTAGACCTCTTATCACTCTTAACGTCTCCTATTGCTGCAATCTCAAGATGTTTCCACAAATTTCGGGGAATATCAAAAAGTTAAATTTAATTGGGACAGCAATAGATGAAGTGCCATCATCAATTGAGTGTTTCTCTGAGTTAGATACATTACGACTGTGGAAGTGCGGTAGGCTCACGAGTATTTCAAAAAGCATTTTTAAGTTGAAATCTCTTCGTATGCTTTCTCTTTGGCGTTATAGAATACCCAAAAGTCAATTATCATCCTTTCTTACACGTTGGAAGGAATTTAAAAGTTTATGCTTAAGTTTCTGCAATATAAAAGAAATTCCCGAAGCTCTCTTTTGTTTATCCTCATTGGAAAGATTAGATCTAAGTGGAAACATATTTAAATATGGCAACTGTAGCACTAAGACTTTGTTATGCAAAGGTTACTCCCTCTTTTTACTCTTCTTTCTTCTTCTCGTGCGCTCTCTATCATATCATGATTGATTTCATATTACAGGATTTTGATGAAATACATGAAATCAGCTTATCTTTACCTGGGAGTGAAATTCCTGGGTGGTTCAGCCATCAAAGTTCAAGATCTTCAATTATTATCCAGCTACCTCAACATTGGAGTAACAGAAAGTTGATTGGATTTGCTATATCGGCCGTTCTTGCATTTGAGACAAGTAATCATGGGGCTGTTTTAGTAGAAGTCAATTGTAGGTGCAATTACGGAATTATTGGTAAGTTTTGCTGGAGATGTTTTGTGTGGTATCCGCGGTCAAATCACATAGTATTAGGATATACGCCTTGCATAGATCTTAAGGGTGACTGCACAATTGCCACATTTGAGTTCAGCCTATTGTTAGATAAAAAGAAAGTAAGCCCAGAAGCAGGTTTAAGATTGAAATGTTGTGGGGTTCATCCACTGTATGTACAACCCAACATGACCAGTACTGAATATTTAGGTGAAACAACAACAGCAGACAATGAAGATTTAATGAGATTGCACGATGAAAATACCTGTGGAAGTGAAAGTGGAATTGAAAATGGAACATCTAAAGAGGTGGAAGTGGAACCAAACGCCGACACATATTGCTATTTAAGAGCTGGTTACTTATTCCTCTTCTTGATTGTGCTTTTTGGCTGCTGGAGCCTCTTAATGGTAATTTATCTATTATAATTTGCTTTCATGTCTATTATTGATATTAAAAAAAACTTGTTCTTTCTTTGGAAAACTCTTTATCCTCTGTTTTTTTGGCATAATATGGAACTGTTAATTAAATTTATGGTTTGTTTCATTGTTTTGGTTTACTGAATTTGTCGGCAATTATTGATTGAGAAATTTTATGATTTATTGAAAATTCAGGTTGCAATGACGCAATTGAGTTTTATATCACTAAATTAATTGTTGTTAATTGAGTTTATAAACACTTGGACGTCTCCCCTATAATTGATAGTATAGTGCCTGGATAACTTTTGCCTGCTTTTTGAAGTAGTAATAACCCTACTGCCAATGTTTATGAAGATTTTAAAGTGCTCAATTTTGAAGACAACAAACTGAAATTGAGCTCTCTGCTTTTTTCTTTTGCTAATTTTATGAATGGTTTGTAATGTTTTCCATTTTGGTAAAGGGAAAGCTTTTGAAGATGAGGTAGATGATCTACTACTGCTAGATTTGGAGTTCAAATTGGAGCTGAAGGAGAAGTTCAGTTAAATCTTTTTGCAGCTTATGAATTAGGTATAATTAAAAAACTATATGAAATTTAATGAATTAGTTTTATTGATATTCCTAAAATTTGATTCATGATTTTGGATTTTATAGATAATTTGTTGTGAAATAGTTGGATATAACATTGCTAGAATTGATCAAATGAGTGAATGAAACTTTAGCAAACAAAATTAAGAGATACAAATCTGTATTAATGGAATATAAACTTTGGATGGGAAGGTGATATTTTGAAACTTTTTGGGTAAAAAAGTGTCTTTAAGGCAAACTTTGGGTGGGAAAGAGTCGTTTACCCATTTATTAACTACTATTGCTATAACGCCCACATTGAAGTACGTAACCTAACTTATGTTCTTATACCTTTAGTTGATTTTTGTTAAAGTTATTTTGAGAAAATGCCTTAAAATTTCATTAGGGGTAAAATGGTCTTTTCATTCAAAATTAGTTGAAATTGTGGGGAGTGAAAAGAGATAGAATTTCATGGAGAATGCAATAAAATGAAGGCATTATGGTAATTGACTAAGGGACATAGATGGAATTTTAAAGAAAGTGCAAGGGGAAAATGGGAAACTAATATATAACATTATGTTATATCAAGGATTGAAGGATGAAACCCAAGCCACTCTTCATCTATTTTCACGCCACCTTCACCTTCATATTCTCTCAATTTCTTCAATTCTTCTTGAAGGAAAATTCATAGATTTTGGGTACTTTTAAGTGGATTTTCAATCCCAAGCATCCTTAGGTAAGATCCTTGCACTAAGAACTGAGTTTTAATTTTTAAAGTGTTGAATTTTGATGATTTGTGTTCATATGATTTGTGTTCATGGGATTTAAGAGAAAGAGAGTTGGATCAAAGAGGATTTTTAATGTGTTGGATTGCTCACATAGAAGGTAAGTAAATCATACCCTAAGTATCAATTAAGTAATATTGTGTAAAGAATTTCTTTTATGCATATATATGTTTTATATAAAGAATTGTTAATGGATTTGGTGTTGAATGATGATTATAACTTATCGATGAGAAGTTGTGTTGGTGTATTTGATGTTTGATGAATGTTTGGATGAAGTTTGGAAGAATTGGAGTGAAAATTTTGGAGTGTATATTTTGGACAAGTTTGGAGTTAAATATGGCTGGTTTTATTCCCAATTTTTGGTGGCTTAGAAAAGACATACCAAATTAGAGTTACTTTGTGCACAGAAGTTGTTTGATGAAATGTCAAAGAGAAGTGTTTGTATAAGTATGATTATGTGTTATATTGAGATGCGTTTGTAGATGGTATACATGTTTGCATTCCATATTGCATTATTGCATCTAAACATGTGAATTTAGAAAGAATTATAAGCATAAAACCATCTACATGCATACATATTCTTAAGAGCATGAAAAAGCACTAAAGAATATTAAAGAGTAAATAGAAAGAAGTGAGGATATTAAAGAAGTTCAAATCTGAATTTTATTTAAAGAAGTGTATAAAAATAAAAAAAAAAAAAAAAATAAAAAAATAAAAAAATAAAAAAATAAAAAAAAAGGTTGTTGCGATGGGGAACCCATGAGTGACAAGAAGAATTTTCCCCACATGCACGCCGTCTTTAGTGAGCTGCCTAAGAATAAGAAAGAAGAAATTGTACAGTCTGTAAGAGTGCATGTGGATGAGGACTATACCCAAGAAAGAAGAATACACTCACACGGCCAAGGTTCCAAATCCATGCCTCAACCGAGTCCGATCGGCAAAAGAGAAAGAAAGAAAAGAAAAGAATGAGAAAGAAAAGAAAAGAAAGAATAGAAAGAAAGACTAGAAAAGAAAGAAAGAAAGAAATACATAAAAGAAACAGAAAATAGAATAAGAAAAATAGAAAAGAAAATGCACATTTTATGTATTTGTGCATTTGCAGCATATATATGCATAATACCATGCCCATTATCTAAGTAGTGGGAAATAAGAGTATAGAAAGAACAGAGAAAGAATAGAGAAAGAATAGAGAGAAAAACAGAGTAAGAGTAGAGAAAGAATAGAGAAGAATGGGGAAATGTGAAGTAAGGAAAGAAATTCAGAATTTAAGCAACGGAGAGAGAAGGGTAGCATACCGGGTTTACTTATTGAGCAATTAGTGCTCACCCCGTTGTTTTCAATGTTTTTGTAGGAGACAAGTGAGATGCGGTCACTTGAAACATCGCGTAGCGGAAGGGTTGGGCAAAACTGTCGAGTTACTATTTTGAGACTTTATTATATTATATATAAGTTTTGTGTATAAAAAAAAAATTAAATATGGACCCATAATTTTATACTCATTGAAATACCTTCTTTCGAGCTAGTATACTTGGAAAATATATAATTTGATAACAATACATAAGCATAAGAATGAAAAGTAACTGGCCCAAAATTTTTCTTTACTTTATACATATAATTCTTTACATAACAAAAGTAACATATACAATAGCTTAAAAACAGTGGACAGTAATGCCATTTCTCTCCGCTTGTCGATATCCATCCGATCGCTTCTCACCTATTTTCTGCAAAAACATTTAGAAACAATGGGGTGAGCACTAGTTGCTCAGTAAGTAAATCTGCTACACTATACTTCTATCTCCGTTGCTCAATCTTTGAATTCTTTCCTTACATTACTCTTTTTCTTCTTCTTCATTCTTTTTATATTCTTTGACTCTTTCTAGTTCTCTCTGTTCTTTTATTCTAACTTTTTTTGTTCTTTCTTTCTAGTTCTCTCGGTTCTTTCTTTCTTTTAATTTTCTCACTACTCATGATAGGAATAATGGTATCATGCATAAATATGATGCCAATGCACAAATGCATAAAGATGCATTTTCTTTCTTCTTTTCTGTTTCTTATTCTGTTTTCTTTCTCTTTTCTATGTTTCTTTCTTTCTTTCTATTCTTGTTTTCTATTCTTTCTTTCTTTTCTTTTCTTTCTTACTTGCTTATTCTTTCTTATTCTTTGTTGATCGGACTCAGTTGATGCATGGATTTGGAACCTTGGCCACGTAAGTGAGTACAGTCCTCATCTACATGCACTCTTATGGACTGTACAAATTCTTTTCTTCTTAGGCCACTCATTTAAGGTGGTGTGCATGTAGGTATTTTCTTCTGGGTACAGCCTTCATCCACATGTACTCTTACGGGCCATACAAATTCTTTTTCTTATTCTTAGGCCGCTCACTAAAGGCGATGTACATGTGGGAATCTTCTTCTTCTTCTTGTCACTCACGGGTTCCTCATCGCAACAACCTATTCTTTTCTCTTCTTTAGCACTCTTCTCTCTTTCTTTTTGTTCTTTAGTGCTTTTCTTTCTTTCTCTTTATTCTTTAAGTTCTCATACATATGTATATGTATGCATGTAGACGATTCATGCTTATTATTCTTTCTAGATGCAAATATTTAATGCAAGAATGCCGTGTAGCATAAAAATAAGTCTTTCTCTATCATCTACAAGCTCATATCAAGATAGCAAATAAATACACGCTTGCATACACTTCTCTTGGGCATTTCATCAAACATAATGCATGTACACTCAAACTCTAATTTAGCTAACTTTCTACTTCTTTCTCAAACCACCAATATTTGGAGTAAAACCCCCTTAAATCAACGCTAAACCTGGCCAGAAAAATACACTTCATAATTCTTCTTAAACTCTTTCTAAATTTAACCCAACTTCGATCAATCACCATGCAACAAGGTCCACTTCTCATAGCTAAAGTATACTCATCCACAACCATCATTCTCATCAACAATTCTCAATATCATAAGCATACATATACATGTATAAAGTCTCTACATCAATTGATTTCTCACACCATAACTTGGGTTGGATTTACTTACCTTGTACTTGAGTACTTTCACTAGAACCTCTCTCTCTTTGGTAGACTTCCTTTTTCTCTTGAGATGCTAGAATTGAATCTCTACCAAAAATCCAACCAAATGTCTTCTAAAATGCCTTGAAAATTGATGAAGAAATTGAGAGAATTGAGAGTGAAGATGGCATGTGAGGGAGTAGAGAATGATAGGGTTTTTGTGCTTGAACCTTTAATATCTCATATTATAGGCATGCTTTCCCATTTTACCCTTACACTTTCTTGAAAATTCCATCTTTGCCCTTCAGTCATTTACAAAAATGCCCTTACCTTCATTGCATTCTCCATAAAAATTTCCTTACTTTTAACTTCCCACATTTACAACTAATTAGGGGTAGAATGGTCACTTTGCCCCTAAGGAAATTTCTCTAGAATTTTCTCAAGAATTCTAGCCAGCATCGCTGTGGAGAGCTTTCTTAATTACCGCGGCGAAGTCTGCAATTTCCAACTTCGCCAATCTTTTACCAAAACTAAGGGTAACCAAGCAACACTAAAAGCATATAAGCTTAACTAAGGCAAACAAGCATAAAATAGGTTACAAACCTCATTGTGGGTGTTACACTCGTTTATATGTATATATTCTCTTATATATATTTAGTTAGTTTTATTGTTATTTTACGAGTATACTAGCTAGAAAAAGTGTCATTACATATTTGGTATCAAAGCAAAGATTTTGGGGTTTGACAGCGTGGCCCTCCCGCAGCATTGATGTTCTGTAGCCGACCATTGTAAGATTATTTTTTTCCTTACTTCTAGTAGTAGATAAGTTATTTGAGTTGATTCAAGTGTGGTTGTTTTGTAGATGAGATGTAGAATCTGAGTAGGTACTAAGAATGCGATGAGTGCGGGGGAAGCCTTCAACCCGCTAGAACCTACTCCTCCTACCCTTGATGAGGCGAGAATTCGTAGTATTGTACAACAAGTGTTAGTAGAAAGTCAGGGGAGAGTTGTACTAGAGAGAGTTGAAACCCCCGTTTGTGTACCGACCACCAGGGAAGAAAGAGAAAGGCTGGTACCTCCGACAGTGCAGGACCGTATTGAGCCTATTTATGGACTGCCAAGCCAACACCAACTGTTTGAATTTAGGGGTACCATGGACCCATTGGAGGCAGATGAATGGTTTAGGTATGTGGAACGCACGATGACACTTTTCCCATGACTGACAAAGAAAAGATACGGTACGCAAGCTTTCTATTTCAGGGTGATGCCCGAATTTGGTGCGAATTGATGGACGATACCCATGATTTAGTTCCTATGACATGGGAAGAGTTCAGAAGATTGTTTGAGGCTGAATATAGAAAGTGGATCGGATTCATGAGAAGATCCAAGAATTTATTAGTTTGAAGCAATGGTCTAGTATAATAAAAGAGTATTTTGTAAGATTTAACTCTCTTGCACGGTTCGCACCCGGTATAGTAAACACACTAGAGTTGAGAAAAGATAAGTTTGTTCATGGACTAAAACCGGAAATAGCCCGTGATGTGATGGCAGGCACTGAGCCTCCTCATACTTATAGTGAAGCTTTAGAGCGAGCTTTAAGGGCATAAATATTTGTAAATAAGCTCACCTCAGCGGGACCATCAACAAAAGAATTGAGTGACCCATCTCCCGCTCCACAGAGAGAAAGAAGTGATGTTTCAAGAAACAGGGAAGTGAGGAACGAGAAGAGATTCCAACCTAAGAAGAACAGAAGAGCCTGACAAAGTAAACGGCTCAAACCTACTGAGTTTTCTCCATGTCCAAAGTGTGGGAGAACGCACTTGGGGGAGTTTTTAAGGGAGTTAGGCCGAAATGTATGTTATAGGTGCTAATAGCCAAGACACTTGATGAAAGATTGTGAAGCCCCTTTTGCACCTGCAACATAGACTTCCAGAGTTACAAATGCTATGGTTTTTACTATGGCACAGAGTGAAGTAGAGGCTAACCCATTCGCAGTTACTGGTCAGCTATTATTTCATGCAGTTCCTCTTTATGCATTGATTGATTCTAGAGCTAATTATTCTTTTATTACTCGTGGAATGGTAGAAAGATTATGTTTGAAACCTGTTGTAGTAAATCAGCCTACTAATATAGAATTACCTGATGGGGTTAGTATGGTGACCCATGAGATGCTTCTAGGAGAGTCCGTAGTGATCCATGGGAGGGAGTTACCAGTTGATTTGATAGTGTTTGATATGCCTGACTTTGATGTTATTTCGGGCATGGATTTCCTAGGGAGGCACAGAGTAGAAATTGATTGTCGGAAGAAGAAAGCAAGATTTAATCTTGATGACGGAGATAAATTTAGTTTTGGAGAGGGCCATCAGTTGAGTATGTTAATCAGTAGTATAAAGGCTAGGAAGATGTTAAGAAAAGGGTATTTTGGGTATATTGCTCATGTAGTGCATAGTAGTGATGTCCTACAATCAAAGATTCAGAATGTGCCAATAGTCTGAGAGTTTTTAGATGTATTTCCGAAAGATTTGTCGGGGTTTACCTCTGGAAAGAGAAGTAGAATTCAGTATTGAACTAGTATTAGGGACTGCACCAATTTCTAAAGCACCTTATTGGATAGCCCCAATTGAGCTTTAGAAATTGAAGAAGTAACTCTAAGAACTCCTAGATAAGGATTTTATTCGACCCAGTCATTCTCCCTGGGAAGCTCCAATTTTGTTTGTAAAGAAGAAAGATGGATCCCTACGGATGTGTATTGATTACAGAGAGTTGAATAAAGTAACAGTGAAGAATAAGTATCTGTTGCCTTGCATAGATTATTTATTTGATCAGTTGAAAGGAGCAGTAGTGTTTTCAAAGATTGATTTAAGGTCAGGTTATCGCCAAGTAAGGGTTGTAGAGCCAGATATTGCCAAGACTACTTTTTAGACTAGATGTGGGCATTATGAGTTTGTCGTGATGCCTTTTGGGGTTAACCAATGCCCTAGTAGTCTTTATGGACGTAATGAACCGGGTGTTTCATGATTGTCTTGATAAATTTATAGTGGTGTTTATTGATGATATCCTAGTTTATTCTAAGAGAGAAGAAGAGCATGAAGAACACCTAAGGTTTGTGCTACAACGATTGAGAGAAAAGAAGTTGTTTGCCAAGCTTTCTAAGTGTGAATTTTGGCTGGATCAAGTGATATTTCTAGGCCATAGTGTCTTAAAAAAGGTATATCAGTAGATCCTAGCAAAGTGAAAGCAATTCTTGAGTGGCAACAGTTGAAGACAGTAAAGGAAGTTAGAAGTTTCTTGGGGCTAGCAGGCTACTATCAGCAGTTTGTAGTAGGATTTGCCCAATTGGCTAAGCCGTTGACAACTCTCACAAAACAGAGAACTCATTTTGTATGGTCAGATGCTTATGAAGAGAGTTTTCAAGAACTGAAGAAAAGATTAACCACTACTCCCATTTTGGTGTTACCACAGGAAGGTGTGGATTATGACATTTATACCGATGCCTCACTACAGGGACTTCGTGTTGTGTTGATGCAGTTAGGTATGGTAATAGCTTATGCTTCATGACAGTTGAAAAAGTATGAGACGAGATACCCTACACATGGTTTAGAGTTGGCATCTGTAGTCTTAGCATTAAAGATAT
This sequence comes from Pistacia integerrima, assembly GCA_026225825.1. Classification (NCBI taxonomy): domain Eukaryota; kingdom Viridiplantae; phylum Streptophyta; class Magnoliopsida; order Sapindales; family Anacardiaceae; genus Pistacia; species Pistacia integerrima. The sequence continues at coordinate 9,103,299 of CM047745.1, read as the reverse complement.
GGAGGCATTACCTATATGGTGCAAGGAGTAATATTTACACTGACCACAAGAGTTTGAAGTATTTCTTCACTCAGAGGGAGCTAAATATGAGACAGGGGAGGTGGTTAGAGTTGGTTAAAGATTATGACTGTAAAATTAAGTATCAGCCTAGAAAAGCCAATGTAGTAGCTGATGCCTTGAGCAGAAAAGCCTATTTGTCCCAACTCACAAAGCAGCAATATTATTGAAAGAATTATGCTGAGAACAGATTGAGGTGATACCGGGAAGGATTGCCAGGTTAGAAATTCAGTCCACTTTAGTGGAAGAGATTAAAGAAAAACAAGTTACCGATGAGTGATGTCAGAAAATAAGTCAGCAAGTGCTTAAGGGCAAGATACCAGAATTCCACCTATTAGACGGTGTCCTCCGTTTCAGGGATCGCTTATTCATTCCCTAAGATACTGAATTGAAGAAGATAATTCTTACGGAGGCTCATGACACACCATACACTGCTCATCCTGGAGCAACCAAGATGTATCAAGATTTAAAAAGGGGTTATTGGTAGCCAGGTAGGAAGAGAGATATTGGAGATTATGTGGTTAAGTGCTTGGTTTGTCAACATGTAAAAGCAGAACACCAAAGGCCGTTAGGATTGCTTCAGCCACTTAGCATTCTTGAATGGAAATGGGAGAGTATATCCATGGATTTTATTACAGGCCTTCCCAGAGTTCAGAAAGGGTTTAATGTCATATGGGTGATAGTAGATAGATTAACTAAATCAACCCATTTTCTTCTAGTAAAGGAAAGCACTACCTCGGATCAGTTGGCCCGGATTTACATTAAGGAGATAGTTAAGTTACATGGAGTGCGCAAGACAATAGTGTCAGATAGAGATTTCAGATTTGTTTCGGCTTTTTGGACTAGTCTGCAGAGAAATTTGGGTACCCGATTAACATTTAGTACATCATACCATCCTCAGGCAGATGGTCAAGCTGAGAGAACAAATCAGATACTTAAGGATATGTTGAGAGCATGCTGTATGGATTATCGAATGACTTGGCATGAGATGTTATCTTTGGTGGAGTTTGCCTATAATAACACTTATCAGTCTACAATGAAGATGGCTCCTTATGAAGCCTTGTATGGTAGACAGTGTAGATCTCCACTACATTGGGATGAGGTAGGAGAGAAAGATGTTTTGAATATAGCTCTTGGGCCGAAAATAACTCAGGAAATGAAGCAAGCTGAGGACAGACAGAAAAGTTATGTGGATTCAAAGAGAAAAGTTTTTGAGTTCGAAGTGGGTGACAAAGCGTTTATTGAAATTTCCCCCTATAAGTGAGTGATACGTTTTGGTGGTAAAGGAAAGTTAACACCTAGATACATTGGCCCCTTTGATGTATTACAATGAGTTGGAAAGGTAGCTTATAAGTTGGCGCTACCACCTAATATGGATAGGGTGCAAAATGTATTCCATGTTTCGATGCTCCGTAGGTATGTCAGTGACCCCTCCCATATATTGAAAGTAGAGGAAGTGGACTTAGAAGAGAATCTCGTTTATGAGGAGCGTCCAATACATATATTAGACAAAAAGACTAAAGAGCTTCTAAACAAAAGTATTCCACTTGTAAAAGTCTTATGGAGGAATCATAAAGTAGAAGAAGTAACATGAGAGGTACAACAAGATATGTGAAACCGCCATCCCGAGTTGTTTGTTTGAATTTCGGGGACAAAATTCTTATAAGAGGGGGAGAATTATAATGCCCACATTGAGGTATGTAACTTAACTTATGCTCTTATACCCTTAGTTGATTTTTGTTAAAGTTATTTTGAGAAAATGTGAAGAAAATGCCTCAAAATTTCATTAGGGGTAAAATGGTATTTTCACTCAAAATTAGTTGAAATTGTGGGGAGTGAAAAGAGATAGAATTTCATGGAGAATGCAATAAAATGAGGGTATTATGGTAATTGACTAAGGGACATAGATGAAATTTTAAAGAAAGTGCAAGGGCTAAATGGGAAACTATATATAATATTATGTTATATCAAGGATTGAAGGATGAAACCCTAGCCACTCTTCATCCATTTTTACGCCACCTTCGCCTTCATATTCTCTTAATTTCTTCAATTCTTTTTCAAGGGAAATTCATAGATTTTGGGTACTTTTGAGTGGATTTTCAATCCCAAGCATCCTTAAGTAAGATCCTTGCACTAAGAAGTGAGCTTTAATTTTTAAAGGGTTGAATTTTGATGATTTGTGCTCATAGGATTCAAGAGAAAGAGAGTTAGATCAAAGAAGATTTTTAAAGTTTTGGATTGCTCACATATAAGGTAAGTAAATCCTACCCTAAGTATGAATTACGTAATATTGTGTAGAGAATTTCTTTTATGCATATATATGTTTTATATGAAAAATTGTTAATAGATTTGGTGTTGAATGATGACTATAACTTATCGATGAGAAGTTGTGTTGGTGTATTTGATGTTTGATGAATGTTTGGATGAAGTTTGGAAGAATTGGATTGAAAATTTTGGAGTGAAAATTTTGGAGTGTATATTTTGGACAAGTTTGGCGTTAAATATGGCGGGTTTTATTCCCAATTTTTGATGGCTTAGAAAAGAGATAGAAGTGTAGCCAAATTAGAGTTACTTTGTGAACATAAGTTGTTTGATGAAATGTCAAAGAGAAACGTTTGTATAAGTATGATTATGTGTTATATTGAGATGCGTTTGTAGATGATAGAGAATGACATGTTTGCATTCCATATTGCATTATTGCATTCTAAGATGTGAATTTAAAAATAATTATAAGCATGAAACCATCTACATGCATACATATTCATAAGAGCATGAAAAAGCACTAAAGAATGTTAAAGAGTAAATAGAAAGAAATGAGAATATTAAAGAAGTTCAAATCTAAATTTTATTTAAAGAAGTGTAAAAAGATAAAAAGAAGAAAATGTTGTTGCGATGGGGAACTCGTGAGTGACAAGAAGAATTTTCCCCACATGCACGTCGCCTTTAGTGAGAGGCCTAAGAATAAGAAAGAAGAATTGATACAGTCCGTAAGAGTGCATGTGGATGGGGGCTATACCCAAGAAAGAAGAATACACTCACACAGCCAAGGTTCCAAATCCATGCTTCAATCGAGTTCGATCAGCAAAAGAATAAGAAAGAAAAGAAAAGAATGAGAAAGAAAAGAAAAGAAAGAAAAAAGAAAGAAAGAATAAAAGAAGAAATACAGAAAGGTAACAGAAAACAGAACAAGATAAATAGAAAAGAAAATGCACATTTTATGCATTTGTGCATTTGCATCATATATATGCATAATACCATTCCCATTATCTAAGTAGTGGGAAATAAGAATATAGAAAGAACAGAGACAGAATATAGAAAGAACAGAGAGAAAAACAGAGTAAGAGTAGAGAAAGAATAGAGAAGAATGGGGAAATGTGAAGTAAGGAAAGAAATTTAGAATTTAAACGGAGAGAGAAATGTAGCATAGCGGGTTTACTTAATGAGCAATTAATGCTCACCCCGTTGTTTTCAATATTTTTGTAGGAAACAGGTGAGATGCGGTCACTTGGAACATCGTGCAGCGGAAGGGTTGGGAAAAACTGTCGAGTTACTATTTTGAGACTTTATTATATTATATATAAGTTTTGTGTATAAAGAAAATTAAATATGGGTCCATAATTTTATACTCGTTTATATGTATATATTCTCTTATATATATTTAGTTAATTTTACTGTTATTTTATGAGTATACTAGCTAGAAAGAGAGTTATTACAATTGCACTGTTAATATCATTTTTCCTATCTTCTAAATTAGCTAAATGAAAAATGGTTTTGGATGAGAAACGGTTGCATGAAAGCTAAAATAAAATTTAAAAAAAAAAAAAAAAAAAAGATAAATTGTGAGGGTAAGGGATGCTATTTTTATTTTCTGAAAGATATTTGTTAAATTTTATTTGATTTATTATAGTAGTTAATAATATCTTATAATTACAATGTATTATATCTTGTAATTTACAATAAAGAAGTGGATCTCGTGAAACAAATATATATGATGGATTCAAAATAATTTTCTTTTTAGTGGTAATTATTATTTATTATTATTAATTATGTTCTTGAATATCCAATATATAACGAAGTTGAAGGATTTTTTCTGGTAAGATGTATGATATACATAGATTTTGTGGTAGATTTTGTGGGCCTAAGTTTTTGTTTGTTATACCATTTTTAAATTAGAGAACTAATCTTATAATTTAATTTGTTTATGTATTACGATTTTTGGATGTTATTTGCGAACATTGTCGTAATTCATTCATGTTATTGAATCTTTAAAAGGATTGAAATCAAGAAGATATTTCCTTGAAATTTAGCTCTCCTAATCATTCGTTGCTGTTTATATCTAGAGAAACATTTCAATGAAGGTTCATTTGGTTTAGTCTACTAAAGTTGTTAATTGAAAAGACTTGAGTTGTGTTTATTTAGGAGGTCATATTGAATTTTTTTTTTTTTTTTTTTTTCATTGTAAAAGGATAAAGCTATTTTTTTTCCCTCTGATCCTTACTAGAGAGCAAGATAAGAAATATAGTAAATAAGGTATACAATTTTCAGACTTTACTAATAAGAGGACAAAGATTACAAATTGTCCAACTAAGGAACATTTATCTGTTATTTGTCGTTAACTTTAATGGAAAATGACCAAATGACTTAAATGCCCTTAATTATTATTATTTTTTTTTCTGAAGTTAATTTTAATTCAAATTTTAAAAAGTCGTCAGACTATGCCCCTATCCTATTCTTAGAATCTTCTACTTCAGACGTAATTTATTCTAAATTCTCGGGTTTCACGCAAGCATCAAAGTTGACACCAATCAAGCACATCAATGGGAAACATAACAATACAGAAAGAACTACTCAACAACACCATCAGAATCAACAGCATGCAAATTGTGAAATGAAAACCCTAGAGATACAACATTCAACTTTGCAGAGCAACATAGTTCCAAGGCACAGTACACAGAATAGAAAAGAGAAAATAAAGGCCGAGAACTAACTTGGATGTGACGGTCCGAGTGATTTGATTGATAATGATCTTCACTTGAGTCGGAAATCGCAGTAGACTTCAGTTGAAAACAAAGAAAACTCAAGCAAAATTGCAAAATGGCAAAGAAAGGCAAAATGCAAATTTTTATAAGGCAATGTCAGGGCCCATCTAAGCCGTTGGTTCAAGATCATACGAACAGGTGCAATGCACGTGTTGCAACCGTCAAACGTCACGATTACAAAACACACTTTCTATAACCTTGTCTTATAAATCTTCAGCATACCTTTTTTAAGTTGAAGTGGTCTTTTCCATGATGAGCCGTTAAATGATTTATTTAAGTTATTAATTTATTATTGGGTTTGGGTTTGGGGTTTAGGAATAAGAATTCTTGTAATATTATGTTGTAGTATTTTAAACCTAGTATATAAACATACATTTCTCTTGTATGCGAATGATAGTAAATCATAGGGAAAATTATTTTCATTATTACGAGAGAGGTAAAGCAGTATTGTAATAATATTGGCTTTACTGGACATAGCCTGTTAATTTGGTGAACCTGGGTAAAACACTCGTATATTTCTTTCTCTTTACTTGATTGATAAATATGTGTGTGTTTTCTGTCTTTATTTTGTATTACTCTATATTATTTCACTAAATGCACTCCAGTCTTTATTTATACCCTTTTAAAGGTTATGTTTTTGTATTACAAGGGCACCTCCAACCCACGCCATTTTGGTGTAAAAAACACCAAAATGGCATGGGTTTTTGCTCCAACCCAACGCTAATTGCTACGCCAAATTGGTGTGGCACTGTAGCACCATTAAAATATTTTTAAAAAAATTTTGTTAAGTTAATTTGATTATTAAATTTTACACCAAAAATCACACCAAATTTGATTATTTGTATTTAATTTAATTTGATTATTATTTATAATAATAAATTCATAATAATGATATAATTCAAAAAATGATGAAAAATTAAAAACAAAACTTTATTCAATGCAAATATTAAACTACAATAACTCAAAATAAAAATTAACACTAATTTAAAAACACTAAATCTAAAACGCTTGAATGGACAACACATCTTTTTGAGCTTGAATGAATAATACATCTTTTGAAATAAGCTATAAATCTAAAAAGCTTGAATAGACAATACATCTTTTTGAATTAGTCACAAATCTCAAAAGCTTGAATGGACAATACATCTTTTTGAATAAGCCACAAATCTCAAAAGCTTGAATGGACAATACATCTTTTTTAATAAGCCATAAATCTCAAAAGCTTGAATGGACAATACTTCTTTTTGAATAAGTCACAAATCTCAAAAGCTTGAATGAACAATACATCTTTTTGAATAAGCCACAAATCTCAAAAGCTTGAATGAATAATACATCTTTTTGAATAAACCACAAATCTCAAAAGCTTGAATAGACCATACATCTTTCTGAATTATTATTTTTTAATCTAGAATAGTATTTTCTTCAACTATAAAAGCTCACACCAAATCAACTTCCAAATCGTTCAACTAATATATCTACAAAGATGAATTTCAATTTTGGAGGTCCATCTCATTTATCATCTTCTAATTCATCATCATTTTCCGACAATGAAATTGATGATGAGGAATTGATAAATGATGTTGAAGCAATTGATGCAGAGCAAGAAGCAATCCTTCGCATGAGAGCTAACAACAACCTCCTCCTCTTTCACTATCTCAATCAACAGAACAACCAAGTGATCCATAGAGGATCAATTCCTGGTTATAGAGTCATCAATTGCAATCGGGAAACTGCTGATCACAATTTGTTCAAAGATTATTTTGCCGAGAATCCACGGTTTAATGATTCCATGTTTCGCCGACAATTTTGAATGTCTCGCGATTTATTCATTCGTATTGTTGATCATGTGAAAGGTCATGATAATTACTTTCTACAACGAAGGGATAGGCTCGGTAGGCTCGGATTGTCTGCTTTTCAAAAAATAATAACAGTATTTCGGATGTTGGCGTATGGTCTACTGGCAGATTCTACTAATGAGAATATTAAAATAGGCGAGTCTACAACCATTGAAAGTTTGAAGATATTTTGTCGTGCTGTTGTTGAGGTATTTGCAGAACGATATCTAAGATCACCTAATGCTATTGATGTTGCAAGGCTACTTCATATTGGTGAACAACGTGGTTTTCCAGGAATGTTGGGTAGTTTAGATTGTATGCAATGGAAGTGGAAAAATTGTCCAACAGCATGGGCATGACAATATGCTGGTCGTAGTGGATCCCCAACTATTATTCTCAAGGCTGTAGCTGATTATGATCTTTGGATATAGCATGCATTTTTTGGTTTGCCAAGTTCCAACAATGACATTAATGTGTTGGAGGCATCTCATTTGTTTGCCAACCTAACTCAAGGTATTGCTCCTCTCACTCATTATAGCATTCAAGGAAAAGATTATAATATGGGTTATTATTTAGCTGATGGTATATACCCAAAGTGGTCTACTCTCATACAAACTATTCACGATCCACGTGGTCCCAAAAAAAAAAAAAAATTATTTGCAATGAAACAAGAAGGATGTAGAAAAGATGTGGAATGTGCGTTTGGAGTTCTCTAATCGCGGTTTGCAATTGTGGCAGGATCAACACTTTTTTGGGATAAAAATGTATTACATGATATAATGACTGTGTGTATTATTATGCACAACATGATAATCGAGAATGATCGTAATTTTGATGCATCGATTGAGAATTTGAAAGCGCCAACTCCCGAAGTTGAAATTATCATAGATGAAAATGTCCGATTTCAAAATTTTCTTGCTCGACATAGACAAATCAAGGATACAGAGGCTCACCATGCTCTTCGAAATGCATTAATTGATCATTTGTGGGAAGAACATACTAATTCAAAAAATTAAATTACTATCAATATGGAATTTTACTTTTGTGTTGTTGTTGTTTTTTTTTTCTCTTTCTGTTTGGTATCATTTTATATTAGATGTAATGTTTTTCTATATTAAATGTGATGTTTATTTGATTAAATAAATGCTTAATTTTATTAAACTAGTATAATTTTCAAAGTAATTATTATTTAATAAAAATATCATTGCCAATAATTAATTAATATATACAAAAATAATGAGTGAAACAAATTAATTGTTGATTATTACAATAAAGAAAAAGAAAGCGAATATTCTAAGGAATATTCATTTGGTGTAGTGAATTGGAGATGCAATAGTGTTTTACACCAAAACTTGCACTAATTTGGTGCAATGGGTTGGAGATGGTCTAATAGGTTATCCCTTGTATCTCTACTATTTAACCTCGCTGAAATGTTTAGATCTTTAGTGGAAACAATTTTGAGCATTTTCCTTTAAGTATGAAGCAACTCAATTAGTTGAAAACTCTTTACCTAGAGAATTGCAATATGCTTCAATTACTACGAGAGCTTCCAATCGTACTAGAGCTTTTAGACGCAAGCAATTGTTGTGGACTCTAATCATTATCAATGTCCCCATTTAATATAGTAGAATTGGATGAATCAAACTAGAAATAGTGTCTGAATATAACTTAAGTTTGTGAATTGCCTGAAGCTGAATCAGAATGTAGAAAACATTATGGGAGATTTACAACAAAGCATTCAACACATGGCAATGGTAGTAGTAAGTCTTTTTTACAAAAAGGTTACTCTCTTTCTTTCTCTATTCGTCTCTCCCTCTAACACACAATCTCTCTCATCAAATATATGAATTTCACATTTAAGATATTTGGTAGAATACTTGTTGTGGTGTTATGTTTATCTCGGAGCAAAATTCCAAAGTGGTTTAGGCATCAAAGCTCGGATCTTTGATAGATTGAGCTACCTCATCATTGGTATAATACAAGGTTCATTTTGAAGAGTTATCAGCTGTTAAGAAGGCCGATTCAAAGGAAATCAGAAAATCCCAGAGGGTTCGTCAGTCTCCATTTTGGGCCAAAAATTATGTTGTTTAGCAAATAATTAGCATTTATTTAGTAGTTTACGTCACTGCTATTTAGGTTGTTTCAATAGTTTTAAGGAAACTGCATCATTAAGCTTTTATGTATCAGCTATATTAGCGTTGAACTTGAATAATGTGAGCAGCAAAGAACTTATTGACTAAACACTCTATTCTCTCTTTTATTTCTTCCTGGAGGCTCTACTCCCTCATATAGAGTAGATTTGTGCTTAACAATTGGTACATTCGTTGAGAGATGAAATGGCAGACAGAACTATATAAAAACTTTGGATGACCAAATGAAACAGATGATAGCAACTCAGTGATGGTTTCAACTGGAGAACATTAAGAGAAAACAAAGAACAAAGCACCGTAAATATTTAGCAAAAGAAGGTTATCATATTCATTGAAGAAAAGACAATATATAACACTTAACAACTCTCTGCTAATTACACCAACTATAGCAGACATTACAGCTTTCAAAATTCAAATTTCACCACACATATTACTTCTAATACACTTTACTTAAATACCCTTAATTTACTAAACAAGCCATTACTCAAAAACACTCCCATGCACGTTGAATCACTGCTGCATGTAACCTTTTACATCTTCCAAACACAAACATGCAGACTTGAGTATTTGATGCATTTCCAGCAAAGCATCACTACATCAACACTCCCTCTTGATGCACATGCTGGAAACACCAAGTTTGAGTCTAAGTTCCTCAAACTTGGTTTTAGGCAGACTCTTAGTCATAATGTCTGCAATCTGGTCTACACCCCGGTAGTGCAACAAGGTCACTTCCCTATCATTTTCAGCTTCCCTAACTGCATGAAATTTAATCTTAATATGTTTGGTTCTGCCATGGAGGACTGGATTCTTTGCCATTGCCACTGCTGATTGGTTATCACACCATATAGAGGTTGGCTTATCTTGATCTTGCTTCAAATCAGACATAATATTTCTGAACCAAGCAGCTTGGTTCACAGCTGCTAGAAATGTATTCTGCCTCTGTTGTGGACTGAGCCACCGTGTCTTGCTTCTTTGACAACCAACTAATGGCTCCTTCATTAATGTAAAACACATACCCTGAGGTACTTTTCATGTCATCTAAAGAACCTCCCCAGTCACTGTCTGTGTATCCCTGCGCCAAAACCAGTTTTTCTATCCTCTTAAACCAAATGCCAAGGTTTGAAGTTCCTTTCACATACCTTAACACCCTCTTTGTTGCTCTATGATGTGATTCACTTGGACAACTCATAAATCTAGAGAGATAACTCGCTGTAAACATCAGTCTGGACGTGTGGCTGTCACGTATAGCAGGCAGCCTACCAGACCTCTAAACATACTCTCATCCACTTCTTTTTCACCATCATTTTTACTCAGCTTTAGGTTAGAGACCAAGGGTGTATCTGCAGGTTTACAATTCTCCATTCCAAACTTTGTGAGCATTTCATTTGCATACTTTTCTTGATGCACAAATATTCCACTTTTGGACTGAAAAATTTGCATACCAAGAAAATATGATATCTCCCCCAAATCTATCATCTCAAATTCAGATTGCATGGATTGTTTGAACATCTTCAACTGGTCTGAATTGCTCCCTATCATCTGCAGGTCATCCACATACAATGACACCACAATTAAATCACCTTCAGCTTCTTCAACATAAAGGGTATGTTCGTTTGGACTTCATACATAGCCTAGGCAGTTAAGATGCTCATTTATACGGCTGTACCAAGCTCTAGGTGCCTGTTTTAGGCCATACAAAGCCTTCTCTAGTAGGTACACCTTCCCTTCTTCACCCTTTACCTGATAACCTTCAGGTTGGTCTACAAAAATTTCCTCATCTAAGCAGCCATTTAGGAATGCAGATTTGACATCAAGTTGGAAAATTTTCCAACCAAATTGAGCTGCCATGGCAAGGATCAACCTTATAGTATCATGTCTAGCTACTGGAGCAAATGTGTTAGTGTAATCCACCCCTTGTTGTTGTGCAAATCCTTTTGCTACAAGTCTAGCCTTGTGTTTGTGGATTGTGCCATCAGGATTTAACTTTAGTTTGTAAAGCCACTTTACCTGAATTATTCTTCTGTTTTCAAGTCTTTCAACTAGCCTCCATGTGTTGTTCTTCTCAATCATAGAGATCTCTTCCTGCATTGCATCCTTCCAAGCATCTAATCCAGTAGCTTCAGCATATGTTCTTGGTTCTAACACAGCCACATTGCACCTTGCATAAACATCATCCAAGGTCCTGGTCCCCCGACCTGATGATTCCTCATCTGCTTCAATTTCAGCTTCTTCAAACAGATTTTCAATCAATCTTGCATTTTCCAGTCAACCTCAATCAGTTTACTCTCCCAATTCCACATTGCATTTTCATCTACCCTCACATCCCTTGTTATCACAATCTTCTTTGTTTCAGGAATATACACTTTGTAACCCTTTGATTGACTACTGTAGCTGATGAGAATACCAACTTCAGCTTAATCATTAAGTTTAGTTCTCTTCTCTGCTGGAACCATGACATAACTCACACTTTCGAACACTTTTAAATACCCCACTGCAGGTTTAATTCTAGTCCAAGCTTCAGCTGGAGTTTGTGCCTTGACTGACTTTGTTGGCAGCCTATTCAGGAGATGAACTCCAGTGTTTACAGCTTCAGCCCAAAAACACTTAGGAAGTTGTTTTTCTGCCATCATGCACCTAGCCATCTCCATGATGGTCCTATTTCTTCTCTCACTAACCCCATTTTGCTGTGGGGTGTATGGTGTAGTAAATTGATGCCTGATTCCTGCTTCAAGACAAATAGAACTGAATTTTTTTGAAGTATATTCAGTTCCATTGTCACTTCTAAACACTTTGATCCTTGCTCTAGCCTCATTTTCCACCAGCAGTTTATACTTTCTAAACACTGTAGGAACCTCACTTTTCAGCTTCAAAAAATACACCCATGTCATTCGTGTATAATCATCTATGAAAAGTATGAAATACTTGCTTCCATTCAATGATGTTGTCTGCATAGGACCACAAACGTCTGAATGGATTAGCTGAAGTTTTGTTGTTGCTCTCCAGGACTGATCCGAAGGAAATGTAGGTCTACTTAATTTGCCAATTTGACAAACACTACAGAGGTTACTCTTTTCTTCAATCTCTGGTAAGTCCTGGACCATGTTCTTTTTCTTCAACTCTTTGAGGCCATTATAATGGTAATGTCCAAGCCGTTTGTGCCAAGTTTCTGACTCCTCCTGTCTAGTTAACAAGGCAGATTCATTAGTGGTTTTCCACTCAACCGGAAAACTTTTCCTTAGCATCTTTACCCTCATCAATTCAGCTCCTTTAGGATCAAGTATGGTACATGCTTGGTTCTCAAAGTGCAAGGAATAACCTCTCTCTAACATCTGCCCCACACTCAATAAATTTTGGCTAATTCTAGGAACATTCAACACATGAAAGATTATTTTTGTACTTGACCAAGTTTGGACAGTAACATCCCCTATGCCTTTGACCTCCATGAACTCACCATTTCCTATCTTTACTCTGGAGCAATATGATCTATCTAGGTTCACAAAATTTTGCAGGTCTGAAGCCATGTGATTTGTGCAGCCGCTGTCAATTAGCCAAGCTTCACTACTGGTTTGTGCCGTGTAACAAGTGGCCACAAAAAGTTGTTCAGCCTCCTGACATTGTTGCTGATCCTCTCCAACTTTTGCTTGTTGTATTGGTTGGTTTACCTTGTTCTTACACACCCTTTCAATATGCCCAAATTGCTTACAACTCCTGCACTATATACTAGGCCTGAACCAGCATCTTCTCTTCGGGTGCCCTTTCTTTTTACAGTGAGTGCAGGCTGGAAATTCTTTAACACCACCAGGTCTTTCCTACTGATTGATACTCTTCTCTTTCCCCTTCCTATCTCCAACATACTTCTTTGTCTGTGCTTGTGCAGGTTTGCCTTTGTAGCTTGCAACTAATGCGTGCCCTCACTAGTATCTTCTTGCCTCAAGAGCCTTCTTTGCTCTTGAGCTTGGACAGCATGGACAAGCTCAGTCAAAGTGATCTGAGTCATGTCTTTAGAGTCCTTTAAAGAAGAGATTTTGGACTCAAATCTCTCTGGAAGACTCACCAAAACCTTTTCCACAACCCTACGATTAGTCAACTCCACTCCCATAAGCCTGATTTTGTTGACAACATTCATTAGTCTATCAACATAATCCTTTACTTTTTTAGTTTCCTGCATTCTTTGCATCTCAAATTCCCTTCTTAGATTAAGAATCTGCATATTCCTTGTTGTAGTGCTCCCCATGTACCATTCTCTCAATTTATCCCATGCTTCTTTAAGGTTTTCGTATGCCATGATTCTTGTAAAAACAAGATCAGTCACAGCAGCATGTATGTGAGAAAGAGCTCTCGGAGCTTTGGCTGTTTCTTCCTCATGCATCCTCATCTGGTTCAACGTGGGATTCTGTCCAAGTGGTGGTGGCTGTCGATTTTCTTCCACATACTACCACAGTCCCTGTCCACGAAGGAAGGCTTTCATCCTTACTGCCCAGATGTGGTAATGTTCTCCATTGAATACCAGTGGAGCCATCAATGCAGATTGCATTGCCATGCCCTTGTTTTTCGTGGCTGTCGTAAGAAGAAGAAAGAACAACCACAGGTCTATCGTTTTGAGATGAAGAAAGTTTTTGGAGATGTGATCGAAGGTTTACAATGCTAAGTTTCTGGATTTTGTGGTGGCTCTGATACCATTTAATGGTTTTAGTCGGAGACCATTGAGAGAAAATAAAGAACAGAGCACCGTAAATATTCAGCAAAAGAAGGTTATCATATTCATTGAAGAAAAGACAGTATATAACACTTAACAACTCTCTGCTAATTACACTAACTACAGCAGACATTACGGCTTTCAAAATTCAAATTTCACCACACATATTACTTCTAATACACTTTACTTGAATACCCTTAATTTACTAAACAAGCTATTACTCAAAAACACTCCCATGCACGTTGAATCACTGCTGCATGTAACCTTCTGCATCTTCCAAACACAAACTTGCAGACTTGAGTATTTGATGCATTTCCAGCAAAGCATCACTACATCAACACTCAATAGGCTGTTGTGGAGAAACTTCATTCCTTAGGAACATTTTTTTAAGGAGTTAGGGATGAAGGTGTCGATGATGGATAGTAAATGGGAGCAATCAGAGCGGAAGCGACAATCACGCATCACAAAAGAGAGCGGTTCGACCACATGAGGAGAAAGGAATCTGATCATGGGGAATAGTAGTATGCGAACGAGTTCCACAGGGATTTTATTTAAACCCTTTTGATTTGAGGTACCAAGGTTTGATGGAACTGATCTGGAAGGTTGGCAATTTAAGGCAGAACAGTTCTTTGGATATCATGAGACACAGGAGGAATATAGGATAACTATCACCTCCTTTCACATGGACGACCCTGCATTAGCATGGTATCGATGGATGCACACGAATAGGCAGATACGCTCTTGGTGGACATTTCCTCAAGATTTACAGATCTGTTTTGAACCTTCAGAATTTATAGATTATCAGGGTCAATTATCAAAGTTGACACAACAAGGTTCGGTGGCGGATTATCAAAATAAATTTGAGGAGTTGGCTAATAAAGTTTCAGGTATTTCTGATTCATTTCTACTTAGTTGTTTTGTTTCAGGTTTGTGAGCGGAGATTCAAAGGGAGGTCTGTTCCTTTCACCCGACAAATCTAATAGAGGCTATGGGATTAGTGAGACTTCAGGAGGATTAAATGAGTGAGTTTTGAGTACCTTTTCGTTCAACAGGAAACCAACAATGGGAGCCACCCAAACCAAGCACCACATCTGCAATCGAATTGCCACCCCTGTTGCCTACACCACCATTGACGAGCCAAATGGAAAATCAGACTACTACTCGAACAGGCCCAATTCCAGTGAAGAAACTGATGGTTGCTCAAATTTAAAAGCGTCGTGATAAGGGGCTTTGTTTTTATTGTGATGAGAGATTTTCGGCAGGACATCGATGCAAGGCAAAATTCTATTTGCTAATGGTTGATGATGGGGAAGATTCTTTGCCGATTGAGGAGTTAAAAACAAAAGAGATGAATGAGGTAGAAACCAAGATTTTCGTAATTAGTTTACATGCTTTGGTAGGATAGCACAACCCCAGTACAATTAGGATACAAGGTACATTGTTGGGTCGAAATATGGAGGTTCTAATTGATGGAGGATCAACACATAACTTTATTCGGAAGAGAGTGGCGTTTCACCTTGGGTTGCCAATAATTAAGTCGACTAATTTTCAAGTGATGATTGGGAATGGTGAGACCTTGGGATGTTCAAGATTATGTCAAGATATAACACTATTTGGAAGGGCATTAATTTGGGGTGGCTTTATTTGTTCTTTCGCTTCAAGGGTTGGACATTGTGTTGGGTGCTCAGTTGCTTTCACCGGACCAGTTCTGATGGATTATACAAAGTTGATGCTCTCATTTACGAGGGGAAAAGAACACTTGACCTTGCATGGCCAACAACCACAAAGTGTAGAACCAATTCATCTTCACCCATTGGAACAATTAATGGAAGTGAATTCTATTGATGTTTCTTTTCAGTGTGTAAGCATCCCACTCATATATGAACTTTACAACATCGTCGATGTGGTCATTAAGTAACCAAGCCGAACCTATTGATGCTGTTCTGGATCAATTTCAAGATGTCTTCAAGGCTACTACACTATGGCCTTACTGCCACCAAGAGCTAATGATAACCGAATTTGCTTGCAACCAAATTCCATGCCAGTACAAGTATGCACTTATCGATACCCTCAGTTTCAAAATGGGGAGTTGGCAAGAATGGTCTTAGAGATGTTGGATAGTGGAATAATTAGACCCAATCGAAGTCCTTTTTCATCACCGGTTCTATTGGTAAAGAAATGTGATGATTTGTGGCGATTCTGTGTAGATTATCAAGCCTTGAACGAGATTATAGTACCTTACAAGTTTCCCATTCCAATAGTCGATGAGTTGTTAGATAAATTATATGGTGCCTCAATTTTCTCCAAAATTGACTTAAGGTTCAGATACTGTCATATTCGCATGGCAGAGGAGAACATAGTAAAGACTGCTTTTAGAACTCATGAAGGCCACTATGAATTTGTGGTCATGCTGTTTGGCTTAACAAACACTACGGTGACATTCCAGACTATGTGAATGAAGTGTTCAGACAGTTCCTTCATAAGTTTGTAATCATTTTTTTGATGACATCTTGGTATACATTGGTGATTTGGACACTCATGCAACACCTCTCAACTGTTCTTTCTTGCTTATGGATAATATTTTTTTATTTTTTTGCTAGATGAGAGAAATGCGTATTCGGTGTTTGTCGTCTGGAGTATTTGAGACACATTGTTTCGGGTTAAGGAGTGGCTCATGATCCTTTTAAGATCAAAGCTATGATTGACTGGCCTCATCCAATGACAATATGACAATTGCATGGATTCTTGGGTTTAACAAGATATTGCAAAAAATTTGTGAGACATTATGCTTCCATTGCGGCCTCATTAACAAAACTCTTACAGAAGGGTTTGAGTGGTCCACTGAAGCCTTGGCAGCCTTTAAAAACTTGAAACAAGCAATGACTTAAGCTCCGATCTTGGCTCTATCGAATTTTAATAAGCCATTCGAATTGGAAACGGATGCTTTAGGTACTAGGATTGGCGCTGTATTTATGCAAGACAGTCACCCAATTGCATTTTTTAGCAAGAAATTGACTCCTCGATTATAGAAAGCTTTGGTATATGTTCGTGAGTTGTATGCCATTACAGAAGCAATCATTCGTTGGTGGCAGTATTTATTGGGACAAAAGTTTGCCATTCGCACAAACCATCAAAGTGTGCGGAATTTATTGTCACAAGTGATCCAAACTCCGAAGCAACATGCCTATCTCATTAAACTCTTAGGATTTGATTTTATAGTGACTTATAAGTCAGGAAAATCTAATCTGGCGGCAGATGCATTATCATGACAGTTCGAGGGTGAATAACGAGAGGTCTAGGCTGAGCCATTCTCTCTTTCAGTTCCAATTTTTTCCATCCTCGGCCAACTGCGAGATGCATTATAGTAGGATAAATTTTGTCAGAAAATAATGACAGATCTTCAACAAGAGATACACACTCATCCAGGCTTTGTTGCGAGATAACTATTATTTTATCATGACAGACTTGCGGTTCTTACGGACAAAGAATTGAGGCAGCAGCTTTTGACTGAATTACATTCCTCTCCTTTAGGCGAGCACGATGGTCTTCGTAAGACAGTGAGTAGATTATCATTAAATTTTTATTGACAGGGATTGGCTCGGGATGTTGGAGAATTTGTGCAAAAGTGTCATGTCTGTCAACAAGCTAAGTATCAAGCTCACACACTAGCGAGATTGCTCCAACCATTGCCAGTACCTAATCATATTTGGGAGGAAATAGCAATGGATTTTGTTACGGGGTTTCCAAAGCCGGTAGGTTACTCTATCATTTAGTTGTGGTTGATAGGTTAAACAAATATACATATTTTGGGTCGCTCGAAAAGGGATTTACAGCTACGGAGGTGGCAACGCTATTTTTGAGCATGGTATACAAACTCCATGGACTCCCAAAATCAATTCTAAGTGATCG
This sequence comes from Pistacia integerrima, assembly GCA_026225825.1. NCBI lineage: Eukaryota > Viridiplantae > Streptophyta > Magnoliopsida > Sapindales > Anacardiaceae > Pistacia > Pistacia integerrima. The sequence goes on along the minus strand of CM047745.1, from coordinate 9,085,613 downwards.
TAGCCCTATTTTCTTGAGTGCCGTTTGGCAAGAGTTGTTTGCATTTAGTGGAACAACTCTAAAGCACAGTATGACATACCATCCTCAAACGGATGGTCAAACGAAGGTGGCTGGAGTATTTACCGTGGCCAGAGATCTTCTTCAACACTTCATATCATACTGCTGTAGGCACTACACCATTTAAACTTGTATATGGCCGTGATCCCCCAACTGTTTAGCCTTATACAGCTGGTAATTCAAAATTGGAAGTAGTGGAATGGCAACTAGCCAATAGAGATGTGCTACTGTGAGAGTTGAAGGAAAATTTAACTCGTGCTCAATAGCAAATGACTCGAAGTGCTAATTGTCGACATTGTGCATTGGATTTTCAAGTGGGTGACATGGTGTACTTAAAACTTCAACCATATTGCCAAAATTCCTTGTGTCGTGAAGGATACACGAAACTCGGTCAACGGTATTATGGTCCATTTCAGGTTGTTAAAAAAGTGGGTCAAGTGGCGTATAAGTTGGCGTTACTACCTGAATAAAAAATTCACCCCGTACTTCATGTTTTACTTTTAAAACATTGTCATGCATTGGTTCCCGAGCACGTATTGGCTTTACCTCCAGCAGTTTTTAAGGGCCACCCATAGGTTTTACCATTGGCAGTAGTGGGACGCAGAATAATAATGCAAGCTGGTGGAATAGTGGAGCAGCTATTAGTTCAATGGCAAGGTCTTCCTTTGCAAGACGCATTCTAGGAAAATGCAACAGAAATGGAAGCTATTTACAGGCTGATTCCTTCCAACCTTGAGGGCAAGGTTGTGCCAGATGAGGAGGGAAATGTTAGGAAGGCGGATTCAAAGGAAATCAGGAAATCCCAGAGGGTTCACTAGTCTCCATTTTGGGCAAAAAATTATGTTGTTTAGCAAATAATTAGCATTTATTTAGCAGTTTATGTCACTGTTATTTTGGGTGGTTTCAATAGTTTTAAGGAAACTACATTATTAAGTTTTTATGTACAGGCTATATTAGGTTTGAACTCGAATAATGTGAGTAGCAAAGAACTTATTGACTAAAAACTCTCTTCACTCTTTTCTTTCTTCTTGGAGCTCTACTCCCTCATATAGAGTAGATTTGTGCTTAACATCACCAAGATTTTACCTCGTTTATTATCTCATTTAGATATCGTTTTAAAGACAACTACACTAATAAGCTTGGCTATTTTGTTGGAATTGTTTAGGGTATCCTAATTTTCAACTGGCCTAAGAAAAGTTTGCAAAATCAAATGTTGTTGGGTCCATCCACTATATATAGAACCCAAGATGAACTAGCCCAACACCATAGGATCAAACCCCAGACCTAACTGACTCATCCGATTGGGAACCGATCCCTAATCTGACCCACTGAATGGCTAAAACCTGTTTTAGCCGCCATTGGACCAAATTAACCTGTGATTGAACATATGGGAATAGTTGAATTGAATCGTAGTTCAACTATCGGGTTAGAGAACCTGTGGCTGAACTGGAATCCGAATTCCTAAAATTAAAACCCCTAAATTCTATTCTTCAATTTCATTTATTCATCTTCAATTTCAATCTTTCATTCTTCATCTTCACTCCTTCGAATCTTCTAATTTTTTATCTGAATTGTATTCTGCTCCACCTACAGTGGATTGCAATGGGTTTGCAAAGAGTATTGGTCGGATGAGCCACTATTTTATTAGTAAGTACTTCAATTACTTATTCTTAATGAAATCAATAAACATGATAGCGTTTAAATTGAAGCAAACAAACATCATTTTCAAATTGTTTGATGTTTCAACGATGGTCATGAACTACTTTTCAATTATAAATTTCAGACTATATCCATATGCATGGTTTAGAGATGGGTGCGAGGCGGGTCAGGACCGAGGAATGGGGTCCCCCACGGGGCTGGTGAAACGCCTATCCCTAGTATGGTTCATCGATGAACTAATAAATTGAAGTGCACTCAAGTACTCATTAAATCAGCATCATTAATTATTACTCTATCTAGAATAATTATCAATCACTTATTATTGATTGTGTATAATGATTAGAGATATAAAATATTTCCAACACAAAGCTCTGCTTAAACATACAAATGTAGCATTTCTTAAGAGTTTCTCTTCTCCTTAAATTTTTTAGAATAAATGTATTAATGATTTTTTTCACTTTTCATTGGTACCAGTATTGTCTGTTGGACAGAAAACTCAAAACAACGTCATTTCCATTCCATAAATCCCGATCATGCGAACATCATTACTTCCTCCACCTATAAATATCTTTAATTTCTCCAAATGTGAATCTATGCCAACTAGGTCCTTGAAACTCATGCATGTTGAAAGGTGCCTTAATTTAGTTGAAATTTCCTTCACAATTTCTTGAATAAATTCAGACTCGTGCCTGTAGAGTGAAAAAAAAAAAAAAATGTAAAAGAAGAACAGAAATATGTATTTACAATACCCCATCAGTCATGAATCACGAAGATATGTACTAATAAATAAATATTATTCTATACATAATCCTCATAAACAAGAAAAAATTTCTTTTCCTTTTTAGTTTATTTTTACTCCAAATTTGTGAAATCTATATAATCTTACCGTAGCTCATTATTTTAACAATGATACCTGTTGTGACTGATCCTTAAAAAAGCTATCATTTACACTACATTACAGTTTGGTAATCTACAAAAGGAAATTGTAGCTATCATTTTGATATAAATGGCTAGAATCAATGGTTGAATTATTCCCCTTGATACAATGAATCCCTCTTGGAGATTAGGGATTGATATCCTTTTACATTGGCCTAAGGGGGCGTTTGTTTCAGGAATGTTAGATTACTGGAAATGTTGGATTACTGGAAAGATAGATTACCTTAGAAGATTACTGGGAATCTTTAAGAAAATGTGTTTGGTTAGTTTGAATAAATTGGTGGGTATGTTTTATTAATATGTTTGCTTTGAAGGAATGAATTGGTGGGTATGTTGTTTAAATTACTAAATTGTCCCTTAATTAAATATTATTATTATAATATTATTTAGATTTTATAACTCCTATCTTTAAAAACCTTGGCAAAAACAGGCCCTTCCTAAAATGAACAATACACCCCCACCAACCCAGCCACTGTCGGCCGCCGGCAACCACCGTCGGTTGCCAAAATCCACCAACGTAACGGCGTATGGACAGCAGTTTCTGGCTTTTGGTGGGATTTATGATGGATTTAACGGTCCTGATTATTTGCTTTCTAATTTATACTCTGCTGTTCATAAGGAACTGAAAGGGTCGTTCCGTCGTCGACGCCTTTCTCGCCCACCGGCATGATGACTTCAGCATGGCTTGGCTACCGACCTCCACTGAGTTGAGAACTCTCAGGAAAATCAGCAACTCGAATATTTTCACTACTCAAAAACTGGATGCTAATCAACACCTCCGGCGCAAGAAAGTGCTACAGCTCATTTCTTATGTTCAAGAAAGTTGCGATGCCAGTAGAGCCATAGATATTGGCCGAGCAGCTTTCACTACTACTCTTAATTTGATATCAAACACTATATTCTCCGTTGATGATTCATTTATTTTGTTTTACATTTATCTTGGGAGAGGATTCAGGAGAATTAAAGGGCCTTGTGCGAAATTCTGTGCTCAACTTAGATTCTTTAATGAGTATTTGCCTGAAGATAAAGATCCTCTGCATGCGTGGTTGGTGATTTGTTTCGTCTCTGTTCTTGCTCTTGCAGGGAAAAAAAATGGTAAAATTTGTCTTTTGTTGGTCAGAAAATGAAGGGAATGATTTTTTTTTTTTTTAACTCATAAGTGGATGATTTTTTTTTTTCTTTTTCTGTTCAGTGGTGGATTATTTTCTGAGAAAATGTAGGGAAGGCGAGAATTAAAGTTTTGACAGGAGCAATTTTGATTGTTTGTGATTTAAAAACCAAAAACCAGAAAAAGAAAAAGGTTTAGGGTATCTCATAGGAGAAAAGGGGCTTTGAATGGTAAAGTAGATCTATTGCAAGTTAATCAAGCCTATCTTAAATCAACTTTTGTTTTCACCACAATATTCCTCATTCAGAGTTTTCCAGTATCCTTATTTAGCTTACCATGTTTTTACATATTCTTATGAGTGCCAAAATGAGAACAAATTAATAATTGTAAAGGACTTTTATGGGTTGTGCGGCAGTCTCCTTTTGCTACCATATAATCTTGTGACTGGGTTAACTGTGTGCAGTATTGTGTGTAACTACTGAAAGTAACACTTCAGCGACCCCATTGATAAAGAAAGTATTCCTACATCCTGCTAGCGCTGACCGAGTTTTGCTTCCGGATGGTAGATACATGGCATATAGGGTGCCAGGTGTTCCAGTTGACAGAGCTAGGTTTTCTATAATCGTTCCCCATACGTTTCTTTCCTCTTGACTTGCAGGTTGGATAATCTTAGTGTTAAAAGATTGTAGTGTGCTATTGGTTTTACATACATTTGTAAAGTTTTTATTTGTTTTGTTGTATCCTTTCTTGATCAGGAATACGTGGACTTAAGACTTCACTTCTGGAAGAGTTTGGTATTTGCTTGTTGACTTATGATATTCCTGGTTTTGGTGAGAGTGATCCTCATCCCAGTAGAAACGTTGAGTCATCAGTATTGGATATGTTGTTTCTGGCTAGTTCTGTGGGTGTTAATGGCAAGTTCTGGGTGTTGGGATACATCTTAATCTACAGCTTAAGATCATAAGCTTATGAACTGGCCAGAAACTGGCCAGCCTTTAAAGGGGGCCAAGGAATCATATTATTAATTATATATCTTATAATAAAATAAATATTTGTGTTGGTTCAAAGCCAACGCCAATGGGAGAAGACTTTAGTTGCAAGATTAAAAATTTGTCAACCACGTCGTCTGGTTCTTCTTTCCTGTACATTTTCGAGACTCATTCCATTGTCTCAATACGGGTGGTGGCCATTTTATTATTGCTTTAACCTCCATGCTTTTTCTAGGGTTATCAACATTTATTGCTTTTTTCCATTCAATCATTTATCTCCCCTCTTAAACTACAGGGTCTACTTTTTTTAAGTGTTGATGAACTGGCAGCATCTTTGCTTCTATTATAAGTTGTAGCTTTTTAAACATTTCCTTTTACATATTTTTGCAACTATTCCTTCGATCAAAGACTCTTGGCCATTGTGATAAAAAAATATGGGAAGGCAACCTTGTTGTGATAAGGTCGGGTTGAAGCGAGGTCCATGGACGATTGAAGAAGATCATAAGCTTATGAACTTCATTCTCAGTAATGGTATTCATTGCTGGAGAATGGTTCCCAAGCTTGCAGGTATTTATATATAGTATAGATATATGTATGTATTCTTCAATTTGTTAATGAAGTTATTAATTAAAATGTTGGTGTTTTGCATGGAGATTTAAGGTTTGCTAAGATGTGGGAAAAGCTGTAGATTAAAATGGCGTTTTGATATTGCAGGAAGTCTTCAGAATTAAGAAAGAACATCCAGATGATGATTCTGAAATGGCGTTAAATGTTGTCCTGCTGTTGTACTAGTGAGGTGCTGCAGTTTTTTTTATTTTTAGCCGGCAACTGCAGTTTTTTTTGAGCCAGCAACTGCTGTTTTTCCAGTGTTTGTGGGCAGCAGTTATTTTGCTTATTGGGTTTTTTCGCTGGTCTTGTGTAAGGGTTGCCTGTCTTTTTTTTGCAGCAGCCCGTGTGGCTTTTTAGCTGTTCTTAAGGGTTGGCTATTTTGCTTATTGGTTTTTTTTTTTCTGTTCTTGTATAAATAATCAGTTTATCACTTGATTATCTGTTCCATTTCATTCCCACCATTACAATTTGTCATGCATTTATCTAAAGCAATGTAACAACAAATGAAAATATTTAGAACAAGATTGTAGCATCCAACACAACCAACATATATATTACACCCAACTGAAAGCAATCTAGAGGCAATAAGTCATAAACATTAAACTTAGTCCAGATTTTTACAAGAACAGAACGGAAAAGTGGAGTGCTTGAAGTTTCGATTTCAGTTTAGTTGGAGCTCAACAGTGAGTGGATCAAATTGTGATCAATCATGCCTTCATTCTTCCATCTTCCCTGCCAATAAAGAAAATCCAATAAGAAGTTGCAACAACAAAAATGATGCTTTTAAGAATTACTCACCGTGACAAAAGATGTCTTAACACTTCCGCTGTCTTCAATAGACACTTCAAATGCTTTGGTTACTGACTTTGGACTTCTTCCCTTCGTGTTTAAAACCAAAAGCCCTCCTTGACGTTGCTTTCCTTTTACTAGCGGGTGATCGACAAAATATACATCTATTGTCCATGTGGGAACCTAAACCCATCACCATTTCAGTAACAAACACATAAAAAACATCTAAGGATTTATATGTCCTTAGACAAGACAACATAGACTTAATTACGAGTCAAAAATATATACAACCCCGTCAACTTCATTGTCTCAGGGGCTAAAAGGTGGGCGGTAGACATTACTTTCGTTCAGTATGTGCAAGACATATGTCCTCTTAAGTGACTCCGGCAACCCCATGAAAACATCTATCTTGTGCTGATCTTTGCACATTACCTCCAAAACATCAATCGTCTCTGTTGGGGTTAAAAGTCCCAATTCTTCAATTTTTGCAAACAAACGCTGACTTCTATCCTCCGATTTATCAAAAACTGCGGCAACCTTTTCCATCCCTCGGGAAGCAACCTCATACGTATCCCTCCACTTCTTCATTTGGTCCACCATTTCAGAGATGCCATCATCATTTCTTTTTCTTTTGTTGCTACTAGATGTCCTACGAGTTCCACTAGCTCCAGAGCCAGCCACATCATCATTGTCTGGAATGTTACTCCCTTTATCAGCATCAACATCAACATCCATTGATTCGTTGTTGTTATTGGGAATTTCTGAATCAAGATCTTCAACCGCATCAGCTGGGGTCTCCGCTCTAGCTCTAGTTGCCCGATCCCTACCGAAAACAATGGCTAATGTGTCGTAGTGGGGGAAAGGTTTGTTCCTTAATCCTTGTGCAGTTGGATGGCTCTGTAAAAGAAAAAATGATAGATGACATTTAGAATTAATATACAAATTAAATTTACTGATGCATTCAAGATAGAAAAAACCTTACCTTCACCCGCTCCTCAAACACATCATTGCTTGTAGTTATGCATTTATCTTCATCATTCCACCCAAAGCCACTGCCGTGATTTAACATATCTGAAATGGCACTATACTGCCTTTTCCATAACTTGTATCGTGATTCAATATGTGGTGTTGCCTTCAAGCCAGAAGATGGAATTCTTTCTGCCATTATCTTTTCTAGTTGGACAAGAAACCCAGTTTTGAAAGTACCATTGTCAGCACTCCAATGACGGCATTCCTTAAAAGTAAGCAGACAATTAGCTAAAATGGCATCCTCCTCTTTTGTCCATTGTCTTTTCCTTCCGGTTCCACCAACTTTTTTCTTCCCTTTATTATTGTTGCTTGGGTCATACATTGCCAAAGGCATATCCTGACTTCCACTAGCTGCCGACTTATCCATTGTTGAATGAACTATTAAGAAAAAGAAATTAAACATTTATTAGGCAAATAATTAAATCTTGAATCATACTACCCCTTACTAAATAATAAAAGTCAGGAATATATTTATACAATAGAAGATCCATAAACGAAAAATATATAATCCAAGACAAATTGATGTCAATAATACAGAGTCACAATTTGGTCCAACTAGAAAATCTTCCCAAGTCTAAAATAGTCGACCCCATGCAATTTTGAATATGAAGAAAAAATTATTATTCTCCTGCAAATATCACTCACAACAACAACAACCGAGAACCACTTACAACCACACAGACAGAGTCAAACAACACAGAACTCCAAAACACCCCAGATTAATCCAAGAATAAGCACATACTGAATTATATCAATTCATATATAAATAGAACTACAACAGTACACCAAGTCGGTTGCAGCAACAACCATAGACCAACAGTAGAAGAAATTAACCAGAACCAGAAAACAACAGCTACAATAACAACAAAATAGCAAAAACTAGTAGAATATATTTATACAATATAAGATTTAAAAACAAAAAACATATATTCCAAGACAAATAATTTACATTCAAACGTCATATATATATATATATATATATATATATATATATATATATATATATATATATATATATTACGAAGTACAAAACACCATAACTATTGTCATCTAAAGAAATAACACCCTAAACTAATTACAATAGCCTAGATTGTTGCCAACTTTCAAACATCTGGTGTGCTAGATTATCCCTCCATGCAGTCCATGCATCAGTTGGCTCCACATGGCTTATAAATTCAGGTGCGGGATCGGCTTCCGGTGGGGTATTGTTCATCTCACCAACCTCACTTTCCATAGGGTCAATGGCCATCTCAGACCTAATGTAGTTATGTAACAGGCAACAAGCGGATATTATTCTGCACTGCGTTTTGATAGGGTAGAAAGATTTCTCACTTAGAATCTTCCAACGGGCTTTCAAGAGGCCGAAACATCTCTCAATGCAATTTCTTGCTCGGGAGTGTTTCATGTTGAAAAATTCTTGAGGTGTCGTTGGGTGGTAACCATCTCTCCACTCATTCAAATGGTATCTCTGCCCTCTATAAGGTGCCAAAAACCCATTCCCATTGGTGTAACCCGCATCACATAAATAGTAAAAACCTAGCATCATAATAAAAATGTCAATTACAGATACTCATCTAATCATTCACCGTTATTGTAATGAACTTGGAAAATTGTATAGAAACTATACCTTGAGGGAACTTTAATCCATTTCTCCTACTAATTGCATCTCTAAGGACTCTACCATCAGTAGCTGAACCTTCCCACCCAGGGAGAATATAAATGAATTGCATTTTTGGTGTGCAAACAGTAAGAACATTCGTCGCAATTTCATTTTTCCGAGTGCGATACCTAGGTTTATCATGGGCGGGAACTTGAACCCTAATATGTGTTCCATCTAATGTACCCAAACAATTCTACCAAAAGGATAACAAAAATTTAATAAATTAGTGTTGTACTAAAAAGGAACCTACATAAAAATTGCCATAATATATTGTTTAGGTTCTTCATTATGTACCTTGAACCATTTCCAGCGTTCATCTGTTGAGTCCTCCGTGATAGGCTCAGGTTCTTTCAGTAAAATTGTATGCATTCTTAAAATAGCGTTCAACACTGCATGAAAATTTCTACTAACTGTCTCACCAGACCTAGCTAGCTGGCTGCTTAAGACTCTGTTTTTGATATGGTGTGCACAAATGTGAAGAAAACTACACACCATTTCCTCTACAGATGTATTTCTATTTGATTTTAACCCCCCTTCACGTTGAAGTAATGAACATAATTTTTCAAAAGCTGTTATATTCATTCTACAGTTCACTACACATTGGTTATCATCTTGAAAAATCATTTTCCGTAAATTGAGGGTCCTAATGGTATGGTTACTACGAAAGTTACCCGCATATGATATGCCCCGTCTATGTCTATTCCTATTCTTCAACAGCAAGGCAATCGTCGTAAAAACTAGTATGACGTTTAGGGTGTCCATCATATGAAAATACATCATCAAAATGGACACCAAATGCTTCTGCCTTTTAGTTAAACGAGCCATTACTGTCCATAGAGGAACATTGGATTATTGTCATATATGAGGGAAGAGGACATAACATAATATTTGAGGGAAAATGACATAACATATAGAAATTTCAAACATATTTACAACCCCGTCAACTAGACTTCAATTCAACACCAAAACATCAGGCTTAAAACTGACAGAATACTAGAACAACATATGATGTAACGATTACTTTTTATCAAGCCAACTTTGTAAAAAAAATAAGAGAAACAAATCTGCCCTTTTACCATGTTCAAAGTAGTACAGACATGCATTTAATTTGAGAAGCAAAATGCAGGTGCAGCAGTGGGTTCAAAAACAAAAATTATACCTATTCAAAATGATGGGCAGGAATCCGAATATTCAAAGCAGTAACAAATGAAAGCCTGATGTTCCCTTTCTTCAAACAAGAGTGTTGAAAAACAGCTGCAACAAACCAAAACCTGATTAATTACAATGGGTTAATACAAAGAAAGAGTCAGGGAACTGAAATTTAAGCTGGAAAATTAATTACAATTTCGAAGTAGATATTCCGTTCATTAGATAGACAAGAATACAAAATTTGGTGATCCTTGATTGAAATTATGCAACTTCCTAGATGTCAAATCAAATTAATATTCATATAACACTCAATCCAATATCACATAGTAACAAGTTCTCAAATCAATTACTTAATCTGAACAAACTTCTCACATAATTCCCGAGAATTTACTACAGTTTCCTACACAAACATCAAGCCTCTGTTCTTCTTATGAATAGGCGATGAAGTCACAACTTTCTATGAATATATAAGTATTCAAAATTCTAAAGTTAATTCAGATACCTTATTCTTGTAAGCTTGGCAATTAATTTTTCTTTCACGGTTTCATTTGTTTAGGTCTATATTCTGTATAGCAGCAGTTTATTAACTTCGCATCCAATCCAAACTCCCTGCTACAGTTGGGTTTGGTTTTTGTTTGGCTACAATTGTACCTAAACCTTGTGCATAACTTCTAGGATTAGGTGGATATATATATATATATATATATATATATATATATATATATATATATATATATATATATATATATATGCACGCCAATTTTCCTCATACACAAACTCAAATTAAATTACCTTCTAGCAACAGATCTAACCAATAAGCCTATCCTTTTGGAGATATAAAATTATAAAAACTTAAGATGTTAACCCAAAAAAGATATGCAATCCTACTTTGAGACTAACCAGTGCAAGTGAAATGCAAACTTTAATTCAAATGAATAACACTGAAACAAAACCAACGACATGCACAAAACAACCAACAACGTCAAACTTTGGCCATTTGTAGGGCCAAAAAAGATGCACTTAACACTAAGCGTTGCACGACCAAAATTTGAAGATGCAAATGTGTGCTCGGAAAGAGTAAATTACGCAAAACAGACGTCAAACTTTGCCATGGTCTAGGGCTAAACTTGTCCTGGTTGAATCTGATACATCAAGATTTCAGCTACTTAAGAAAACTGGATGCTAAGATGGTTAAGGTTGGTTGCTGTGTGTATAAGAAAAGGCTCACATAGCATAAGTTAGCTGATGCATAAAGCTGTCTAGAACACATTATCCTGGTTGAATCTGATACTCACAACAAAAAGAAATGACACACCACTCGTCGGTTCTGTCATCTGCTCGGTCATTCTCAGCAGCTAAGATAAAGATCAGACATGTTCAACAAGGGGATAACGTCTGAAAAGCTCATCATCAAGATTTCAGCTACTTAACAAAAAGGAATAAGGTGGTTGAAGTTGACTGCTGTGTGTATAAGAAAAGGCTCACTTCGAAGAAGGAATAAACAGATTTGACATTGACCGACTCAAATAAATAACAATACACCCAACCAAAACGAACGACTTACAGCTCAATCTGCATTTTCACTAACACAATTGCAGATCTGAAGTTGAAAACTGGATGATTACCTCGATTCGGCGGGAGGAGACGACGGTGACGTATGCATTCAAGGAACAGTGGATGACTTGCTGGAAGTGAAGACGAGATATTTGCAGCAGACGCACTTCACTTGATCTGAACATGAAAGGAAGCTCAAAGTTAAATGCAAATGGGTTTGTGTTCAACTGTGTAAAAAATGGGTAATTAATTTGGTAGATGAAGATTTAATTTGGTAGATGATGAGTAAATGAGTTAGGTTTTGGGCATTTCACACAGTAATGAACTGGGAATTTTTAATGGAAAAAGTGGGTAATTAATTTGATAGATAAAGATTTAATTCGGTAGATGATGAGTAAAAGAGTTAGGTTTGGGGGATTTCAGACAGTAATGAATTGGGAATTTTTAATTTTGTTGAAGTTGGAGGGTATAAACGGGTTTAAATTTTTGTGTGTAATGTTAAAAATGTCCATAACTTTTTTGTAAATTGTTTAAATAACAAGGGTATTATTGTCTTATAATTTTATTAATAAGGGATAGAATTGTAACAAAAAAAGATTACCCTGGTAATCTTAGAAAACCTAAGAAAATGGAGGTAATCAGATTACCTCATATATTACCAATAGTAACTACTATTGGTATTTGAGGATTACCGGAATCTTATATTACTTTGCCAACCAAACGTGGTAATCAGGTAATATAAGATGACATTACCCTAGTAATCCCACATAACCCCCAACCAAACACCCCCTAAAAGTAATGATGGTTATCAGTATAATAGGATGATATAGGGTGCACTTTGTAAGGTTGTAGAAGTTGATATAGGGTGCATTTTGTAAAAAATAGAAGTTGCTCTTTAACATCAAAACACCACCGTTTTGATGTTATGACTTGATGTATAAAAACAAGTCAGCTACCTTTGTACTCGTTTAGTTAAAAAAAGTTTAGTAAATCGATTTTGTTTTTCCAGAATTTTCTTCTCTCCCTATTTTCCCTTTTCTTGCTTCTTGATTTCAAAGTCATTCATGGTATCAGAGCCCTAGACCAATGTCAAAGGCAATCTTGTCCCAAATTCTACCAAATTTCAAATTTAAACTACCTTGATTCAATTTCGAACTACTGGAAATGAAGACTGATCTCACCAATTTCATGAATTCGAGTTTTCCTCCTACTTTGCCAACTATTTCTGTAAAATTAAGGGAGAAAAATTACACTTTCTGGCATTCTCAGATCTTGCTAGCTTTAACTTCTCATGGACTTGACGGCTTTGTAACTGGAGAAAGAAGCTGTCCGCCAATGCTCTTAGTTGAGAAAGAAGGTGACTCAGGAAAAATTTTAAAGAAGTCAAATTCAGATTATTTCATGTGGAAGAAAGTTGATCAATTCCTGGTAATTGGCTTCTATCCTCTATATCTGAATTCATGTTCCGTCATGTAGCTAAGTGTAGAAACTCCTATGAAATATGGAATCTGTTAGAATTACATTTTCAATCAGTATCAAAAGCTAGAACATTGCACCTCAGAAATATGTTGCAAAATACTAAGAAAGACTCTTGTAGTATAAACAAGTATGTCTTAAAGATGAAGGAACTAGGAGATGAATTAATTTCAAGTGGTGTGCATATAAGTGATGAAGAGTTATTACTCTATATACTGGATGGTTTGGGAGCTGAGTATGATGCAGTGGTGGCAAATCTGGTTTCAAATAGCAATGAAATAACTTTACAAGAAGTCAGTTTTTACTCCACAAGCATGAAATTCGTTTGGAGAGACAGCATAATTCATTTGGAAATTTTCATGAACAATTAGCCTCAGCGTTAATAGCTGCAAAACAGAGCTCTAGTGACACTTCCAGTATTCCACAAAGTAAAATGGTTATGCCTGAAACTAACTTCACCACTGATCAGTGAAAAATGTTCACCACTGATCAGTGAAAAAAGTTCACCACTGATTAGTAAAAAATGTTCAATGCTCTAGCTATGAACAATCTTGCCTTACAGACTCAGCAGCTTCCTACCACTCCGTGACATCAACTTTTCAATAATCCCCCTTTTGGAGCAAGTAATGCAAATCAGACAGGTTACAGATCTGAATACAATCTGCCTCATCAGAATCAGTTTCTTCCAACTGCAGATAACTCCAATTAGTTTATCCCCTCTACAATGTTTATGTACAATCCATAAGGAATGAGGGGTAGAGGCAGAGGAAGGGGACATTTTCGACCACGCCTTATATGTCAGGTCTGTGGCAAAAGAGGGCACTCTACACTCCAATGTTATCATAGATTTGACCATGGTTTTCAAGGTTTTACCAACACTGGACATATTGGAACTTCTGCTGGTTTTATCAATCCTGGAGTAACTAATCCAGTTGGATCACAAGGCCACTTACCAAATTCATCTACTCATGAAGCTCAAGCTCTAATGGCCAAAATTATGGCAGGACAACCAACACCAAATTCTGTCTACTGGAGTCCAACTAACAACTCTGGTTTTGTTGGAACATCTCAGTCACCACATTCAAGTTCACCTACTGGAGTTTCTGTGAACTCTTTTCCTAGTCCAACTTCAGTATCATTTCAGGGAGAAGGGTCATCAATAATCAACTCACAAAATGTGCTTGTTGCTTCTCCTCAAATTGTGGCTGATCAGACATGGTATGTCGATTCAGGTGCAACCAACCATATGACTTCCGATGCTAACAACCTGCTCATCAAAGATACTTATCATGGTGGATCTCAAGTTCAGGTTGGAAATGGTCAACATGTTCCTGTTACTCACATAGGTGAATCTCTTTTACCCTCTACCACTTGTCCTAGAGTGTTATATCTTAAAAAAATGTTGTGTGTACCTCATATTGTGAAAAAATTGTTGAGTATATCTCATATCACTAGAGATAATGGTGTTATTGTGGACTTTCATTGTGATCGTCGTCTCATAAAGGATAAGGTCACCAAGGCTGTTTTACTACAAGGCTCTCTAAAAGATGGACTATACCAGTTGCAAATAGCTCTCCCTATTGTTGGTTCTGCATTCATTTCCTCCTCTACTCAGGAAGGTTCTTCTTTTTCCTCTGACTACAATAAAGCATCTACTGGTGCTATTGGTTCATCAGATTGTGGTGTCAGAAATAAAACATCTGTTGGTGCTTTTGTTTCATCAGAATGTGCTGTAGAGAATAAGTTGTTTGCTAGTACTGGAATTAGTTCTTCAGTTTGTAATAAGGAAGCTGGTAGCCTTAGTAATGATCTTGGAGCATAAGTCAGTCAAGTTAATTATATGTCAATAGATAGCTCTGATGTAAAAGTTAGAATTACTAAGCTGTGGCATGCTAGATTGGGGCATCCACATGAGAAGAACTTGAAACGTGTAATGGATACAATGAATGTATGTGGCTCTTTTGGGAATAAAATACCGTTTTGTGAAGCTTGCCAATTCGGTAAAATGCAACAAGCTACTTTTCCCTTATCACACTCCCATACTAAAGGTCCTCTAGAATTGGTTTATTCTGACCTATGGGGTCTTGCACTAGTTTGTTCCTCTGAAGGGTTCAAGTATTACATGTTATTTGTAGATGACTTTAGCAGATACATGTGGATCTATCCCTTAAAACTGAAGTTTGAAGCTTTTTCTATATTTACACATTTTCATAGACTTGTTGAAAGGCAATTTGAAATTAAGTTGAAGAGTTTACAAACAGATTGGGGAGGAGAATTTAGACCATTTGCAGGTTATCTTCAAGCCCATGGGATTGTTTTTAGACATCCCTGTCCTTATTTGCACCAACAAAACGGAAGAGTAGAAAGGAAACATCGAACCATTACTGAATTTTGGTTAACTCTACTAGCTCATGCTTCCGTGCCTCTTTGCTTTTGGTGGCAAGCTTTTTCTACAGCAACCTTTATTGCTAACAGACTGCCTTTTTCTTCTACTATAAACATTTCTCCGTTTCAGGCTTTGTTTAAGCAAGAGCCAAGTTATAGTGAGTTTAAGGTGTTTGGGTGCTGCTGTTATCTGTATATTCGGCCTTATCGGAAAAAAAATTCTCTTATCACACTAAAAAGTGTGTATTTATGGGTTATAGTTCATCCCACAAAGGCTACAAATGCTTATCTTTTTCCGGCAAACTTTATATTGTCAAACAAGCAAAGTTCAATGAGGATGACTTCCCTTTCAAACATGGTTTTAAATGTAATTTTTTTAAAGATTTTGATCTTGCAGGACTAACATCAGCACTAAATTCAGGAGCTTCTTCCACTTGGGATTTCTCTCATTGTTTTGATACTACAACAGCAAATATTCACTTTGCTCCAGTTGCTGATTCTCCTGATCGTGCTCCAGTTGCTGATTCTGCTGATTGTGCTCCAGTTGCTGATTTTGCTAATTATGTTCCAATTAACTCTTCCACAGAGTCAGCTCTTATCCCAACCTCTCAGTCTACAAAGTTAGTCTAGCCAATTATGGAGTGCACTACTTCAGTTCAATTGGTCCCTAACTCACTTTAGCCAGCCTATCATATCTCACACAGATAATGGCAATGTACTTGTTGAGAACCTGTCCTCAGCAAGTCTGAATTCAGCCTCCCAGTCTGCGGAGAATCTGTCCTCAGATCTGTCTCTCTTTGCTCATCCTACTAGTATTCAGTTAGAGGTAGTTCTGCCCATCTCTAAACCATCATCAGCTTCCGGTAATTGCCACCCAATGATTACTCGTTCGAAGAGTCACTCTCATGAATATACAGGGCATGTTTTTCTTTCTACCTGTCATATTTTGCCTAAGCCAAAAACAGCTTTTGAAGCCTTGCAAGTACCCAAGTGGAGAGCAGCAATGACTGATGAATTTCAGGCACTTTTGAGAAACAATACCTGGGAATTGGTTCCTTATACATCAGACATAAGCGTAGTTGGGTGCAAATGGGTCTTTAAGACCAAACTCAAAGCTGACGGGACATTATTGAAGTATAAAGCAAGGCTGGTGGCTAAAGGTTTTCAACAAATACTAGGCTTGGATTACTTTGACACATTCTCTCCAGTTGTGAAACCAGCCACCATCAGAATTATACTGTCATTAGCAGTCCATAATCAGTAGGATATCCAACAAATCAACATCAATAGTGCCTTCCTCAATGGAGAACTAACAAAAACTATTTTCATGGTACAACCAGAAGGTTTTGCTGATTTAACCCATCCTAAACATGTGTGCAAGCTGCATAAAGCCTTGTATGGGCTGAAACAAGCTCCTAGAGCTTGGTTTAACAAACTGAAACATGCATTAGTTTGTTGGGGATTCTCAAATTCTGTATCCACTACTAGTCTTTTCTTCTACAAGAAAGCCCATCAAATGATTTATCTATTAGTATACGTTGATGATATTCTCATCACTAGTACTGATATTGATTTTATTTCTCAGATTATTCAAGACCTAAACAAACAGTTTGCTCTTAAACATCTTGGTGTGCTGTAATATTTCCTTGGTTTTGAGGTTAATCGCAATGAATCAGGTTTACATCTTACTCAATCTAAGTATGCTCAGGACTTGTTGATTAGAGCTCGTATGTTTGATTGCAAACCTTGCAATACTCCAATGGCAACAGGTGTGAAACTAGGGAAGGAAGATAGTGCATTTTATGATCAACCCTCACTCTGCTGTAGCATTGTAGGTGGGTTACGGTACCTTACTCTTTCCAGACCTGATTTGGCCTTCTCTGTCAATCGTTTGAGTCAATTTCTATAGTCTCCCACCATTGCACATTGGACTGCTTGTAAGAGAGTTCTTCGCTATATCAAAGGAACTCTCTCACATGGATTGATTTTTCAGAAAAACTCAGAATTCATCCTTAAAGGATATGCTGATGCACACTGGGCTAGTGATGTAAGTGATAGACGATCAACCAACGGGTATAGTATATTTCTTGGTGGGAACCTTGTCTAATGGGTTTCTAGAAAGCAAAAGGTTGTCTTGTTATCCTCAACAGAGGTTGAATATAGAGCTCTCAGTCAAGCATCCACTGAATTGGTTTGGATTCAACACTTGTTTCAAGAACTTGGCATAACTATTAACAACACTCCTGTTTTATGGTGTGACAATATGAGTGTTGGTGCTCTTTCTTCGAATCCTGTTTTCCATGCATGTACTAAGCATATTGAAATAGATGTGCATTATGTCTAGGAGTTAGCTGCAGAGGAGAAGCTATGTGTTCAATATGTTGGTACAGAATATCAGGTTGCAGATATTCTGACCAAGGCACTTCCAAGTTCCAGATTTCAAACTTTTCAAGCCAAGTTAAAGGTAACTGCTACAGTTTATAATGAATTAGATAACAATCTTCTTAAATACAATTGTTTACTTACTGAAGATGAAAATCCTATTAAGCCTTGATCTGGAGTTGGTGTTGAAAAGTTTGTTGAAGAGTTCATTTGTTGCTGAATTTGAAATGTGGTGTTTATGTTTGAGTATCTGAAATGTGGTGCAGTTGTTGGTTGTTGGTTGCCACAGTGCAGAATCTAAAATCTGGTTACTGAAGTTGTGATGTAATTGTTGGTTGTTGATTTCTGAAGTATAGGCTGAAGTGCAGAATGTAGTATTGAATCTGAAATGCGGTTTAATTGTTGGTTGTTAAGTGCAGATTGTAGTATAAACTTTGAAATGTGGTGTAATTGTTGGTGTTGCTGGAGAATCTGTTTGATGTGGAGTTGCTGTTGAAAAGTTTGTTTTTGTTGGTGATTTAATTGTTGGTTGTTGGGTGCAGATTGTAGTATTAAATTTGAAATGTGGTGTAATTGTTGGTGTTGCTGGAGAATTTGTTTGATGTGGAGTTGTTGTTGAAAAGTTTGTTTTTGTTGGTTGTTGATTTCTGAAGTGCAGAATGAGTGCAGATTGTAGTATTAAGTCTGAAATGTGGTGTAATTGTTGGTGTTGCTGGAGAATCTGTTTGATGTGGAGTTGTTGTTGAAAAGTTTGTTTTTGTTGGTTGTTGATTTCTGAAGTGCAAAATGAGTGCAGATTGTAGGATTAAATCTAAAATGTGGTGTAATTGTTGGTGTTGCTGGAGAATCTGTTTGATGTGGAGTTGTTGTTGAAGAGTGTGTTTTTGTAGCTGTAAAATCTGTTTGTTGTTGAAGAGTTTTGTTTGCTACTAAGGAGTGTGTTTGGCTGCTGAAGAATCTGAAGAGTTTGTTTATGTGTTGCTGGAAAATCTGTTTGTTACTGAAGAGTGTTTGTGTTGGTTACTGACGAATTTGTTTGTACTGGAGTGTTTTGTGTTGGTTGCTGAAGAATCTGTTTGTTACTGAAGAGTTTGTTAGGTACAAAGAAATAAGGTTTTGCTTATAGGGAAATGTTGAGTAGTAGGAATAAGGTTCAGTTTAAGGGGAAATATTAGTATAATAGGATGATGTAGTAGGAATAAGGTTCAGTTTAAGGGGAAATATTAGTATAATAAGATGATGCAGTAGGAATAAGGTTCAACTTAAGGGGAAATATCAGTATAATAGGATGATGTAGTAGGAATAAGGTTTAGCTTTCGGGGAAATATTGATGGATATTGGAAGTCTGGAACATTACTATGTTCAGTTTAAGGGGAAATATCAGTATAATAGGATGATATAGGGTGCACTTTGTAAGGTTGTAGAAGTTGATATAGGATGCCTTTTGTGAAAATAGAAGTAGCTCTTTAACATCAAAACACCACCGTTTTGATGTTATGACTTGATGTATAAAAACAAGTCAGCTACCTTTGTACTCGTGTAACAACTCCTGAAAACTAGTACAATGCATGCATAATTACAATATAAAATTGGGCCCCAAAATTTTCTTTTCATTATAAAACATATGTCTTTTATACACAAAGATTACTGTTTACAAAAATGCATTTTAAAAGACCAAACAGGGGAAACAGTGTAGCTATTCCTCTTCGCTTGCCGACGCCCCTCCGACTGCATCATCACCTAGAACCTGCATCCACAAAGGAAAATAACGGGGTGAGCACAAAATAATGCTCAGTAAGTAAAACTCTCTCTCTGTCTGTCCTCGTATGAATAACTCTTAATTCTTTCCTTATGCTATTTCGATTCTATTTCTGTTTCTAATAACATCATGGCCTCATCTTACCGGGAGGTACGGCCGGATGGCGTTCACACAGCACCATCTCACTCTCTATGGCTATCGGGTGGAATTCACACAGTACCAACCCGTTCTTAGTGACTACCGAGTGAGGATCACAAAGCACCAACTCGGTTCCTCCTAACTATCGGGTGGAGATCACCTAGCACCTACCCGTTCCTCATGAATTTTGGGTAACGATCACCAAGCATTTACCCGTCTCTAGTCACTATCGGGTGATGGTCACAAAGCATCAACCCACTTCTACTAAATGTCGGATGATGATCACAAAGCATCAACCTACATATCTCTTAACTAACCGGGTAGTGGTCACAAAGCATCTACCCATCGCTACTACTCATCGGGTGACGATCACAAAGCATCGACCCATCTCTAAGGGCTATTCGGGTGGTGATCACAAAGCATCAACCCGATCGGGTGATGATCACAAAGCATCATCCCAACTATACTACTCTTCTAATTCACTCTATTCTAACATTTTTATTCTCTCTACCCTTAGAGTAGTTGTATTCACCAAGCTCTCTACTCATAGAGTATTTGTATACACAAAGTTTCCTACTCTTTCTTAGGTCACTTTTCTATGTACAACTAGTGCCTATGGATGGTTCAACTTCACCAATGCATTATGAGATGCCAACATGCAATGTTGCAAGAATTAAGGTTCACTACTCACACTTAAACCTCTATTGGGCATTTCATCAAACAACTCATGTGCACTATAAAACTCTATTATAGACATGATTCTAACACTTTTTCTAACCATCCAAAATGGGGAAAAACCCCTTCACAAAGCCATAAAAACCTGTCAAACAAAACACTTCCAAAAAGGGTTCCATAACTGTAACATCTACTGAAAACTGTACAATGCATGCATAATAACAATAGAAGAAGTTGGGCCCAAAGTTTTCTTTTCATTACAACTCGTGTGTCTTTTATACATAAAGAGTACTGTTTACAAAAATGTATTTTAAAAGACAAAACAAGGGAAACAGTGTAGCTATTCCTCATTGCTTGCCGACGCCCCTCCGACCGCAACATCACCTAGAACCTCGCATCCACAAAGGAAATAACGGGTGAGCACAAAATAATGCTCGTAAGTAAAACTCTCTCTGTCTGTCTCCCCGTATGAATAACTTTTAATTCTTTCCTTATGCTATTTCTGATTCTGTTTCTGTTCCTAGTAACATCATGGCCTCATCTTACCGGAGGTACGACCGGATGGCGTTCACACAAAGACCATCTCACTCTCTATGGCTATCGGGTGGAATTCACACGTACCAACCCGTTCTTAGTGACTACCGAGTGAGGATCACAAAGCACCAACTCGGTTCTTTCTAACTATCGGGTGGAGGTCACCTAGCACCTACCCGTTCCTCATGGATTTTGGGTAACGATCACCAAGCATTTACCCGCCTCTAGTCACTATCGGGTGATGGTCACAAAGCATCAACCCGCTTCTACTAGCCGTTGGATGATGATCACAAAGCATCAACTTACCTATCTCTTAACTAACCGGGTAGTGGTCACAAAGCATCTACCCATTTCTACTACGCATCGGGTGACGATCACAAAGCATCGAATTCTCTCTAAGGGCTATTCGGATGATGATCACAAAGCATCAATCCGATTCCCATAACGGTCGGGTGATGATCACAAAGCATCATCCCAACTATACTACTCTTCTAATTCACTCTATTGTAGCATTTTTCAATGCTCTCTACCCTTAGAGTAATTTTACCCACTAAGCTCTCTACTCATAGGGTAATTGCATAAACCATTTCCTTACACTTTCTTAGGTCACTTTTCCAGGTACAACTAGTGCCTATGGATGGTTCATCTTCATCAATGCACTTATGAGATGCCAACATGCAATGTTGCAAGAATTAAGGTTCATTTCTCATACTCAAACCTCTATTAGGCATTTCATCAAACAACTCATGTGCACTATAAAACTCTATCATAGCCATGATTCTAAAACTTTTCCTAACCATCCAAAATGGGGAAAAACCCCTTCACAAAACCATAATAACCTGTCAAACAAAACACTTCCAAAAAGGGTTCCATAACACCCCTTCAAATCCATCTCAACTACCTTGCCAATCCAACATCTCATTTCTCATATTTGCAAAGAATAAACAATCACAAAGCATAGAAATCTCTATTTAATCCTTCATACATGCTATATTACATGCACATCACATACATACATCATTTCTATCAAAACCCTAATCAAGAAGATTCATAAATCTCAACTTGGGTTGGGTTTTACTTACTTGTTATGAAGAGACTTCACAAATCCTTCCTTTCACTTGCTTAGCTTGACTTTTCCTCTAATCTTAACCAAAAGAAGGAAAACCCTCAAACTTCAATATGGGTTAAAACTCACAAATCACACAACTTAAGGAGAAATCCTTACCTTAGGAAGCCTTAGGTTACTTTTCCACCCCAAATCACTTCAAAACCCCTTGGAATACCTTGATCAAAAGAGAAGAGAAGTTGAGAGGAGAAGAATGAAGAGTCACGTTTGAGAAGAAGAAATAAGGGGTTTCTTTGATTCTAATTCCTTTTAATGAAATATATCCCAAAGCATTCCCATTTTGCCCTTACTCTTCTTTGGGAATTCCATCTATATCCTTTGATTCATTACAAACTCACCCCCATATCAACACATTCTCCATGAAAAATCCTTACAATTAACTCCCCACTTTTCCTGCTAATTAGGGGTAGAAAGGTCAAATTGCCCTTAGGGAAGAAAATATCTAAAACTCAATCAACATTTTATTCGGCTCTGCCGCCGCGAAACCTGTCCAGCCAGCCTTCCCCCGTGGCTTCAACCTCTCTTCGCCGCAGCGAAGATTCTTCTTCGCCCCGGCAAAGCACGGCAGACTGAATTTCTTCTGTTTTCAACCAATTTCAGGGCAACCATTCAACACAACACTAAATCAAACAATAACACCAAAAACCAACAGAGCGAAAGAGAAAACAATAACTACGTACCTCATGCGGGGCGTTACAATAACACCCCTTCAATTCCATCTCAACTACCTTGCCAATCCAACAACCCATGTCTCATATTTGCAATATGTAAGCATTCTTAAGGCATAGAAATCTCTATTAAAACCTCCATACATGGCATATTACATGCACATCACATACATGCATCATGTCTATCAAAACCCTAATTAAGAAATTTCATCAATCTCAACTTGGGTTGGGTTTTACTTACGTTGTTATGGAGAGACTTCACCAACTCTTCCTTTCACTTGTTTAGCTTGACTTTTCCTCTAATCTTAACCAAAAGAATGAAAACCCTCAAACTTCAATATGGGTTAAAACTCCCAAATCACACAACTTAAGTAGAAATCCTTACCTTAGGAAGCCTTAGGTTGCTTTTCTACCCCAAATCACTTCAAAAATCCCTTGGGAATCCTTGATCAAAAGAAAAGAGAAGTTGAGAGGAGTAAAGATGAAGAGTTGCGTTTGAGAAGGAGAAATGAGGGGTTTGCTAAGTCTTAATTCCTTTTAATGAAATATAAACACAATCATTCCCATTTTGCCCTTACTCTTCTTTGGAAATTCCATCCACATCCTTTGATTCATTACAAACTCACCCCCATATCAACATATTCTCCATGAAAAACCCTTACAATTAACTTCCCACTTTTCCTACTAATTAGGGGTAGAATGGTCAAATTGCCCTTAGGGAAGAAAATATCTAAAACTTAACCAACATTTTAATCGGCCTGTTGCAGCGCCGAAGAAACTTCTGTCGCCGCGGCAAAACCGTCCAGAGAGTTTCTGGTGGTTTCAACACATCTTCGCCGCGACGAAGATTCTTCTTCGCCCCGGCGAAGCTTAATACACTAAAATTCTTCTATTTTCAACCAATTTCAGGGCAAACATTCAACACCACATTCAATCAAACAATAATACCAAAACCAACTCAAATAACAGCGGAAGAGGAAACAATAACAACGTACCTCATGTGGGGCGTTACAACTCGTTTAGTTAAAAAAAGTTCAGTAAATCGGATCTGTTTTGCGAGAATTTTCTTCTCTCCCTATTTTTCCTTTTCTTGCTTCTTGATTTCAAAGTCATTCAATGGTGTAGCGTGAGATTGAGAGGTACAATAGATTTGGCGAGAGACAAAAAAGGAGTTTGGTGTTTTTCTTGTTGTGCTCTGAAAATCATTGTAATAGAATTTGTTTAGTATCCCTTAATATAGTTGTTCAATTCATTAACATGGTGCAGAGAACGAGTTCAATGGTTGAGCTCGATTGGACATACACTTGAATTTAAGTTGAACCAGGATAAACACTTTGTGTTCTTTCTTTTTCTCCTTGCTTATAATTTCTCAGTCAAACTTGCTCAAATCTCTTCCAAATTGAACTTGGTGGTGGACTAGAGAGTTCCAACGGTACCACTTTATTTGTCATGCATATCAACATCTACCAATGTAGAGGCGCTAATTGGAATTTTTTCTTGTTAGGAAATGATTTAACTCGAGGCAGCAGAAACACAAATTTTAAAGCACAGATCGTTCCCATTAAAGCCAAGATCAAGGCACATATTATACAGTTTATATGTTAAATCAAAATCTGTAGTAATATGAATAATCAGATTAGAGTTTAGAGTTCATACGCACGTTTGGAGGCTCTTTCAAACTTGTCTTTGACTGGGTTTGCTACCAATCCAAGAGTAAGATCGAACCAATGGTAATCCACAGAAGATAACCCGAAGAGCTAAAAAGGGATTTGCTAGATCCTCTTTAGCTTCAAGAACCAAATTCAAGAATCAAAGGAACTTTGATTCAATGAAGCAAGGTGGGATGAGAAAGGGAGAGGGCCGTCCGTTTTCTTTTTCCTTTCAAGTAAAAATGATTGAATGAATTCTCTTATTTAATTCACAAAACTCTGCACTTATATAGTGCTCACAAAACCCTATTCCATTAAGGAATAGGCTTGGGCTTCAACCCAAACGGTCCCTATGTCCAAACACTCCCAATCATGATATTTTATTATAATTATTATTATTTTCAATTAAACTCAATTAATGTATTTATAGAAATACATTAACATTTAATTAATAATAATAATCAATTTAAATATATGTGTATATATATTTAAATATAATCTCACTTATTTAATTTTAATACCAAATTAAATATAGGCGACAACCTCAGTAAATTTAATTGCACAGTGAGATTACCAAAATACCTTTCGTCCTAAAAGACGAAAAGACCCCTTGCACAAACTGGTTCTTAAATTATCTTCTATGTGTGTGACCCGTAGGCTCCTCATCATATCGGTAGTGTGTAGTATCATGATTAACACCAATTAATCGTCTCACTACACACAGACCAAGATTGTCCCCTAGTAAGGCATCATGGCCACCCACTAGATTCGGATTCAATGAAGCAACTACCTGTCAACGATATGGTTACCATACAATCTAATAGTTTCATTATCTGTTATCTCATTGAGATTGGGGCATAGAAATAGTGTCAATCTCAGTTTACTCTCGATATATTTGTATTTAGTTACTAGACCAATGACCAGAATAATGAATTGGATTGACTAACAACTCAATCCCACTGTGATCATAGATTAACTGTCATTGTCATTAACTGAATTGCGCCGTGAGATAATGCAGCCAATCACTACCGTATTGACAACTCTATATAGAACTGCATTGGGTTAGTGTCAAACTACACCAATCGGTGCACAAGGCACTCCGGTGATCTCAAGTCTAAGGATCACATGCACCACCATTCGTTAGAGGATTTGTTCCATAGACACTAGGGTTACCATCTATATGGAATCCTCTGATGGGTCGGTCTAGTGAACTTGCCTACAGCAAGCACCCATTTGTTGCACCAGGTTGTCAGCCAACAACCTTGACAAGTGAGACTTGTCATTGCCTTTGGACAGGGTCATTCAACACTATGATAGCCTTACCGTATTATCAATGCCCTTGGTCAGAATAATACTAGGATATGGTGGCTATAGGGTTCTCACTATCAAGATTTGAAACACTTGATACCTTTGTCACGGTTTTACCATTCCAAGGACATATATCAATACATACAACTATGGTTTACATGATACAGTAGATAATGCTTTTTATTGATTAATAAACATTATTACAAAGAGTCAATTCCACAATAATTGATTGGCTCTAGGGCACCTACTCCAACATTTCTAAGCCGGGCTAAAATGAGATATCTATCACGTAGATACTATGGACATCTCCTCTAATGAAAATATAATAAAATGGTATTAAAGTTGAGCCCTAGCTATGATGCTTTTAAAAGTAAAACTCATCTAATTCTGAATCTCAATCAATAGTTTCACTAAGTTAGTTGTGTAATTAACATGTATATATAAATCTGTATCTTTGACAATATTGAAATAATTTGAGAGTAACAAAATGAAAAAAAAAAAATGAAAGTTTGAGATATAGAGGATTATCTTAGAATTTAGAAATGAAAGCTACTCTGAACTTTTAAAGAGTAAAACAATAAAAATCGATGAATTAAAAGTTAATTAATTTCATGCTATAATATTCTTAACATTTTATAGTGACATGTAGAGAACTAAGGAAACGGGTATGTACATTAGCAAAATCGTGATATAACAGATAGTGAAGATAAGAATTGTAATTGGTAAAGTCAAATTAAACTAAGGATGGTCTTGTAATTGTTAACCAAAAGTCAATAAGGGCACAATTGTAATTAGATCATGCGGTGCTGTTTTATGTTTTTGTCTAAGATTCCTTATATAAACAGAATCTGTATACTCACTTCTACTTAATGAATGAATGTACAAACCAACTTATTCTTTCTGGTTTTTCTTCCATTTTCTTCCTACTTTGACTTGCTATTAGACTGTTGATTAACGTCAATGGCAACTGATTCTGGTTCCTCTCATTCGCTTAACAGCGTATAAGAACTTCTAAGAGAATCAATCGATCGATCCACTTCGCATGTGCTGAAAGAATCTGTGAATCGTTCAACCTCAGCTGTGGCCTCGAGCTTGGGAGTTATAAGTCCAAATTTCACAAGAAACAACTATAGCTTATGGAGCTCTCAGGTTCTTTTTGCTGTAGGCTCCCATGAGTTGGAGGATCATCTCCTTGGTAAAATTCCTTGTCCCTCTCCTTTTCTTTTGTTGAATTCAGATGTTAAAAATGAGTTAGGTCAAATTAGGAGTGAGCTTAAGCTGAGTTATGCTTTTGTGAGTAATAAGATGAATCCTACTTATATTCTATGGAAGCGTACATACAAGTTTCTTGCAAGTTGGCTATTAGCTTCCATCTCTGAGAGTATGTTTAGAGTACTATCGAAATGTAGATTCTTCACTGAAATTTGGAATGTTCTACACCTTCAATTTCTCAATGATTCAAAGGCCAGAGCTTTATACCTTAAAAACCTATTATAAACCACTCAGAAGTGTAATATGAGTATTAGTGATTACATAAAAGGAATAAAGGAAATTGCAGAAAGTTTGCTTGCCAGTGGGCTGATAGTGTCTAATGAAGATCTGTCACACTATGTATTGGATGGTTTAGGACTTGAATATGACGCTGTGATTGTCAATTTAACATCTAGAAATGAGTCTAAAGTTGATATAGTAACGCTGCAGGAAGCTCAGTTTTCATTGCAGAAATATAAGCTTAGGCTAGAAAAATTCAATACTACTAACTTGTATAATAGTTCAGCAAATGTAGCATCACTTCATACTACTGAAGTTCTTACAGATGTTACTAATACTAATTCTCCTTCTAATCCACATTTTAATACCAAAACCTCTCCTAGCTCACTGCAAACACCTATACACAACTTTATTCCTTCACTTGTTTCACTGGGAAATCCATATTACCAACAAAATTATGCAATGCTGAAAGATTTAATTCCTTTGCCAAGTGAATTAATCCTAAGAGGAAATGGTTGCTATGTCGATTTTAGATTCTTTGAACATAAACATAAAACAATAAAAATAAACCAAAGAAAAACAACACCAAATTTTTACATGGTTCGACAACATGCCTACATCCATGGAAGCTCATCCAAATGAAGCCAATCCACTATGGTAAACATTTATAGTTCAATTACAAAGCCAAAGTTAAGCATCAGTTGCAAGAACACTCCCTGTTTTACAACACTTCAAACTCCACCCTCTGGTCAAACTTTGAACAATTACAGCAAGCTCCACGTTCACAAGACCACCTGGTCAGCCTTGAGCTCCTGTCAAGGTACAACAATGAAGACGCACTTCACCTCCAAAAGCTTGAAATTGCATCAAACAACACCAATGGAAACCCACGTTATGAACAAATAAACTAAGTTTATCAAAGGTATTTGTAAGCCTACCTAAGGCATATGAAACTTGATTCAAAACAAAAGAAACCTCAAGGAATTTTCAGAGTAATATCAGAGGAATAATCAAGCTTAAAAAGAATTGCATTGGAGGTGACGAATATATAGAAAACTTGGGCTCCAATGCAAAGGGACAAGTGGCAAGGAATAACCTTATTGAATTCACCTTTATGAAAGTTTATTCCAATATCAGGATGCCACCTATAAAAAAGAATAAAACTTTCCAGCACATTGAATATGAATTTGACAAGTGTTATGGACCACGCAAATATCTCAAAACAGAATAAAACAGCTCATGCATTCTAGAAGCATAGCACATGTAACTCAAATAAAACTGCCAGATATGAGGTGATCACTCTGACTCAAAGGTGCTTAACCGATATTGCAGATAACCAACATAAGAAAAGATGGTCACCTTAAACACAAGGTGGTCACATTGGAAATTTAAACAAGAATGATTGTATAAAATTAAAAGTGAAATGTTCATACCATGACTAGTGTTACACCACTAGAATCATAATTAAGTTGACAAAACAACTTACAAATACCAATAACTGCTGCTATAATGTTGGGTTAGAAAGCCAATCTTAACCGACCTATGATGCCTTTATGTTTATTCCAAGACCTCATTTTCAGCAATATGGCAGAGGAAGAGGCATAAATTTTGGTAGAAACAAATTGATTTGTCAAGTTTGCAATAAGGCAGGTCACTCTGCTATACAGTGTTATCATAAATTCACTGCAGCCTATAATGGTGCATTTGACAATGCTTATTCTAGTTCACAACCACCACAATTTTCTTCTCCATGACAACCTCCTTCTCAAACACATTTGGTTAATACTTACTCTAATAGCTTTCTGCCTCATCAGAATTCTGTGAACTCTTGATCTCAACAGTTTGGATCTCAATAGTATGGATAATCTTAGCCATTTGGACAGTCTTCTATACCTATTGGCTCTTTTCATGAGAACCTACAGCAACCAAATTTTAATAATCAGAGTTCTGACACTTTTGGCACATCACTGTTAAGTGTTCCCAGTCAACAATTGGCAGGAGGTAGTCAAGCTTTTGTTGCAGTTGCTAGCTCAGGATATTCACTTCCTAGTAGTCCTGGACTTGGTTCTAGTTCTTTATATAATCAGCAAGTTCAACATTTTGCTCTTGCCACATCATTTACTCCTACTGACCTTGTGTGGTACATGAATTCTGGAGCAACAGACCATGTAACTGTTCACCTAAGTCATATGAGCCTTAGCAAGAATTATGATGAATAACTTCAAGTGGGTAATGGTGAGTTTCTCAACATCTCTTATACTGGTTGCACTCATTTATCTAGTGTTCTTCATTCCAAATGTTTACTTCTTAAAAGCATCGTATGGGTGCCCAAAATTACCAAAAATTTACTAAGTATTCCCAAGTTTACCAAAGATAATGATGCAGTGGTAGAGTTTAATGTTGATTGTTGTGTTGTTAATGATAAGTTAACCAGAGCAACATTATTGCAAGGGGCTTAAAGGAGGCTTATACCAGTTGAACATTTCACCCAATCGTCTGTGTTTTGTTCATCCTGAAAGAATACCATGAAGAGGTGGCGGAAAATGTAGATTGAAAGCATGAAAGAGTTGGATTAATAGGATTAAAAATTTTTCAAACAAAGCTTGAAAACATTATACCTTCTACTTTGCTTAAGGTTGATGAAGCCAAGATTCAAAAGGATGAATCCTCCACACTTTAACACCACCTTGAGCGAATAAGAGAGTGGCCGAACCCTAAGAGAGAGAGGCTGTTCTTTCTTTTGAGTGAACAAAATGAATTCTTAACCTAAAATGCAACCATTTGCATTTATATATACATGGGCCATTTTATAATTAGTTGTTTTTCACTTGCATGCCCTAATAAAATCTTATTTTAAAAGGAGCCCAAGTATTTATTAATTTTCCCTTTGAATAATCAATATTATTCAAGGGCCCATGTAAACTAAACTAGTTTACATTAACAACCCAAAAGTTTACCCTTTTGCCCTTTAACTATTAAAAGGTTATTTTAGTTTATCTCATTTATCTTAAAGCTTTAAGATATAATAATTAAATACAATTAATTATGGCTTGACCATTTTAACCCTTAAAATGTCACAAATAATTTTCTATGTAACTATTACCATAGAAATCCTGTCATTACCCTCGGAAGGTGCTAGCCCTCTTCGGATAATCATTTCTCTCTCTTATCCTTCTCTAACTTCTCAAGGTTATTGGTGTGACTATGTAGGTCCACCGTGGATTAGCCGTGAGCCGGTTCTGGATGAATCTGAAAACCTTTCCGGAGGCCCAACGACTATGGTAAACATCTAGCAATGTGCCATAGTCCCTAAACCACGATAAAGAAATACTTCATCGAACCCATTTCATATCATATGTACCATGCACGTAAAGTCCCTCCATTGATATAACCTGATCGAGTATAGATTCATAGAACGTCAAAATCCTAAACTCGATCTTCTACTGAATCGTCGATCAATATGTCCGGAACTCGTCATCACGAACTTGTTTTCGTATGACTAATAATAGACTCTAGCCAGAGATTTTGATTTTTGACATTTATCGACGTTCGTCCAAGAACTCGAATCTGGATGGAGTTAGCAGTACTCCTGATCCTATATTTCCAAGTCAATTGATCCCTTCTTAACCATCGTTCGTTTTTACATATGAACAACGCATGACCAAATAGGCTTTTTCATACGAAACATGACTAGTCTCATACTTATACACCATATGAACCATATGCATCCGTATCGGATCTGACCATAATGTCTCAGGTCAAAGGACTACATCGTGCATTGATATAACCAAATGATAAATTATTGACTACATGCTTTTCTAAGTGATTTGTCGTTATTCACTCACGTTCGAAAAACAGTTCACTAACCGCTAATCCATACTAATGCCCCAGTGACATGACTCATCGTCATCCGCACTTATATAAACTCATGATATCTTTTAGAAGCATCCAGTATGCCTACTATGCAATATAGTTGCCCAAATTATATTGCTTCCGTAGGGAACCTTTTGATAATTCATTTATCGATTAAATGAATCATCTGGACAATTCATATACATACTTTATTTTAAATGCATGATAGAATAAAGGAAGCAATTTATATATATGAATTGAAGAACTCTTTCTTCTATTATTTATGATATATTGATACAAGACAAAATGCTTTGAAACTGACAACACAAATGGTTTCTAGGGCATACACTAATATACACTTACAAACCCCCACTTGCACTAAAGCCATTCGATGTTGTATCTTATACCCATCTTCTCAAGATGATGGTCTAATTGCTTCAGTGTCATCGCCTTAGTTAGTGGATCATCTACATTTTCTACTGAAGGTGTCTTCAGAATTATAATCTCTCTAGCTCCAACGAATTCTCTCAAAATGTGATACTTACGTTGAACGTGTTTGGATTTTTGGTGTGCCCTTGGTTCCTTTGCGTGTGTAATAGCTTCAGTATTGTCACAGAACATGTTTCGGGTAAGCAATGTTCGGAGCCGCACCAAGTTCAATTACAAACTTTCACATCCAAACAGCCTCCTTTGCTGCTTCTAAAACAAAGAATGTATTCAAACTTTTGTAGTGGAGTTCTTCAGGGTCATCTGCTTGGAACTTTTCCAACTAACAACACCTCCATTACATATAAAAATGTACCCTAACATAGACTTTCTATCATCAATATCTGATTGGAAATCAGAATCTAAGTATCCTTGAATGTTTAACTCTGAACATCCACAACTTAAAACTAGATTCTTAGTTCTTCTTGAGTACTTAAAGATCGATTTTACAACCGACCAATGTTTCTCCCCTGGATTTGATTAATATCTACTCGTAACACTTACAGCATAAGCTATATCAGGTTTTGTACATAGCATTGCATACATTAAGCTGCCTATGGCAGACGCATAAGGCACATTACGTATCCGCTGCCGCTCTTCATTGATCTTTGGACCCATCTCCTTGGAAAGATGAAGACCGTGAGTGAAGGGCAAGAGTCCTCTCTTAGAGTTCTCCATGCTAAATCTTTTTAGCATTTTCTCTATGTATAATTTTTGGGATAATCCAATTACCCTTTTCATTCTATCTCTATAGACACGAATGCCAAGGACATAGGTCGCTTCTCCTAAGTCTTTCATCGAGAAGATTTTAGACAACCAAACTTTAACCTCTGTCATCATGCATATGTCATTTCCCATCAAAAGTATGTCATCTACATATAATATGAGAAACGTGATGGCATGATCTTTAACCCATTTATATACACAAGGCTCATCTGGATTCTTGACAAAACCAAATGATTTAATTATGTCGTCAAATCAAATGTTCCAGCTTCTTGAATCTTGCTTCAATCCATAAATGGATCGATGCAATTTGCATACCTTATGTTTTTCAGCAGAGAATACAAAACCTATTGGTTGTTCCATATAGATGTCTTCCTCAATAAATCCATTAAGGAAAGTTGTTTTGACATCCATCTACCAAATTTCATAATCATGGTATGCTGCGATGGCTAGTATTATACAGATGGATTTAATCATAGCTACAGGCGAGAAGGTTTCCTTATAATCCAATCCTTGTTCTGAGTATAACCTTTCGCCACCAATCGAGCTTTAAAGGTCTTTACCTCCCCATCCTTGCCAACTTTTCTCTTGTAGATCCATTTGCAACCTATAGGAACTATTAACTCTAGTGGATCCACAAGTGACCATACTTGATTGGCATGCATTGATTCTATCTCAGAATCCATCGCTTCCAACCATTTTCCTGAATCTCTATCTAGTATTGCTTCTTCGTAGCTTCTAAGATCATCACCATGATCATCTACTCCCACTAAGTAAGATTCAAAATCTTGCTCATGTAGGAACCCATATCTTTCTGAAGGTTTTGATATTCTATAAGACTTTTGCACTAGAACCATAGTATCTGATACTGAGGTTCGCTAAGTGGACGTTCCAGTGTTAGCGATCTCGGTTCTTGCCTCTTCGAACTCTTCCTTGAGTTCAATATTTCTTCCAACATTGCCTTCCTCTAAGAACACGTTCTCGAAGAAGCGCGCATTTCTATTGATCCAAACTCTTTGATCACTTGGGAAGTAAAAGTAATATCCTAAACTATCTTTAGGATATCCAATGAACCGACCCTTCTCAGATATAACATCCAACTTATCGATTTAACTAATTTAACATAAGCTGGACAACCCCCAAATCTTCATATAATTCAGACTTGGACGTTTTCCATACCATATCTCATACGGTGTTTTCTGGACAGTTTTAGATGGGACCTTGTTAAGGATGTTCATAGCGGTTTGGAGAGCGTACCCCCACAAAGAAATTGGCAAGTCTGTGAAACTTACCATCGATTGTACCATATCTAATAGGGTATGATTTCTCCTTTCAAACACTCCATTAAGCTAGGGAGTATAGGGAGGAGTCAATTGTGAGATGATCCCATTTTGTTTTAAGAACTCCTGAAACTCTGTACTCAAGTATTCACCCCCACGATCTGATCGTAGTGTTTTAATACTTTTTCCAGTTTGATTTTCTACTTCATTCTTGAATTCTCTGAATTTTTCAAAGGATTTAGATTTGTATTTCATTAAATACAAATACTCATATCATGGCATATCATCTGTAAAGGTAATAATGTATTCAAATCCTCCCCTGACTAAAGTACTGAATGGTCCACACACATCTGTATGTCTGAGTCCTAATAGTTCTTTAGCTTGCTTTCCTTTACTCTTAAAGGGAGACTTGGTCATCTTTCCTTGGAGACATGATTCACAGGTTGGATAGGGTTCAGAACCCAATGAGTTTATGATCCCACTTTCTCCAAGCTATACTAATCTTTTATCTCCTATATGACCCAATCTATGATGCCATAGAATTTTAGGATTTGATTCAGATCGAGTTCTTTTATTAAAAATGGTATTGATTAAAGCATAATCATTTAGTTCTAAGACATACAAACCATTTGTATTCACAGCTTTACCAACTAAAACATTTCCAAAATGTATTGAACATTCATTTCCATTAAATAGTACATAGTAACCTGCTTTACACAAAGCAGAAATAGAAATGATGTTTCTAGTGGCTTTTCCAAAGTACAATACTTTAAATAAATTCAAAACATGCCCTGAAGGTAGTCTTATTGGGCAAGCCCCCATGGCCTCGGCTGCAACTCGTGCCCCATTTGCCATGCTCAAAATGATCCCGCCCTTTGTCACCTCAGAACTATTCT
Source organism: Pistacia integerrima (assembly GCA_026225825.1). Taxonomy (NCBI): domain Eukaryota; kingdom Viridiplantae; phylum Streptophyta; class Magnoliopsida; order Sapindales; family Anacardiaceae; genus Pistacia; species Pistacia integerrima. The sequence continues at coordinate 9,051,246 of CM047745.1, read as the reverse complement.
GAAGTACCTATAAAGACATACAAACATGAGATGTTGCTGCTGAATCTAATATCCAGGAATGACTATCTGAATTAACACTTAATTCATATTCAATCATAAGACATTGGTTCATACCTGCTTTTCCTTTGCCTTTCCTCAGACTGTTTAGGTATTGAGGACAGTTCCTCTTCCAATGTCCATCTTCTCCATAGTGGAACCATTTTCCCTTTGCATTGGCCTTCTCTACCTTTGCCGCTGGCTTCTTGAAGCTCTTATTCTTGGGTCAAACTTTTGGACCTTTTTTTTGTTGCTTTTTAGGCCTTTTATTGGCCTTGTTGGTGGAGGCGACAAAGACATCCTCATGTCCTTTCCCTTTCACATTCTGCTTGTGAAATTCTTGAAGCTCATTTAGCAATTCAGAGAGGTTTCGCTCAATTCTATTGAGATTGTAGTTAGTTATAAATGGTTTATAACTTGAAGGAAGGGATTGTAGAATCAAATTCACTTTGAGGCGGTCTGGCATGACCACCCTATATCCATGCAGTCGACCTAATCCATTGATCATCTTAATAGTATGATCATCTAGAGGTACCCCTTCCCTCAACTTCATGCTAAAGAGGGATGCACATAACTCATACTCAACCACTCTTGGATTTTCGCTGTACAACTCTTGTAAAGCTATGAGGATATCATAAGCATTAGAAACCTTTTCATGCTTTGTTTGAAGTTCTCTATTCATTGAGGCTAGCATGTAATTTCTAGCCCTCCTACTTGTAACGCCCCACTTGAGGTACGTAGTTGTTGTTTCTTCCTTTGCTCTTATTTAAGTTGGTTTTTGGTAATATTGAGTGTTGTGTTGTATACTTGCTCTGAAATTGGTTGAAAACAGAAGAAGTTCAGTCTGACGTGCTTCGCCGGGGCGAAGAAGAATCTTCGCCGTGGCGAAAAGGTGTTGAAGCCACGGGGAAGCTGGATGGGGCCATCGCTCACGGCGAGGTTGCTTCCGCCGGCGACAGGCCGATTAAAATGTTGGTTAAGTTTTAGATATTTTCTTTCCTAAGGGCAATTTGACCATTCTACCCCTAATTAGCAGGAAAAATGGGGAGTAAATTGTAAGGATTTTTCATGGAGAATATGTTGATATGGGGGTGAGTTTGTAATGAATCAAAGGATATAGATGAAATTCCCAAAGAAGAGTAAGGGCATAATGGGAATGCTTGGGTATAAATTTCATTAAAAGGAATTAAGAGTTAGAAAACCCTCATTCTTCTTCTCCAAAAACGCAACTCTCCATTCTTGTTCCTCTCAACTTCTCTTTTCTTTTGATCAAAGAGTTCCAAGGGATTTTTGAAGTGATTTGGGATAGAAAAGCAACCAAAGGCTTCCTAAGGTAAGGATTCCTACTTAAGTTGTGTGATGTGTGAGTTTTTTGATATATTGAAATTTGAGGGTTTTTGTTCTTTTGGTTAAGAGTAGAGGAAAAGTCAAGCAAACCAAGTGAAAGGAAGAGTTGGTGAAGTCTCTCCATAACAAAGTAAGTAAACCCCAACCCAAGTTGAGATTTAAGATTTCTCTTGATTAGGGTTTTGGTAGAAATGATGTATGTATGTGATATACATGTGATATGCCATGTATGGAGGTTTAAATAGAGATTTCTATGCTTTGTGAATGTTTAGACCTTGCAAATATGAGAAATGAGATGTTGGGTTGGAAAGGTAGTTTGAGATGGAATTGAAGGGGTATTGTGAATCCCTTTTTGGAAGTGCTTTCTTTGACAGGTTTTGTGGCTATGTGAAGGGGTTTTTCCCCATTTTGGATGGTTAGAAAAAGATTTAGACTCATTGCTATAGCAGAGTTTTATAGTGCACATGAGTTGTTTGATGAAATGCCTAATAGAAGTTTGAGTATGAGTAGTGAACCTTAATTCTTGCAATATTGCATGTTGGCATTTCATAAGTGCATTAGTGGAGATGAACCATCCATAGGCACTAATTGTGCATTGAAAAGTGACCTAAGAAAGGGTAGGAAAATTGTGTATGCAATTACCCTATGAGTAGAGAGCTTGGTGGATGCATGCAACTACTCTAAGAGTAGAGAGAATGACAAATGCAAGAATAGAGTGAATTAGAAGAGTAGAATACATGGGTTGATGCTTTGTGATCATCACCCGATAGTTATGGGAATCAGGTTGATGCTTTGTGATCACCACCCGAATAGCCCTTAGAGATGGGTCGATGCTTTGTGATCGTCATCCGATGAGTAGTAGAAATGGGTAGATGCTTTGTGATCACTACCCGGTTAGTTGTTAGATAAGTGGGTTGATGCTTTGTGATCATCATCCAACATTTAGTAGAAGTGGGTTGATGCTTTGTGATCATCACCCGACAGTGACTAGAGACGGGTTAATGCTTGGTGATCGTTACCCAAAAGTCATGAGAAACGGGTAGGTGCTAAGTGGTCTCCACCCGATAGTTAGGAAAACCGAGTAGGTGCTTTGTGATCCCCACTCGGTAGTCACTAAGAACGGGTTGGTACTGTGTGAATTCCACCCGATAGTCATGAAGAGTGAGATGGTGCTATGTCAATGCCATCCGGCCGTACCTCCGGTAAGATGAGGCCATGCTGTTTAGTAGAAACTGAAATAGTATAAGGAAAGAATTAAGAGTTATACATACGGGGACAGACAGATAAAGGGTTTTACTTACTGAGCATTATTTTGTGCTTACCCCGTTATTTTCCTTTGTGGATGCAGGATCTAGGTGATGATGCAGTCGGAGGGGCGTCGGCAAGCGAGGAGCAATAGCTACACTGTTTCCTGTTTTGTCTTTTAAAATGAATTTTTGTAAACAGTACTCTTTGTGTATAAAAGACATATGAATTGAAATGAAAAGAAAACTTTGGGCCCAATTTTCTATTGTTATTATGCATGCATTGTACTAGTTTTCAGCAGTTGTTACACTACTATCCTCTCTCCACCTTTCAAAGCATCAAGCTCAGCTTGTGGAGCATCCGGTCCAATATCAAGTGGAAGAAGTGCTTCCAGGACATAAGCAATCCTTTCGAAATCTAGAATGATTCTAAGATTTCTTAGCCAATCCTTAAGGTTGGGTCCGGTTAACATGTTATTATCCAGGATCTTTAGGAGAACATTGTTGGCCATTTTTGATTATATATCACAAAGATGAAACTGCAAAGAAAAATAATTTTATTAGTGTCTTATAATCTTTTAAACCTTTTATTGCATAATCAAATTAGCTCCCACTATTTTATTCGAGTCCTGCACTCCTTTAAATAGGATCCGGAAATTTTCGTTGGATTAAATTTCTTAGTGGGGAATCAATTTCTTATTAAATTCAATTAACCTCACATAAAGAATTCTTGGTCAATTAAGTCTAATAAGTAGGAAACTATTTTCCTTTTCTATCACTATATAAGATTTGATTCATATTCCTTGTCCTAGCTTCGGATACCTCACATAATAGAATTCTTGGTACCCTAGGCTAGTTAAATCCGAACCATTGTGCTTTCTTAGGATTACATTTTCATGATGTCATCACATAATAGAAATCTTGGTCAAGGTGAAAATATCCATCCAAGAACAAGATCAACTTAATTCTATGATATAAAGATCATATCCCTCACATAATAGAAATCTTGGGATATTAAAATTTATATTAAAGAATTTAGTTATCCCACAATGGGAGACTTGGATTTAATAATTTTAATTTGGGGAGATTTAGGTTTAACCTTAGTTAATTAATTTTTTAACATGCCATGTTTAACTAACTATCCATACATATCACATATATGCATAAATTAAAGCATGTGGGTTGACCATGAGGCTTTTCGAAAATACATCCTAAAGGTAAACTATTTACCCTAATCCTATATCTTCGATTGGATCATCATCCGGATGCTCTTCGGATTCCTATCCAGCCGATTCAATTACAAATTGGATCTTAGGCATGTAGGCCCGATTAAAATAAATAAATAAAATTTAATTATTACAAGCCATTTAATAAAAGAATATTACAAACATTTTTGAATATTTTGAAAACTAAATGGCACCCATGATCAACCCTCTAATCTAATATTCATCCATCACATAAATAAATATTAAACATTCATACTAAATATAAAAAACAATTATTTAAAGGCATGAATATAAACAATTTATATATATATTCACTAATATATTTATAAATATGTCTCATATATTAATAGATATTATATATATGCATGTGGTAACTTAATCATAATTTTGGGGCATGCAACAATTACACATTTCAAGAGAATCATTACACAAACACTTTTGTCATATTCCACCCAAAGATATAATAATGATTTTATTATTTAATTATTAACATCATTTCAATACTTTTCACAAAAGTCATGCATGGCATAGATAAATGAGTTTTATTATTCCAAGAGTAATCATTCTATGACACAAGCTACTTTAAATAAAGTAATATTTTTTATGACACATTTATCTTCTCAAAGACAATCATATCATCTTGCATCATTAATTTTTGAAACTATTCAAAAACCAAATTATTACATTTCAAAAATATAATAATTTATGCCATGCAATGATGAATTATATGATAATTTAATCAAATTAAATATCATACAGTAAAATTACCATCATCATGTATACATAATATCACAATTCATCACATGAATTAATAATCCATAACTTTATGCCAACATCATTTTCCACCACTAAACACTTGCAACATTTGCATACTCTTCATACAAAATACACTTTAATCAAATTAAAGGATAACACTTTTAGCATGTCAAAGCATAAACAATTTAATCAAAGTCATGGAAATGAACATGCATGAATATTTCTTTAAATAAATCATCATGCAACATTTCTAAAAACATTATTCATCAATGCATGAATGAGATGACAAATTCTTATGGCAAATATAGTCATGGCCGAACATGACAAAGAAGAAAGCCATAACATACACATGCATGTAGTTCTCAATGCATCTCATTCAATAACCATCATCCAAGCATGCTTTAAATCACATTTTAACACATCCAATCATATTAGAGCAAGATGAAAAACATATTTTTCACAAAGTAAGGAGATGGCCGTATCACATACATGCATCAAACATGCTTATTCCTACTAACAACTCATTCAATACAAAGGCATGGCATTATCAACATTACTATCATTCAAAACACATGAGAATGACATGAAAAATAAACATTTACCTTTGATCTAGGTGTGGCTGAGACATGCATGCACTACAAGAAAACTGGCATTCCGCGTCTAACAAAATTAGACGCAGAAAGTCACATTTAGACGCTAAGCCATTTTTAGCGTCTAAATTCGGTTGTCGCCCCTTAGTTGCGGTAGGGCTGGTCGCAGATTCATAGCGCGTCTATATTGTGGTTTAGACGCAAAAAGTTTTTTTTTTGGCGACTATCAAAATAGTTGGAAAATGTTGTTCAAAATAGTCCCCCACTTAGACGCTAAAAGTTGAAGGGTAATTTGGTAAAATTGTATAGTGACTAATCAATTAGTTGCAAAATGTTAGTTTTAGTGTCTAATAATTTGTCGCGAATCCCACACAAATTAGACGCCAAAGGTGTAAGGGTAATTCCGTCAAAGGCTTGCGCAACTATTTTATTAGTCGACGAATGTATCTTTTTGTGACCAAACTTTAGTGGCTAATTGTAACTCTTTTAGATGCTGAATGTAGAATCCAAACGGTTTTCGCGACTATTATATTAGTGGCCGAAGGTATCTTTTGGTGACTAAAATTTAGTTGTTAATTATAGTAATTTTAGATGCTGAATGTGGAATCCAATAGGTTTTCGCGACTATTTTATTAGTGGCGAATATATCTTTTGATGACTAAAATTTAGTAGTTAATTATAGTCATTTTAGACGCTGAATGTGAAATCCAATAAGTTTTTGTGACTATTTTATTAGTGACCGAATGTATCTTTTAGTGACAAAAATTTAGTGGTTAATTGTTATCATTTTAGACGCTGAATGTGAAATCCAATAAGTTTTTGTGACTATTTTATTAGTGGCCGAATGTATCTTTTAGTGACAAAAATTTAGTGGTTAATTGTTATCATTTTAGACGCTGAATGTGAAATCCAAAATGTTATCGCGACTATTTTTTAGACGCTGAATATGAATCAATTATACTAAATTACTTTTTGCTACTAAAACATTAGTTGCGAATCGGTTTTTTTTAGCATTTCATATTGACGTCCCAACGGAATGCAATTATGCTAAATGACTTTTGCTACTAAAAAATTAGTTGCAGAATGTGTTTTTTTTCAACATTTCGTATTGACCTACATTATACATTCAACATGAACAAAATAATAGACACAATATAAAAATCTGATCACTAAATCAAAAATCATATTTTCATACATATATATATATATAGTCCATACATGGATTTTTATGCATGATGAGCAATAAAAATCCAAAATGCACTATCACATGTGCATAACCCAAAAGAACAGCATGCACCCATATTTTCCTTTCTCTACCTATCTATCTGTGCATAACTAACAAAAAAATGCCCACCCATGTACACCATCAAACACATATATGCAAACAATCCTAAAAAGATGGTTCTACCCCCATGTCAAAATATCTTTTGTCCATACAAAACAAAAAAACCTTCAATACCGTTAGCATGTCAAGTGTCACCACTTCCGGTATTTGAAATAGCTGTAGCTGATGAGGACGAGTCATCATCACTTCGAGAAGGCAAGTGTTGTCGAGTTGGAGCTTTATCAGATTTCTCTAGTTCAAGGGCTATAGTTAGCTGCTTCATCATCTCTAACAGGATGAATTGTTGGTGTTCAAGGCTTTCTATTTTCTCTTTTTGCTGATCAAATAAGATTAACTGGTCTTCCAACCGCTTTAATCTTATTTTTCTTGTTGTTGCACAATGCACCTTAACTCACCTGTGCGTGGATTGATGCTCAATATGTGAAAATGCAAAATTCTTGTTAAATCCGAAGCTTTACCTAACTTCCTCACATATCTCACTCTTTTTCACTTTCCCCTGCTTGTGTTTCCTCTTACAGCTCTATCATTTTTTCCTACCATCAATTGAATGCATAATCAATAAGTCAACCAACAAACTAAATAGCAACATAAAAGAATAAAACAGCAGCAAAGAAAAATAAGTCTGATGGAGTAGAGAAGCAAGTATCTCAAACATTATCAATCTAATACTAAAAGGAAATTTCTGACATAAAGTTTTTCTTATACACATATAAGCAACAGATTTACTTGTATATGTTTCAGTGCACTTCTATGACATGCAAACATGGTAATTGTGTTGAACAAAAGTTTGGAATGGCTATTCTGAAAATTTGATTTGATGGATCTTGAGGAAAAACTTAACAAGATTCTATGGAATGTATAGATGGATTCTTTTTTACTAATTGGAGGTCAAAGTCTAATATATCAGTTCTACTAGGCATAATTGGAGTCCTACAAATGAAATTATATTGTTTATAAATAAAAGAGTACCTGTGGTAAAAAATTGTTTAGGTGTCAAAAGGTGTTTTGTTTAATGTATTGTCAATTATGTTACCATCATACCAGCAAAAAATTATCAAATTGATGGATAATTGATGGTGTCAACAGTATTTATTTCATCTAATTGCTTTCCAATTCTCATTCAGTTCTCTATTACAAAATAAGTTAATGGATTCTTCATATCAAAAGTTCTGATTCAAAATGCATAGCCTAACAACACATTATAATTATAATACTGTAAATTCTATGTATGTACAACTGCCTACATGCAGCATTGAGATGAGAAACAAAGAGATTGATATCTCTGTATGGATCTAGGTTTTAGCTGTAGCATGTAAATTGAGAGACAACTTAATCAAATTAATGCTCTGTAAAGGATATTAGATTCTTTGGAGGCATCTCATTTTTATTGTTGCAGAATGATCTTAAAATTACTTCATAATTTTATCTTTTTAATTTTTTGCAGCTACTTCATAAAACTCCCCATGTATCTATGTTTCTCGGGATTGTAGTGAACTCAGAAAAATCATACTAAAAGTGGATACAAGTATTTTCCTACTAGCCATGATACAAGTTTTTCCTACTAGCCAACCACAGCAAAGTTATAAACCATGATACAAGTTTTTCCTACTAGCCAACCACAGCAAAGTTATAAACCATGATACAAGTTTTTCCTACTAGCCATGATACAAGTTTTTCCTACTAGCCAACCACAGCAAAGTTATAAAAGTTTGGTAACACTCAGGAAAACTAAATGCCAATATCAAACAAATGCATAAGCAGCAACATAATTACAGTGATCAAAAGATGACAGAGAAATGCAATGAGACTCAAATAAAAACAAATCCAGCATGGCAATATGGAACAGTTATGAAAAATGATCAACTTACATATAGCTCTCTTGCTTGTTCATTAATCCACCCTTTCTCCGCACTCCAACGAGTGTCATGAAATAATTGTATAGGACCGATAGATTCCCCAACTTGTTGCGCCTTAACAATTCATATCGTCATTGACCATAAATTGAAATAAATTTAGTAAACAGGACAACAATGTTGTATATTTGTATAGGTGAATCATATTAAATACCTTCTCCTTTTTGTGCTGGATAAAGTTCTTGGAACCACCGCGGTGGTTACACCTCATCTTCGACCGGTTCTCAGAGTAAGTTTTTGACCGTGCCTAACACCACAAAAATCATGAAATTAAAATACAATACATATATAACAAACATTAAAAGTCATGTTGACCTTACTCAAACTTTTCACTCGAAAAAAGGTCACAAAGATATATCCAATCATTAGGATCTTTAATTTCTTGGTCTATTCTCGTAATGCTTCCTCCTTAGTAGCATATGCTTTGAATTTCTTGTGTAGGGCACTCCGGAAGTGTTGAATCTCTTACACAATTTGTGCTTCAGCCATTTCAAGACATGGGGCTCCGTGACATCAATGTCAAACTTGGTCTAAATTCATCAATAATGTACATGCATTAAACTTATATGGGTATTATATATTATTTTCGTAAGGAAGTATGACAATATGGATAATGATATTAAACTACATTACCGTGATCCGAGCAATCATTTGTTTTTCGACATCGTACGAAACTTTCTTCCAAGTAAGCACTCTTACGGGGGCATAGTTCCTTGCAACTATTCCTACCTCGTACTCAACTTTGATGCATTTACTCCAAATAGGGTACTCCATCTTCTTTCGAAAGTCTACATGCAACTTTGATCATTGTTGTAGGAGTCTTTCACATCCAACTCCTCTAGTCTTCCCTCTCACGTTCTTCGCCACTATATTCTCTACAAAATCAAAATAATGCATCAACAGTTAATACTATGTTATCACAAGGATGGTTTACATGTTGGTAAAGTAAAATGTATTCTTAAATTTTAAACAAACATTGTACTCGATATCTAAAATCCAAGTATATATTTCAGTATGCTTATATGGACCAATATCATAACTTTACCAGTGATTGTAGCAATTTCAGGTGTCGGTACAAGACTATGATTCTCTTGAACAACATTGGCACGTCTAGCTACAGTCCTTCTTCTACCAGAAGCCATCTTTGGAATCTGCAAACATCAACATAAGAGAAACTGTACTAGGTAAGATATATGTCAATTTATACAATTAATCTCACGACATTAGATCATTAACTATATTTACACATTCAGAAAAGAGTAAAGAGTACATATAATCATACAAAGAATATAGTACTAGTGATAATGTAAATGGGTATAAACGATCAATAAATTAATTAAATATCAATTTACGTAACTTATACCTTTTTGTTATGGTTGTAGTAGTAGTGGTGCTCGTCTTCTTAGCCTCGGTCTTCAAGTCAACTTTAAGATCCTCAAATACCTTTTACAACAAAATAATTAGGTTATAATTTTATAATTTATCAAGAATATGTCATTTTCCTTATATGAAAAGAAATACCACACTCAAAATTAAATGAATCAGCAAGCAATGGCTAAAATTAAATTCAAAGGTAGCCTCAAAACAAGCAACAAAGTAATGAAATGCCCAATGATAGTTGTATCAAAGTGATGTATCTGTCATTGATAAGACTTAAATTGGCATGAGATGCAATCATGAACTGCATATTGTTTTGGCTTAGAAAAACCACATATGAATAAGAAGGCAACAAACAGGGCAATAAATGAATGAAAATTGCTTTTGATTGATCCCCATGTTCCCGCTTACCTAGTTTTAAAGTCCTTTAAAGTGCTTAGTTCCTGAATTTATCACCCATATCCAAATGATTGACAAACTAACTGAAGTTGTTTGTAGCAAGCACCTTTGCCCAATCAGCATAAATGTAGCATTCAAACTAACAATACGTTAACTCACACCTTCCCAAATACTACCTCAAGAAGCACTATTGGTAAAGCATACATGAAATTTAAAAATATTAAAGAAACAAAAGAAATCTGGAAATCACATTTCTTGCCCTGAAATCTTAATAGATATAACCCCTTATAAATGCAATAAATAAATGCAGGTTGTGAAGTGCAGAATTGCAGTTTGTGCAGGGTGTTAAGTTGTTGATTGATTGTAGTTCTTGTAGAAATGAAGTTTGTGAGGTGCAGCTTTTTTTTTTTTTTTGTTAATTGAATGTAGTTTTTTTTTCTGCAGAAATGCAATTTGTGCAGTGTGTGAAGCTGTTAATTGATTGCAATTTTTTTGTAGAAATGCAGTTTGTGCAGTGTGTGAAGCTAATTTGTGCAGTGTGTGGAGCAGATGATTGACTGCAGTTTTTGTGAAACATTTTGATGCAATTTTCTGTGAAGAAATGCAGTTTGTGCAGTGTGGAGCAGTCAATTGACTGCAGTTTTTGTGAAGAAATGCAGTTTTGTGAATTGTGTGAAGCTGATTTGTGCAGTGTGTGAAGTAGTTGATTGACTACAATTTTTGTGAAACATGTTGTTGCAGTTTTCTGTGAAGAAATGCAGTTTGTGCAGTGTGTGGAGCAGTCAATTGACTGCAGTTTTTGTGAAGAAATGCAGTTTTGTGAATTGTGTGAAGCTGATTTGTGCAGTGTGTGGAGCAGTTGATTGACTGCAGTTTTTGTGAAACATGTTGTTGCAGTTTTTTGTGAAGAAATGCAGTAAAATTATCAGCATCAACAAAAACCATAAACTAATTTTACTGCTATTAAACAGAAATAAGAATGGCAATTGATCATATCATAAGTCCAAGGCCGCGGCATTAAAAAAATAAAAAGTCACAATCTTTAACTTTGATACGATATTTGCATCAAACCTTCCAAGTGTTTCTACATCTCATTTTAAGATATTAGACCAAATCTAAACATATTCAGGTCCTTAACAAATTAGGCTGTGATTAACATGCACCACAAACATGAATTAAAAAAAAAAAAAAAACTATTATTATATACTTTCCTTTTAGGTAGGATTTGACTCCATTTTACTTGCCCCCGCAAGATATTGGCATCACCAACTTCAAACTTGTGCGTCCTATTGGCAAAGGATCTAGTCCACCAATTGATAGGGATTTATTTATCTATGATTCATCGAATTTAATGGAAATCTCTATACAGTCATAAAGTAGATTGAACAGAATTATATTTCATATGCATCACCAATCACAATATATGAAGAAGTTTCCAAATCTTCATAAATAAACATTGCAAACACATAAGAAATTGATATTTGCTTTGCGCAGATTAAAATGAAAACATAGGACTAGCTTACAGTTGAACATGTCTATCTATAAAGGGGGAGAGTGGACCGAGAGTGCTCAGCTTAGGAATTACGCAAGGAAGAAACTTGTACCGATTAGTGTCATCAAGTGGTCTCGCATCCACCCAGGATCACAAACACATTCATAAAAGAAAGTGCTATTCATAGAAGGTTGGCAATCTCGCCGTCCACATTCCACTTCTTTGCACACACTATCTGCACCCAAAATCAAAACAAACACACAAGAACGACATCACTTCAAAATCAAGATAGACCCATTGCTAAAAAAGTAGTAATTTAATCCTTCAACTTCTTATCAAAAATAACAATATTGCAAGAGCAATTAAACACACCAATACTTCAACTTCTATCATCACACCACAAGACTTCAATCTTCTTATCAAACACACAAACAACTCTAAGTGAACAAAGAAAGGACGCGTATAATAAACGAAAATCAATGCAATGTCAATAAACGAAAATACATCACCTTCTAAAAATTTGAAATCGATTCAATATTACCATGTGAGAGAACTAAAGAATCAAAAATTGTACTTACAGGGAGGTTAGGGACCTCGTATTGGATGAATGAAGGAAGCCAAGAAGATCAATTGAAAGATGCGATGCGTGGAGAAGAGATGAAGTCGGGTTCTGCGCTTGAAATTCGGCCAACAGAGATTAAGATGAAAAAAGCGTTAGATTGAAGAGATGAAGATGCGTGGGGAGTTCGAAGTCAGGGTTACGTAGTTGGGAAATTCGAGCTACAGCGGCAAACATGCATTCAGAAGAGATATGAAATTTGGGTTATGCCTTTGGGAAATTTGGGGAAAAAGCTAGGGCAAACATGCGTGGAGAAGAGATGAAATTGACAAAAATGCTTGCTTTATATAGGTTAGGGTATTCTGTAAATAACTTAAAAACCTAAGGGTTCTAATTAGTTATTTAATTTTGAAATATAATTCTATTATGCAAATAAGTCAATTTGTAACTAAAAAATTTAGTCAAGAAAGAATTAATGTTAGTTGCCTATAATTTAGGTCTGGCAGGAACAAATAATTTGGAGGGAATATGCATTTTTTTAAGTTAAATTAGCAACTAAATCAAATTTAGTTGTTGTATATACTTTGGGGCTCTTTTAATTACTGTTCAAATATGGGATATTTTGGTAATTTCATTTTTTACAACTGATCATAATAGTTACTAATAAATTCCTAATTATTCGCAACTAATTTAGCTACTAAAGGGTAGTTGCAAAAAAGTGTTTTTTTGTAACAAAAAATGTAGATGCAAAATATAATATTTTAGATGCAAATTATCAAATTTTGGAGGGAAAAATCATCCAAAAAAAATTGCAACTAAATTTATTAGTCACTAAAGCAACCGCTCGTGACTAACAAAATAGTCGCAAAAAAATAACTTTAGATGCCAAATGTTGGAACATGTGGGCCCTAAAATGTTAATCCTCTTTGCTCGACTAATGTCAATTTAGTTGGTAAATGTAGCCTTTTTGCAACTAATTCTGGTTAGTTGCTAAAAAATTGGTTGCAAAATGTCATTTTTCTTGTAGTGATGTAAAGAGTTGGGACGGAAAACTCATTTTTGAACCAAAGCACTAATATGCAAACTCAACCATGTATGATGAACATATGAACACATGGAATAACATGACTTTTGCTCAAAAGCAACATGCATGGAGCTTTTAAGCTCTGATACCATTTGAAAGAATACCATGAAGAGGTGGCAGAAAATATAGATTGAAAGCATGAAAGGGTTGGATTAATAAGATTAAAAAATTTTCAAACAAAGCTTGAAAACATTATACCTTCTCCTTTGCTTAAGGTTGATGAAGCCAAGATTCAAAAGGATGAATCCTTCACACTTTAACACCACCTTGAGAGAATGAGAAAGTGGCCGAACCCTAAGAGAGAGAGATTGTTTTTTCTTTTGAGTGAACAAAATGAATCCTTAACCTAAAATGCAACTATTTGCATTTATATATACATGGGCCATTTTGTAATTAGTTGTTTTTCACTTGCATGCCCCAATAAAATCTTATTTTAAAAAGAGCCCAAGTATTTATTAATTTGCCCTTTGAATAATCAATATTATTCAAGGGCCCATGTAAACTAAACTAGTTTACATTAACAATCCAAAAGTTTACCCTTTTTCCTTTTAATTATTAATAGGTTATTTTAGTTCATCTCATTTATCTTAACGCTTTAAGATATAATAATTAAATACAATTAGTTATTGCTCGACCATTTTAACTCTTAAAATGTCACAAATAATTTTCTATGTAACTATTACCATAGAAATCCTATCATTACCCTCGGAAGGTGCTAGCCCTCTTCGGATAATCATTTCTCTCTCTTATCCTTCTTTAACTTCTCAAGGCTATTGGTGTGACCATGTAGGTCCACCGTGGATTAGCTGTGAGCCAGTTTTGGATGAATCCAGAAACCTGTCTGGAGGCCTAACGACTATGGTAAACATCTAGCAATATGTCATAGTCCCTAAACCACGATGAAGAAATACGTCATTGAACCCATTTCATATCATATGTACCATGCACGTAAAGTCTCTCCATTGATATAACCTGGTCGAGTATAGATTCATGGAACGTCAAAATCCTAACTCGATCTTTTACCGAATTGTCGATCAATATGTCCGGAACTCGTCATCATGAACTTGCTTTCGTATGACTAATAACGACTCTGGCCAGTGATTCTGATTTCTGACATTTATCGACGTTCGTCCAAGAACTCGAATCCGGATGGAGTCAGCGGTACTCCTGATCCTATATTTCCAAGTCAATGGATCCCCTCTTGACCATCGTTCGTTTCCGCATATGAACAATGCATGACTAAATAGGCTTTTTTCATACGAAACATGACTAGTTCCGTACTTATACACCGTATGAACCATACGCATCCGTATCGATCTGACCACAATGCCTCAGGTCAAAGGACTACATCGTGCACTAATATAACCAAACGATAAATCATTGACTACATGCTTTTCCAAGTGATTTGTTGTTATTCGGTCATGGTCGAAAAACAGTTCACTAACCGCTAATCCATACTAATGCCCCAGTGACAGGACTATCATCGTCATCCGTACTTATATCAACTCATGATATCTTTCAGAAGCATCTAGTATGCCTACTATGCAATATAGTTGCCCAAATTATATTGCTTCCATAGGGAACCTTTTGATAATTCATTTATCGATTAAATGAATAATCTAGACAATTCATATATATACTTTATTTTAAATACATGAGAGAATAAGGGAAGCAATTTATATATATATGAATTGAAGAACTCTTTCTTCTATTATTTATGATATATTGATACAAGACAAAATGCTCTAAAACCGACAACACGAATGGTTTCTAGGGCATGCACTAATATACACTTACACATCCAATCCTGCCATGCCTTGTTCTGGTGCTTTCTGTTCCAATATGTTTAGCAAGGATAAGTCTAATTCTGGTGTGTCATGTTATGAATTCTGTAATCGTGTGATTTGTAATGATAAGTCTAGTCTTAATGTATCTTGTTTTGAGCTCAATTCAAGTTGTCAACATGTTTCTTCTGTTTTGAATAATGTAGAACCACAGTGCCTTACTAGTACTAGTAATTCTGATGTTCGAGGTCTTTTAAAGTGTAA
The DNA here is from genome assembly GCA_026225825.1 of Pistacia integerrima. Classification (NCBI taxonomy): domain Eukaryota; kingdom Viridiplantae; phylum Streptophyta; class Magnoliopsida; order Sapindales; family Anacardiaceae; genus Pistacia; species Pistacia integerrima. The sequence goes on along the minus strand of CM047745.1, from coordinate 9,035,830 downwards.
TAATTCTTCTAGTAATAAAGATTCCAATTTGCTTAAGAACAATTTAGATATCTTCCCTATTTTGCATAGTTCTGATAATACAAATGATGATCTTAAACCTAGAACCTACTATTTTCTTGCTGACACCATTACTAACAATTACATGACATGGCACAAAAGACTAGGGCATACTGATTCCCTTGTTTTGCACAAAATACTTTCCACTTTGCCAAAAAATCCCATTCATCAATCACAATCTAAATCTACTTAAGCTTCTGAGTTTTGTGATGCTTGTCAAATGGGAAAATTGCATCTTACCAGTTTTCCCTCACCTTCCTCTACAACAGCTGCACCTTTAGAATTAGTACAGAGTGATGTGTAGGGTTCTGCACCTTTACCTTTAGCTGAGGGCTTTAGATATTATGTGCAATTGTTAGATGACTTTAGTCGATATACATGGTTGTTTCCTCTTTGAATAAAGACATAAGTAAAGTCAGTTTTTGTCAAATTTCATCATCTTGCCGAAAGGCAATTTGGTCACAAACTCAAGTGCTTGCAATTAGACCAAGGAGGAGAGTATATTGCACTGCAGTCTTATCTCTCTAAATTAGGCATTCGTTTTAGACATTCTTGTGCATACATTCATAAAAAAAATGGGAGGTGTGAAAGGAAACATAGGCATATAGTAGAAACAAGATTAACCTTCCTTGCTCATGCTTCTATGCTCCTATGTTTTTGGTGGCTAGCTTTTGAGACTGTTATCTTTCTTATTAACAAGATTCCCACTGCTACAATTGGTTACATGTCACCTTATCAAAAATTATTCAATCACTTACCTGTTTATGACACCTTAAAAGTCTTTGGCTGCACCTGTTTTCCTTTCGTTCGCATGTACAATGCCTATAATTTTGATTTTCATTCTGTCAAGTGTGTCTTTGTTGGGTATAGCTTTGTCCATAATTGTTATAGGTGTTTGAAACCAGATGGCAAACTCATTATTACTCCAAGTGTCAAGTTTAATGAGTCTGAGTTTCCTTTTTCTAAAGGCTTATTTTTTTCTCCATCCATATCAAATAGTTTACAAGAGTCTCACATCACCTTAGAAACTTCTTATTCCTTTCCTTTTGTTGCTGTTCACCCTACTTCTTCTGGTCAAGGTCCTGGTTCCTCTACAGTAACAAGCTTTAAAAAAAAATCCACTGACAACAATGCGACAAGAGGTAATTTCTCTAACTCTGCTCCTACATCACAATCTGCCTCTTTACCTCCAAAACATCCCGAAAGTCAACCAAACACTCAACCTAAAAATCTCTCTTCACCTCTCAATCAAACTGAAAACACAGCTTTACTTCTCAACTCCTCTTTCGAAAGTCAACCAGATACTCAACCTGAAAATCTACCTTCACCTCTTAGTCAAACTGAAAATGCAGCTTCACCTCTTAGCTTCTTTTCACTATCTACATCTTCTCCTTCAACTAAGTCTCTCCACATTTCATCTCTACCTATTATATCATCAAACTCTATACCATTATCTTGGTCACTTGAAGTGGATCTTACATTGTCCAAATTCTCCAAAGACTCATAGTCTAACCAACTAGCAGAACTAAATACTCATCCTATGCTGACAAGAGCCAAAGCTGCTGTCATATCTTCTGTTCCAACCTACACTGGTGTTGGTCATTCCACAACCTGTATTACTACATAAGCTATATTTTCTACTCCAACCTTTGTTCCTACACAACATCAAATTGAATCAGAACTAGCATTAGTGATTGATGCCTTAGCCGTTTTGCCTAGAAAGCAGCCATGAAGACTGAGTTTGATGCTCTGGTTTACAATAATACTTAGACATTTATTCCCTTTTATTCTAATATGAATGTGGCAGGGAACAAATGGGTGTTTAGGACCAAGTTCAATTCTAATGGTATACTACAAAAGTACAAAGCTAGGTTAGTTGCCAAAGGTTTTCAACAAAGCCCTAGCTTTGACTACTTTGAAACCTTTAGTCCTGTAGTTAAACCATCCACAATTAGGATAATTCTGATTTTGGCAGTGGCAAATGGTTGAGATGTTCAACAAGTTGATGTGAATAATGCATTTTTGAATGGCCTCTTGAATGAAGAAGTATACATGCACCAGTTGATTGGTTTTGATGACTCTGCTCAGCCTACATATGTGTGCAAGTTGCATAGGCTCTTTATGGTCTTAAACAAGCCCCAAGGGCTTGGTTTGACAAATTGAAAACAACCTTACTTGGCAAAGGATTTCTGAACTTTATTTTAGATTCTAGTCTTTTTATTATTATGCAAGGCTTTTGTCTCACTTATGTGTTGATGTATGTAAATGATATCCTCTTGACAGGGTCCAATGCAGCCTATATTACATAGTTGATGCAAGAGCTTAATGATCAGTTTACCCTCAAGACTCTTGGCTCTCTACATTACTTCCTTGGATTGGAGGCTATAAGAACCTGCCAAGGCATTCATTTGAAGCAAGCTAATTATGCTTCTAACCTATTAACTAAGACCAAAATATTAGATGTCGATATTTGCTCTACTCCTATGGTTGTGGGCACAAAATCGGCTTCAAATGATAGTGAACGCTTTGAGAATCCTAGTCTTTACTGTAACACAATAAGAGCTCTTTAGTATCTCACTCTCACAAGGCCTGACCTTAGCTTTCCTGTAAACAAACTTAGTCAATTCTTATCAGCTCCCACTAGTCTTCAATGGCAAGCTTGCAAGAGAATTTTAAGGTATGTTAAAAGTACTGTGCATCATGGGTTACATTTTAAGCCCGCAGGCAGTTTGAGGATAGAATGTTATGCTGATGCTGATTGAGGAAGTAATTTGGAAGATAGAAGATCCACTAGTGGTTATTGTGTGTACATGGGTCCAAATCTAATTCAATGGAGCTCAAAAAAGCAAAATGAGTTGCTTTATCTTCCACTGAAGTTGAGTATAAGGCTTTAGCTCAAACTGGAATAGAGGTGGCTTGGTTACAAAGCTTGTTTGCTGAGTTGGGAATACCTATAACCTTTAAACTTGTCATTTGTTATGACAATGTAAGTGCAACTGCCTTAGCATCTAATCTAGTGTTCCATGCACAAACCAAACACATAGAAATAGATGCTCATTACATAGGAGAATAGGTGCTGGCTAACAAGGTGGCCATACAATATGTGCCATCCAAACTTCAAATCGCAGATTTGTTGACAAAGGCCTTGTCTGCTTCTCAATTTGCAAAATTAAGACAAAAACTTAATGTAATTAGCAAAGAAGAAATGCATCAGTGATTGCATAGTTGGATTATGAAGTGAAGTGATGATTAGTTGGAAGTAATGGTAGCAGAATTTTGAAGTGATGTTAGTTGTTTCCTGAAGTAGTAGTGTTAAAGAAGAAATGCATTAGTGATTGCATAACTGAATCATGAAGTGAAGTAGTGATTAGTTCAAAGTAATGGTCGCAGAATTATGAAGTGGTGTTAGTTGTTTCCTGAAGTATTAGTGTTATAGTAGTGTTAGTTGCTTTCATATAGCAGAATTAATGCTTATTTTTCAGTTCAAAAGATGTTTAATTAGTAGTAGAATTGATGCTTAAATGTTTAGTTCAGAAGATGTTTAATTCAGAAATCATTTTGGTGCTTGAGTCAATATAGCTGGTTGATTCTAATGGTTAGTAGTGCTAAAAAAGAGTAAAGCTACTCTATTGATGGCACTTACGTAGCAAAATTTCATGTTTAAGTAGCAGAGTTTCATATTTCTGTTGGTGCATTAAGCATCAGGAGCATTAAGCGGCAGAAGCACAAGTTTCAGTTTGGTTTTGGTTTTTGTTTAAGTCTCTACTTGTCAATATTAGTTGGCACAACATTCTTACTTTAGAGGATAAGAAGAACTTCTCAATTCTCCTTTAAACAGTTTGGTTTGAGGGAGGATGTTGACCAAAGAAAAGTAAGTCAAGTCAATCCTTCAAACAACTTTATGTAGCTTGGTTTGAGGGGGAATGTTGATCAAAGGTCAATAAGGGCACAATTGTAATTAGGCACATATGTAATTAGATCATGCAGTGTCGTTTTGTGTTTTTGTCTAAGATTCCTTATATAAACAGAATCTGTATACTCACTTCTACTTAATGAATGAATATACAAACCAGCTTATTCTTTTTGGTTTTTATTCCATTTTCTTCCTACTTTGTCTGTAATTACATAACATTTATTACAAGCCTTTTCATCTTGACCAGTAACTTTTTTTTTTTTCAAAAGACTAGTCGGCCTAAGCATCTTCTCTGCCTCTGCTAGCCAATGCCTATGAAACAATCTAACAAAATTATTCTTTTGGTTGGTTAATTATAGGAAGTGTTAATGCAATTCAAAATGCAGCAAACAATCTTGTTGACACTTTTTCCATCCAAATGGTCCAAGAATAAATAACATGAGAAACCTAATACTTCAATCGTTTTGATAATTAAGCTCTGTATTATATATATAGAAGAAGAAATAATTGTTTCCTGTCCTTCAAATCAAAACCAAAGTGGTTGGTCACCTCAGTCGATGCATTCCTCCATGTTTGCACCCTTCCTATATTCTCCCTCAAAATTTCTTCATGCTTTACAAAGGCTTCACAAAAGTTTCTTGTTTATTTCCTTACAATAGATGGATCCACATCATGAAAAACGGGGACGCCCTTCTGTCCTCTTGTCTTCATACATTCAACAATTTTAACAAGTTCATCTAAATGCCAAGTAGAGGTTGCATAATTTCTTGAGAAAACAACAACTGAAAGTCTTGAGTCTTCAATTGCTTCTAGAAGTTCAGGTGAAATGCATTTTCCTCACTCAAGTTCTTTGTCATCTACGAATACATTAGTTCCGCTTTGATTCAAAGCGCTATATAGATGACTTGTGAAACTTTTGTGGCTATCTTTACCTCTAAAGCTTAAAAAGACATCATACTTCCAGCTAGAGAAAGAAGTACTACATGTAGATGTCGATGCTGCAAGGATGCTTATGGAAGACAAGTTGGTTTTGCAAACGATTATCTCCTGTGTAGGCATAATGTATAGTAAATTTAATTTATCTTTAATTTTAATTTTTGGAAAGTAACCCAAATAATAAGTTTTTAAAGATACCAAAACATCAAATAGAGTTTATCTACGAAATTAATTTCACGAATATATTTTTATTAGCAAGAAAGAAAAAGCTAACTCGTACAACTAAAGATAAAACTTTGATATGATTAATGATTCCTTACAATTGTTCACCCTGTTTAAAAATGAAAATCCCAAACTTTTAGAGCCTTTAACGGCTTATGGACTATAACATTCAAGTTAAATAAGTGATAAAAATAGATAGAAACAGAGTTTGTGTCAAAATTAAACTTACAACTTCTAGGACGCGGCACCAATTGATGGATAAATTCTTACTTATTTAAGATTGAATAATTGCTACAAAAAATCCATAGGATTTTCCATTGTAGTGAGAATTTTTTTTTATCTATTGCAACATCAATATAGGATAAGTGAAAGAATATTAGAACTTTTAACAAACTTTCAAAACACACATTACCAGCCACTTCAGCTGCTTCAATCTTCCTTTCCTTCTTCAGCAATTGCAACTTTAGATCTTTTTTTTGCTTTGTTATAATGATAGGTCTTAGACTTGAATAGATTAAGATAAATTCTCTTCGGGTGAGAATGAACCCAATTGCAAGAACTAGATATATTCCTCCCTTTTAAAAATAAACCATGGCTGCTTTAAATAAGCAAAGCCATGCTCATGATGCCAAAATAATTGCAACAGAAACCAACAACATTAACATGTTCTCATGATGCCGAAATAAATGCAACATAAACAAACAAAATTAACATGTGCAACGGAAGAAGTAAATTGTGGAAAAATCATGCACAACTGATGCATTGATTTTACAACATGCAATGTGTAGCAAGTGCACTAGTCGCAACAAGTAATAGAATGATGAGTAAAGTATCGTTCCCACGAGGATTGCGTGTCAAGTACTTATTTTCCTAATTTGTATCAAGTTGGAGCAAACGAAAAATAGTTGAATTTGCGGGAGACAATTAAGCTGAAGTTAAAACAAAACTCACAACGTAATCTAAATTCTAACTAATGAAAGCAATATCAATCCAAGAAAATATCAATTAAAATAAAGTGGTTAGGGTTTTGACTTCACTAGGAATTTATGAATTAATCTACAATTTCTGTTGCTTCTAAGTTCGCATGCAAGGATTATAAATCGGACACCCTAACCTGTAAAACATACCTTCTCAGGCTATATTTTCTAACTTATCCCTATTAAACTTCCGCACCCAACAAAATGAAGGTTAATAGTTCTAAGTCCGTTAAGCTAAGTGGAATCCTAAAGTGATTTCATGGATCTTCGAACCTATCTCTAGCATTCAATCAATCAATGGTATTTACTCTAAGAGGCTAATGCATGATTCACTTCTCAGTCTTATCATGCTCAACAATTAATGTTCAATTAAAACAAGAATAAATACATAATCCAAGCAATAGAATATGAAAGCAACATAAATTTATTGATTAGACACTAAAATCCCAATTACATCAAAACCCTAACCCAAAAGTGAGTTAGTTCATACTAAAATTAAAACAAAGCAAAATAAAGGCTATAAAAACAGATTTCAACATGATGGAATAACGAAAAGAGAGTAAATCTTCCCTATTTGATGAACTCAAAGGTTTCCAATCTTCAATTTCTCTCATTTTTCCCCCAAATATGTCGAACCCCCTCTAAAATAACTAAGTCCCACTTATATAGTCAACCCCAAAACCCTAAAACTCCCCCATAATATTAAAACGCATAGTTTTAATAAACTGAAATTTGCAGTTTTTGCCGTGGCGAAGAATAAACTTCGCCGCGGCATCGAGTTGGATTTAATTTCACTATCTAACCCGAGACATTCTCGCCGCAGCAAAACTTTCTAAACTATTCTGAAATTACGAAACTACCATCCGCTTGCTTCTTTGCTTGAATCTTCAATCTTAGTGATCTCCAATAGGAACAAGCTTCATAGTGCTTCGAATCTGCATCAAAACTTTCCCGATTCCTGAAATTCGTCTGATTCTGGGTCTAGAAACTCAATTCCGCTCAGTGTTTGCTCTAAATGCAAGTTTTTTCTTGAAACGTAAAATATATGAAATTAAGTAGCAATTAAGGCACAACTGAAAAAGAAGTATCCAAAATCCAGCCAAAAAGCATAAATAAAGCAGTATAATCCTAGGATTATCAAATACCCCCAAACTTAAGGCATGCTCGTCCTCGAGCATCAAGCACAAAAATCGACTAAAGAAGGACAACTAACAAACAGAAAAAGACAACAAAATTGAAAATGAAAAGAGAGAATTTAGCATCAAAATCAAATACAAAGAAATGCCTAGAATTTATACAAGTCTCAAAAATTGTTGAAACATTATTATGAGAAAATGCTTAACACTCCAAGAAGTTATAAGTTGATTGACTAACTTCCTCTATCGGCCTCCTAAGTAGGTCATCCCCACTTCAGTCCACCTTCCGACTTCTCGGATTATTTTATGCAGTGGTAGACTCCATAAGCCTAAGTATCAAACTAGTCTCTACTAATGTGGACTAGACATCTCTAAGGATCAAAAGGTCTTTGCAAGCTTGTAACGTTAGGCTTGGTTAGTGAGCTCCAAGGAAAAGGATAAGATAAACAAAGTAAGAGAACTCTGTTTTCTTCATGCAAACACTAAGAGCTACATCAATCTCCGCTTTCTTTCTCAACCACAAATCAAGTGTCAACCATTTAATGACCTTCCAACATGTGCAATTCTTATTTTTTATTCTGAATTGAAACTCTTAAATTTTTTTTTTTTTTTTTTTTATGAAAGCAAGAATATGAACAATTTATTGAGGTCAGTTACCCCTTATTCTTGCCCTTTTTGCGACCTCCAAACTTAAGATTTTCGTTCGTCAAATTCTCACACAACTCTCTAAGCTCTTTTATGGCATACATTAGGTCCAGAATTCTCTTAAAGGGTATGAAACGTGTTTAGGGTGAGAGGTTTGGACATTTTTAGTTACACAAGAAGAAAAGGACAGTGATAATCTCATAAGGCTTAAATAGGTGAGTAGGGAAAAAAAATTTATTCATGGTCGGCTAGAAAGGCTCAAACGTTCCAAAAAATTGCCTAATTCATTTCCTCAATAATGTCTATTCCTAGAATTTCGCCTCAAGCACTTCTCAACTAGGTTCTAGAGTCCACCAACATTATCAAACTTCATCTAACCGTACAAAATGTTTCTAAGCATGCCGAAATAATGAAAATGGTGGTTGAACCACTCAACAAACCTTTAGAAAAGAAAAGTTAATCAACCAACCTAAACTTGAAGCAATGCTTAACATTTTCCATAAATAAAATCTCAACAATCCTATTTTCATCATAGGCTTATGCAATTCATCATTGACAACAACAATACAAAATACAAACAAACTAAACACAAAATTTTTCAAATTTTCCTACCCCCAAACTTAAAATGACATTGTCCCCAATGTCACATCATGTAGATCTCGGGAATAGAAAAACAGAATTAAAGGGTACGAGATATTTCCTTGATTAATCCGTGAATGATAATTTTTGTTCAACATCATGCACACCCATTCCTTGGCTTCCTCATCATCATCATCTATAAAACAAATGAAAATCTATGGTGCCCATTGTGTTAGAAATCTTCACTAATTAATACGAAAAAATTACAACCTAATCTCAACCTTATCAAACTAAACCAGAAAATTCAAACAACATCAATTAATAATCTAACAAAGCAAAATTTGTTCCAATGTACAAAACAAAAACAAAAAGAAATGAAAACAGAAAATACAAATACAAGTGTTTCAAGCTTCATTCATCGTTTTCCTCTTTTCCTTCGACGTCATCATCTTTTTCCATGGCATCATCTTTTTCCTAATCTTGCCAATCTTGCCATTGGAAGTTTGATACATCAATTCCCAGATTGGTGCAGCAGTTGTATTGCATCTCATACAGCATTCTGGTTTGACCTGCCATCCAATCTTAACGTCGTTCCATTCTATTCACTTTGTCCAAGATTTGTTGCAACAACTCCCTTATTGTGGATGTTGAACTAGGGGTTGTGGTTTTTGGTCTTTTCGAGCAGGAGCTGATTCCTTCACTGGTAGGACGCCCTAGGAGCTTGTAATAATAGGTTTGATCAAAGGCTGGGGTAGGATGAAGAATTGGTTCATCATCTGTCTTCTTCATTCCCGCTCGAGTGCAAATCTCAGCGATGAGATGTGGGAAGGCAAAGCTCCCTCACCCTGGTTTAGCTGCATGCCGTATACTCTCCATTATGATATTCCCCACATCTATTTTCTTTCTAGTGGCAATGGCATAAAGTAAAACAGCTCGCTCAGAAACCACTGTACTGTAGTACGTTTCCAGAACCATCCTCGCACAAACAAAGTACTGCCAAATTCTAGCCATGGGAATCAAATTAGTCCCTTTTATGTTTCTCCTTCCCTTCTTCAAAATTTCCCAAGAGGTACTCGGCTTTGCAATAACCCTAAGAATCTCATCCTGGTTAATCTCCTGCTTTTTGAATTCTACATACTCATCACGGTTAATTTGATCAATCTTGTAAAATTCATTGATAATCTTCGCACTCAGGGAAGTTTGCATAAAACTCTTTTACGATTGGCTCTATGGCTAAGTGCTCCAGTTCACGCAGAAAGATATCCTAACCTCTCCCTTGAATCCAATCTTCTCTATTGACAGTGGTCAATCCTCTATCGGCAATAAAACCTTTGTCTTTTCTTTTAATTGCTCATTCGTAATGCTGCCTAGCCTTCTCATTCACAAATCTATTGTCGACCTGCTTTCCTTTACCCCTGGCAATCGTTTTGAGTGGCATTTCGGCTTTCACAAAATGTTCACTCAAATCTACCCCCAAACTTAGTGATTCAACTAAAAAATTCAACACTAAAGCACACTTTCAAAACCCACAATCACTTCCTCAATGCACCCTAAGTTTTTTAAACTTATACTTACCCCCCAAAATCACCACTCTTCCAAACTCAATCAACCAACTTCAAAATCACAAATCCACACTTCCTCAATACACATAAATCAAACTCCATAAATTTCAACCCAAAATCAACTCACAATTCGCACCAATATCAAGCTCAAACACTTCAATCAATTCATAAAGCAAGAACAACTGAAATTTGATTGAAATCAACACTAGATATACCAATTCGTACGTTGTCCACCTCGGATTCACCCTTGATTTTGCCAATTTCTGCCCAAATTGAAAGATCCCTAATTTTTAGTAAACCTAGGTTTTCACGAATTCTTGCTCAATCCTTGAAAAATTGAGATGATTTAGTATTTATGAGGGTCAAGGAGTGGAGTAGTGGGAAGAATCTTCACTGGAAACACTCTAGATTGAAGGTGGAAGTGTTTGGTTCTTGGAAGTTTTTGGAAGCTCTCGCGAAAACTAAGAGTCATCGCGAGTTTATACAGAAAGGAGTTTTCGCCACGGCGAAGTTCTTGAATCATTCGTGTGATACGCTCGATGCCGCGGCGAAGAATTTTTCTCCCTTTGGCAGCGTGTATGATGTCGTGGCGAAGAATAAACTTCGCCGCAGCGAAATCTGGAATTTCTTTAAGTCCAATTTTGGCAGTGTGGACAATGTCGCGGCGAAGTCTAGGAAATTCCAATACTTGCCACATTTTGATCATTCACCTAAAACACCAAAAGACCAATGAAATTAAACTCTTTCCTAAATCATAAAACATATAAACAAATTCAAAACAACTAAAAACGAGAACACTTAGGTTGCCTCCTAAGAAGCGCTTGTTTATAGTCGGAAGCTCGACTTTCTCAAGTCCTTATTCCGGAATGTCGAGTTTGACGGGTAGTGACTTGCAAGTCAATGCCCCATCAATGTATGGCTTCAATCGCTGCCCATTAACCTTAAATGTCCCCTTTTCTTTATGTGAAATCTCCACAGCCTCGTATGGGTAGACTTCTGTAACTATGAAGGGTCAGGACCATTAGACTTAAGTTTTCCAAGAAAGAGCCTAAGTTTAGAATTGTACACCAAAACTTTCGGTCCCACTTCAAAGGTTTTCTTCGTGATGTGGTTATCATGCCACATCTTGGTCTTTTCTTTGTAAATACGGGAGTTCTCATAAGCTTCATGACAAAACTCGTCAAGTTCATTCAATTTCAAAAGATCCTTTCCTCCCCCAATGACTTGTAAATCCATGTTTAGCTGCTTGACTGCCCAATATGCCTTATGCTCGAGTTCCACTGGCAAGTGACATGCCTTCCCATATACTAATCGGAATGGAGACATACCAATTGGAGTCTTGAATGCAGTGCGATATGCCCATAATGCATCATCTAACTTCCGTGACCAGTCCTTCCTGGACGCGTTAACTGTGTTCTCTAAAATTCTTTTCAACTCTCTGTTTGACAATTCCACTTGCCCACTGGTCTGAGGATGGTATGGTGTAGCCACTCTATGTTTCACTCCGTATTTTCCCAAGAGAGCATCAAATTGCCTATTGCAAAAATGAGATCCCCTATCACTGATGATTGCCCGTGGTACTCCAAATCTTGAGAAAATGTTCTTCCTCACAAAGTTAACCACCACTTTGGCATCATTGGATGGTAATGCAACTGCTTCCACCCATTTCGACACATAGTCCACAGCCACCAAAGTGTACACATTTCCATATGAATTCAGGAAATGGCCCATGAAGTCAATCCCCCACACATCAAAAAGTTCAACAACAAGAATGTTACTCAATGGCATCTTATCTCTCCTTGAAATATTTTCACTCCGTTAACATTGATCATATTCCTGAACCACTCGGAAAGCATCCTTGAATAGAGTTGGCTAATAAAATCTAGATTGAAGGACCTTGGCTACTGTTCTAGTCCCTCCAAAGTGACCACCAACTTCCTTCTCATGGCAATGTCTTAAAATACTCTCCATCTCCTCTTCCGGGACACACCTACGTATCATCTGATCGACACAGTGTTTATACAAAAATGGTTCTTCCCATAAATAAAACTTTAAGTCAGAGAAAAAATTCCTCTTCTGCTGGAAAGTCATGCCATTTGGGAGCACTCTCGATGATAAGTAATTTGCAATATCTGCATACCAAGGTGCTTCTTCAACTCTCATCAGTTTCTCATCCGGGAATGTCTCCTTGATTTGAGTTTCCTCTTCACTTCCCTGGTTTGGTCGTTCAATCCTTGATAGATGATCTGCCACCGCATTTTCTGACCCCTTTTTGTCTCGGATCTCCAATTCAAACTCTTGCAGTAGTAGGATCCATCTTATTAGCCTTGGTTTTGCCTCTTGCTTTGCCAACAGATGCTTAAGCGTTGAGTGGTCTGTGTAGACTATCACCTTAGCACCTAGCAAATACAAGCGAAATTTGTTAAATGCAAAAACAATGGCTAACAGCTCTTTTTCAATAGTGGTGTAATTCAATTGTGCATCGGTTAGTGTCTTGCTAGCATACTAAATTACATGCAAAACTTTGTTCTTCCTTTGTCCTAAAACTACTCCTAATGTAAAATCACTAGCATCACACATCAATTCAAAGGATAGTTCCCAATTGGGAATTGCAATAATGGGTGTAGACACTAATAAATTCTTAAGAGTTTGAAAAGCATGCATGCATTCATCATCAAAATCAAAAGAGGCATCCTTAATCAGTAAATTGCAAAGGGGTTTAGAAATTTTGGAGAAATCCTTTATAAACCGTCTATAGAACCTCACATGCCTCTAAAACTCTGGATTGCCTTAACGTTTGCAGGTGGTGGTAGTTTCTCAATCACTTTCGTTTTGGCTCGATCCACTTTAATGCCATCTTTTGAAATTCGGTGACTGAGTACTATTCTTTCTTGAACCATGAAGTGACATTTCTCCTAGTTGAGCACCAAATTTCTATCTTGACATCACTGCAAAACAAATTAAAGGTTAGATATGCAATTATCAAAAGAAGAACTGAAAATAGAGAAGTCATCCATAAAGACTTCTATGAACCGCTCCACCATGTCACCAAAAATTGACATCATGCATCGTTGGAATGTGGCTAGTGCATTGCACAACCCAAAAGGCATCCTTCTATAAGCAAAGGTACCATACGGACAAGTGAATGTCGTCTTCTCTTGATTTTCAAGAGCAATGGCAATCTGATTATAACTTGAAAAACCATCCAGGAAACAATAATAAGCATGCCCCTCCAGTCTTTCCAACATTTGAAGTGGAAAATGATCATTCCTTGTTGCTTCATTCAGTTTTTTGTAGTCGATGCATGCCCTCCAACCCTTAACTATCCTAGTTGGTATCAATTCATTGCTGTCATTCTTTATTACCGAGATCCCTCTTTTCTTTGGAACCACTTGCACCAGGCTCACCCATGGACTATTTGAAATAGGGTAGATTATGCCTGCATCTAAAAGTTTCACCACTTTCTTTCTCACTACTTCCTTTATAGAAGGATTCAATCTCCGTTACGGTTGCACCCTAGGCTTGACATCATCTTCCATGAGTATCTTGTGCATACAAAAAGATGGAGAGATGCCTTAAATGTCTGATATGGTCCATCCAATTGCTGATTTATGCTCCCCTAACACCTGAATCAACCGCTCTTCCTCCAATTTACTAAGCCTTGCATTGATGATCACTAGAAAGGCTTCTGATTCACCAAGATATACATATTTGAGGTGAGAAAGTAAAGGCTTCAATTCAAGTTTTGGAGGTTCTTCCGTTCTTGCCTTTTCCTTCTCTTTTTCAATGTTAAAATCTTCAAATTCTAGATCTTGGCTTGCATTTATTGGTTGAAGTGCTTCCAAAAGCCTAGCACACTATTTCTTCGCCGGCTCATCTACCTCGGTGGTTTTTGATTAGGCAATGCAAGTTTCTAAAGGTAGTTGAGGGGTATTTTCTTCGATAGCATCTGCTACAAGTCTATCCACCAAGCCTACACTAAAGCATGAATCAGACTCTGATGGAAATTTCATGGCCTCAAAGACATTGAATGTCACCGTTTCATCTTGGACCCTTAAAAGCAATTTCCCTTCTTGTACATCAATTAAGGCTCTTCCAGTGGCAAGAAATGGTTGCCCCAAGATGAGAGGCATTTCCTTGTCTTCTTCCATATCCAACATGACAAAGTCTGCAAGAAAGATGACTTTGTCCACCTTAACCAGTACATCTTCAACTATGCCCCTCGGATGCTTGATGGATCTATCAGCAAGCTGTAAAGATATGGTTGTTGGCTTCACTTCACCAATCCCTAGTCTCCTGAAAATAGAAAAAGGCATTAGATTAATGCTTGCACCTAGATCACATAAAACTCTATCAAATGTAATATCTCCTATAACACAAGGGATAGTGAAACTCCTTGGATCCTTCGAGCCCCTGGCAGGCACTCTCCTCTAGTAAGCATTATTCGCTTTCCTCCTCTTCCAATTTCCTTTTGTTTGACAGAATTTCCTTGAGGAATTTTGTGTAGCTTGGCATTTGCTGCAAGGCATCTGGAAAAGGAATGTTAATATGTAGTTTTTTAAATACATCAAGGAATTTCGTGAACTAATTATCCTGATTTTTATTTCTAAGCCTCTGAGGAAAAGGACAAGAGGAGTATGATGTGCCAACTCCGGTGGTATCTCAGGAAATGGCAATTTTTCTTTCTTTTGCCTTGGCCTCTCTTCCCTCTTGAGTTCTTCTTCCCTGGGACTTGTTGGCTTCTTTTCAACCATGATTTCTTCCTCAATTTCTTTATCGGATTCTTCCTTCGCTTGACTTGGTGGGTTATCATCCTTCCCTTTTTGTTCAACCCCTTCCAAAACTATTCCACTTTGTAAAGTTATTGCATTTGCTTGTTCTCGTGGATTTGTCACTTTATTACTTGGTAGGGAACCTTGTGGTCGCTCATTCAGCTTTTCGGCTATTTACCTCATTTGTACCTCCAAGTTTCGAATGGACGCCCCTTAGTTTCTGAAATTTGCCCTTGTCTCACTCATGAAACCTATGGTCTCTTACATGAATTTCTCGAACAAATCATCCAAATTCGAAACTCTTCGATCCCCTAGTTGATTATTCACCCCCACTTGATTGTTTGACACTGTTCTTTGATTCCATTGGTTATTCTGATGATTATGATTGCCCCAAGATAAGTTTGGATGATTTCTCCAACCAAGATTGTATGTGTTAGAGAAAGGATTGTTCTCTTGTCTCTGATTCCCAGCCAAATAGTTGACTTGTTCTAATGGCGAAGATGTTGAAGCAAAAGTATTCCCTACTTGGCATTCAATGCTTACATGGTTACCTGCACAAAAATCACATGTTACTTGAGGTGTTCGAATTGAATTTACTTGCATGCCTCCTAATTGTTTCTGAAGTGCTGTTAGTTGGGCTAAAATGGTCGTGTAAGCATCAACTTCATGAATACCCATAGACTTCTTCGAATGCATTCTTTCATTGGGTCTCTGGTAGTTGTTACTTGCCAGGACTTTAAGTAACTCATATGCTTTTTCAGGTGTCTTGTTTTGCAATGCTCCTCCAGATGCTACATCCACCATTGTTTGCACATTTGTTAGCAAACCATTATAGAAAGTTTGGACTTGCATCCAAACAGGCAACCCATGGTGTGGACACTTTCTCAACAATTCTTTATATCTCTCCCGTGCTTCATAAAGTGACTCGTTCTCTTCCTAGAGAAACTATGTGATATCATTTCTCATCTACGCAGATTTCGCTAGAGGGAAATATTTAGTCAGGAACTTTTGTGCCAATTCATTCTAGGTTGTGATTGTTCCTGCTGGTAGTGCCATTAACCATCCCTTTGCTTTATCCCTTAATGAAAAAGGAAACAATCTTAATCTGATGGTGTCATCTGACACTCCATTTGACTTGAATGTGTCGTAGATCTCTAATAAGTTTGCAATGTGTGAATTTGGATCTTCCTTTAGATCTCCCCTGAATTGTACCAACTATTGGATCATTTGGATGATTGTCGACTTTATTTCAAAATTGTTGGCTTGCACCAGTGGTCTAGTGATACTTGGACCACTACCATCAACGGAGGGTATTAAGAATTCCCTCAAAGTTCTGGTTTCAGCCATCTCAATGACTATTGCCTCTTGTTCTCTTCTCTCTCCAATAAGTCTTCTTGCAGTTCTCTCAATCTCCGGATCAATGGGAACCACTGGATGATGTCTAGCTTTTCGCATAAACTACAAAGACAGAAAGAGAGCGTGAAATCAAAAGCGAACAGAAAAGAAACAGCAAAATTGAACTAGTAAATAATTAAAACTAAAATGAAACTCCAATCTAGCTAAAACCAGAAAAATTCAATATTAACACAAAATCAATCCCTGGTAACGGCGCCAAAAACTTGATGTATTGATTTTACAACAAGCAATGTGTAGCAAGTGCACTAGTCGCAACAAGTAACAGAATGATGAGTAAAGTATCGTTCCCACGAGGATTGCGTGTCAAGTACTAATTTTCCTAATTTGTATCAAGATGGAGCAAACGAAAAATAGTTGGATTTGCGGGAGAGAATTAAGCTAAAGTTAAAACAAAACTCACAATGTAATCTAAATTCTAACTAATGAAAGCAATATCAATTCAAGAAAATATCAATTAAAATAAAGCGGTTAGGGTTTTGACTTCACTAGGAATTTATGAATTAATCTACAATTTCTGTTGCTTCCAAGTTCACATGCAAGGATTATAAATCGGACACCCTAACCTATAAAACATACCTTCTCAGGCTATGTTTTCTTACTTATCCCTATTAAACTTCCGCACCCAACAAAATGAAGGTTAATAGTTCTAAGTCCATTAAGCTAAGTGGACTCCTAAAGTGATTTCATGGACCTTCGAACCTATTCTAGGGTTCAATCAATCAATGGTATTTACTCTAAGAGGCTAATGCATGATTCACTTCTTAGTCTCATCATGCTCAACAATTAAGTTTCAATTAAAACAAGAATAAATACATAATCCAAGCAACAAAATATGAAAGCAACATCAATTTATTGATTAGACATTAATATCCCAATTACATCAAAACCCTAACCCAAAAGTGAGTTAGTTCATACTAAGATTAAAACAAAGCAAAATAAAAGTTGTAAAAACAAAGTTCAACATGATGGAATAACGAAAAGAGAGTAAATCTTCCCTATTTGATGAACCCAAAGGCTTTCAATCTTCAATTTCTCTCATTTTTCCCCCAAAAATGTCGAACCCCCTCTAAAATAACTAAGTCCCACTTATATAGTCGACCCCAAAACCCTAAGACTCCCCCATAATATTAAAACACACAGTTTTAATAAACTGAAATTTGCAGTTTCTGCCGCGGCGAAGAATAAACTTTGTCGCGGCATCGAGTTGGATTTAATTTTACTATCTGACTCGAGACTTTCTCACCACGGCGAAACTTTCTAAACTATTCTAAAATTATGAAACTGCCCTCCGCTTGCTTCTTTCCTTGAATCTTCAATCTTAGTGATCTCCAACAGGAACAAGCTTCATAGTGTTTCGAATCCGCATCAGAACTTTCCCGATTCCTGAAATTCGTTTGATTCTGGGTCCAGAAACTCAATCCGCTCAGTGTTTCCTCTAACTGCACGTTTTGTCTCGAAACGTAAAATGTATGAAATTAAGTAGCAATTCAGGCACCAACTGAAAAAGAAGTATCCAAAATCCAGCCAAAAAGCATAAATGAAACAGTATAATCCTAGGATTAACAACAACGTGGTAGCTGGAACTTCTCAACTAAATATGACTCAATCCTCCCACATGTGCTGTGACCTAGTCTCATGGCCATAGAATTCTGCTCCACATCAAACTCCACTCACCCTATACTCCCATGCATGGAAGACTCTTAACCCTTGCCTATTTCAAACTCCATTCTGATACTTGGGGTGGGGTTTTGGTTGGCTCTATGGTCATCGTGGTCTATCAATACCCTCCCCATGAAGTGGATGCTTATCCCTAAGGTCCACAACTGGAAATTGTTGAAGTAAAATGGCAGTTGACTCCTACGTGGCTTTTTCTGCCAGAAGGTGTGCCCACTAAACCAACATTTCTTCCTCAAATTTGTGTCCCCGTTTGACCCAACGTGTCTCCAAAATTTGCTTAGGCTTCAGTATGACAACCCTGTTTTCATTCAATGGCAGCAGGTTCTGGGAAGGCAAAGCTTGATCACCAATGAACTTTTTTAGTAAGGACACATGAAAGGCTGGATGAATCTGAAATCCTTCCAACAGTTGCATCACTGGGTATAGTCCATAAAATCGGCTTGCCAATTTTTGATGAACCCATTTAAATGCTGAATATTACCGATATGGATGTAACCTAAGACACACTAGATCACTTACTTCAAAGGTGACTTCATGTCACTTTTGATCTGCTTTTGTTTCATGCAGTTAATGGAAACTTTTAGGCTAGTCTTAAGTTTTCGGAGCAACTTATCTCTTGTAAGGAGACTCTTGTCCACTTCATGTATAGGAGATGACCCAATTGAGTAGATGGGAATGGTGGGTGGCAAGCGGCCATACAATGCTTGGAACAGTATTAATCCTGTTCAGGCATGGTAGGTGGTGTTATACCAGAGCTCGGCCCAAGAAAGGATGACACTCCACTTGCGCGGCCATTGATGGACAAAGCAGCGTAGGTACTGTTCAACACAACGGTTGACAACTTCGGTTTGGCCATCAGTTTGTGGATTGTAGGCAAAGCTAAGCTACTATTTAGTCCCTGACACATGAAAGAATTCTTGCCAAAATCTATTGATGAAGATTGGATCTTAGTCATTGATAATGGACTAAGGTAGTCATTGATAATGGACTAAGGTAGGCCATATAGCTTGATAACTCCTTCCATGAATTTTTCTGCCACACTTTTACTGATAAATAGATGAGTTAAGGTAGGAAAATAGGTAGATTTACTCAACCTATGAGTTAAGGTGAGAAAATGGGCAGATTTACTCAACCTGTCTATGACCACCAAAATGGTATCCTTGCTGTGAAATGTGAGCAGTCCTTTGACAAAGTCGAGAGTGACATCCTCCCATACTTGGTAAGGAATTGGAAATAGTTGTAATAGACCTACATGAGAGAGTGATTCAAATTTCATTTGTTGACAAATATCACACTACCTCACATACTCCTATACGGTTTGATGCATTTTTGTCCAATAGAATTGTTGGGCCAATCTCTTGTAAGTCAGTAGTACTCCTAAATGTCCTCTCATCTTGGTGTTGTGAGCCTCATGCATAAATTTGTTCCTTAGCTTTATTTGTGAAGGAATCACCACTCTTCCTTTAAAGAAAATCATTCATTGACGTTGGAAATATGGACCTTTAGGTTGTGCCTTAATTGCCTGATCAAGCGACTGAATGTAGGGGTCCTTGTCAGATGCTCTTTGTATCTCATCCCATATGGAGACGGTGGCTAGGTGCATTTGATGGAGGATTGGGTTGTGAGGCCTGCGTGAGAGGGCATCTATGGTTGAATTTTCTCAGCCAGGTTGATAGGTTATTTCATAATTGTAGCCCATCAATTTGGCTACCCATTTTTGCTGCTTTGGAGTTGCTACTCGTTGCTCCATGAAGAACTTCAAGCTGCGCTGATCCATCTGAATGTAGAATTTTCTTCCCAACAGATAGGGACGCCATAGGTGTATTGCCTTTACAATCACAAGCATCTCCTTGGCATAGACTGGCCAAGTTTTCTTTGCAACTCCTAATGCACAGCTCATAAAGGTGATGGGTTTGCCCTATTATGTTAGCACCGCACCTATTCCTTCTCCTGATGCATCAGTTTCAATGGTGAAAGATTCACCAAAATTGGGCATGGCCAAAATGGGAGTGGTGGTCATGGCTTGCTTAAGAGCCAAGAGGGCGACTTCTGCTTCCTCAAGCCACCTGAATTTCCCTTTTTTGAGTAGGTTGGTGAGAGGGCATGAGATGATGCCATCATTTTGCACGAACCTCCTGTAATAACCTGTCAAACCCAAAAATCCATGCAATTTAGTGATGTTAGCAAGAGGTGGCCATGTAATCATGGCTGCAATTTTCTTGTCGTCGACCTTCACTCCCTGAGCTGTGACGATGTGTCCCAAATACTCCAACTCTTGCTGACCGAATGTACACTTGCTCGCCTTGGTGAAGAACTTATGTTGCCTCAACACCTCTAGGGCTTTTTCAACATGCATCACATGTTGGTTCCAAGAAGGATTATATATCAGATGTCATCGAAGAAGACTAAGATGAACTTCCATAGATAAGGTATGAATATCGAGTTCATGATGGCCTGAAATGTAGATGGCATATTGCATAGCCCAAAGGGCATTACTAGATATTTGTAATGCCCGTTTTGAGTGCGAAATGCAGTTTTGGGGATGTTAGGAGGGTTTACCCTTACTTGGTGAAATAAGATGCGCCATGTAATTCGACCAACATGTTGTCCACCGTTGGAATTGGAAATCAATCCTTGATGGTGGTGAGATTAAGCGAGCGATAATCCGTACGAAAATGGGCTAGTACTCGGACGAATGAGTCTTGAATTCAGCATCTCTTAGACCTGCTTCTCAATTTCCTCATTCTAGAAATGGACGTATCTATATAGGTGGACATTGACTGGTTTCATCCCTTCTTTAAGTGTTATGCAACGAGTAATCTCTCATACGAGAAGGAGTTCTGGAGGCTCTTGGAACACGCCCTTGTATTCCTGAAGCAGTAGCCTCATCTCCTATTGATTTTCTTCGGATAACTCTGGAGATGTTGTTGTTGTCATGTGATATTTTATGATTTCCTTCAAAGTGGTCTCCTGAATGTTTTCCACATCAACCCCCATGTAGCTTGCATTTTTTATTTTCCCATGTGAACTCCATTGTCAATTGCCTCTAATTGCAAATCACATACCCCAATTTCTCAAGCCATTAAATACCCAACACAAGGTCAAGACATGTTAAAGGTAAAGAGAAAAGTGTGAGATAAAATTCAATGCCTTGTAATTCCACCCTTACCTTATCGAATCGTCCCTGGCATTTTAATTTTTCTCCGTTGGCCACCTTGACAGAGAATTCTTCTGTGGGAACCACTAGCAAATGAAGTTTGATTGCCAATCGCTCACTGATGAAATTGTTGGTGGATCCACTGTCAATCAACACAAACACCTCAAGCGAACCCATCTTGGCCGTCATGCACATAATCCTTAGTTTCGTCCACCTACTCGGTGCATGCAATGTGATTTTTGGTTCAAATTCAGGTGATGCTACTACATCTCAATTGTGATCAGCTTCTGGTGGTGGTTGGATGGTGAAATCTTCATGAACCATGTTTCCCACATACCCTTCCAAAAGCAGCAACTAGGGCTTTTGGTACTTATGCCTTGTGGTGAAGCGTTAATTGAAATTGAAACAAAGACCTTGTGCTCTCTTATTCTGCATTTCATCCCATGGTAGCGACAGATAGGAACTGACGAGTTAGCAGAATTTCCTCGAGTGTCTTGCGGTAAGGTTAAGGGACCTCTCGCAAGTTGGGTCCGTATATTCCTTCTCTGGCATGAGAGTTGGTCATCTCTCATCCGAGCCAGATTGATGGTGTCTCTAAGGGATTGTGGTTTGAACATTCGGATACCATTTGCTATTTCTGCCTTTAATCCTCCCATGAATGTTCCTACCATTGCCTTCTTTGTCCATCCTCGCACTCAGTTGTCGAGCTTCTCAAACTCGTGCTGATAATCCCTTAAGGTTCTAGTCTACTTAACCTGAGAGAGAGCCTCATCAAAATCCTCACATTTAGATGGCCCAAAGTTCTTTTTCGAATTTCTCCCAGGAAATCTCGTGTCTTTCTTCCCATAACATTCTTCAGATCCATTGCCACCAGTGGTTGGCTTCCCCTTCTAGATGGTATACTACCATGGGGACCTTTTGAGTTTCTATAGTGCCTTGATATTCAAAGAATTGGTTCACACGATTGAACCATTATGTAGGGTTGTCCCCCAAAAATCATGGAAACTCGAGCTTTGCTGTCTTAGAAAAGATGATTTATTGGACTCCTTCCTGATTTTCCCTGACGTGGTTGTCGTAAATGGGTGACTCTTGGTTTGTAAGTAAAGCATTTGAGAGGCGATCAAGGACTTCTTCCAAGTGATGGAATCTGCTAGTCATCCTAAGCTCCATTTGTTGTAGTCCTTCTTGCAAAGCACCGAGTCTAGTTTCCAAGTGCTCAATTCACTCCTTGTTGGTCCCCATCAGTCAGGCTTTGATACAAATGATAGGTCCCAGACTTGAATAGATTAAGATAAATTCTCTTCGGGTGAGAATGAACCCAATTGCAAGAGCTAGATATATTCCTCCCTTTTAATAATATACTATGGTTGCTTTAAATAAGCAAAGCCATGCCCATGATGTCGAAATAAATGCAACATAAACCAACAAAATTAACATGTGCAACGGAACAAGTAAATTACGGAAAAATCATGCACAATGTGGCAACTAGAACTTCTCAACCGAATATGACTCAATCCTCCCACATGTGTTGTGACCTAGTCTCATGCCTGTAGAATTCTACTCCACATCAAACTCCACTCACCCTTTACTCCCATGCATGCAAGACTCTTGACCCCTGCCCATTTCAAACTCCATTTTGATACTTGGGGTGTGGTTTTGGTTGCCTCTGTGATCGTCGTGCTCTATCATACAACAATACTAATTTACCATTTCCTTATTAAAAAATTGTTCTAGGGTCCATAATCCATATATACATTTCAATTTGTTGAGACTTGAGATGCATGAAAGAGCTGATAAACTTTGTTGAAGACTGAATACAATAACTTTTATGAAGGTTCCAGGAAACTTCCTCCAGATTAGGCATGGGAGCAAAACACTTGACTTTTCAAGGGTCTTCTTTCGGTGCTTTTATCAAACAATAAAGATTGGTTCAGAAGCCAATCCCACAAACTTTCTCTAATAACTTTGATGTGATAGTTCATAATTGGTCCAATTGCAATTAATTGTGAGTCGTTAAGTTAGGGTTGTGAGAGAAAATTTGTGAGATTGGGTTGTAAGTGTAATATTGCCTTTTATCAAATATAGGACTAACAATAGTTAAAAAAAATTATGATTAACTTTAATCTATGAAGTTTCGAGGAAATTTCCTCCAAATGTTGACTAATAAATAATTAAATTGACACAAATAAATCAAATCGGAAGCATTAAAAGCTTTTGGGCTTTTCTGGGCTGAATCCATACGTGGGTCTGTCCAATCCAATATGTTCTTTTTAATGCAAATCCAAAAATGAAATTCAATTTTTTTTTTTTTTTTTATGTTTTCAAAATGATTGAGATGAATGAATTTCGTACTATGAAACTAAATCCTCTTCAACATTTTATTATATTAATTATTCTTATTTATGCGATCCAATGATATTATGCGATGATTGCTAAATGAATTAACTTTAATTTATTTCCTGTATATTAACTTGATAAAATTGTGAACGTTTTAAAACGAAAAACTTATTAAATAATGAATGCATCTAAATAATGGAATGTACAAAAATCCCCTTAATTTTAAATAACGCAAAAAGTGTATAAAACCACAAACTAATTTATTTAGACACATTTGTCATGGGTCGGATGCTTGTCTACTATCCAAAAGATTAGCTTAATTTTATTTACCCATGCACTCTAATGCTCAAGTTAGCGAAGCTAGAAAAGACAATTTAGTGAAGGCTAAGGGGAGGAAAGGTTACTATAGTCTTGACGGAGACTAGAACTACGATAAAGGTGATGGTGGTTCTTGGGAGCAAGAACTTTAGGAGCTAGTAGGTGGTATGGAATAATGGATGCTTTATGAGAGGCAAGACCTCTCTTTATATAGTGGTAATAGGATCTTCAAATCCTAGTAGGACTCTGAGTCCACAATGGTAGAGTTATAGTAAATAGGAATGTCTTGATTTACTTGCCTTTCAAGGAGTGAGAGCCCTAATTCACATAAAAGTATAAATCTTAGGTGAATTAGGATAAAGATCAAATAGGAAGTAGATGTCTTAGGGTTTGAGTAGAACTTTGGACCCTTAGTAGATAACATGGGCCAATGGGCCTAGCCTAATATGGGCTAATGGTGAGGCTTAATCGGGATGACCCAATTTAGGAGAAGCTGGGTTGGTGTCATGGGTCTTGGTGCAGGCCCAACTGGAACTGGACCATGGCCTTGGGGCCACATAGTAGATGTTTCATGCTTGGGCCTGATAAGGACCAAGACGATTTTGGCCCATACACTATCATTGTTCCATGCTAGAATAAGATCATTTCCGCTTTGTCTTCTGGTGCTATTGTAGATTCTTTCGAATATGCTTGCAGTGTTTATCTAGAGTCTTTCTCATCTTTTGTTTACAGAGGAAAGCAAAACTTATTCAAATAAATGGTTCGGCAGCAAGGCAGATTCCATATCAAAGGCAACATATAATATATCAAATTAAAGCCCTATCTAGCTAGCTCGTAATTCTTCAATCCGTTCATCAATTGAACTTTTACTGAGCAAGTGATGACCAATTTACTACTGACTTTTGGTGACAAAGCATCCTTGGCTTGATTCCATTCCAATACATGAATCTTTTCCCTGTAAACAATAGCAACAAAAACTAATGATTTTAATATTAACATTGTGAAGAGATATGTTTACCGAATTGTTGAGACCAACCGTATTGTTGAATTGGTGGGTATGTTTTATTAATATATTTGGTTGCGAGGAATAAATTGGTGGGTATGTTATTTAAATTTCTAAATTACCCTCCTTTTCAAATATTAATATAATATTATTTTTATTATTATATTTTGAATAATTTCTTTTAACCCTCTACATTTTAGATTTAGCTAAAACACCCCATCAACAAAAAAGTTTAAAACTTACAAAAACACCCCATCCACCCCAAGTCATTGTCGGCGGCCTGCCACCACCACCGGTGGTAGCGATAGTGGAGATATGGCCGTGAAAGGCCAGATATTTGGCCATGAAACGACGGCCATTTCACTGCCACATCTTTGGCCGTGAAAGGCTAGATCTGGCTGTTTTCGGCCATGGATCTACGATGCATGGCTGGCCAATCCGGTCTATCATGCGCCATTTTCTCACTATCGAGGGTTGGTGGTTGTGGCCAGATCCAACCACCACCCAAATTAAAATTCCAAGTATAAGGATAAAATAGTCAATTAGTATTTTTGTAAATTGTTTTTAAAACAAGGGCATTATTGTCCTAAAATTTTATAAATAAGGAGCAAAATTGTAACAAAAATAAGATTACCAAGTAATCTTAAAATACCTAAGAAAATAGAGGTAATCAGATTACCTTCTATCACTACAAGAAAAATGTCTTTTCGCGTTTAGCAAATTTAGACGCTAAATGTATTGCGCGTCTAAATTTCGTAGTCTCCATGTAGTTGCAAAATCGCTGTTGCAGAAAGTATGGACGCCTAAAAAGTAGGTTAGACACAGAAAATTTTTTCTTTTTTTGCAGACTAGCAAATTAGTCGCTAATTGTTGGTTGAAATAGTCCCCCTGCTTAGACGCTAAATGTGCAAGGGTAATTTGGTAAAATTGTATTGCGACTAATCAATTAGTTGCAAAATGTGCCCTGTAGTGACTAATAATTTGTCACGAATGCCACAAAAATTAGACGCTGAAAGTGAAAGAGTAAATTCGTAAAAAAAATTTGCGACTATTTTATTAGTAGACGAATATATCTTTTGGTGACAAAAATTTAGTGATTAATTCCAATCATTTTAGATGCTGAATATAGAATCCAAATATGATAAATTACTTTTCTCTACTATGAAATTAGTTGCAGAATGTGTTTTTTGTAAGAAAATAATTAGTGGCAAAAGCATTTCGTTTTTAGTGGGGAAATGCATATACCCAATTTGGTTTCTTACATTTTGTAACTAATGTTTAGTCATTAAAATTAATTTTTTGTATCTAAATAATATAGTAACCGATTGTATATGCGTTTTGGAAACTAATTATTTTAGTAAGATATTATTTATTAGTCTATGTTGCTATATTATTCCTACAACTAATAATTTAATAGCTAATTGGTTAACATTCAAGAGCATTATTTTTGCTCTTCGCAAATAACCTAGTTTATACATTCAACATCAACAAAATAATTGACACAATATAAAAATCTGATCACTAACATCAAATATCATATTTTCATATATATATATATAGAGTCCATATATGGATTTTTATGCATGATGAGCAATAAAAATCCAAAATGCACTATTCTTACTGTGCATAACCAAAAAATAAAGCATGCACCCCACATTTTCATCAGTGGCTATCTATCCAAAACTTCCTCACATATTTCTGCTTCTGTTTTTTCACTTTCCCCTGCTTGTGTTTCATGTTGCAGCTGTATCATTTTTTCCTACCATCAATTCAATGCATAATCAATAAGTCAAGCAAGAAACTAAATAATTACATATAAATTATAATTATTCTGGATATACAATATGTGACAAAAACCTAATTAAAAGGAATAGCCAATTTAGCTCCAGTTTCAATTGCTAAAGCTAATATATGATAGATTTATAATTCTTCGTGGGTAGAAATTCAACTAATTAAAAGGAATAGCCTACAAGTGACCCTTGGAATTATTATGGTATAACTTAGAAGCAGTCAAAGCCTTGTATGTGACTGTTTCCACCACCAGAAGCAATCTAGTAATAGGGAAAATTTTAAATTAGAATAAAATAAAGAAAAAGCGTCAAAATGACTACTAAACTACCTGCACGCTAACCAATCCTTTCACATTCAAACCTACAAGTAACCATCCAAGACTTTAATGCATATACATGAGTGTTCTGATTATAAAATTGGAATTAAAAAAAATGAAAATTACCATATTTTGAGAGTCATTATCGATCTCGCTCGATGCCTTAATCTTGTCCTCAACATCTCCATAACTTTTCTTGATTTCATTTTCACTGATTCGATCGCTGACCTCGTTTGATGATATTATCCGTTTGAGACCGATCAACATCATTTGTTGTAGACAAAACTCTAGCTAATTGATGATGTCTTGATTATGCTCATACAGCAAATTTAACCCATAAGATACAAGTACTGACAACTTCCCAACAAAAGTTCTTGAATTCACCACACAAACAATGAGAAAGAATGAAAAAGCCAACCTGAATAAACTATTCAAATGGGTACTTTAAGGGTTGTGGAAGATTCCTATATGCAACAAGGAAGAAAAAAAATGAGATTTTGAAGGGATAATATAGAAAGATCTGAGCTTTATGAGTAAGAAACTATTTTAAAAAACAAAAAAACCATGAACATACAAGCACCGGGAAGAAGATTTAGATGGTGGCATCACCACCCGTCATCAAGAGAAAAAACGAAGAAAGATTGAAACTTTAATATATTATCTTGTTTGAAAGACAAGGGGTGAAAAAGGAAAGTTGAAAAAACTTACAAAAGCCGAAAGATCTTCAAGAAATTGGTTTCTAGCTGCAAAAACGAAACAAACCCAGAAAAATGTTAATTGAGGAAGAAGAAATGAGGTATGAAATTGAGATAGGAAAATAAATTAATTAACGAAGAAGAAGAGAACATACAAGAAGAAGCCTTGAAAGAGGCAGAGAATCTATCAGTATAAAGAACAATAGGAGTTGTGACCGTAACACATAAGATCAGCAACACCAAATTCCTGGTCTTCATTTTGGTTTTAGAAGCAAAGAAGCACTTTTTGGATCTTTCTTCTTGAAGAAATAAGCCTTTGTTAGTTTTAATATAAAAGGAATTTCATCAACAACAACATTATTGTATAACACACACACCAATCTTTAAGATTCATCACCTATTTTTAATCTCTAGAAACTCTCTACCTTCTTTTTCTAGGTTTAAAAGTAAAGCAGTAGGATTTTGTAATGTTTTATATGTGGTGTGGAAAAATGGAGAAGAAGATGCGAACGGAGTGGAGAAGTGGAGAGTGTTTTGCGTTTTAGGGTAAAATTAGTTTGGGGATTTTGTATAACTGGGTTAAATCTCTTTTTATTTTATTTTTTTAATTTTAAGTTTCAAAAATTTCTGTGCAAAATTGTTCATTTTTTTTATTTTACCCTAAAACCGGGTTTGGGGTATTGTTTTTCTTTGATTGTAAGGATTTAGGGACTTTTCAACTTGTTTACTTTTTAAATTTTAAGGAAAAATTGTTTACTTTTTAATTTTTTTTTTTTAAATTGGAAATTCAGGTTTTCGTATTTTTATGGATCACAATGAAACGATTTCCCAGATAAATGAAAAACTGGCTCTGTTTCTACATTTTTCTAAACACCCCTACATTTGGGTGTTCGGGATATATCTCGCCAAAACTCACCGAAGTTAACAATCTTCGTCGAAATAGGCACGGAATAAGCGTCAGAGTCAATGAGTGAGTCGTTGTCTACTGAACGAGAGTGGTAGAAACTAGAACTATTGTTCCAGTGCCAGAAGGAGGTTGACTATGAGGGGTTGTACAAATGAGTGAAATAGCGGTTAAGCAAAAGTTTTAGGGAAAAAATAGCAATGTCAGATGAAAGAGAAGACAAAAATAAAATCAAACACCATTGGTTTATTAGTAACAATAAACGAATTTAAAGCACTCATTAGAATTATAATAGCCATTGTACTGTCAGATTAAAGAGAAGACAAAAATAAAATCACTCATTATGAAGTTAAAGCCACCAATTTATGAACGTCACTAACAATAAATGCTTAAACAAATTAAAGCAAATGTTGTGAAGAAACGGATTGAAAATCAAACAATAAAATTGAAATACCATCTGTAAAAGAATGAGCTTTGACATAAAAATAAAAAAAAAAGTTACCTTCAATGGGGTAATGTAGGCAGCAAAAGTAGAATCAAAGAGATGGTAATGTAGACGGTAAAAGTAGAATCAAACAATAAAATTGATTTTGGTTACTGGTAGTATATATTATTTTTAATAAACAATATTTAGTGGCTAACATTTTGGTTGCAAAAAAATCCCATTAACAACTATAACTTTAGTTGCCAAAATAACATACCCAAAATTTCAAGCGGGAACATTGGGCACTCAAAATTTACCATACATTTGGCAACTAAAATCTTAGTTGCCAAAAGAAGATAATTTGCAACTAACTAATTAGTTACGCAACAGTAATTTTAGTCACAAATTAAAATAATATTTTTTCATTTTATCGGAAAAGTTGGGGTCAAAAAAATTCATCAACTTTTAGCGACTAAATACATTTTAGTTGCTATACATGAGTTTTTGCAACTATTTGTAATATGCACAAAATAATTAATTACCAAATGTACCCTGGGCCCTTTGTAATTATTGTCAGAAGATTAGATATTTAGGTAATTGTATTATTTTGTAACTAATAAAAATAGTTACAAATTAATTAATAAATATTTGCATCTAATTTAACAACTATTCAGTAGTTGCAAATAATTGTTCTTTTGTAACCATAATTTTAGTTGCAGTTGTAGTTGCCAATTGTGTTCGTGCAAGAATTAGCAACCAAATAAATTAGTCCCTGATGTGATATTTTGGACAACAAATCAAATTAGTGCAAACTATTAATTTTAGATGCCAAAGACAAGAATAAATGGACCTTAGAATTGTATTCCCTTTGGCCGACTGATTGGAATTTAGTTACTAAATGTGAGGTATCTGCAACTATTTTTGCCTAGTTGCAAAAAAATTGGTTGCAAAAGTACTTTTTCTTGTAGTGAGTAACTGCTATTGATTTTGAAAGATTATCAGAATCTTATATTACTTGACAACCAAACATGGTAATCAAGTAATATAAGATGACATTTGCTGTGTTTGGTACACTATTTCAAATCTTTTTTTACTATTCTAAAAATCTAAACAGTAAGAGTGAGCCTTTGGTGTAATATTTAAACAAAACAATTGGGAAGTCTATTCAAAATCCTATTGCACTGACATTTTTTGCCGTTGTCTCTCTCTTTAGTCATTACTACTTTGACATTTCTTCTACTTCCTTCTTCTTCTTTCTTCAGTCATTCACCACCAAGCCAAACTTTCCTTCTTTCTTTTCTGAAGAATTTTAAATTCAGTTCTAGATAATCCTAAGTCTGGTTTCCCACATCCTCCTCCAAGTATAGATAACTTCTTTACATATTTTAGTTAAATCGTAAACATTTTTTTATACATCTGCAAATGACATTCAATATTTTATTATAGGAAAATATTACTTAGCAGATGCGAGTTTTCAAACATAGGTGGGTTCCTTGTCCCACATAGACAGGTTCCTTACCATGTTCTTGATGCACGTCGTAACCTTTCTAGACCCTTTGAGTTCTTTAATTACAGACATGCATCGCTTCGGAATGTTGTGGAGAGAACCTTTGGTGTTTTGAAAAAAAAGGTTTTGTATTCTTGATGGCATGAACAATTGGCCATTGCTGATGCAAGCTAAAATTGATATGGCACGTTGTATAATTCATAATTTTATCAGAAGGTTCGATATGCAAGACCCTATCTTCAAAAACTTTAATGCCGATAGAGTTTATGAGGAAGGATATTTTGATATAGAAAACGGGGCAGAATCTGAAGGGAATGGGGTGGGTTTGAATCAACCGCATTAGAGTAATACAGATAACATGGGAACTCCGAGGGATAGCATAACTAATGCTATGTAGGCATAACATGAATCCATGTCATAATTGTTAATGGAATATAGGTGTACGAAGGATTCTAAGGGATGATTATTAGTAGCTTTGTATTGTTATTTTAAAAATATGTATTAATGCCATGTTTTTAAATGATACATTAGTAGTTGAAATTATTATGGTGAATTTGTATTTAATTTAGTGATAAAAAAATTACCAAACAACTAATTAATATTACCCTAAATGTAAATTGAAAAGTTTCATAATCAAATAATAATTTTTTTTAATAAAATGCACTAAAATATTCTATCTTAAAATCCTTTTTGAAAAAATATACCAAGCAATTATTCAGGAATTTATTTAACTCTAATATAATATTAAAATAATGTACCAAACACATTTTTAAATTTAAATCCTATTCTATTAAATACAACTCAACTCAACTCAATTTTTTTCCATCTAAATAGTGTACCAAACAGACCCAATCTCCTGTTACCCCCAACCAAAGACACCCTTATAATTAAAAAGGTACCAGAGAGTCATTAGAAGCTTTACCTACAGTAGAATGGCTATAGTGTTCAAGTACTTTCTCGATTTAAAGATCTTTATTATCTATTCTCAAGGTGCGTTTGGTTCAAGGAATGTTATATTACTGAGAAATGTTGTATTACTGAAATAATAGGTTACTAGGGAATCTTTAGAGAAATGTGTTTGGTCGGTTGGAATAAATTGATGGGTATGTTATAATAATATATTTGTTGGGAGGATAAATGAGTAAGTATGCTATGTAGATTACTAAATTGCCCTCCTTTTTAAATAATAATATAATATTATTTTTATTTTTATTTTATTATATTATTTTTTAAATTATTTATTTTAACCACCCTATATTTGAAATTTTGCTAAAATACCTCAACCATATACAATTTTAATTTGTAGCAAAATCACCCCCACTCACCCCTAGCCACCACCGATAGCCAGCCACCACCGTTGGCGGCCGTAATGCAATGGCGCAAGCGACGCCGGTGGTTGTGCGCGATAATAAATCTAGCCAAATCTGGCTATGAATATGGCCATTTCAGGGCTAAATTTGGCTATAAATATGGCCATTTCATGGCTAAATCTGGCTGCGAATATGACCGTTTCATGGCCAAAGATATGGCCTTTTCATGGCCAGATATATGGCGTTTCACGGCCACATCTTTGGCCGTGAAACGGCCAAATCTGGTTGTTTTCGGCCATGGATCACAAATCCATGGTTGGAAACAACCTTATCGGCACACGACCGACAAGATCTTGCCGGTCTTGTGCCGATATGACGATTTTTGCTGGCAGCCAATGGTGGTGGCTAGTAGCTGGCCATGGTCTTGGGTGGTTGAGGGTATTTTGTTAACTTTTAAACTTTTTTGTGGCGGGGGTATTTTAGCTAAATTCTCAAATGTAGAGGGTCTAGGTAATTATTATTTGGTAGACATATGAGGGCAAATGTGTCCGAAATGATAAAAGATTAAGGGCAAAATAGGGTCAAAATTAAAATTACCTTGGTAATCTTATATTAACACCCCTTGGGAAGGTAATTTGATTACCCTCAATATTACCAACAGTAAATATTATTTGCAATAAAAGATTACGTAATATTTTATTACTTGTCAACCAAATGAGGGAATCTTGAAAATTAAACAAAGATTACAGGATTAATCTTATATCATCCCAAACCAAACGCAACCTTACAGGCTAAGACACCTTCTATCATGGCTAAGAATTTTTTATTCTGTTATGACTTTGCAACAAAGCTTTCATTTTTCCTCAATGGCTTCATCATCAATTTCTTCTCCTGATATTTGTAAACCCAAATATGATGTCTTCCTTAGTTTTAGAGGGGAGGATACCCATGATAATTTTACTAGCCATTTATATGCTACTTTGTGTCAAAAACAGATTCAAACCTTCATTGATGATGGACTTCAGAGAGGAGAAGAAATTTCCCCTGCACTAATAAAAGCAATTGAAGAATCAAGGATTTCTGTAATCATTTTCTCAAAAGACTATGCTTCTTCAAGATGGTGTTTGAATGAACTTGTAAAGATTCTTGAATGCGAACAAATGAAAGGCCAAATGGTTTTACTAATTTTCTACCAAGTGGATCCATCAGATGTACGAAAACAAAGTGGAAATTTCAGGGATGCCTTTGTTAAGCGTGATCCATCAGACGTACTGAAGTGGAAGACTGCTTTGACTGAAGCAGCCAATCTATCTGGATAGAATTCGATGACAATTAGGTAAAGCTATCTTTTTTCTTTTCCTGACTTAATTTAACCTTTCATCTACACGCCTTACAGTAATAGTAGGATAAATATAAAAACAATGATTTTATTGATGCCTTGGAGCTTAGATTTGCTTTAGTTTTGATCAGTTCTTAAACTCATTACTTTTACTCTTTAAATTTTCTAGGCCTGAATCCAAACTTATCGATGGAATTGTCAAAGATATTTTGAAAAAAATTGAATGATGTCATCCTCAAGTATTTCCGAAGGCTTAGTTGGAACGGATTCCCGCATCAAGCAAATAAAATCATTGTTGTCAGAGTTTCAGATTGTAGGAATTTGGGGTATGGGAGGCATAGGTAAAACAACCATTGCTGAAGCTATCCACAACCAAATATCAAGACAGTTTGAAGGTCACTGCTTCATCTCAAATGTTGGTGAAGAATTAGAAAGAAGTAACGGATTAATTCAATTGCGACAAAGAATTATATGTAGAATACTAGGAGATAAAGATTTTATCATCGACTCTCCAAATACTATACCCCAATTTATTAAGCATAGGCTTCAATACATAAACGTTTTCATTGTTCTTGATGATGTCAGTACATCAAAGCATTTAGAAGTTTTAAGCAGAGGTCTTGATGGATTTGATCCAAGAAGCCGAGTCATCGTAATTGCTAGAAACAAACAATTGCTTCATAATTGGTGTTCATACATAAATGAGGTTGGGAGACTCAATTACAATGAAGCCCTTATACTCTTTTGTAATCATGCCTTCAAAAGAAACCATCTCCTAAAGATCTTGTGGAGCTCATGAACAAGATAATAGATTACACAAAAGGTATCCCATTAGCTCTTAGAGTGTTGGGTTCTTCCCTCTATCGAAAGAGCAAACAAGATTGGGAAAGTGCTTTATGTAACTTGAACATGATTGGTGACCCCCAAATTTTTGATGTTATGAAATCTAGTTATCATGGACTAAATTGGATAGAGAAGAATATATTTCTTGATATCGCATGTTTCTTTTATGGATGGGGTAGAAATTATGTAACAATGTTATTAGACAATTGTTATAATTGCTCTACACAATACTGGCTGAGTGTCCTCATTGATAAGTCCTTGATAACAATATCACAATAATTTGTTAAACATGCATGATTTGTTGGAAGAAATGGGTCGAAGAATTGTTTTCGAAGAATCAGAGACACAGCCAGGCAATCGTAGCAGATTATGGTGTGATACCGATGTCAATCACACATTGAAACATAACAATGTATGAGCCTAACTAATTGGATATTTATTTTTATTTCATACCTCTAGTAAAATATACAATATTGTGGGTTTCATTTCTCTGTTATAAACTTATTGATGCTTTTGTGAGTTTTATGTTTTCTTATATTTCTTTTCATTTTGTTGTAAGGGAACTGACGCAGTTAAAGGCATATTCCTGAATATGTCAGAAATAAGAGATCTTCAATTAAGCTCCAGAGCCTTTACTAAGATGCCTAATCTTCAATTGCTTAAATTGTATAATTCTCGGGCTAATGAGCTTTATGAAAAGTTAGAAGATATTTCTAAAGTGCATCTTCGGGGTTTAAAATATCTTCCTGATGAATTGAGGATTAGCAATGGGATGGATATCCTTTGAGAACATTGCCATCAAAATTTAGTCTAGAGAACCTGGCTGAATTGAGATTGCCTTTTAGCAAAATTAAGCAACTTTAGAAAGGGAAAAAGGTGTAATTTATTTTTCTATAATATATTCTTTCTTTGAATACAATCTTTATACTTCAGCCATACTAATTTATTCATGACATTTATCGATTGCAACAGAGTCCATCCAATTTGAAACACCTTTCTCTTGAATACTCTGACTGCTTGATTGAGCTCCCATACCTCTCAGATGCCATGGAGCTTGAGGTTATAAATCTTCATCGCTGTAGGAGTTTGGTTAAAGTTCACACATCTATCCAATCTCCGTACCTCTTTATACTAAATTTGAGTGACTGTGAAAATCTTAAAAGCTTCGGAAACAATATTCATTTTAGCCCCATAAGTATTTTCTTCGATGGTTGCATTAATCTCAACAAGTCTCCACAGATTTCCGGAAATATTTTTGATTATACTTGAATGGGACCGCAATAGAAGAAGTTCCCCCGTCAATCGAGTGTCTGTCTCAGTTGGTTAATTTATGTATGATTGTAGAAGGCTGAAGCGTCTTCCAACTAGTATTTGTAAATTAAAATCTCTTACCGAGTTGATTCTTTCCGGCTGCTCAAAACTTGAGAGTTTCCTAGAAATCTTGGAGGAAATGGATGGTTTACGTTATCTTTTATTAAATTGAGCAGCAACAATTAAAGAGCTTCCATATTCTATTGAATATTTGAAAGGGCTTTACAGTTTGGAGTTGAAAGATTGCGTAAATCTTGAGACAATTCCAAGAAGTATATGTAGTTTGACCTCTATAAGC
Source organism: Pistacia integerrima (assembly GCA_026225825.1). NCBI lineage: Eukaryota > Viridiplantae > Streptophyta > Magnoliopsida > Sapindales > Anacardiaceae > Pistacia > Pistacia integerrima. Next base: position 9,000,385 of record CM047745.1, on the reverse strand, counting down.
CATTTTGAAATGTCTGGTTGCTCAAAGCTTGAAGATCTTCCAGAAAACTTGGAAAGTTTAACACATTTGACAAGTGTCCGGGCATGTAATACCTCCGCAAGTAAATTATCAGCCTCTATTGCATGTTGGAATAACATTTGTGAACTGTATCTAGCTTTCTGCAATCTAACTGAAATACCTGAAGATCTTTGTTGTGTATCCTTGCTGTCGTGTTTAGATCTAAGGGGAAACAATTTTGAGAGTCTACCTGCAAGCATGAAGCAATTTTCTCCACTGAAACAACTTTTCTTAAGCAATTGCAATATGCTTCAATCATTGCCGGAGCTTCCATGGTCTCTAAGTTACTTAGAAGCAATAAATTGCAAGCAGCTCCAATCATTACCAGAGATTCCATCAAGTCCAGAAAATATAGATGCATGAGAAGTGGAAAAATTAGAGTCCAGCGTTTTAATCATATTCACAAATTGTCACACTTGTTAGTGTATATTAGTGTATGCCCTAGAAACCATTCGTGTTGTCGGTTTCAGAGCATTTTGTCTTGTGTCTATATTTTATAAATAATAGAAGAAAGAGTTCTTCAATTCATATATATAAATTGCTTCCTTTACTCAGTCATGCATTTAAAATAAAGTATGTATATGAATTGTCCAGATGATTCATTTAATTGGTAAATGAATTATCGAAAAGGGTTCCTTACAGAAGCAATATAATTTGGGCAACTATATTGTACAGTAGGCATATTGGATGCTTCCGAAAGATATCATGAATTGTTATAAGTACGGATGATGATGATAGTCATGTCACTAGGGCATTGGTATAGATTAGCGGTTGGTGAACTGTTTTTCGAACGTGACCGAATAACGACAAATCACTTGGAAAAGCATGTAGTCAATGATTTATCGTTTGGTTATATCAGTGCACGATGTAGTCCTTTGACCTGAGACATTGTAGTCGGATCCGATACGGATGCATATGGTTCATACGGTGTATAAGTACGAGACTAATCATGTTTCGTATAATAAAGCCTATTTGGTCATGTGTTATTCATATGCGGAAACGAACGATTGTCAAGAGGGTATCCTTTGACTCGAAAATATAGGATCAGGAGTACCGCTGACTCCATCCGGATTCGAGTTCCTAGACGAACGTCAATAAATGTCAGAAATTAGAATCTCTGGCCAGAGTCGATTATTAGTCATACAAAAGCAGGTTTGTGATGATGAGTTTTGGACATATTGATCGACGATTTGATGAAAGATCGAGTTTAGGATTTTGACATTCCATGAATCTGTGCTCGATCAGGATATATCAATGGAGGGACTTTACCTGCATGGTATGTATGATCTGAAATGGGTTCGATGAAGTATTTCTTCATCGTGGTTTAGGGACTATGGCACATTGCTAGATGTTTACCATAGTCGTTGGGCCTCCGGACAGGTTTTCGAATTCATCCAGAACCGGCTCACGGCTAATCCACGGTGGGACCTACATGGTCACACCAATAGCCTTGAGAAGTTAGAGAATGATGAGAGAGAGAAATGATTATCTGAAGAGGGCTAGCACCTTCCGAGGGTAATGACAGGATTTCTATGGTAATAGTTACATAGAGAATTGTTTGTGACATTTTAAGGGTTAAAATGATCAAGCAATAATTAATTATATTTAATTATTATATCTTAAAGCGTTAAGATTAATGAGATGAACAAAAATAACCTTTTAATAGTTAAAGGGTAAAAGGGTAAATTTATGGGTTGTTAATGTAAACTAATTTAGTTTACATGGGCCCTTGAATAATATTGATTATTCAAAAGGTAGCATAATAAATTCGTGGGGTCCCTTTTAAAATAAGATTTTATTGGGCTTGGAAGTGAAAAATAAATAATTGCAAAATTGCCCAAGTATATATAAATGCAAAAGGTTGCATTTTAGTTCATATACTTCACTTTGTTCACTCAAAGCAAAAAAAGGCTCTCTCTCCCTAGCCAAGGCCACTCTCTAACTCTTTGAAGGTGGTGTTAAAGTGTAGAGGTCTCATCATTTTGAGTTTTGTCTTCATCAACCCAAAGCAAAGGAGTATGTATAATCCTTTTTCCAAGCTTTGTTTGAAAACGGTTTTTTGAATCCAACCTTTCATGCCTTCAATCTTCATTTCCACCACTCTTCATGCATGTTGTTGGTTCTTTCAAATGGTATCAGAGCTAAAATCTCCTTGCATGTCGAATTTATAAGCAAAAATGACATTTTCCAAGTGTTCTTGTGTTAATCATGTATGAAAGTGACATGCATGTTCTTGTTTTGGCCTAGTAATAAGATAATGAAATGTTTATTGTTTTTTCCTCGAAATGAGATTCGGCCATGACATAAAATGTATAAAGATGTTTTTGATTTTTAATTTGAAGCTTGCAAGAATCATTGTATATATATCTTATGGTGACAAAAGTGTTCATGCATGCCTTGATAAGTGCATAGAATTTTTCTTTCTAGATTCGGCCATGCATGTTTTTTGTTCATTTGATTCTTGTTTTCTTCAAATGAGTTTGTAATGTGTTTTGGAAGTTGTTCCATAAAGGGTCTAAATGTATGCTTGGATGATGGTTGTTGCATGATGATTTATTTGGAAAAATGTTCATGCATGTTCATTTCCATTACTTTGATTAAATGATTTATGCTTTGACATGCTAAATGTGTCATCCTTTAATTTGATTAAAGTATATTTTTGCATGAAGTGTATGCAAACGTTGCAAGTGTTTAGTGGTGGAATTTGATGTTAGCATAAAGTTATGGATTATTAATTCATATGATGAATTGTGATATTATGTATATATGATGGTGGTAATTTTAATGTATGATGTTTAATTTGATTAAATAATCTAATAATGCATCATTGCATGACATAAATTATTATATTTTTGAAATGTAATAATTTGGTTGTTTGAATGGTTTCAAAAATTGATGATGCAAGATGATATAATTGTCTTTGGAAGATAAATGTGTCATAAAAAATATTACTTTAGTTAAAGTAACTTGTGTCATAGAATGATTACTCTTGAAGTAATAAAATCTATTTATCTATGTCATGCATGACTTTTGTGAAAAGTATTGAAATGATGTTAATAGTTAAATAATATATCTTTGGGTGGAATATGACAAAAGTGTTTGTATAATGATTCCTATGAAATGTGTAATTGTTGCATGCCCCAAAGTTATGTTTATATATATATATATATATATATATATATATATATATATATATATATATATATATATATATATATATATATATATATATATATATATATATATATATATATATATATATATAATATCTATTAATATATGAGATATATTTATATTTATATTTATATATATTAATGAATATATATATATATTTTAAATAATTGTTTATTATATTTGGTATGAATGTTTAATATTTATTTATGTGATGAATGAATATTAGATTAGAGGGTTGATCATGGGCGCCATTTAGTTTTCAAAAATATTCAAAAGTGTTTGTAATATTCTTTTATTAAATGGCTTGTAATAATTAAATTTTATTTATTTATTTTAATTGGGTCTGCGTGCCTAAGATCGAATTTGTAATGGAATCGGCTAGATGGGAACCGAAGAGCATCCAGATGACGATCCAATCGAAGATATAGTATTAGGGTAAATAGTTTGCCTTTAGGATGTATTTTCGAAAAGCCAAATAGTCAACCCACATGCTTTAATTTATGCGTATATGTGATATGTATGAATGGTTAATTAAACATGGCATGCCAAAAATGAAATAACTAAGGTTAAACCTAAATCTCCCCAATTTAAAATTATTAAATCCAAGTCTCCCATTGTGGGATAACTAAATTCTTTGATATAAATTTTAATTCTCAAGATTTCTATTATGTGAGGGATATAATCTTTATATCATAGAATTAAGTTGATCTTGTTCTTGGATGAATATTTTCACCTTGACCAAGAATTCTATTATGTGAGGACATGATGAAAATGCCATCCTAAGAAAGCACAATGGTTCGGATTTAACTAGCCTAGGGTACCAAGAATTCTATTATGTGAGGTATTCGAAGCTAGGACAAGGAATATGAATCAAACCTTATATAGTGATATAAAAGGAAAGTAGTTTCCTACTTATTAGACTTAATTAACCAAGAATTCTATTATGTGAGGCTAATTGAATTTGATAAGAAATTGATTCCCCACTAAGAAATTTAATCCAACGAAAATTTCCGGATCCTATTTAAGGGAGTGTAGGACTCAAATAAAATAGTGGGAGCTAATTTGATTATGCATTAAAAGGTTTAAAAGATTATAAGACACTAATAAAATTACTTTTCTTTGCAGTTTCATCTTTGTGATAAATAATCGAAAAATAGCCAACAATGTTCTCCTAAGGATAATGGACAATAACATGTTAACCGGACCCAACCTAAAAGATTGGCTAAGAAATCTTAGAATTGTTCTAGATTTTGAAAGAATTGCTTATGTCCTAGAAGCACCCCTTCCACTTGATATTGGACCGGATGCTCCACAGACTAAGCTTGATGCTCTTGAAAAGTGGAGAGAGGATAGTAGGAGGGCTAAAAATTACATGCTAGCCTCTATGAATAGAGAACTTCAAACTAAGCATGAAGAGGTTTCAAATGCTTATGATATCCTCATAGCTCTACAAGAGTTTTACAACGAAAATCCAAGAGTGGTTGAGTATGAGTTATGTGCATCCCTCTTTAGCATGAAGTTGAGGGAAGGGGTACCTCCAAATGATCATACTCTTAAAATGATCAATGGATTAGGTCGACTGGATGGATATGGGGTGGTCATGTCAGACCGCCTCAAAGTGAATTTGATTCTACAATCCCTTCCTCCAAGTTATAAACCGTTTATAACTAACTACAATCTCAATAGGATTGAGAGAAACCTCTCTGAATTGCTAAATGAGCTTAAAGAATTTCACAGGCAGAATGTAAAAGGGAAAAGACATGAGAATGTCTTTGCCGCCTCCACCAGCAGGGCCAATAAAAGGCCCAAAAAGCTACCAAAGAGAGGTCCAAAAGTTGGACCCAAGAATAAGAGCTTCAAGAAGCCAGCGGCAAAGGCAGAGAAGGCCAATGCAAAGGGAAAATGTTTCCACTATGGAGAAGATGGACACTAGAAGAGGAACTGTCCTCAATACCTGGCGACTTGAAGAAAGGCAAAGGAAAAGCAGGTACGAACCAATGTCTTATGATTGAATATGAATTAAGTGTTAATTCAAATAGTCATTCCTAGATATTAGATTCAGCAGCAACATCTCATGTTTGTATGTCTTTACAAGTACTTCAGAATAGTTCTGAGGTGACAAAAGGCAAAATCATTTTGAGGATGGCAAATAGGGCACGAGTTGCAGCCGAGGCCATGGGACTTGCCCACTAAGACTACCTTCAGGACATGTTTTGAATTTGTTTGGAGTATTGTACTTTGAAAAAGCCATTAGAAACATCATTTCTATTTCTGCTTTGTGTAAAGCAGGTTATTATGTATTGTTTAATGGAAATGAATGTTCAATACATTTTTTTGGAAATGTTTTAGTTGGTAAAGCTGTGAATACAAATGGTTTGTATGTCTTAGAATTAAATGACTATGCTTCAATCAATACCATTTCTAATAAAAGAACTTGATATGAATCAAATCCTAAAATTTTATGGCATCATAGATTGGGTCATATAGGAGAGAGAAGATTAGTACAGCTTGGAGAAAGTGGGATCCTAAACTCATTGGGTTCTGAACCCTATCCAACCTGTGAATCATGTCTCCAAGGAAAGATGACCAAGTCTCCTCCATTTAAGAGTAAAGGAGAGCGAGCTAAAGAACTATTAGAACTCATACATACAGATGTGTGTGGACCATTCAGTACTTTAGCCAGGGGAGGATTTGAATACTTCATTACCTTTATAGATGATATGTCACGATATGAGTATTTGTATTTAATGAAATACAAATCTGAATCCTTTGAAAAATTCAGAGAATTCAAGAATGAAGTAGAAAATCAAACTGGAAAGAGTATTAAAATACTACGATTAGATCGTAGGGGTGAATACTTGAGTACGGAGTTTTAAAAGTTCTTAAAAGAAAATAGGATCATCTCACAATTGACTCCTCCTTATACACCCCAGCTTAATGGAGTGTCTGAAAGGAGAAATCGTACCTTATTGGATATAGTACGATCGAGAGTTTTATAGACTTACCAATGTCTTTGTGGGGGTACGCTCTCTAGACCGCTGTGCACATCCTTAATAGGGTCCCGTCTAAAACTGTCCAGAAAACACCGTATGAGATATGGTATGGAAAATGTCCAAGTCTGAATTATATGAAGATTTAGGGCTGCCCAGCTTATGTTAAATTGGTTAAATCAAATAAGTTGGATGTTAAATCCAAGAAGGGTCGGTTCATTGGATATCCTAAAGATAGTTTAGGATATTACTTTTACTTCCCAAGTGATCAAAGAGTTTGGATTAGTAGAAATGCGCGCTTCCTCGAGAACGAGTTCTTGGAGGAAGGCGATGTTGGAAGAAATATTGAACTCAGGGAAGAGTTCGAAGAGCCAAGAACTGAGATTGCTGAAGATGGAACGTCCATTCAGTGAACCTTAGTATCAGATACTATGGTTCCAGTACAAAAGTCTTCTAGAATATCAAAACCTTCAGAGAGATATGGGTTCCAACATGAGCGAGATTTTGAATCTTACCTAGTGGGAGTAGATGATCATGGTGATGATCTTAGAAGCTACGAAAAAGCAATACTGGATAGAGATTCAGGAAAATGGCTGGAAGCGATGGATTCTGAGATAGAATCAATGCATGCCAATCAAGTATGGTCACTTATGGATCCACCAAAGAGAATAGTTCCTATAGGTTGCAAATGGGTCTACAAGAGAAAAGTTGGCAAGGATGGGGAGGTAGAGACCTTCAAAGCTCGACTGGTGGCAAAAGGTTATACTCAGAAACAAGGATTGGATTATGAGGAAACCTTCTTGCTTGTAGCTATGATTAAATCCATACGTATAATGCTAGCCATCGCAGCATACCATGATTATGAAATTTGGCAGATGGATGTCAAAACAGCTTTCCTCAATGGGTTTATTGAGGAAAACATCTACATGGAACAACCGATAGGTTTTTTATCCTCTACTGAAAGACATAAGGTATGCAAATTGCATCAATCCATTTATGGATTGAAGCAAGCTTCAAGAAGCTGGAACATTCGATTTGATGACATAATCAAATAGTTTGGTTTTGTCAAGAATCCGGATGAGCCCTCTGTATACAAATTGGTTAAAGATCATGCCATCACGTTTCTCATATTATATGTAGATGACATACTTTTGATGGGAAATGATATAGACATGATGACAGAGGTTAAGGTTTGGTTGTCCAAAACCTTCTCGATAAAAGACTTAGGAGAAGCGACTTATGTCCTTGGCATTCGTGTCTATAAAGATAGAACGAAAAGGGTAATTGGATTATCTCAAAAATTGTACATAGAGAAAATGCTAAAAAGATTTAGCATGGAGAACTCTAAGAGAGGTCTCTTGCCCTTCACTCACGGTCTTTATCTTTCTAAGGAGATGGGTCCAAAGACTAATGAAGAGCGGCAGCGGATGCGTAATGTGCCTTATATGCGTGCTGCGTACTTAATGTACGCAATGCTATGTACAAGACCCGATATAGCTTATGTTGTAAGTGTTATGAGCAGATATCACCAAACCCGGGTGGGGAGAAACATTGGTCGATTGTAAAATCGATCCTTAAGTACTTAAGAAGAACTAAGGATCTAGTTCTGAGTTACGGATATTTAGAGTTAAACATTCAAGGATACTCAGATTCTGATTTCCAATTAGATATTGATGATAGAAAGTCTATATTAGGGTACATTTTTATATGTAATGGAGGTACTGTCAGTTGGAAAAGTTCCACACAGACAACCACAGTTGACTCCACTACAGAAGCTGAATACATTGCTGCTTCGGAAGCAGCGAAGGAGGTGCAACATGGCTTACCCGATAAGCATGTTTTGTGACAATACTGGAGCTATTGCACAGGCAAAGGAACGAAGGGCACACCAAAAATCCAAACACATTCAGCATAAGCATCACATTTTGAGAGAATTCGTTGGAGTTGGAGAGATTATGATTCTGAAGACTCCTTCAACAGAAAATGTAGCTGATCCACTGACTAAGGCGATGACATGAAGCAATTGGACCATCATCTTGAGAAGATGGGTATGAGATACAACATCGAATGGCTTTAGTGCAAGTGGGAGTTTGTTAGTGTATATTAGTGTATGCCCTAGAAACCATTCGTGTTGTCGGTTTCAGAGCATTTTGTCTTGTGTCTATATTTTATAAATAATAGAAGAAAGAGTTCTTCAATTCATATATATAAATTGCTTCCTTTATTCAGTCATGCATTTAAAATAAAGTATGTATATGAATTGTCCAGATGATTCATTTAATTGGTAAATGAATTATCGAAAAGGGTTCCCTATGGAAGCAATATAATTTGGGCAACTATATTGCACAGTAGGCATATCGGATGCTTCCGAAAGATATCATAAATTGATATAAGTACAGATGACGATGATAGTCATGTCACTGGGGCATTGGTATGGATTAGCGGTTGGTGAACTATTTTTTGAACATGACCGAATAACGACAAATCACTTGGAAAAGCATGTAGTCAATGATTTATCGTTTGGTTATATCAGTGCATGATGTAGTCCTTTGACCTGAGACATTGTAGTCGGATCCGATACGGCTGCATATGGTTCATACGGTGTATAAGTACGAGACTAATCATGTTTCATATAATAAAGCCTATTTGGTCATGCGTTGTTCATATGCGGAAATGAACGATGGTCAAGAGGGGATCCATTGACTCGGAAATATAGGATTAGGAGTACCGCTGACTCCATCCCGATTCGAGTTCCTAGACGAACGTTGATAAATGTCAGAAATTAGAATCTCTGGCCAGAGTCGATTATTAGTCATACAAAAGCAAGTTTGTGATGACGAGTTTCGGACATATTGATCGATGATTCGATAAAAGATTGTAACAACTCCATTCTACTCATATTCTTTTAATAATATGCATAGTAAAAATACATGTAAGAAAGCATAAAAGTTGGGCCCAAATTTTTCTTTTATTAAACATATAAACTCTTTATACAAAAGGTTGTATCATGTACAAAAGCATCAAAAACAGGGTGAACAATGTAGCCATTTCCCTTCGCTTGCCGACGCCCATCCGACTATGTTCTCACCTAGGTCCTACAAAAACATAGAAAAACAACGGGGTGAGCACAACTAAGGCTCAGTAAATAAATCCTCTACTCATCTATCCCCGTAACTCTCTCTCTAATTCTTTCCTTACAATTCTCATTTACTCTCTATTTTCTCTTTTTAATAACTCTTTGCTACTAACTCTCTTTTATAAGTGACGGCCTCATCTTACCGGAGGCACGGCCGGGACTCGCTCCCACTATCCGTGACTTCTACTCATTCTAGCCGATCGGACTCGATTATGCATGGATTCGAAACCCTTGGCCATGTGAGTATATAATTTATCTCCCGGGTATAGCCCTCATCTGCATGCACTCTCACGGGCTACACCACTTCTCTCTCATACTCATGCCGCTCTCTCAATGCAGCTTACATGCGGGAATACTCTACCCATTACTCATAGGTTCCCCATCGCACAACCTACTCTATTCTCTTTAGCACTTTTCTCTCTTTTATTCTCTAGTGCTCAATTTCTCTTTCTCTTTACTAGTAGAGATGCTTATTCTCAACATTCTCTACTCTTTCTCAACTAACACTCATAGTGTAATTTATACTCAAAAGTCTCTACTCTCTCTCAAGCTATCAATGCACAACTAATGCACATGGGTGGTTAATGCTCATTAATGCTCATTAATGTAATTAGGAAATGCCAATATGTAATGTTGCAAGAATTAAGGTTCACAATTCATGCTCATACTTCTCTTAGGCATTTCATCAAACAATTTATGTGCATACAAAGTCTCTACTATAATTACTACTCTATTTCATTCTCTAGCCATCCAAAATGAGAGAAAACTCCTTCAAACAATCATAAACCCTGTCAAGGAAAACACTTCCAAATAGGTTTACACAACATCTCCCAAACTTCAACTCAATTTCCACTTCTCAATACACATTCAAACCCTTCTCATCATGAAGTATATCCAACCACCACAAAATAGAATCTCATCTCAACTCAATTTTTCAACAAGCATAATACATACTCATACATGCATATATCTCTACTCAATCTCTACTCAAAAACTTACTCAAGTCCCAACGTGGTTGGATTTACTTACCTTGTGAAAAAGTGACTTCTCTAGCACTTTTCCTTTCCCTTGTTGTCTTGTCTTCTCTCTACAACTCAACACAACAACAACAACAATAACAACCATATAAGACTTCAATATAACTATAAGCAAACTCACATCTAAAGAAGTAATCCTTACCTTAGGATGCTTTAGATGATATCTCTACTCAAAATTACTCAAAAGCTCTCTTAAATCCCTTAGAAATCTTGGGAAAATTGAAAGGAAAATGGAGAGAATTGAGAGAATGGATATGGCGGTGGAGAAGAATGAAATAGAGGGTTTATTACACTTAACCCTTTTTAGCTCATGAGAAAATCATCACTTCCCAACTTTGCCGTTGTTCTTCTTTGAAAATTTCATCTATATCCTTTGATTCATTACACTCACACCCCCACACTAAACTATTCTCCATGAAATTTCCTTACATTTTACTCCCCACTTTTCCTGCTAATTAGGGCTAGAATGGTCATTTAACCCTTATGGAGAAATATCTAAAAACCTCATTAAACTTTTCAACTGGCCCTTCGCCGCGGCGAAAAAACTTTCGTCGCCCTGACGAAAAATTACAAAGTCGACACCGCCTTACTCAGAGCCAACGTCGCCGCGGCGAAGACTGCAATCGAAGATTCCTCAAATCTCAGCCAATTTCAAGGAAAACACTCTACCAACTCAACATACAATCTCAATTAAAGCTGAATCAATAAATATTTAAGCAATACAGCAAATCTTAAGTACGTACCTCAAGTGGGGCGTTACAAAGATCGAGTTTAGGATTTTGACATTCCATGAATCCGTGCTCGATCAGGATATATCAATGGAGGGACTTTACCTGCATGGTACGTATGATCTAACATGGGTTTGATGAAATATTTCTTCATCTTGGTTTAGGGACTATGGCACATTGCTAGATGTTTACCATAGTCGTTGGGCCTCCGGACAGGTTTCTGAAGTCATCCAGAACTGGCTCACGGCTAATCCACGGTGGACCTACATGGTCACACGAATAGCCTTGAGAAGTTAGAGAATAATGAGAGGGAGAAATGATTATCCGAAGAGGGCTAGCACCTTCCGAGGGTAATGACGAGATTTCTATGGTAATAGTTACATAGAGAATTGTTTGTGACATTTTAAGGGTTAAAATGGTCAAGCAATAATTAATTATATTTAATTATTATATCTTAAAACGTTAAGATTAATGAGATGAACGAAAATAACCTTTTAATAGTTAAAGGGTAAAAGGGTAAATTTATGGGTTGTTAATGTAAACTAGTTTAGTTTACATGGGCCCCTGAATAATATTGATTATTCAAAAGGTAGCATAATAAATTCATGGGGTCCCTTTTAAAATAAGATTTTATTGGACTTGGAAGTGAAAACTAAATAATTGCAAAATTGCCCAAGTATATATAAATGCAAAAGGTTGCATTTTAGTTCATATACTTACTTTGTTCACTCAAAGCAAAAAAAAATCTCTCTCTCCCTAGCCAAGGCCACTCTCTAACTCTCTGAAGGTGGTGTTAAAGTGTGGAGGTCTCATCATTTTGAGTCTTGTCTTCATCAACCCAAAGCAAAGGAGTAAGTATAATCATTTTTCCAAGCTTTGTTTGAAAACGGTTTTTTGAATCAAACCTTTCATGCCTTCAATCTTCATTTCCACCACTCTTCATGCATGTTGTTGGTTCTTTCAACAGTCTGGATGAGAAAGCAATGAACGTTTTGGCAAGTGCACCACTAAGATTTCAACGTATGGCAACTGCACAAGTGAGTATGGTCCTTATGAGGTCTCTCTTTTTCTCTCACACTCACAAACATTACCATATTAATTAATTACTTTCATATTTCAGGAAGATAAACCAACACGGTATTTCAGCATCTGTTTGCCTGGAAGTGAACTTCCTAACTGGGTCTACTATCAAAGTTCGGGATCTTCGTTAACTTTTGAACTACCTCAAAATTGGTGTAATACAAGCTGTATCGGGTTTGCTATATGGGCTGTTATTGCATTTGATGAGAGTTTTGAGACTCGAGATCTTTTTTTCAGCTGCAATTACCCTTTTGAAACCAATTATGAAAGGGTTGCCTTTGCTTGCTGCTTTTCTGTCATCCTATACTGTTACCAGGATGAGTCATATCCTATGGTGTCAATTAACTCAGATCATGTGGTCTGTGGTAGCTATTTTGATGCTGAAATGGCTAGGCTACTCAAGGGTGATCATACTGCTGCGACATCTGAGTTCGGAGCAAATAGTGTTTGAAATCCCAAATATAGGAAGGTGAAATGTTGTGGGGTCTGTCCACTTTATGCACAAACCAAATCAATACTTCTTAACAACTTGTTTCTTTTTCAGTAACGGATATGGTTTAAGCTTTTGTCTTCATGGACTTCAATTTTGTTTGCGGACTTTGAGGCGTTTGAATACAGATGATCAAGGTACTCAACTGAAGCTACTCCAAGAATTTAATAATTTAGGGGTGATTTTCAGAAACCAACAAGGTTTTTCATTATGTTTTGAATAGCAGAGGTGGCTTATTGATCTGTAAGTTTTGGACTTGGACGTTTGTTTCTTTCGCGAACTTTGTTTAATTTTTGGCTGCTGGAGCTGCTAATTTCATGTGCTAATTCTTTCAAGGCGCCCAATCAATGTTGTTAGCATTGTTGTGGCAAATTAATTATATAAATGAATTACTAGTTCGAGGTTTTGTTTTTTAATTTATGATTTTATTACTATTTCCTCTTTTTAATTTATGTTGGGTATATTAGGTATCCTAAAGTAACAGTAGAATATTAATTAATTAGGATTTTTGATAATCCTATTTTTCCCTACGATTTTGTATTGAAAGATGGTAAAGCCTAAGCTGTAACTGAACGAAGAACTGAAAAAAAATCTGTTGAAAATAAGTGTGACTGTTTCTGTTATTGAAGAAGACGAAGACCAACTCTTTTATAGTTGGTGAATAACAATGAAGAAACACAGCGTTTTGAACATACAGGATTCAACAAAACGTTGCGTTCGATTTTCTTTGGACTATTAAAAAGTAAACCCCCTTTCTTTACACTATTACAAATTCACCTCATTCAAAAACATACAGGACAACTCTTCCACACTTTATCTAATATTCCCTCTCAAACAGAACTTCTCTTCAAACATTCAGGACAACTTTTCTCCACTTCATCTAATATTCCCTCTCAAACAAACTTCTTTTCAAACATTCAGGACAACTTTTCTCCACTTCATCTAATATTCCCTCTCAAACAAAACCTTCTCTCTTATCATTCCAGATTAATGCCACCAAACATACAAGCAAGTTCTTCTACACTATACTTAATATTCCCTCTTAAATACAACTTCAATTCCATTCTGTTTTTCTGCTGGTCTGCTACTACATTCAGTTTCTGTAGTGTTTCTACTTCATTCAACCTCAGCATTGTTTTCTCAGCCATTTTCTTCTCCTGTTCTTCTACTACATTCAGTTTCTGCTGTGCTTCGACTGCATTCAATTTCTGCAATGTTTCTTCTTCATTCAACTTCAGCATTAACTTCTCAGTCAGTTTCTCTACTGTTCCTATCATGCATTCATCATTCTTCTGATCAGACTTAGCAGTATACACAGGTAAGTCTGTAGTTACATTCAACTTCTCCCTCAACATTTGAAACCTTGCTCCAGATAAAGGTTTGGTCAAAGTATCTACTTTTTGGTACTCTAAAGCAACAAACTGCACTACTACAGCTTTCCTTGCAACCAGCTCTCTCACATAGTGAACATCAATTTTGATGTGTTTAGTACGTGCATGAAAGATAGGATTTGAGGAGAGAGCTCCTACACTCATATTATCACACCAGATCACAGGATTATTTTTGATATTAACACTTAACTCTTGAAACAATTGCTGGATCCAAACAACTTCTGTGGCAGCTTGACTGGGTGCTCTGTACTCAGCTTCTGTGGATGAGAGGGACACTACTTTCTGCTTTTTGGAACTCCATTGTACCAGATTGTTACCAAGGAAGATGGCATAACCATTAGTAAACCTGCGATCATTAATGTCACTTGCCCAGTCAGCGTCGGCATAAGCTTCTAACTCCAGATTTGAATGTTTGTAAACTGCAGTCCATGATTCGGAGTTCCTTTAATGTACCGCAACACCCTTTTGCATGCTGAGTAAGGTTATATTTACACAACTCTTTTACACCATATTCATTACATCATGATATGGCATATGCCACAACACACAATTTTTTTAATTATTTTGAATTTTTAATATTATAATAGAATTTGTGTGGTTGTGGCATATGCCACACCATGATGTAATGAAAATGGTGTAAAAGAGTGGTGTAAATGTAGTATTACTCTTGCATGCTACCCAATGTGCTATAGTCGGATGTTGTAAGAACTGACTTAATTTATTCACCGTGAATGCTAAGTCAGGCCTTGACAATGTTAGGTATTGTAATCCTCCAATGATGCTTCGATAAAAAGTAGGTTGATCAAACAACTCTCCCTCATCTTTATTGAGTTTAGTTCCAACAGCCATGGGAGTTGAACAAGGATTACAACCAGCCATATTAGCCTTTTCCAACAGATCTTGGACATATTTGGACTGAGTGAGAGGTAATCCAGAAGCATTTCTTTTAACCTCAAATCCAAGGAAAAAGTGAACTGGACCCATCATCTTTAGTGACAACTGACTATTCAAATCTTGAATTACCTTAGTTATAAGATTAGGAGCATTTCCAGTAACTAAAATATCATCAACATACACCAACAAATAAACTACAACTGATCCAGCAATATAGAAGAACAAAAACTCACATTTGAAGTGCTATTTTTAAAACCCCAAGACAGCAAGGCTGTTTTCAGTGTATTAAACCATGCCTTAGGGGCTTGCTTCAAACCATATAAAGCCTTTCTAAGCTTGCAAACCTATGGTGGATAAGTTGGTTGAGAAAAACCTTAAGGAGGCATCATGTACACTTGTTCCGCAAGATCCCCATTCAAAAATGTCTTGTTCACATCCAACTGATGAATCTCCCAGTTGTGATGAACTGCCAAAGTGAACATTATTCGAATTGTGCGAGCCTTGACCACTGGTGAAAAGGTATCAAAGTAGTCTATGCCAGGGGTTTGTTGAAAACCTTTAGCCACAAGCCTAGCTTTATACTTCGGCAGTGTCCCATCAGAATTGAACTTAGTTTTAAATATCCATTTGCAGCCAACTATGTGCATACCTTCCTCATATGGAACTAACTCCCAGGTTTGATTGTCAAGGAGAGCTTGGTATTCCTTCTCCATAGCAGCCTTCCATTCAGGAATAGACAGTGTTTCTTTAACTTGTTAAGGTTCTCTAAGAATGGTCTGAGTAGTGAGGAAAGCTTAAGCTGATGATTGTGCATTTTTGGACTTAAGCTGTGTGACCATAAGATGTATGTTAGCATAAGAAACTCCCATGTTTGGTGCTGTTATAGGTAGTACAACTTCAAGATTAATACCATGATGAGCATTAGGAATGACATCTGAATTTGTTACGGTTGAAGAAGAATGTGTAGGTCCATTATGTGCCCATACTGGAGAGACAGTAGGTGTTACAACCTGCTCATGTACTTGAGATGCAGTGGGTGATTCTGTACTAACATTCTTCTTGGTAGTACTGTTGGAAAACACTGTGTTTCTATTAACAATCCCACTAGTACCTACTAGAGATTCAGCAGGTAAGTTTGCAGCTGCAGTTGTGTCAAAAGTCTTGCTAGAAGAAACTGTTGTACAACCAAGTATGAACCAGGCAGATGATGTTCTTAAAGAAACAAAATCAGATTGTGAGTTTGGTACATAACCAGAAGAACCAGAGTCTGTAGCACCAGAAAAACCAGACTTGAAAGGAAACTCCTCTTCATTAAACTTCACCTGTTTGACCACAAAAATTCTTCCAGATTTTGACATACAATTATAACTTTATGTGAAAGACTATAGCCTATAATATGCATTTTTCAGTATGAAATGACAGTTTATGTTTACTATAGGGTCTGAGATATGGAAAACAGCTTCACCTGAAGACTCTAAGATCATGGTAATTAGGTTCTTGCCGCATCAATGTAGTAAGAGGAGATATCAAGTTGAGAATAGTGGAAGGCAGTCTGTTAAGTAGATATACTGCTGTGGAGAAGCCCAGCCACCAAAAATTGAGTGGCATGCTAGCATGAGCTAGGAGAGATAGGCCAAATTCAGTGATAGACTTGTGCCTTCTTTCTATTCTTCCATTCTCCTGGTGTAAATAAGGACAGGGATGCCTAAACATTATACCATGGTGGCTGAGATACTTAGAGAAAGACCGAAATTCCCCACCCCAATCAGTTTGTAGACTTTTAATCTTAGCACTGAATTGTTTCTCTACAAATATGTGAAACTGAGTAAATACTTCAAATGCTTCAGACTTGACTTTAAGTGGATAAATCCATGTAAATCAGTTGAAATCATCCAAAAATATTATGTAATAGCGATACCCTTCTCTGGACAATACCAGAGCAGGCCCCCACAAATCAGAATGTATTAATTCCAATGGAGCCTTTGCTCGTGAAAAAGAAATAGGAAAACTGCATTGTTTTAACTTCCCAAACAAACATGCTTCACAAACAGAACTTGCATTTTAATCAGATGACTATTTTACATGTATTTTATTTAATACAACTTGTAAGGACTTAGCACTAGGGTGCCCAAGTCGAGCATGCCACAGTAAAGAAGAGGCAGATACGCCATCTGAACTAGTACATGTAGGAGTTTTATTTGATACAAATGATGAAATGACAGACTTATTCACTATTGGACTTAAAGCAGCTTCTAATTTATTACTGGAGAGCATTTGAGGATCAAGTAAAACACCAAAACTGGTAGTATCAGTGGTAACATCAGCAGCAACAGTAGAACATTAAGATGGAACATCCAACTGGTACAGGCCATCCTTAACTGTACCTGGAAGAAGTATCAACTTTCTGCTTCTATCTGTTATCACACAATGATCAGAATATAATTCTACTATCACATTATTGTCTCGTGTTATTTGTGATATATTCAATAAGTTCTTGGCAATTTTTGGAACACATAAAATGTTTTAAAGATGCACAAGTCTGTTTGAATTAAGTGATAGGAGTAACAATGTACCTGTATGAGTAATCTGCAGAGATTCACCATTCCCAACCTGAACCTTGGAACCACCTGAATAGTTAGTCCTGTTCCCTATTTGAGATGGATCATCAACCATGTGATTAGATGCTCCTGAGTCCATGTACCAGGACTGATCCTTCACAGTCTATGGTGTTGTCATCTGAGAACCTGAGGCTAAGTTCACATCAAGGTTTACAACAGGACTAGTATATACAGTATTAACTGGAGAGCCAGTAGAATACTGTTGATGTTGATTAAATCCTTGAGGAAGACAAGTGTTATTAACAGCTCCAAGTGTAAACTGATTCCCCAGAAGACATCCATAAGCAGTGTAATCATGATAAGCTCTAGCATTAACATGAAAATACCTATCCTGAAAATTTGTTCTAGCAAAAAGAGCTTGTGCATGTGCAGGATCATTGGATGCTGCTGTTGGAAATGAGGAATGGGTTGAACCAGGTATAGAGTATGATTGATTATGACCTGCATTAGGAAATCCAATTGTAGAAAATCCCTGATAATCATGATCAAATCTGTGGTAGCAGTGAAGAGCTGAATGGCCGGGCTTTCCACATACTTGACACATTAATCTTGGCTTACTATAGCCTCTTCCTCTCCCTCGGCCTCTAGGAAAAGGCATAAAACTTCCAGAGAAACCTTGTGGTGCATTGTTAAAAGCCATTCTATCATACTCGGGTCTGTAGTGTCCCAATTGATTCAGTCCAGGAATTCCATTGAAGTGTTGAGAGTATCCAGGTCCGAAATTAACATTCTGAGGAGGTTGTAACTGTTGAGCTGTTATTCCACCTTGAGGATAGACATTTGCTGCTGAATTTATCATACCAGGAGAGTGATTTACCATACTTCCTGAATTATTTTGAGCACTGGAGGCAGATCCTTCAACTACATTGCTTTTAAAGGCCATTAACGCTGATGACATTTGTTCATGAAAATGCAGCAATGCACTGTTCAGTTTCTCCAACCGCATTTCATGCTTATGAAGCAGAAATTGTGCTTCTTGAAAACTTGTATGACTTACATTGGATACAAGATTGGCTACTACTGCATCATACTCTGAGCCTAACCCATCCAATATGTATAACAACAGCTCTTCATCACTAATGTGTACTCCACGATCATTCAATTCATCGCCTAATTCCTTCATTGTTAAAATATAGTCATTCATGCTTTGTGACTCTTTTTTTGTAACTTGTAATAAGTTTCTAAGATGAAGTGTTCTAGCCTTCGAAACAGACTGAAAGTGTAATTCAAGTGTATGCCAAATTTCATATGCACTATTATATTTCGATACATGTCTAAACATGGACTCCGAAATTGATGAGAGCAACCAACTTACTAAGAACTGATCAATTTTCTTCCAATTGAAATACTTAGGGTTTGGTTGTTTAATAGCATGTTCAGTACCTTCTACCTTATCCATTACAAACAAAGTAGGGCAAGGATTCGTACCTAAAATGAAGCTATCTAGCTCGTGAGAAGCTAGCGCTGGTAAAATTTGAGAGCCCCAGTAGTTATAGTTCTTCTCTACCAGCTTTACGAAAAGATTTGGAAGTGAGGAATGACCTGTGAACTGCTGAGATCCGCCATTGCTGAGTTGTTCTACTTCAATCTTGGAGGAGTTAGCAAAGGATTCAGAGTTAGTGTTCGCCATCGACGTTTGTCTTAGGCTCTGATACCATGAAAGATGGTAAAGCTTAAGCTGTAACTGAACGAAGAACTAAAAAAAAATCTGTTGAAAATAAGTGTGACTGTTTCTATTATTGAAGAAGACGAAGACCAACTCTTTTATAGTTGGTGAATAACAATGAAGAAACGCAGCGTTTTGAACATACAGGATTCAACAAAACGCTGCGTTTGATTTTCTTTGGACTATTACAAAGTAAACCCCCTTTCTTTACACTATTACAAATTCACCTCATTCAAAAACATACAGGACAACTCTTCCACACTTTATCTAATATGCTTTGAATTTCGATAGGATTTAGGATACTTTTCATACAAGTTGGGCCATAATTACTACCTAATTATATTAATTTTTCTTTGCAGGCCTAAACGATGATTTTGAGCATACATGACAGTTTTGAGCAAAAATTGTGTAACTTGAGCTTGGAAACTCAGAATGACCTGAATTTAGAAGCTTCGGAAAGCTAAGAAGGAGAGCTACAACTTTTGTGTTTTGGGTTTTTCCTAATTCAGACTGGACGAGGGTGAAAACTTGGCTTGAAGTTGTGAATAGTATGTTGAGAACTGAAGAAAAACGTCTTTAGATGTGCTTTAGTAGTTTGGAAATAACTTGGGATACAGACATTGGATCTGGATTATTCTTGAACGAGTAGAAAGATAATTGAAATTGATATAATTCATATGTTTTCTATTTTTCCAAATTCAGAAGCTAGCGTGTTAAAATTTGGCCCAAAAGATCCTCGCCACGGCAAGTAAAAATATTCGTTGTGGCGAAACTGCGTTAGATGTGAAAAATAAAACGACGCGTTTTGGCTTGCTAGAGCTTGGTCCTTAAGTGAAAGAGGTATAGATTAGCACGAAAAAGAAGGAAAAAGGGTCTTGGTTCGTCATTTGGAAGGCAGCTCTTAGAAGGAAAAGATTATTGAAGATTTGAGCTTCAAATTAGAGAAGATTTCTCCATCTTTTACTTGTTTTTCAATGATGAATCTTGATTCAATTTGTTTTTGTTATTTTGTTTTGTTTTTTAGTATGAACTGAGTTGTTTAGCTAGAGTTTGATGTAACCTTGATACAATGATTCAAATTTATATGAATTAATTTGCTTTGAGTTTTAATTTCATGATTGAGTGTTATCTCTTTGCTTAATGACTTTTGGATGCTTGATCATCATTCAAATGTATATTGTTCACAATGAGACTGAGAAATGATTTGTGATTGTGTCTCTTGGGATAAATACCATAGATTAAGCGAAAGCTAGAGATAGATAAACGCGATTTATGAAATCTAGATAGAATTCCATAAAGCTTAAAAGACTTTGAACTATTAATCTTCATTTTGTTAGGTGCGGAAGATTAATAGGTATAAGTAGGAAAATATAGCCTGAGAATGTATGTTTTACAACTTAGGGAATTCGATTTTCAATCAAGGAATTAGAACTTGGGTAATAGATTCTATGATTTGGGTTAACATATCTAGGTGAAATTAATACCCTAGCATTTTTTTAGCATTGTTTAATTAGTTAAGTTGTTGGGTTTTTCTTTAATTTCATTATCATTCATTTATATTTTGTATTTAGTTTGTTAATTTTCCATCAATCCAATTTATTGTTGCTTCAATTAGGACTTAAACTAGAGAAATCGGTACTTAGTAACACTATCCTCGTAGGAACGATACTCTACTTATCACTTTATTACTTTTTGCGACTAGCATACTTGCTACACATTGCATGTTATAAAATCAATGCATCAATTTTACATGTGTCATTACCTTTTTCATGTATGATTAATGACCTCTTTAAAATCGTATGTGGTATTAGTTTATTTTTATGAATTGGGTTTCTAAGTTTCTTGCGTGCTCAAAGCCACATGTCTTTCACTACTCTCTAGCATTTTTGATTAAATCAGAGTGAATAGTCTCACTTATTTTTGCATATTTTATTAGCATTGTTTAGTGTTCTAATTTTACAGCTTCATTTTGCTTTCGAGGGAAAGCAAGAAATGATATTAGTAGGAAAACTTTGTGCTTTCTCAAGTCCTGTCATCTGCTTCTTTAACCTTTGATACTGAGAATTTATTTATTTGTTTGTTTATTTTTTGTGTGTGTGTTCTAATTTAGAGGTTTCTGGAGTAAATTTTGTGGACCTATGGAGGTGAAGGACAAGCAAGTCCTTCTAGGTCTACAATTGGAGAAGTGCGTATGTGAGCTCCTGGTTGTTCTTTACTATTTATAATATTAAAAAGGCACGTATAACTTTTACATTTTATGCATAGAAGATGGAACACGATTAGATATTGTAATTAGTCATTGCATTTACGAGGTTTAATAGCAAAAAATATGAATTTTCACATAAGACCATTTTCTAGACATTGTTACTATATTGGCCACAGAGGTATTGCTATAGCAAATAGTTTTGAGAAAGGTAGTATATATAATCATTCCTTATATTTATTTTGAGTGAATATATAGAAGTATTAACGAAAGAAAGAAAAACTCAATTCCCACCAAAATTACAATCTCCATTTTAATTCATTAAAACATTAAGCATAAAAGAAAAAGAACCCGATCAATCAAATTTAAAATTACCTAATCAGCAATCAAATTCCAAACCCTCCAAAATCTTCAGAGCCAGCAGATTCAATGAAAATCGACAACTTCTCTACTTCCCAAAATCCAAGGGCTTCCATCAAAACCAAGTTTTAATTCAACGTCACCAAACAATATCTTAAAATTACTCCGCATTGCTCCAATTCCACGTTCTTGTGTTGGCTAATTTTCTTGCCTTCGTTTTTTCAAGACACCGTGAATTGGGAAGCTTTGGCAAGGAAATTACTTAGGCTTGCAGTTGTAGCCTTGTAGGTGATGGCGAAGAGATAAAAGAAAAACTCAAATGACATCCCAAGAATTATTCCCAAATTACTGAAAAAAAAAAAAAAATTCAGTTCACTCGTCACGTCAATAATTGAAGAGAGAAGAAACTCATGGTTTCTTATATGCTTCCTGATATATTTCAATTTGACTAATGAGGAAATACTCACAAGAAGCAGTTTTCACCGTATATACAAGGGTTATTATCTGTTGAGAACCTAGATCCTCAACGCAAACAACCCACTCACTGTAACTCAGCACTCAAGCAACAATGTTCAATTCAAAGCAGAAATCGAAGAATGAAAATGACTATGAAAATGATATTGTATTGACTGGATGGTTGAAACGGAAATTACAATATAGAATGATGTGGAAACACCAGTTCAGTAAATAAAAGATATATAGCTCTTCGAGGGGCTAGTTCCTCCCAATTTCATACTCAAAAGTTTTACATGCTTTTACAATTGAAATCCCACAATTTATATTCCTCAACGTCACACCCAAAGCATGATTCCTACCACGTGGATAACTAACTCCTGTTTGCGCGCACCCGCTAATTTGCCTTCGTGTCCCTTTTGTAAACGTGAGTAATGGGTGGGGTCGTATCAATACCCCTCCCTAAAAGACTCACCTTGTCCTCAAGGTGAAATTGTGGAAACTGCCGATCAATAATGTCAAAGGATTCCCAGGTGGCCTCATGAGAAGGTAAATCCTTCCAGTGGATCAAGACCTCTCTAGAGCCATCTAACAAGGTACGAACGGAGTGTACTAACGCAGGTTGGACCATCAGTTCTAAGTCATCAGTAAGGCATTCAGGCAAGGGCTAAACCGGGACAGAAGTATGGAGGCTCTGCTTCAGTTGAGAAACGTGGAGACTGGGTGAATCTGGGAAGTATCCCGAGTAAGGCTAGGCGATGGCGCAGGCACCAATTTTTTCAGGATTCGGAAGGGACTGTAAAAGCGAGGACTGAGTTTTTCATTGAGTTTGAGGGCCAAGGATCGGAATTTATAAGGTTGGAGTTTCAAGTAAACAAAATCACCTGGTTTAAAGGACACATCCCGGCGGTGAGAATTGGCTTGTATGCGCATGCGATCTTGAGCTGCAGTGAGATTGGCTTTCAATTCATCCAACAATGCATTTTGGTCGATCATTTGTTGATTAACTGCATCCACCGAAGAATGGACCTCTATAAATTTCAGGAGTGTGGGAGGGGGGCGACCATAAAGAGCTTGAAAAGGGGACATTTTGGTAGAGCTGTGATAGGACGTGTTAAACCAAAATTCAGCCCAATGAATCCATTTTGGCCACTGCTTGGGTTTGTGACTTGTAAAACAGCGGAGATATGTCTCAATACAGAGATTAACCACTTTCGTTTGACCATCCGTTTAGGGGTGGTATGCTGAGCTGAATTTGAGAGTAGTACCGGCCAATCGAAACAATTCTGTCCAAAATTTACTTAGGAATAGACGGTCCCGGTCAGATACAATAGACTTAGGAAACCCATGCAAGCGTACCACTTCCTGCGCAAACAGAGTAGCTACTTCGGTTGCCGTATATGGATGACACAAGAGCATAAAGTGATTGTATTTTGTCAACCTGTCCACTACTACCTGTGGATGGTGTCGGGAACCCCGAAGCTCTTAGGGAGGCCGCCAATGAAGTCCATGGAAAGGTCGTCGAAGGCCAAATCTGGAATTGGTAAGGGCTGTAACAGCCCGGCAGGTTTTAAGGAAAGATGTTTGTTCTGCTGACACACCCCACATGCATTGACAAACTCTTTGACATCTTGTTTGAGTCCCTCCCAAAAAATAACCCCAGCCAACCTTTTATATGTGCGAAAAAACCCGGAATGGCCGCCACTAGGTGTGCTGTGGAATTCCTCCAGTATTTGAGGAATGAATTTAGATGTTTTGGGTAGGACCAATCGGCCTTTGTACAAGAGGCAGCCACGGTGTAAGATATAATGAGCACGAGAAGTCGGCTGGGCCATGAGGTCTTGTATAATCTGCTTGAGTTTATCATCTTGAAAAGCTTCGGTAGCCAAGTCTTCATACCCAGGAAATATAACTGTGGATAAAAGCAACAAGATTGTGGGGACCGGAGGTTCCACGTCGGGGAGAGAAGCATCACTACTTTGTTAGAACGCTTTGGATTGTACTGAATCTCAAACTTGTACCCCAATAGCTTAGAAATCCATTTATGTTGTTCCGGAGTGATTGGCCTTTGTCCTGTCAAAAGCGCAAACTTGTGTCCGTCTTAACGATGAATTTGTTGTCGATCGAATCTGGCTCCATTTATGCCACCGCGAACACAATTGCCATGAGCTCCCGCTCATAAACGATTCTCACCTGAGGAGAAAAGGCTTTACTTAGAAAGGCAATAGGGTGGCCATGTTGCACCAAGACAACTCCCATACCTAGGCCTGAAGTGTCCGTCTGTATTTCAAAAGGCTCAGTAAAATTTGGAGTAGCCTTGCTCTTGGGATTGGGGCCCGACACCATTGCTTACGTAAACACTCGAAAGCCCACCCCGTGGCTCGGTGTTCCACTTGAAAGAGTCCTTCTTCAGCAATTGTGTTATTGGTTGTGCAATCTGACCATAATTCTTAACAAATTTTCTGTAGTACCTGGTAAGCCCTAGGAAGCCATGTAAACTCCTTCATTTGTCTTTGGGGTGAGGCCAAGACAACATGCGATCAACTTTTGCGGGTCGGCTTCCCCGACTCCGTTGCAGGATATGATGTGCCCCAAATATTCCAATTTAGTTTGACAATGCATTTCTTTTTGTTGACTACTAGCTAGTGTCAAGTTGTATTGTTCAAGAGACACAGGCACAAATGCAATAGATGAGCGAGAGAGATTAGAGTTCTTTTGTAAATTAAGATATCATCAAAAAATACCAGGACAAATTTGCGGAGAAATGGCTTGAAAATGTCGTTCATCGGGGGTGGGGGCTTGGAAGGTTGATGGCATCGTTAGTCAACCCGAAAGGCATCACTAAGAATTCAGAATGCCCTTCGTGTGTTCGGAAGGCCGTTTTCGGGACATCTTCCTCACGAACCCGAATCTGATGATACCCGGATTTGAGGTCCAATTTAGAGAATATGACGACATTTCCTAACTCATCAAGGAGCTCATCAATGGCGGGGAATTGGAATTGGAAACTTATCTTTGGGTATGGTGGTGATGTCATTCACTACCCGATAATCCACATGAAATGCCCACCACGCCCTCTTCTTCGGACTAACAACACCGGACCCTTTGGAGAATGGCCCTAATACTTGGTCAATAATGCGGCGCCAACATTTCCCCAACCAACCTCTCAATCTCATTTTTCTCGTTGTATATGAATAACGATGGGCCCTCGATATTTGGTATGGATGCTCCCTCCTTCCCAAGGTGATTGCATAGTCATGTTTCCCCGGCAAGCGGGCCTGAGCACTCGTAGGCCCCCGGGCTTTCAAGATGGGCGCAAATTCAGCTTAAGGAAAGGAGTGTCTACTCGGGGGTTCACGACCTTGACCTCCTCGGCTTCTTGCCGCACAATGGAGCAAAATTCCACCATAAACCCATGGTCCTCGTGTTGTAAGGACTACAGCATAGCTTTCAATGACACAACCTTTGCTTTTCACATGACTGGGTCACCCCTGAGTACCACTTGTTTCCCATCCACTTCAAATTTCATGGTAAGCACTTCCAATTTGCGCAAACATTGCCCAAAGTACTTAACCAGGTAATCCCGAGTACAATGTCAGCCCCTCCCAAATCAAACGGAAAAAAATCCTGCACAACCATGAGTCTTGGCATGGCTAACTCCAACCCCTTACAAACCCCCTGTACCTCCCGCCACGGTATACCCATTTCCAACCATAACACCAAACGCCTTTGTTCCCCTACACCTTTAAACCCACTGCGCGACTTCAGATCTTGGGAGATGAAGTTGTGTGAAGCTCCACTGTCTACCATCGCAATAGCTTCTGATCCCTGCAGTTCACCCCGAAGCTTCAGAGTGGTGGTTGATGTCAAGCCGACAATGGAGTGCATGGATAGAGCTACCAGATCTGTCGCTGAGGTCTTCTTTCCTCGCTCCATTTTTTCAGATTCACTTAGCTCCTCCGACATCCCGCGACCAACAAAATCTGAAGAGTGCGATTTTTGCACACCCCGTGAGTGGCCCCAAACTTCTCATCACACTTGTAACAAAGTCCTCTCTCCCTCTTGTCTGTAAGTTCGGGCGGGTCGGTGAGTCATCAGCGGAGGTATCGCAAGTGATGGGTGGCGTTGCTGAGGCTTTTCTTCCTTACAACTCGCGTTTGAAAAGAAGAAGAAGAAGTCATAGGGGGTTTAGTCGTATTGGGAAATATCCACCCAATTTTTTCCCCCAATTGGCAAGGGTCGGGTGTAACCCGGAATTGTATTGTATCTCCACCCTGTTGGTCCAATGGGTGGCGGTTTATTTGTCTTCCTCTATTCTTTTTCCCTAAAAACCCGGAGTTTCTCTCCTCAATTCCCTATGGGCTTGGTCCATGAGCTCAAACAGATTATTGGGCCTAACCAATCTCAACTCAGCCTTTATCTCCTCTTTCAGCCCACTGGTGAATGTACCCATGGCGCATTCTTGAACCTCTTTGCATGGGGTGTAACTAGCAGTTCAAACTGCTCACGGTAATCCGTAAATGGCACTCGTGAATCTACCCATTGAAACCAGTTCAATGCCCGTCCCTCCATGCACACTGTCGTGGCTTCCAACTTCTCCTCATCCTCCGTAAACTTATTCACCTGGAAGTACCTGTCGGCTCAGAACAGCCAGCCATGGGGATCCTCACCGCAAACTTTTTCACCTTGATGTTGCCGACATCCTCCTTAACGATGTTGATATCCTTCTTAACGCTACCCACCACCTCTCTCTCTCAATTCCCTCCATTCTTCCTTCCATTCTCTTATTCACCATTACCCACAACCTGGCTCTATTACCAATTTGTTGAGAACCTAGATCCTCAACACAAATAACCCACTCACTGTAACTCAGCACTCAAGCAACAATGTTCAATTCAAAGCAGAAAACAAAGAATGAAAATGACTATGAAAATGATATTGTATTGACTGGATGGTTGAAACGGAAATTACAATATAGAATGATGTAGAAACACCAGTTCAGTAAATAAAAGATATATAGCTCTTCGAGGGGCTAGTTCCTCCCAATTTCATACTCAAAAGTTTTACATGCTTTTACAATTGAAATCCCACAATTTATATTCCTCAACTTCAAACCCAAAGCATGATTCCTGCCACGTGGATAACTAACTCCTTTTTGCGCACACCCGCTGATTTGCCTTTGTGTCCCTTTTGTAAACGTGAGTAATGGGTGGGGTCGTATCATTGTCATAAATCTCCCCTGAGGTTTAAGTTTATACCAAGTCCCCAAAGGTATTGGAAATACTAACTCACTTCCCTTGAGGTTTTACGAAATATGCACCAACCCCCCTAAACCTTCCCAGCTAACAAACAGAATTGGTTGAAATATAAAGTGTACATGAGTAATTTTGTCTGCTGATAATTTAGAGAATTATTTTAGCAGCAATTAAGAGGGCCAAATTTCCATTTGGTATCTTCTTTTTTCATCATGCACAACTAATAAAGCTCCTCTTCTCAGAAGCTGTACAAGTAGAAAAAAGACACTCAATATCAAAAGTCAAAACCATGAATAAAGTTTTTCTCGTTTTTGATAAACCCACCAATAAACAAATTTGCTAGAAGCTAAAGAGTCGAGTCTAGCAATGACACTCCGATGAAGACTTGTCAAAACTCACCATAAAGAAGCTAGAAGAAGTTACTCATATGCAAATCACTTGAGTGTTACTTGTTTCTTTAAAAAACTCCTCCTGAAAGTGATTAAACAAGAAGGCAGGTAGTTCTGTTCAGGCTTTCTTCTTGGTTGTTGATGTTGGATTGAAGGTCTAGTGTTTATTTGATATAAATAAATTATGGGATTTTGACTTCCGAGGTTGATGTTTGTTCCATAATACGAAGATATGAAATCAGCATATAAAATGGTTGATAAAATGACTAAGAGAGTAAATGCATTATTGTTTAAATATAAAGTTTACATTAAATGGGGTTGTTTTGACTTGTAGATGCTAAAATAGAATTCTTTAGTTTGGGGCAGCAAATCCATTATGGGGTTATACAAAAGAACTTATTTTTCGCAATTGTATAGTGGATAGGTCAATAACGTTGACATTTCATCCTTTCAATAATTCTTTTACCGTTTGTTAACCAGCCGTAGGGGTGAATAGTGCATATTTCACAAAACCTTAGCCTTTGAAAAGATGCGAAATCTTAAATTTCTTAAATTCTGCACATCGAATCAGCATTGTTGATGCTTGAATTTGATATCAACGACTCGCACGTGCAAAGTGTTAAGTTGTCCTTAGAAATTACATGTGAATGATTGTAATGATCTAGTGCAAAGATTGAATAATAAATGGGAGATGGTTTTTAAAGTGATTTGATGCTTAAAGCGAATCCTGCGTCCACTGTTTCTTTTATATATGAAGGATTACAAGATGTTGCGTATAGCGAACGGCGAGCAGAGGTACAATAACTAAGTATTCAAAGAAAATATCAAGTCAGTCTCTTTCTTGTATGTTATCTTTGCTTTGAAAATAAAGATTACAATTAGAATGTGGGCTCAGTATCAGAATCCTGAAAATGAGGGGGGGACTCCTCTATTTGTAGGAAAGGAATTATAAGTAATGATTACAAATCTGCAAGTGGGAAGGTGTCGTGCAAGTCCTTCTTTCCCTCCCATTGGCTGATAACTTAGGAAATATCCTAAAATAAATTATCTGGGGCTTGGACAGGTGTGTGGCTCTCCATCACTCATAGAAAAGCTCTGAATTTGCCAAGTTGATGACAACCATAATTTTTCTGTTTTGGGGCGATGTGGCAGCTTGTAGATGGTGCAAAGCCTTTCTAAACTTTGATTGGAGCTGCCTGATGTAAAGCTTCACACAGTCGCCCTTATTTTTAGGCATACTTGAGGCTTCCCTGACTCTTAAGGTTCGAAGTCGAATCTTGAGAACTTCATGATTTGATTGATCCCGAGGAATGTCTTTTCAAACCAATAGGTTCCGAGAACAGCACATCGCTACGACACATGGAAGGCCTGATGGGCTTGAACGGCGACTCGTGAATTG
>CM047745.1:8312155-8370965 GCA_026225825.1 Pistacia integerrima | reverse complement strand
GCAATTGAGTCCAATTTGGGTTATTAAAAGATCTGATATGATTTAATGAAAAATCCAATTCGGATGGAATGGAGATGAAGATTATAATTATATTAAAATTTTGATAGTTCTTTATAAACTTAGAAAACTACCAGATTATTTTTATGATAATTAATAAAATGGGTGAATTTACTATTTTAGAGGTAAAAATGGTCAACTTTTAAGTCAAATTGACCGAGACTTGCAGTGGGCGGCGGTGAGTGTTTGTTTGTTTCCAACTATAAGGGTAAGATGGTCTTAAGAAATAAAAACAGCTCAACGGTGACGTTTTAATGGCATGGGTGGTTTGTTATTGTGATTAGAAATGGAAATTTTTATATGCTTGAAACTAATGCAAACCTCATATATTTACAAAATTCTCCCAAAAATATAATATTACCAATATCACATTTTATAATTGAAATATTAATTTTAATAATATATAATGCTTGAGATTTTGAAAATCATCTTCTTATAACATAAAATGAGGACATCATATGGTATAATGTCAATAAATTGTTACATTTAACCAAATTTTAGTAACCTTATAATATAAAATAATTATATATTAGTAATTAATTGAAAAATGGTACACTTGGTGTCATAAAACAAAAATACTGTTATTTATAACTAAAATATTGGTTGAACAACACTATTACACCTATATTGTGATATGATCATATAAAACATTGATATTACTCATAAAATTTTTCAATCC
This sequence comes from Pistacia integerrima, assembly GCA_026225825.1. NCBI lineage: Eukaryota > Viridiplantae > Streptophyta > Magnoliopsida > Sapindales > Anacardiaceae > Pistacia > Pistacia integerrima. The sequence continues at coordinate 8,370,229 of CM047745.1, read as the reverse complement.
ATAAAAAATAATTATACGGTTAGGATTTAAATAAAAAGTTCATATGATATAATCAATTTTAATATATTATAACATAATTAAGATAGATGAAATGGTTATTTAATTTATGTGATTATTGAAATAGTAAGGGTCATTTGGTATGGTTTACTTATTTTTGGAATGGTAAAAATTCTTTAAACCTATTTTAAGGCTTTCGTTACAATAAAAAAAAAAAAAAAAAAGATTTGTAATAATTATCTGAGCATAGTAAAACAAAATTGGTGGGTTCAATGGCCTCTATAAGTTTTAATTAATATAATTTTTACCCTTTGAGTAGGGAAAATTGAGCTTCGCCAACCTAAGCATTTTTTTTAATCATTAAATTATTGTTGGTCTAATGGGTTTTTATATTTTTTTTTTTCATTGAAGAATTTTAATGTTTTTAATTTATTTATTTTTTTGTAATATTGTTTCGTAGAAAAGGAGTGCCGAAAATTAATATTATTTTGGGTTCTCTTCCACCCCCCTTTTTTTTATAATCCTAATTATGTGAATAAGTTGAGAATCACTGCAATTCTAATAATCAAGTGAAAAAAATAAAATAAAAAAATAAATTCATGAATTTGGCTGGTTCTTACAACATTATTATTAAGAACATGCAAGAAAGAAAATTAAATAAAAATAATGAAATTAACATTTATTGATTGGTAGTCTTAACATTATTTTTAACTACTTTGACTTATTAAAAATAAAATAATTTAGAAGAAATAATCATGAATTTTGAGGGACAAAAACTATAAATGCTATTTTGCTAATGGAATTTCAAAATTTATTTAACTAGTGGAAGAAAGTAAGGGATGTAAGTGTAAATTTTAAAACTACAAGGGAGGTCATTGAGATATATCTTATGAAAATCTACAGAAAGAGTAAGGATGTCCCCTACAAAGCAATAACGTCAAATGACATCAGCGATTTGGGGAAGAAGGGAGGGGGAGGGATAGAAATGGAAGGAGCGTGAAGGGCACGCACCAATATAAAAGAAAAAGGGAGATATGATATAGGTGCTTTATAAGGCAAAATTAAGGAGGAAAAAGAAGCTATCCAAAAATGTAAACATTAATTAAGAAAAGTAAAGGGACGGATTAGACTTTTACTTTACTTTTTATATAATGGTGGACACCACCTGCACTTCTTGTTTGAATTAGATCACGAGTGTGTAGGAATTGGATTCTCCTTCACATCTTCTTACTCAATTTTACCTTATTATAACCCTTTTCTTTTTGTTTTTTATGACTTAGGGTGTTTAGGTCAGTTTACATTTATCTCAACTAATCTCCTGAAACTTGAAACTATCAGTCGGGTGAAAATTCTACTAATCACCCCTATTTGGGACCGCGATTAGTCATCTCTTCTTAATAACTCATTCCATCTCACTTTTACTTCAATGTACCTTGACACCCTAATTACAACACACATTGTTAAGCTAAAAAATTGATACACAAAGAATAATATTTCATCAAGTATAGAAGTAATTTTTCAAGATTTTGTTCTCGTTAAATATGTTGTTTCTTTCCTATTTGTATATGTGAATATATATTATTTTCATATGGGTTGAATGTATGTAATTGTATAAGTGTTTGGAAATAAAAACTCGTGTACTTGAAATGCAAATCAGTTTTTGAGTTGTTATCCAGAACTTATGAATAAACTTGAGTGGCTTGAGACCAATCGCTTGAGTTGCTTAAGTCCAGTGACTCCAGTGGCTCGAGCCTAGTCAATTGAATGGCTTGAGTTTGGTCGATCGAGTCAAGCGCTCAAGTGGCTTGAGTCTTGCAATATTAAACATTGTAATGATTTTAATTTAATTGTTCAATATGTTAGCTTATGGAAATTCATGAGAATTTAATCTAACAATATAAAGAAAAATTGTGTATTTAGTAGTATTCATTATTTCTTATTTGTCTATGCAAAGTAAGTACAATGATTTCCACCATTCATGTCTTGATAGTGAGTGGAAAATAATGGAGGACATATGTGGGTGGAATTGGTATTCCATTAATGATTTGAAAGACATGGACTTTCAGTTAATTTCTTAAAGTTGTTTATGAGGCTTTTAGATATAAATCCCCTAAGAATTAAAATAACGTAACTAAATCCTAAATATCAAGCTTCAAATTGGAAAAAAATAGTTACCTTTGACTCCATCTCTTGGAACAAGGTCAAATCCAAGCTTCCTCTATCCAAAATTCTCAACTTTGGATTTCAATCTATTTTCCTCCTTATGAGATTCACGAATTCTCCCTAATCAAGCCTAAAATATGCACACAACTTGATATTTTCAAAATGATGATGAACCAACGTTTAGCTTTGATTCCGATTGTGTTATCTCAGTTGCTTGAATCCATGCAATCCGTGGCTTTGGAGTTGATTGGTTGCGAGGATGAAGACAAATAAGTTACAAAAATCATGTGAAGGTTATTGATTACAATTCAATTTAGGATTGGGTTATTTGTTCATTTTAATTTTTAATCAGTGTTACTATATAAGTAAATTTCTCTAATCTCAATTACCTTCTTCATAGTTTCAAAATTATATCATTCACCTGCATTTTTTTTAAGTATAGAGGGTGATGAGAACATCCAAATCTTGAACCAAAACCTATGAAAAAGTTGTTGGCGTCACTGACTAACATCCACCGCCCACCGGAGTTATCTTTGACACGTGTTTGGTGACGTCATTGATATTGTTGGGTAAATTTTCAAATAATTACTTAACAATTACAAATGAAAGACATTGATATGGTGTTTTTCCCCAAAAAAACTAAAAAGAATCAACCAATTTTTTTCCATTAAATTACCTCATAGGTTGAAATTGATGAGTTTTTCTATTTATTTAAAATAAGAAAACATATTATTTTTACAAGTTTGAGTAATTTGGGGAAATTAGACAATTTGGAATAGGTCCAAGTACCACATCCGAACCCATAAAAAGAGTAAGAATGAGACCATTATTATAGTCTCTTTTTTTTTTTTTTAAATCTTATACTGAGCCCATCAGGTTATATTAGTTAGTTCATGGGTTAAAATTAATTTATTGTATTCATTTAAGTAAGAAGTAATTTTTTTTTTTTTTTACAGCTTGGGTCTGGCTCCATGTTGTTTGGGATAGGTTGGCCTAAACCTAGATTTAGACTCAACTCAAACTTAGACTTGCCCAAAATAAAAAGACCTAGGCTCGTCCTAGCCTTTGATGGACCTACTTCTTTGTCCTGGAGTTGTCCCATTTGGGTTTGCGACTGTGTGTTGTGCTACTGGTCCATAGATCTACAAACCTAATTGTCATCCCAAGATAAAATAATAATCTTTTAGCAAAGGTAAAATACTCTAATTAGCCCTGTGGTTTCCCATAATATTAAATGGACTTGAGGTTTAATCTGTTAAAATTAATGGCTTTATGGTAAACTTGGGATTTAAAAGCAAGTGGCTTTTCCTTTTTAATCAAATAAATAGAAAATACAATGAAATATAGGATAAGTGTGGATGGCCGAGTGGTTAACTATTACTCTTGGGTGTATTACTCAAGAAATCTTGAGTTGATTAACCTCGACCCTTAATAGAAAAGTCATTGGAGTTCTTATTCGACCAATAGTTTTAAAGTCTCGACGAATTAGTTAAAGTACGCGTAAACTGACATGAACATCCCTAATTATATATACAAAAGCAAAAAATTATTATTATCCGGCAAGCTTTTAAGCATCTCTCCTATCCTAAAAGTTAGTACTTAAAAGGATCTCAACAACCAATACTAAGTTCAAACTTCAAAGACATGATGAAGTTTGTTCTTCATTTCTTATTGCTGCAGCTGCTAACCAAGGATTACAATCCAGTGAGTATCAGAAAAGGCGCTCATAAGCTCCCAACACCAAAAAATACTGAGATATAGAGTCTTAACACTCCTTAATACTGTTGGAATTTGATCATAGAAAAATTCTTGAAGGCTAACCGTTGTGAAAGCTGCAGCAGTTTTAAGCCGCTTCATCTCAACTAAAGCTGCAATCACCATGGATAAAAACATCCCACCTTCCAATTCTCTGAAGCATTGTAATGCCAAGCAGGTTTCCCATTAAAAGCCCTTGCTATAGGAACAAAAAACAGAGTCATAAACTGGCATGGTAAGAAGAATGGAAAGGTTGAAGTGAAGCGGCTGTTATTTCTTAAATGGATGCAACCCATTAGTCCATTGTAGGTCCTTGCTTTGTAAAGTTGAAGATTGTGCAAACACGATGGCATAAACCAAGTTTGTAATTGTTGTAACTACTCGTAACAGATCAACCAGAAAGCAAACACAAAAACACAAAAGGATTCACACACACACACAACAACAACAAGATTTACAGTGGTTCACTTGCTCGGATATGAGCAAGCTACGTCCACGTTGAGCTCGGGAAACCAGCGAGCTCGCTGCACTATATTGATCAAGATTACAGAACACAACTCGACTAAGAATCAAAACCCTTACACAGATCTTTCCAGAACCCGTAACACCCTAGAGAAACAGATCTAACACCCAAGATACACTGCAAACTCTAGTACCTTCAAATGGCCTGCAAACCAGCCACTCAAACACCCTGTTACAAGATTCAAGATCAAGACTATACCCAAACCCTAATGGAGGCTATTCGAGAGAAAAAGAGAAAAACACGAAAAGAGTTTTAACTATTGAAAAGAGACTGTTGCTATGCTTTTATACTGTTGACTATCAGACTGATTTGCCACCGTTGGATGCTCAGCCAGCCAACGGACAGGATTAATCTTTGCTTGGCTCAAAACGAAGTCGTCTCACTTAATGATAAAACGTCACCGTATGAAGCCAACACTCTAACAGTAATCTATATTGGAACAAGCCTGAGAATTGCCTTCGCTTCTTCAACTTCTTTAAAGCTACACACCTTTCCATATTGCTTTGATTCCTTCTGTTGCAAGTAAGGCTTTACTGAGAAACCTGCCGGAGTTTTAGTACATAAAAATTATAGTAGCAATAAGCAAACATCCCATTAATGCTCACAAGTATATCGCTTACTTCAATTGCTCAGAATTTTTCATGAGGCAACTTTCCATAATATTTTTTATTCCAACCAACAAAACACATACGGAAAAAAACTCAAACAGAAAATAAAACCTAAAAACTTACTTTTGCATAATTATTTTCTTCCCATTGATTGAATCTACGATTCAAAATATTTTTAATCTTAAAAATAGAATTTGAAAATTATTCTAAGCATAGTTTGAAAGAAAATAAAGGAAGTGGAGTTTTAAGAAATAAACCGTCTTTTAATATTTGAGATATAATACAAGATTAAAGACCATTTTGGCAATTAAAAGTTTTAATATATATATATTCTTAGAAAATATTGTTGGGAGCTAGAAAGAGATTTAGTACACATTGCAAAAAAATTACTCTGTAACCCAGCCCATCCATAGCCCATTATTGTCATGTTCAGTAAGCCCGACCCCATCAATAGCCCATTATTCTAATGTTCATGTTATAGTGTTTGGGCAAAAGTGCAGCAACTTCAGCCCAAAGGCAGACTCTCACCTTGAAAACCGGCTTTTTAGAGTGATGCTCAAGCATTAATAAATCACCAACTAAACTCATACTTCATTGATTTTGTCAAATTTGAAATTCTAATATGGAACCATCCAAACACTTATATAGATGCTCAATTACTGATTTTTCCTAATATTTTCGACCTTGGTTCTGTAGGAGTGAGTCAGAAAGATTGAGAAACAATTTAGTCGTGCACCCTAATGATCAAATCTGTTTTACGGGGTAAAATACAATTTTACGTATTAGGTTTGGGGGTAATAAAATTAGGATTCATAAAATTTCCAAAAGTGACAAATATACCCGATTTTTCGACTTATGTTATTTATACCAATTACCATTTTACCTTTAGTTTTCATTTAATTGACAATTTTGATCAATAAAATAATGATAAACATGTGGACTGAAGCCATGCCTATAGGCTCAAAATACCCCACCGTGAAGCAAAGCTTCTGTCAATTCAAGCTACCAAATTGGGTGTTTTGAGCCGTAATTATATACAATAAAACACATTGGGAAATATGTTTATGTATGAGAGAAGAAAGTAGGGTAAATGGAATATTATGAAACTTAAAAAAAAACCTCATGAGTGTTTATTGACTCAAAAGATAAATGAATTGAAGGAATCTTTTGATGATGCGTTTGAAAGTTTCTTTATTGCTTTGTATGCAATTAATTTCACTATTTTAATCAACTATAAAATTCTATATTATATTTGCTATAATAATTACCCCTTAAATTAACCCCTCAAAGTTGCATTAAACTCAAAATTAAGTGGTCCATGAAATTATTCATTTTTGGGTTGGGGTTGGGGTTTAGCAAGCTATTGGGTTATTATTATTATTATTTTTTAAAAGTAATAATTAATCATTCACATAAAGTCACTCAAAAGTTGAATAGGGTTTTAGTTTAATATAAGATTAAATTGATAGAAAACTATATAAAACTAATAAATATTAAGTTAAATTAAACAATATTTGATGAAATTGAATATACAGAATAAAGAGAAAGATGAATAAAAAGTAGAAGATCCATAATATTCAAGTATCTAATACTTAAAACTTTTCAAGAAGTGATAAAGTTACAAGAAAAAAAAAAAAAAAAGGATGGGATATTTAAGAAAGGCAAAAGGATGCATGTGCTTTTGCATGTGGCTAATATTCTAAATTCTATTACTACAAAACAAAACCAATTGCTACCCAACACATGCACCCTACTACTCTACAACCCTTTTTGGATTCCAATTCCATTTTTATCCATTCTTTTTCATTCAATGCTTTCATTTTGTTGCCTTGTGTTGGCCTTACTCTCACCCTACCTCAATCATACATTAACACAAAATATCACATATTCTTCTTTTAGTAGTTAGGTTTAAACATAATATATATTACTCTCAATTATTAATTCAACTAATTATTTTGAGTTTATTTTAGTTTTAAACTAGTGGGATATCTCTCCAACCATTACTATATGGAGATAATAGTGTCCTATTGCATGATGTAGGACACAAAAGTTGTTTAATAAAAAACCCTTTTGAAAAATGATATGAATAGTGGCATTTATAGTTGTTTTCCAGGAGAAACTTGATATTAAGATTAAGGGTTTAGGTGAAGACATTAACCAATTCAGATAAGTAAATTTGGATTATGATGTTTGGATTAGGTTTGATTAAGAAGGTCAAAATAAGTTCGAGTACTGGGGATGTTCAGGAATATTGGATTTAGCCATTTAGGTTGAGAATAGAGCCTTTTGAATCCTGGTTCAAATGTAGGTCAAATGCTTTAGGTAAATGTAGATTAAGGACTTTGTTTATTTTCAAAATACAAACACTAAGTGGTGAGCAAAACGTAAGATGCTTCCCAATTATTGTTACTTAGTATAGTATTGATGAGGCTAAACGAATAATCCTCTTATTTTTCTGAGTTGTTTGGTGTTGGTGTCAAAATCCTACATCAATTTGGAGACGAAAACCTTGGTCACTTGTATAACACAAAAACACCCTCACCATCTAGAAATACATTTTCAAGGATAAAATTGTGCAAGTCTCAATCCCAAAACAAATAATAACTCTGAGAACTCACAAGTCCCTCGTCTTTTGAGGGGCTATGAGCTACATCGATTAAGAGACGAGCATTTTAGTCGCTTAAATAGCATAAAAACATTTTCATCACTTAGAAGCGTATTTTTAAGATAAAACCGCACAAACCTCTAAAAACCCAACTATCATTTGGAGTAAATAAAAAAAAAAAAAAGATATTAGATTGACTTAATTAGTCGTAAAAGAAGAATAGAAAAAGTAATAATGCTACGCTACAGTCCAACTGACAGTAAGTACCCTCTTACATGTGATAATGCAAACTTATTTAATATTTATATAAATGTAAATAGTTTCAAGATGAATCATGCATTTATTATTAGGTTAAAGAGACGGAGTTGGGTTATGAGTTAAAAGAAAGGGAAGAAAACAACACACCCACCAGAAAGTTTGTTGTTTAATGAATAGTTTATAGGTTCACAAATAAAAAAATGTGGTTGTTAGTTTTGGATTGCGAATTCTTGAAGACAAAATGACAAAAGATTTGGGTCCTACTTACAGGTGGCTTTGTTTTCATTAGACTCTAATTTTAGATTCTCTTCTCTTTGGAACCGACACACCCACCCACCTGTTTTTACTTCAACTATTTCATATCACAACACTCATCACTATTCACCATGAATATTTCTTCTTCATTTATTTATTTTTTTTTTTTTTTTTGGGTTTAACGATTTTTATGTTATATACATATATACAAAAGTTAAAATTTGGGTGTAAAATTTGTTGGCTAGATGGATCAGCATCCTGTGTTAAGTCACCTCAAATTGTGGACACATAGGCTTATGGTTTAAGGAAATAAGGTTGTGTCTTTGCTAACAACTATAACTTTTGGTATGATAGTAAAAGTAGGCGACTTTTTCCCATTCAAATAATGACTTAATGACATTTTTTCACTTATAGACTTTTAAAGTATCACTTTACTTATTACTTAAATTTATATTCCGATGACAAACAAAAAGTAAACTCGATCTAAGTTATTGAAACTTTTTAATAGGAAAAACCAATAAGTCTTTTAGTGGTTGGGATCCACTGAAATTTGACTTGAGAAGGGACGAATGTATAAACCCTAATCGTTTGATTGTCGATAATTTGTGGGGTCAACGAAAATAGAGTTTGGGGGATTTTGGTTAGTGATGATTGGAAAAGAGAACATGTGGGTCATGACGGTGTTGGAATTGGGAAGAATAAAATATATATTTAAAATTAAATTAAATTACTAGGATAAAATTAAGGTTTTACTCGGCCGACAGTTATATGATCATACGATTGACAATGAAGCAATGAAGTGAAAAGGTTGCTTTAATTAACAATTATGAAGCAATAAATAAAATCCACACTCTTCCAAAAATGTCAAAATCTCGTCACTTCAAATATTGAAAGCAACTCTCTACTCACTACTATCACCATGATTTTCAATTCATTTACCAAAGTGCTTGTTCTTAGAATCTTATTTTTGGTTTTTGAAAGGAAAACATTTTCTTAAGAATTAATGATGATAAGAAATTAAGAAATTAACTTAAAACGATAATTTATTTTTTTATTATATTCTTTTCCAATATGCTTTTATTGTTCTTTAAAAAATAAAATGAATTTTTAAATGGTCTATTACATTTATCCCTATGAGACCATTGTTGCAAAATATTATATTTCTCATTGAGAATTATTGAAATCTCTCTTAAGAATATCAATATACTATAAGTTTATATTCTTTATTAGTAGGATGATCAATATTTGAATTTAATATAGTGTCGCAATAATATTACAATTATAAATTTGAAATCTCAATATATATACTTTGTAACATAATATTATTGATAATTTATATTATAGCATGATATAAGTATATTATAAATAAATGTGGGGTTTGTATAATAAGTCAAATATTTTATACTATATCTTACTACTAATTGAATGCTTAAATTATCAATTTATTATCCAATAATATTAGATGTACAAACAAACTCATCATGTTCACTATTTCATTCATCATTTGTCAGATCAGTTTGTATACAAATCTTTGTAAGATTTGTGTCTACATCTAGCAATACTCATTTATTACCTCTCCCCTTGTGGTTGGATCACAAACCTTTTAGCTATCGGGGTTAATTATATTCAAATAGTCTTGTGTTGGAGTCGTAGGAGAGATACCTACCTCATTTATATAATTACCTTGGTCCATTAGACTTGTCGGGTGTTCTGTTATCCTGAGGATTAGACAGGCTCCAATTTGGGTCTGGATACCTCAATTACCTAAAAAAAAATTATCAACTTATTAATTTAGGTTGCTTCTAATATCATAGGAAGAGTTGGGTAGAAAAACCTAGAATAATTTTGGATTTGAATTATGATTGCAACTTGCAAATAACTCAAAGGCTCTATTTTTAGATGCATCATAAAGTGTAGTAGTAGCTCAATAACATGTTTATTTCTATCTAACTTTATATTGATAGTGAAGGCAACTATATATGAAAAAGTTGGGTGACCTTTAATTTGGTCATTTCTTTTTCTAAAAGAATAAATAAAATAATTGCAATCAAACCAACAAAAAGCCAAATGGGAAAATAAAAAAGAAGATAGAGAAAGAGTTTTTATTTTGTGGTGGACATGCGCGCACACACACACTACTTAGTAGCTAAGGTACCTCATTTTTTAACCATTGGCTACTAGGAAATCTATACTTATCTCCTATTTTTCTTTCATCATCCCATGTCATCTCATACATCATACACAAATTCTTATTAATGATAATTATAATAACGATAATAAAGTTCTTCAGTCTAGAACCTCTTACATTAATTTAGTCAGGACCATACTATTTAATTCATCTGTATAAATTAAACCAACCCAATGAGAACCATCCAACGCGATTGAGCAAGAGTTTATATCTACATGAAGTGTCTCTCTTACTAACAAAAGTTTACTCTTGCTTGCAATAGCTGGATTGGCGTTGGTTTAGTATAAAATTATGATTAAATTTAATATTACTTATTTATTTTTTTGGATAATTTTGGTGGTAGAATTATTAAACCTTGGATAAAAATTCTATATGAGATAGTTAAAATTATTATTTATCATTTTGATTAATTTATTATAAGAAATAGTTTAATTTTTTCTATATAAAAAAATGGATCAAATATGATGATCCAAGGTTTTCTTTAAAAAAAAAAACCCAAACCCACCCCATTTTTAAGAATGTATAATAGGGCGGATTTGGATATTCATAAAAGAGATGGATATCGGGATGAATTTCTTAGTGTCTAACCCAACCTGGCTCATTGACATCCCTATATATATTACAATCTAGATTTTCTTTTTTTACTTTTGAGCTTGAATATTTCTCTTTCATTATAAGCCATTTATTTTGTGGGGCTTTGTTGGAAATATTATTCCACTATCAATTTATAAAGACAAGGCAATATTGGTTGTCAATTGAAGCATCTCTCAATGAACTTCATAACTATTGGCCGCCCTAATCCACTCATAAAATGTCATTATTTTTGAGCTATCCTTCCATTTCTATTGTTCCCTTAAATAAAAACAATTCCACCTATAAACATCAATAGTCACCAATACTTCAAAAGTACTCTTGTATACATTTGCTCAAAATACAAACATCGATGATGGATATCAATTTATTTGACACCCACATTAAAATCAAAATTTTAAGTAAACGATTATGAAATTTTGTATTTTAATGTTAGTTAACAATAATAAACCAAAAAAATACATTTAAAAGAAAGTTTTTTTAATGTGACTGTTGACAAGGCGGAGCCAATCCTAGCTTGTCACCACATCAATATTTTTCAATGGGCTGACAACATTTTATAGATCGGTCTCAATCATTGAATTGAAATATTTAGATAGTTAAGCATTTTAAGGTTTCAAAATTACTTAGATTGGAACGGGATGTTTAAATATGACAATTCACTTTCACTAAATTTGAGATTGTCTATAAAACATCTGGATGCCTTTACAAGTCAAAAAATTAGATAATGCAAAGAATTCGTCTTGGGTGAGCTCATAGAAACAATAAAAATCTTAAGGGGTTGGTTTGCCAGACAAGGAGGTTTACTCTCTTTCTTGAGTTTAAACTTTGGGATTACTTACCACAATAACATTGTGACTTCCCTAATCATTTGGGCTTATAGGGTGTTCAATAGACCTTGAGGATTAGTTGAGATACGCGTAAGCTAACCCGAACATCCCAGTTACCCAAAAAAAAAAAAAAAAAAGATAATAATAATTGTAGGTTTCAAAATGACTTAGATTGGAATGGGATGGCTAAATATGACAATTCACTTTTACTAAATTTAAGATTGTCAATAAAACATGTGGATGCCTTTCAAAGTGCAACAATTAGATTATTCAAAGAATTCGGCTTGTGAGCTCATAAAAACAATGAAAATAAATTAATAAATCCAAAAGGCAACTTATTTTCATATTTAAAAGTCTCAAAATTGTTATATACATAGCCCAAAACAAATTCAAAAATATTAAAATTAATGCGAAGCAGGTTAATAATCTATACCTTTTGATCAGCGATAGAGTCAGAACAAATATGAAAATTTTAAGAGTAAATATGACTTTTTCCAGCCCAAGGTTTGCCTTAATGACTTTCCCACAAAAAAATATTTCAAAATACCACTTTCTCACCCAAAGTTTATATTCCGTCAATATCTAAAATACACTTCACTTTCTTAACTGGTATTCGGCGAGTTACTAGGAGCCAAGGTAAGAAGAGTTTTGTAGAGTGGAGGCTGGTGAATCAAATAGTGATGACTGATTGAATGTTTGCCATTAGAATCAGCTGAAAATCAACTTAGAACAGAAAACCTTAGTTTTGCGGTGGTCAGTGATCGACAAAAAACCAGGTGTCGGAGTGAGAGAATTCTTATAGAGAAGAGTCTGGAGGTTCAAATGGTGGTGACAGAGAGAATTTTTACCTATCGAAATCGGCCGTAATCGGCTTTAGATATTAACGGAATATAAATTTTGGGTAAAAAAGTGGTATTTTGAAACTTTTTGGATGACAAATGTGATTAAGGCAAACCTTGGGTGGGAAAAATTCGTTCACTAAAATTTAAATAGTAAATAATGTTTTGTGACATAATGTAGTTACCTAAAAAGGAGGGTATGGAAAAGGTAGGTGAAATGAGATTTAATTAATTCATTCAATGCAAAGAAAGAAAAAGAAACAATCTATTGAGATACGGAAAAGCTGGACCCTGTTAAATTGCTGACCTTTTAGGCCCAAGGGAAAAGACTGTTTGTATTAATAATGTATCTGCCTAATTCCCCTGAAAAGGAGGGATCCTTCTAAAAAGTGAAAGATTGCTTTTTAAAAACACTTTTATATGTTTCATGAATATCACTTTCACCCTCCTTTTAAATCAAACCAATCTCCCTCAAACCCCACAAACATTATGATCATAATTTAAAAGCCCAGATAATTACATTTACCCCCCGGTTTGTATCATTAACAAACAATTGTACCCACCTTGAATGAATAAATAAGTATAGTCTATAGGGGCCACCACACACTCTCTTTCTAACATAATGTTTCTGTCTTCATTCTCCATTTTCAAATTCACCATTTCATCATCTTCACCTCCTTTATATGAGAAAAGTCTAAAATACCGCGGTGGTATAACATCAGTCTTATCGCAAATCAATATCATTATTTATTTATCGTCAATTTTTATAATTAATATGGTTAATGATTTTTATGGTATTACCGACGTGGTAACCGCAGTGTGGTACAGAACAGAAGTCTCCCTATTCTTTCTTTCTTTCTCCCCCTCTCCTACCACCATTTCTGTCTTCTTCTTTACTCCTACTTTTTTCACCACCCACCTCTCTTCCTTCGTTTTAGATCAAACAAACAAAAACATATCTTCATTTTCTCCCTCCCACCATGGCTAAGCTGGTGGTACAAATTCTTGATGCTACTGACCTCATGCCCAAAGATGGTCAAGGATCTGCAAATCCTTTTGTCGAAGTAGAGTTTGATGGGCAGAAACAAAGGACTCAAACCAAGCCAAAAGACCTCAACCCTTCTTGGAATGAAGCCCTTGTTTTCACCATTCACAACCTCCATGATCTTCCCAATGAAACAATTCATGTTACAATGTATCATGACCCCAAAGGTGGCCATGGTCACCACATGAACTTTCTTGGCAGAGTTAGAATTTCTGGTGTTTCTATCCCTTTATCTGAGTCTGAGGCCAATGTTCAGCGATACCCTCTTGAGAAACGTGGCCTTTTCTCTCATATTAAAGGTGATATAGCTCTAAAATTTTATGCAGTTCATGATGAGTCTGGTTTTGCTGCACCAACAAATCATGGTGGTGGTAGTTTTGAGAGTAGTCAAGAGACTCCACTGCAAGAAATAAACCCCAACAGGTATTTTGATGAGGGTATCAGAAGTGAACAGTTTGAGAAGAAAAAGAAGAAGGAAAAAGAAGTGAGGACTTTTCACTCTATAGGGACTGCAACAGCCGCTCCAACTCCAGCTCCAGCTCCAGCTCCAGCTGTGTTTGGTTTTGATATGAAGGAAAAGCCTGTGGAGACAAGAATGGATTTTGCCAAAGCTGCAGGGCCTGCAGCAAGTGTAATGCATATGCAAACGCCAAGGACTAATCCAGAATTTCTTTTGGTGGAGACTAGTCCACCGCTTGCAGCTAGACTGAGATACAGAGGCGGCGACAAGACATCGAGTACTTATGATTTGGTTGAGCCGATGCATTTCTTGTATGTGAATGTGGTTAAGGCAAAAGATCTTCCTGTAATGGATGTTTCGGGAAGTCTTGACCCTTATGTGGAAGTAAAGCTTGGGAATTATAAAGGTGTTACCAAACACTTGGAGAAGAATCAGAACCCAGTATGGAAGCAAATTTTTGCTTTCTCAAAAGAGAGATTGCAGTCAAATTTGGTGGAAGTGATTGTGAAAGATAAGGATTTTGGGAAGGATGATTTTGTGGGGAAGGTTCATTTTGATCTATCAGAAGTCCCTGTTCGAGTTCCACCGGACAGTCCGTTGGCTCCTCAATGGTACAAATTGGTGGACAAGAAGGGAGATAAAACGAAAGGTGAAATTATGCTTGCAGTTTGGATGGGAACACAAGCTGATGAGTCATTTCCTGAGGCATGGCACTCTGATGCACACAGCATTAGTCACTCAAATCTATCTAACACCAGATCAAAGGTTTACTTCTCTCCCAAGCTTTATTACCTTCGAGTTAATGTCTGGGAAGCACAGGATCTTGTGGCATCTGACAAAGGGCGAATCCCGGAGGCATATGCTACAATTCGACTTGGAAATCAGATGAGGGTAACTAAGCCTTTGCAGACGCGAAATCCGATATGGAAAGATGAGTTTATGTATGTGGCATCTGAGCCTTTTGAGGATCTGATTGTTGTGTCTGTTGAGGATAGAGTTGGACCTGGGAAGGATGAGACTTTAGGAAGGGCACACATTACAGTTAGAGAGGTTCCATCAAGACATGAGGTCAAAAAGTTGCCAGATCCTAGATGGTATAATCTCCAAAAACCTTCATTGGCAGAAGAGGAAGGTGAGAAGAAGAGAGAAAAATTCTCAAGCAAGATTCTAGTTGGATTCTGCTTAGAACAAGGTTACCATGTTCTTGATGAATCCACTCATTTGAGCAGTGATCTTCAGCCATCTTCAAAGCACTTGAGAAAGTCTAACATTGGAATCCTTGAACTTGGGATTTTGAGTGCAAAAAATTTGATGCCTATGAAGAGCAAAGATGGTAGAACTACTGATGCATATTGTGTGGCAAAGTATGGCAACAAATGGGTCCGAACTAGAACACTCCTTGACACTCTGACTCCACGATGGAACGAGCAGTATACCTGGGATGTTTATGATCCTTGCACAGTGATCACAATTGGTGTTTTTGATAATAACCACATTAATGGAAGCAAAGATGATGCAAAAGATCAGAGAATTGGAAAGGTGAGAATTCGTTTATCGACTTTAGAAACTGATCGTGTATATACACATTACTATCCTTTGCTGGTACTCACACCCTCCGGTTTGAAGAAACATGGGGAACTTCAATTGGCATTGAGGTTTACATGTACAGCTTGGGCAAACATGGTGACGCAATATGGAAAACCATTGCTTCCCAAAATGCATTATGTGCAGCCAATACCAGTTAGAAATATTGATTGGCTTCGCCATCAGGCCCAGCAGATAGTTGCAGCAAGGCTTGGAAGATCAGAGCCACCACTCAGGCGCGAAACAGTTGAGTACATGCTGGATGTCGATTACCATATGTTTAGTTTGAGGAGAAGCAAAGCCAATTTCCAAAGAATAATGTCACTTCTTTCAGGGGTTACAGCTGTTTGTAGATGGATAAATGACATTTGCACCTGGAGAAACCCGGTTACAACAATTCTTGTGCACGTGTTATTCTTGATACTGGTTTGCTATCCAGAACTGATACTGCCCACAATTTTCCTCTACCTTTTTGTTATTGGAATCTGGAACTTCCGTTTCAGGCCAAGGCACCCACCTCACATGGATGCTCGTCTTTCACAAGCAGACCATACACACCCAGACGAGCTGGATGAGGAATTTGATACATTCCCGACAACAAGACCTGCAGACATTGTAAGAATGAGATATGACAGGCTTCGCAGTGTGGCAGGTCGAGTGCAGACAGTGATTGGAGATTTGGCGTCGCAAGGGGAACGGGCTCAAGCTATATTGAGCTGGCGTGACCCAAGAGCTACTGCTATCTTCATCATCTTCTCGTTGATCTGGGCAGTGTTTATTTATATTACCCCATTGCAAGTGGTGGCAGTTCTGGTTGGTCTCTACTTTCTGCGCCATCCCCGGTTCAGGAGCAAGATGCCTGCTGTACCTGTCAACTTCTTCAAAAGATTACCAGCCAAGTCAGATATGCTACTATGACACAGCAACTGTGTCACTACATTCTTGTAAATGTCAAGATAAATCATAGCTGCAGAAGACCGAAAAATAAAGCTGCAGCAGTTTTCTTTTGTCCCTGCTATCCTCCATGGCTCCATCAGCAGAAGAAGAAGTTACTCCGCCAGATTTCTCAGAGCCCACCATTCTTTGGGCTTCTATATATACTTTGTTTATTTTTCTCCTGTTGGGTGAATTTTCAATGTTATATATATATTGTATTCTCGAGTAATAAGCAAGCAATCAGAATAGGCAAAAAAAAATGAGTACATTATGATTACTTGAAATTTAGCAACTGTTGTAATAGTGAAATCAGTTAAAATTGTTTGGTAAACAAAATTGGTTGCATCCTCAGCGATCAATCTATAGCAATCTTCAGTAAAATATCTCAATACCAAAATATTGCAAAACCCAATACAATAAAAGCTTCATTTGGATGGGGGAGTCCTATATCCAAGATGTATGATCACGGCTACAATTGTCAAGAAGCTGAAAAGCATTCCTCCGAGGAGAGCCTTGTCGATGACATCCCAACCACCAATGCTTCCTCCAACACATTCTTGCTTTTTCATGGATCCTAATGCGATATCATTTTCCACCTTGTGCACATGGTTCTTACGCTTCCTTAGTAACCATCCCATCAGATTTCTGCTGCTACGGTCTTCCAGCAATTTGTCAATCCTGGAAACTCTGCTTTCCTCCAAGGCTATCTCACCTCCACAGCTTTCTGGTCCACAAGTACCACAATGTGGATCATTTGAGCATGCACATGAGTCATCTTGGTTGGAGCACGGATCACATCTGACCTGACTAGATATTCTCCTGTTAGAAGCTGCTTTCTCGTCTATTTGGCTGAGAGTCTCAATCACTTCTCCAAAAACTGACCACCTTCCTACAGCTGTTATCTTCACAATAGCTGAAGCACCAAGCATACTTTCTGCAGCAACTACAAGGACCTGGATATATCCCTTGGTATGGCCAACCTTGCACAACAAAGAAACATCTAGTCATAAATATCAAACAGTCCATTACACGACTTTGCTCCTAGAAAATAAACTGCAGAACAAGAGCATTTAGGTGCAACCAAATGACATTGTTTTACAGTTTTACCAGAACATGTGGTTATACAACAATAATTGTTAAAAGAAAAAAATGGATTCTTTGCTTGAAGTTATTCAAACATCAACAGATAAAAAGAAAAAAGAAATTACAACCTCATTTTTCAAAAGGGTAAAAATGAAATATATTAATGCTGAAAGCAAGAGAATGCGCAAACAGGTTTTTCAGCATGGAGTTCATTTACAAAAGTTGTTCAGCCTTACCAGGTGCATTCCATCAGCTGCAATGTCAGTAATCCATATTCTTTCCACTCTACTCTCCATTCCATTATAGGGTGTGAAAGCTTCAAAAACAGATGTCAATTCACGACTTCGATTCTTCACTATATTACTTGGCACCTTTTTCATCCTTGCTGCAGGTGTCCCTGATTTCAGAAAGAAATGTTTGTAGACATGGAAAAATTAAACTATTCAAAATACCACAGGGCATCACCCAGCAAATCTATTCTGCACCAAGGATAGACTGCCTAATATTAGTTGAAATCTCTTCAAAATATGTAAAGAACTGCATCACATACAAACTTCAAAACAAGAAAAGTACCGCGGCTGCACACTCAAAGTCAAGCTAATGGCTAGGGATAAGTGTCTTTTACAAACTGCTACATAGAAAGATAATAACTATATATTACAAGAATATAATAGAATAGCTTTTCTCTTTATTACCTTTAAGGGTGATTTAACATCATAAGCTTCTGCATATTACCTTTTCTCTTTATTACCCTATTTATTCCAAGAGTATTATAGAATAGCATATAAACATATTTGACATGTTATACTACAACTGTTGGAGTTAAGGACACAAAAAAAGTGTGGAGAAGTTTTCCAACTAGTCTACGTTTTCAGACCTACTGTTATCTCATCT
The DNA here is from genome assembly GCA_026225825.1 of Pistacia integerrima. Classification (NCBI taxonomy): domain Eukaryota; kingdom Viridiplantae; phylum Streptophyta; class Magnoliopsida; order Sapindales; family Anacardiaceae; genus Pistacia; species Pistacia integerrima. Next base: position 8,351,615 of record CM047745.1, on the reverse strand, counting down.
TAACAATAGAGGTAAGTTGACTAAATCATCGTGTTCAAATTTCCAGTCTATAAATTATACTTTAACACGTAGTAAGTTGTGTTTATGTTAGAATCCACGTGTTCAAAACCACGTGATGAATCTGTTAATTCCATTTGGCCATACATGTGAAGGGGCATGTTAAAATAAATGCTATTCCTTTTGGGACTAATGGTATTTCAATCACATGTGTTCATTTTGCTGTAAAGAATGGAAGAGAACTTTTAACACCAAAACAATTTAATCATGTGTCTGTGTGCTAACTTTTGGGAATTACAGGATCCTGACACCTAGATCCACACCGCCATATCAAAGTCCATGTAGCATAGGGTTACAAATGCTACATTGCCAAATATGGTTAAAACTGCACGACAAACTGATTCCTTTATCTTGATACTTTATCATATAATTAAGCTGATAATAAAAATCTAAGCAAGAAAGTTTCGATTTTATTTAAAAGATATATTCACCAAGAGATGGAGCAAACAAGTCAAACTTTTGGTATTGATCTACTTCCACTTCCTAAGCAACATGTATCAGTCTGTTTACTTCGCACCCCAATGAACTTTGGGCAGTATGAGGATAGCTTGGTCATAACTTAAAAGATGTCTTCCCAGATTTCCCAAATCTACAGTTATAGCCTTTATTCTGGCTAAATGTCAGAATGCGACTTGAACAAACTTCATTTAATCACTAAAATCTTATTAAATCTGGTCAAAATAGGATATGCAAAGCCTAGTCAACTGTTTTAAACCTAACACTGACTCTCACAATTAACTGAATCTGAGTTGACGTCAACTAGTGAAACAAAAACACACACACACACACAACATTCATCTTCACTTAGCTTGCATACCAAGCCAAGACTCATGGAGAAGCAAAACTTTTGGAAGGCAGATAAATTGAAATAGCAACTTACAGAATCTGCCGTAGCAGGAATTTGAGATGGGTGCAGTAATAATTTTCTAATGAGTAGTTGCCAAGAAAAAGTATTCTACACCTTAAGAGACAATATAAGGAGTTACATATTTAAGAATTTGACACAATGTCCAGGTTATTTTTATTTTATTTTATTTTTTTCAAAATAAGAGTTTCACACCCCAAGTGAATTACAAAATAATAGATAATAGATTAAGGAAAACATATAACTCGTCTAACTTAATCTAATATAGCCAGTGAAGAAAGATCCAAAACCAACACTTTAAAAGCTATGTGTCACAATGATAATGAGCTCCCACAAATTATAAAACACTTCCTCAATTACATGACAACACATCTTAGGTCAAAGAGACATGGAGCAACTTACCAAAAATACAAATAAGAATACAATGAAACAGTTATCATTATTTCTAAGCATAGAAGTTCATTAATATGCAACATGAATAGCATACCTGGCCTAGGATAGAACTGTGAAATGTGAACTTGGGAGAACTTGTACTCCTTAATAAGGCTAACAGTTTGCGCAAAGTCTTTATCCGTTTCACCTAAGCAGCACCATAAAATGAGTATTACTGTAACACTTTTTACCTAAAACTCTAAACAGGTAAATATTCCAAAACCTCTTCCACCAGTTCCCAAAATTCTGAAATCATACATAAATAATTCCAATCCCCAAGGAGTTAGTAAGGCAGAGATGTTTTATAATTGATGCTCCCCTGACAGTAACTATTGCTAGTGCCACACAGAGTTGCAATATGGGAATTAAAATGAGACACAGCCGATCATTGCACAAAGTAGATAAACAATTTACCATTTAGAAGGAGTCACACCCTTCTGTTTATTTCACTTCAGCGTTTACAAGTCAAAGAATTTCAACACACACAAAAGAAGGGACAATGGAGAAGAAATACTAACCAGGGAATCCACAAATTATATCAGTTGCAATCTGCATCCCTGGCACAAGTGCGGTCAAGGTATCTACCACTGTCCTGAAGTCACTAACAGTATATTCCCGATTCATTGCCTGATACAATTAGAGCAATCATGTGATGAGATTCAACAGCCTTCTTTTACTATAATTTCAATAGAGGGAAAATTGCAGAAACAGACAATATACAGTTACATTATCAGAAAAAAAAATGAAAGCACAGAACCAGTTTTTTAAGGAAAAGAGACAATTATGTGGACAATCTATTGATCTACCGTCAATACAGCATCACTCCCAGATTGGACTGGTACATGAAGAAAGGAGTATACACATGGGTGACGCAAAACTTCGCTATTTCTTTCAAGTACTGAAGAATAAAAGGAGGATTGGTCATTCCAATTCGAAGCATTGTGCTTCCATCAGAAGGAAGTGCCGCAACAAGAGCATTCAATAAAGTTGGAAGGTTAACCCCAATGTCACGACCTACAATATTTCAGGACAAAAGAAATGGTCAACAACCAGCATATTACGTTGAAGTTACCATTAGGTATTAAGAGAAATATGTATTAGCTTGAGTTCTAAATAAGCTTATTAACTAAGAGCCAAAACATTTTAAACATATAACTAAGGTAAATATGTAGTCAATTATAAATGCCTTGCAAGATAATTGCAAAAATACACAGTAATTGATCTGTTTAAAAATAAATGAACAAAGTACTGTATTACTAATGTGTTGTGATCCTCTTAAGTAAGACGATCACTTATTAATAAGTAAATTGTGAGATATATCCTGTGGACACTGAGATTCCAACCAAAAATCCTAAAGAAACAAGAAATCTTCAAAACAAGTCATTTTTATATTACCATATGCTCCAGTATCTTCACTGCTCAACCATATCTCCTTAACTCCATCAGCTATTACAGTTCTCACACGACTGACCTGGAAGGTTGAAATTTAAATTAAAAAATAGCCTGACAGTTTATAACTATTAATTACCCATGTTACAAACTTACAAGGCTGTCAACAGTGTAGCTCCCTAAATGGCCTCGAGCATGCTTTGTCTTGCAATAAGTGCAAGCACCTAAGCAACCGACATTAATTGGAACAATCTCAACAAACTTGTTTTTTCTCACCTGTTGAAAAAGCAAGCTATATTTATTTTGAGAGAAAAACTACAGCTCCATCACTAGTTATGGAAATTATTTCAGGCAATTAAAAATGCATTAGTGCTACAAGCGATAATTAAAAATAACTAATGATAAGTGGAAATAACTCCTAACAGGTCCTCCCAGTCTGAATTGAAAGGAAAATTTCAATGTAAATTACAACTCACCTTCGGAAGGTCAAGAGCTGGCAGTGTTTTGCGATGTAAGAGCCGCACCTCATGACCTTTCAAAGTCTCTTCAACAACTTCAACAACACGGTCAATTTGCTGGACTCCAACTATACTGACCCCTTCTAGCTCTTTCAAATCTCGGCTTCCTTGTGGCACACACCCAGCAACCACCAGGGGCTTTTTCGCAGTTTTGCACTTTGTTATTAGAGTGTCCATGGCAGACTGGCTGGGGGACTTTACCGTGCATCTGTGTCAGGCACTACGAATTATAAGTGCACTAATAGTACACATATATACCATGGGAAAGGGAAACAACTAGTTTGCAATATATTGTATCACTGTTACTAAAGAGACAACTACATAGAGAAAGCCCCCAGTGGAGTTTTTACATACTGAATTACCAATCACAACCCCTTACTGCATCAAGATCATCACTCACATGTAAAGCATGTCACACAAAAACCATATGACATGGGGATCTAGTTGAAAATAGTTACATCTTTCTTAACAACACATACAATTGGGTCATGGAAATACATTTAGAATAAATAAATAAACGAAAGAAACCCAAGCAGTAATACTCACGTATTTATCAGCCAAAGGTCTGCCTCCTCAGGATTGTCACTTAATGCATAGCCGAATGCTGAAAGCTGACCAGCCATATATTCACTGTCACTCTGAAACAATGAAAAATGAGTGAACAAAATAGTCAAGCTAGAAATCTCTGATGAACAAAAGTTGAAAATTTTCACCTCATTTTTTTCTCTTTTTCATTTTTGATAATTTTTGTCCTCCATAAATTTGGTTTACATAAAATCTCTTAATACAGGGTTTGGACATATTCTATGATTCTTCAAAAGAGATAAAAGAAAACACCGCATATATTAAATTCTTGTGTGGACGATTCATGATTGACAATCCAATATTTGTACTAATGTCGATTAAGGAAAATTGTTCGAAATAATAATTTGGAATCAATATCAGATGATTTCTACCCTTTGAAGCATAGAGGAGCAAAACTTCAATAGTGTTCTACTTTAATTGCATTGCATGTTTCTATATACTTCATCATCATAAGTTTTAGTTTCTCAATATAGAATATCCATTTTGAGAGGTAAGACTCATATGTCCAACGGTTAACTGCATCTTTCTTTCTTTGTTAATAAAATTCTTCAAACTGTCAAGGTTCACTAAGAAAAATATACTATATGACTTAGTATTATTGCAAACAAATTTAGCCCAACTCAAAATAATTTCCCTTTTACCCCCTTAATTGAACCAATAACACTACGGATACCGAAAAAATTACACCGAAATTTTGTACCGGTCTACGTGTAACGCGCGTCTGAATTTTTTTATAGTGAACGACCGTCCATCAAATTTGGACGGCCGTTCACTAACATGGACGCCCGTCCATATATACAAGGGACGGGCATCCCCATTTAAAGGACGCCCGTCCATAAATAAAATACAATAAAAAAATTTGCAAAACATTATGGACGGCCGTTCATAGGTTGTGGACGGCCGTCCCTAATTTTGGACGGGCGTCCGCAAATACGGGACGCCCGTCCATTAAGTTTGGACGGACGTCCATTCCCATTAAGTTTGGACGGGCGTCCATAAGGAACGGACGCCCGTCCAAACTTAATTTGTTTTAAAAAATAAAATAAAAAATTTGGACGCCCGTCCATAATCCCTTAATTTGGATGGGCGTCCATTCCATCCCTTACATTTGGACGGGTGTCCATTCCAATGGACGCCCGTCCATACTTTTAATAAAAAAAAAAAAATTTAAACAAAAACTCATTCTTTTGTTGCAAAACATCTTCGTCTTCATTCCCCATCTCCTCTCTTTTTCTTCGTCTTCATTGCCAATGGTGCACCATTTCACCGCCTCAAATAATGACCGTGGTGTCTCTTTTTCTTCATCTTCATTGCCTCAGTACCATTTCACGCCTCAAATAATGATCTAGGTGTCGTAGATTTTGATATGGAAAAGTATCAACTCTCTAAGCATTTCCGTTTTCCTTGGCGAGTGAATGTAAGTTAGTTACATTCAACATCCATCCTGTCCGTATAGTATGTGGTGCCTTTGTTGACATGGAGGGTTTTGTGCTTCATTTTCTGGGCAAGATATGAAGCATTTGCAGTGAAGCTTTCAATTGAATTTTTTATTTTTTTTATTTTGTGCTTTTGCAAAGATACTTATTGAGTCCCGATGGTAAACTTCTAATAATTGTTGGAGACAACCCTGAGGGTATGTTAGGTGGATTCTAACAACCTGGAAAGGTAATTATCTATCTTGTTGTCCATAAATCTTTTTCCCTTCCTTTTTTCATTTATTTTTCGGAAGCCGATTAAAAAAAATGACTTGGTGTCTCTTGGTGCATGTATATCTAGATCCCGCAAATAGAAATTAAAGCATTTATTGATTTATATTTGTAATTTTCTAGCATCAATACGCTTGTCCTGGCACTTGGATTTCTGCTTTGCATCAGCATGGCAACTTGAGATGAAGAAAAAGAGAGGAGGAATGAAGACGAAGAAGAAGAAGAATGGGTTTTTGTTTAAATTTTTTTTTTTTTTTATTAAAAGTATGGAGGAATGGACGCCCGTCCAAATGTAAGGGATGCGCGTCCATTCCTAATGGACGCCCGTCCAAATGTAATGGACGGGCATCCATAATGTTTTGTAAATTTTTTTGTTATATTTTATTTATGGACGGGTGTCCTTTAAATGGGGACGCCCGTCCCTTGTATATGGATGTCCGTCCATATAATATGAATGGGCGTCCATTTGAGTGAACGACCGTCTAAATTTGATGGACGGCCTTTCACTATAAAAAAATTATAAAAAAATTCAGAAGCGCGTTACACGTAGGCCGGTACAGAATTTCGGTGTAATTTTTTCGGTGTCCGTAGTGTTATTGTAATTGAACTTACATGTCTAAATATATATGAGAATATTAAGCCATAATTTAGAGATCTCTTTTGTCCAAAGTTTTAAAGTAGCTAATCCCAACTAGTTTTGAATTCCAAAGAATAAAAGACTTGTTTTATGCAAAAGAGAGCCCTATTTCCCTATTGAAGACAAATTGGGAAAATTTCTGCATATTTAACCATATATCACGACAAAAGTAGGGATCTTTTAATGAAACAAAAGTAATTAGTGATATAAACTGGTCACTAAATCCCTAGGCAACATTAGCAATATCAAGCTAAGTTAAGTCCTTCACAAAACTCAGATTTTAACTCTACAGCTGTTTTTCCTAACCATTTAGCAAAAATGGCCACATTGGAGGAAGATTTTTTGAAAATTAGCATATTCCAATTATTCTTGTGATACCATCTATAATTAGTGACCAGGACACAAAAAAAAGGAAAAAAAAAATGTACCTCTCTTCAACCATTTCAGGGGAGTCTTTCATTAAACAATAGCACTGCTATTAGCACACGAGACAGTGATGTCAAGCACTGTCTTATGCCGTGCACAAGACAATGTTGTCAAGCACCATTTTGAATGTTATCTAGCTCCATTATGTAAACGAGATGGTGCTCAACGTCACCTCTCTCATGCTAAACAGAGTGAGAAGGAGCTCACTTGTGAAATGGATTTTCATGAAGAAACCCCATAAAAAGTGTTGAAAAGAGGCATTATCATTACTCCGATCAAACATAATATATCTTTGCAAGACGCTACCAAAAGTGACACTGTTTCAACCAAGACCTCTAAATGGCTATTTTTTGCTAAAACCACTTTTCTAAAGGGCAACAACCTTATCAACAAGACTTAATTCACTGGGATTCATACACATTACACAGTGTGTAAAAAACAGAAACACATGCATCTAACAAGTATAAAAAACAATTAGAATCCTGTAATTTCAACCCATATTTAGATTCTTCCCAAATCTTTAGCGCTTCTCTATCACTGCATGTAACATACATACAGTTCAAGAAACAACTTTTACCAACACAATTAGAAATCTCATGCTTTCCCAACTGGAATTATTCTCCCGTATTACAAAAATGTAATGAAACAAAGGAGTACCTGGTTATGTGAGCATCCAAAGGTCTTGATATATATAGTCTGCAGCAAGAGAAGATCAAAACAAACAAAAAATTCATGAAAAAAAAGAGACAGAGAGAAAGAAGAAATTACCTGGGATCCAGGGACTTTGGAAGCAAGACGGTGATCAAGTTTGGTGAGTTTTGGTTTGTTGTTGTTCTTTCTGGGATTGAGTCCAACAGCATTGAGGGGCAACCTGAAACCTGGAGGAGCACCGCCACCTCCATTTCCTACCAACAAATCTTCAATGTCTTCCATTCCCTTGTTCACTGCACACAGTCGAAAGCCCCGAAAGGGTTCTCTTTCGAGACGGGTTAATTTTGTGAGTATGGAATTGTTAGTGAGGGTGTGCAAAAACCCACCCGTACCCGAACCGGACTAAAAACCTGAATCCAATTGATATATATATATATATAATTCGGCTTGCATTGTATACTCATTGTGATCCATTAAACAATAAAGATCAACTTATATATCCTCATTGAAACATATATATATAATTCGGTTTACATTATATACTCATTGTGATCCATTAAACAATAAAGATTGACTTACAATTCAGTTTTATAAATCTTCTTTTATAACTCTGACGTCGACATAATAGTTCATAATTGATTAATTTGTAATTGAGCAAATGAAACTTTATTATAAATTGACCAATTGCGAGTTTCTACGTCGAGATTATAAGAGAGTTTGTAATATTAGATTGTAAACATAATATTAGCCTTTACCAAAACACACCTCAACTTTTCAAGAATCATTAAATACCTCATAATTATTCAAAACTCCAAGATTTTGACAATTTAAAAAGAATTTTTAATAATTAGAGTTTTATCAATTAGAGGACACTTTTTTGAAAAACTGAAAAAGACATAAGTTTTATTTGTATTAATAAACAGACACATTTATCACTCAATAAACATTTTTTTATCAATAAATAAACACTTTTTTTTTATCAATAAATAGACATTAAACAATGTCATTTGATTGAAGAAGTGTCTGTTTATTAATACAAATAAAACTTGTGACACTGATCCTTTAGTTTTTTTTTTTTTTTTTTTAATAATGTTCTCTCATTGATGATAACCCTAATAATTGTAAGAGTTTTTAACTGTTTTCAAAAAGTTTGGGTGAGATATATTAAACAATCTCACAAGGGGTGTGTGAAATAAATCTTGTGTTCTTAAAGGAATATTTTTATTTTATTTATAATGTGAAATTAAGTAAAAACAAATAAAAAAATTAATACTATGCAAAAAAAACTAATTAACTGAATAGATCAACCTTATTCAAAGAGTTTAATACAATTTTCGCCCTGAGGTTTCATCACAGTGAAAATTACAGATTACCCCTGAGGATAGTTGACCGTTTGCTTTTCTGTCAATTTGACTAGCACCTGAGCATGTCAGAGCGGCAAAATGACTAGATTAGCCCTGATTCAGTTCACAATACATTTCTCGAAACAGTCATTTCCTAAATAACCTTGTTACTTTAAACAATTCCTTATTAAAAGGACAAAAATCTCAATTCTAGGAACTGAAACATGCAATTCCCATAATTGAAACCTGCAACTGCAACTACTACATAAAATAAGAGTACTTGAATATTTCAAAATTTTAAACCCACATGGCTTCTCTAACATCTCTCTTTCATTCTCCAACCTTAATTTCTTGCTCTTCTCCTTCCTCCACCAAATGTGTTCTGCCCACCGCGACTCTCTCTGAAATGCTAGATATGACCATCAGTCCATCAAATTTGGTTAAATTGTTAGAATTCCCTCTATGCACTTAAAGGATATACCATACATTTGATTCAATACGGTTTTTAAAATATATATTAAATCACCCAAAATAACATTTAATTGGAATTTAACTATAATTTATATACAATTTTTTTTTTGTTTTTCCACAAGATCTAGCAACTCTCTCAAATGTATGGGAAAGAAAGAGACATTAGTGAATCATGAACAACCCCGACCTTATCAGTATTAGAGTATATCGGTCAGCTACTATCATTGCCGATGACGTGTCCAACAACCACCGACATCCTTAAGTAATGGGAAAGTCGTCGAAAGTAATGTTTCACTGAAAAATTGACAAAGATTTGACAAATCTTTTCAGAATTTCTCAGGCCAAATGTCACTTTTGATGACTTTAATTATTATGAGTAACACTACATCTACAACTTCTTCTTACAATATTTACGTGACAACTAGCAATTAGTCAACTCGTAATAGGTTTACCTGATAAATTATTGTTGACCAATTACGAACTATCATGTCAAAATTATGATAAAAAGTTTGTGAAAAGAGATTATAAGTATAGTTATTACTCAATTACCACAATAGAATAGATCGCTTAGCAAACTTTTCATTTGTGTTGACGGCTGCCTATTAGCAACCCCACTGGCCACTTTTAATTTTTTTTATTTTTATTTTTAAAAGATTTATTATTATATATTAAAAAAAATTCAATCTTTTAACAATGTAATTTTTTAATAATCATATTTTTATTTAAATAATTCGTTATGCATTTAATCCAGCTTGAGACCAAACACGAGTATTATTCTAGTATTAAATAATAATATATTTAATAACATTTTTCAACCTAACTTAATCTAAATGTTAGTTACAAGAAATGTAAGAGTGAAGGGAAATGCCATAAAGCATTAGGGATTATGAATCCATATTTTGATACCTTATAACAACTCCACCTAAGTTGCATTTTTTCATTTTGGAAATATTTGATTTAAACTCAGACCTTCTGCAAATTTAAAAAATGGCTAAAAATTTGGACTGCCTCTTTATACATATAGGTTTAATTAATATTAACTAATGAAAAACTGCACATATTGATGTTCCTCCAATAGTCTAGCTTCAGACATTTTATTTAGGCTAAATTATGAAGTTCAATACGCAAGTATTCAGAATAATAATCCAAGTAAAATATTCAATTCAACAGCAACAATTACACGATTTGAAATGATAGTGTTTGCATTGACAAAAAATGGAGATAGAATCAATTTACCTTTAATGTTCAATTGCCAAGAATACCCTTCTGTATTATCATTTAGGCTGAGAACTGAATCCTGAATCGAATCAGTTGACAATCTCTATCTCTGTCAAAGAAGTTCCAGCATGAAGTTGAAGAGCAACGTCCCCAACAACCTTTTAACAGAGCAAAATATAAGTCATCTGCCAGAAAAAAGATCTATAATCCAAGTTCTATAGAATGTAAGAGAGCATATATGGAGAAGCGTTAAGTAACCAGATCTTTGTAAAGCTAAGTTCAAAATGTATCATCAAGAAATATCATAATATAACATTAATTAACCTTAGCTTTTCATCATTATTTTCATTGTGCCAAATCAAAGACCGATTTATTTTTTTACTGCAGACAAGCTCTTATGGCTAAGGAATTTTAACTCCGAAAGGAAAAAGAAAAAAATGCCCTTCAGATGGCATGAAGGTTTAAATTGCTATAGTGGAGATTTTATATTATCCAAGCTCCTCCTGGATGCTTGCCATTATGACTGAGGCTCAAATGCAATATGCATGAGGTCTGGCAACGGATGGGAACCTTCCTCCTGGTGACAGGATTGTGCCGCAAAAGAAAAATGAAAAAGGGTTTACGGTGGCAGAAGTTTAGGATAACGTAGGAGAACCTAACATGTAGGTATCAGTCTCAAAGTTCACCATTTTCAGCTTGTTAGTAAATGCAGCCTAAATTTTCCGAGGAATACTATGAACTGACTGGGTTTAAAGAAGCAAACCAAACCCGAGCGAAATTCCATCAATAATTACTTAAAGAATCGAGCAGATATATTTATGCTACATACCTTAGCCATGGATCTGTAAGAATGTTCTGTAACTCCTGCAACATGTGGCGTGATTAGAACATTGTTAAACTTCAAAATTGGATCCTCAGGATTAAATGGCTCAGTCCAAGCAACATCCATGCCCAACCCTCCCAAGTGGCCATTGGTAAGGTAATGAACAACGGCCTCATAGTCTAAAAGTCCTCCACGAGCAATATTCACCAAAAAAGAATCCTGACAAAATGCATTAACACCATTAATTTTTGTTTGATTTATTTATTTTCATATGAATGCAAGCTCTATAAGATGATTCCCTCTTTCTTGAAAATAAAAATAAAAAGATATACGCAAAAAGGCAAAAAAATAAATAAATAAATAAATAATAATGGTCTAGTATTTGGTGAATTACAGTAATCTGCAATTTGTGTTAGAATGGAAGGAAATGAGAAATATCTAGAAGCAGAGGGAGGACTAGCTTCCTCTATTGGGGTTCAAAAACTTAGCCAAATATTGTAATATTGAACAAAATACCTTTTTATTAGAATTGGAGGAACATTTTAGAGGACTTATCCTTAAGATTAAAAAGAGTAACTTAGACTTGGGAGTGTTGATTGGTTGGTGAAGAAACTTGTCGATGCTGTTCAAGATAAAAACAAAGGAACTTCCTTCACAATATGCACAGGCTCTTGTTATCAACTATTGTTATAGAAAGATATAGTCATGAATGGGGTTCATTCATCAATGTTTTTCATGATGGAGGAAAAAGATCATCGTCCCTCATGGTTCAGCCTCAAGGTTGCAGAAATGTGGCTGATTTGAAGCATAATAGTATTTATACTGACATGTTCAGCAAGAAAACAGCATGAGAAATCAGGGGAAGTTGCTGTCATTACAATGGGGTCAAGATGGTAATGAGAGCAATGTAATATGTTTTGATTGTATAACATATTGTAGACGGAATAAAGCCATACTTTGCATCAAATAGAACCATTTTTCATGATAGGGGAGACATTCTGATGTGGTGTACCTGGCTGGAGCCAAATTGCTGACAGCAAGTGAATGGGAGCAAGCCGGGTTCATTATACATCCAAAGTGCTTTATCAAGAAGGTCAAAGTGGAGCATAGATTCAAGCTATTTCAAGATAATAAATGCAAAGGAGAATGCTTGAGAAATCTGAATGCTCTGGGAAAATGCATCAGGCTTTATTCCAGTTTCAGTAGACGTTAAAGTGGCCACCAAAACAGCCAGGGAATCCTCTGTTAATTAGGATAGCATGAAGAGATGAAGCCTCCTACCAGAATTGAAGACAAGGTATCTGGTCATGGACAGAAACATGACAAGCACCAGGAAAAAGGGTTCACAACAGAAGCTTAAAATCTAAGGCCAAAATAGTCAGGAAAAAAAAAAAAACCCAATTAGACTGACAACGGTGTTGAAGGCCCATCAAAGACCAAGCACACAAAGCTTTTACTCAAAGTGAAACCCAATTTTCAGGCCCTGGGCACATCAATAAGTACCCAGAAAGATGCCAAGTCAATTGGAATAAGCTAGAAATTATAGGGTACAGACTTCTAAGAGAAGCCCAGATTTTTCAAATACAAGTCCCATGTTCATACCCAAAAAATAAAATAAAATAAAAATATTACTGACCAACCCAGCATGTTACAACTTCAAACTAATTGCTATTCCAATATACTAGGAATGAAGAAAGCATCTAAACAAAAGATAGTTTAGAGTAGTTTTGCACTTCCTACTCTCTGATTACAATTAGATCTAAATCGAAGGGCAGCAACACCTCATTCAAAATACAGAAATAAAAATGCCTCCCAAATGAGAAGAAAATAAAGTCTTTGCATGCCACCATAAGCCAAAGCCTCAAAGGAAGTCGGTAAAAGAAGTTTTCATGATTTAAAGCCAAGAGGTGGGGGCAAGTTTTGTCCCAAATGGTCCGAAAGTGTAAGCTTAACAGTTTTACTCAAAATATTTAAATATAGATTCAAAGAGAAGAAACATCTGAAAAGTATGTGGACAGAGACAACAAAGACACCTTTGCCAAAACTTTAGTGGAAGATGTTCCTCCAGATGAATCAGAAATGCCTTGAAAATTAAAGCCTAGTTGAGTTGTAAAGAGAATTTTAAATATTTCCTCTTATTGCGGGAAAACTGGATATAACACAGGTACATATGTAAAAACTACTTCTCAATGCCAGCATTCCAGCCAGCATGGAAGCATCAAAAGACTTCAACCAAAGCTCAAAGTACCATGTCTAAAACACTATATTCCGAAAGTAGCTCCATCAACATTAGGTGTTTACTTATCGATCCTAAGACAATTGCAAATGTTATGCCACTTTGATATGCCTGCAGCTATGGACTTTGGAGAACAGAAAAATTAAGAAAAATGAATTAGGATTCTTGAACAGATTAGTAGCACTTGTAAAACTTACCTTTTTCATTGAAGATAAGAATGGCTTGTTTATGATGCCAGCCTGAAAGTCAAAAGACAAAATTGTAAATAGGTCAGACGAGGAATATTGTAATTAGACATTTGTATAAAGAAGCAGAATTCATGTTGAACTCATTAACTACAACAAGACTTCAATTTATCACTTGTCCAGCAAATTTTGAACATGCCTGAGTTACATATAGTCTAGATTGAAAACATCAAAATGTAGGCAGACGAAAGCTGGACTCCTACAAGACATGTCAGAAACAAATGCTTCTCTTGTTAACATGGAAGAAAAGTAATTACAAAAAAGAAAGCAGATAAGTAGACAGATATGTATATCTAAAATATTCAAATAAACTAACAAAAAGCTGGGCTTTAATAGATAATAGAAGGAGCACATAGTTATAGTGGAGACAAAGACTAGTGAAATAAAAATTTCTCTCTTTACTGCATAGCATGTGATGCACATTTTTAGTAGAAAGGTTAGTGTCAGATTATTCAAGTTGAATTTACAGGTAGAACCAAATCCAAGTCAATCAAACAGAGAAGTAGAACTAAAAGTATATTAAGTGAACAAGCGGTCTTACTGTCTCTTTGTTCAAATTCAGGCAACAAACAACAATGTCAGCATTGCCGGCAAACTCATAAATATCTTCATGACATCCCTTCTCATCAACCAGATCATCAGTGACTCCATTTTTCACTGGAAGTGTTCACGATATAAAACAAAGTAAACAAAAAGACTTCAACAATGCGTTTCACTGTAATATGATGGCACTTTTATACATACCAGTGGGATGACAAGAAACTTGAGAATGTGAGGCCCAACTCCTTTTTGTGGCAATAATTTTCACACCAAACGGACGCAAGCGCTTTGCCAAATCAATCCCAATATTTCCAAATCCCATAATAAATACCTGCAAGAACAAGGAAATATCTAACATATAAATTTTCCAACTCCCTTAATAGGTTAATCAAAGATAGAGAATAACTCCGCATTCTAAAATATACCTCAATTAAAATAACTCTGTTCCCAAAATAAAGTGAAAATTAAATCAATTCATGCCTAGTAAGAATTTTAACAATTAAGTGCAACTCAATAAATCTTGTGTAAGTTCTTTTTTAATTTAACACTATAACTCGTAAGCATTCTATGTATCCAAGAAGTTAAGAAACATTGAGTCACTGAAAAATTAAATTAAGCCATGAACCTATATAAAGTATTTTTAACTACCATAAAATAAAAGATATTATTAATTGCAACAATTTATTTAGATAATACCCATAATAAAAACTATAAACTTCTAAGTTGAATAACCAGAAGTAATACATAAAATATTATTCCTTAATCAATAAGTTTTGTTTGTGACTATGATTGTATTTGTAGTTGTGGCTATGTTTAATCCACATACAAGTACACATGAAGGGGCTTATTAGAACTTAAGAATATTGTTGAGCTATAACCTATCAGATTAAGATTTTGAGTCAGTAGTTGTTATCAGTTTCATTATAATAATAAAATCAATAATGCATTAATGTAACTTAAGGAAAATTTGGACATAAAGTGCTCTTTACAAAGTAAAACAAATAACACATACTGTGGCCCACACTTTTACAAAATAGTCTTTCACCAAAAGAGAGAGAGAGAGAGAGAGAGTGAAGGAGAATTGTCACTCACAGTTTTACCAAGTAGTGTTTGACCGATAGGTTCTCCAAGTCTTCTTTGCTTTATAGCAATTTGCATTTCAGTCTACAACAAGAAGAGAAGTTACACAGGTCGTCAGTACACAATGGTACGGTGGTCTCAAGCAGAAAACAACGTAAGATGCAGATTTGACAATCATAAGATTTCAAGGCAAAAGTACATAACCATAAGTGTGTTAACTGATGTGTTAGTCATGTAAGAAACACCTCAATTTATGGAAAATTCCTTAGCTTTACACCCACAACATAAAAATGCTATATTAAGCCTGCAGTGGGCTGTAAGCAAGATTTCTTATCAGTAACTTTGGTAAATTTGAGGCATAAATAATCCTCAACTTTTAACATAGGCAGAAAACCATATGGCAAACATTAAGACCCTAATTTCATTTACAATAATAATTAAATCAGCCCCTCAATGGCCTATCTACTTTAACTAGACTTCTAGGGCTACAATTTGCTTATCAACTTTGTTTGCATCAGCCTCTTTAACAATTTCTTCGCAGAAATTTCACCCCCCATTAATGTACTCGGCTTTTTCCAGATCATATTCATCTTTTGTCCCCAATTCTATACTCCTCCTAAGTTAAATCAAGAGACCCCTAGCCAATGCTCTTATTTTTCTGTAGCTGGGCATAATGCAACAATAGCCATATGCTAATACGTATTTATCAACTTCATAGGCGTGTTTGCAAGAAAATTCATTCACTAATTAAAATATGAGTGCTGACAATGGATAAAAATCATGCAATTCACTGGATGAGAACTAATTGCAGAGATATGGAGATCAAATGCAACGAAAATCCAACATAATCAGTGATGGAATTTACAATGCAAGTTTTTAAATTGTCAAAGAAGCAAAATCAGAGAACACTTTGACCAACATAAACTCCCATCTCTTTAAATTTTCTAGCACAAGATAAAATCTAGCAACTAATGAAGAAAAGTAGTATAAAATTGACAAAGGGAAGGAAGCAATTGTCAAATTTCCTTCTAAGAATCTGAGATAAAAAAGGGTTGCCTTTTAATTGTTTCCCTAGCTTGCAATTGGCAAAGTACAAAGTTTATCAGTTAAGAAATTTGGCAGAAATAAAACCTTAAGCAGTTTGCTATGTAACATGTAGGAAAAGTGATAGACCTCCCGTTAAGCATGTTTACAAATACAGAGGGCATAAGCGACAATAGGGTCAGAAAGGGGTAAAGAGTGTGAGATGCTTGCTGTCAGTTGTTAGAGAAATTGGTTACAGCCACGTGTGGAGGGGAATCAAAGTTGTTAGTAGAATAGGTAGTCATGAAAGTATTATAAATAAAGGGTCAGTTTTGGTGAAGGGGGGAGATCAAAATAGTGTCATTGTGGGAGGTCCCCAGCTCCTCGAATTGCTGGGAT
The DNA here is from genome assembly GCA_026225825.1 of Pistacia integerrima. Taxonomy (NCBI): domain Eukaryota; kingdom Viridiplantae; phylum Streptophyta; class Magnoliopsida; order Sapindales; family Anacardiaceae; genus Pistacia; species Pistacia integerrima. The sequence continues at coordinate 8,334,971 of CM047745.1, read as the reverse complement.
CTATCTGTTGAATTTATCAATTGTTTTGGTTGTTCTTTGCTTTTCTCCATTAATATACTTGGTTGAGGCTTGTTTGTGGTGAACATATTCTGTTATCTTGTACTGTTTGGCTATTGTTTGTTATCCGTGCAGGGAGTCTCATCAAAAAGCAAACAGAAGTTATAGATGCCCTGAGTGAGCAACTCTTCATTACTAAATAAGGTATTAAGAGAATGGATAAATAATAAGCAGTTACTAAATTGAGTAAACGAACCTGCTTCCGGAGAAGGCCCAGTATTAGATATATAGCCATCTCTGCACATGATGCTGCATTTCCAGTCATGTCACTGGGGATTCTAGCAACTTTGATTCCACATTCTGTAGCAGCATCAATATCAACACCTTCACAAAAGCACACATATGGGGAACTAATCAATTTTGACAGTAGAAATAATGCAAGAAAGATGAACAGTATTAAAAAGCACATATCATAGGCCATAAGCTCCAAGGCAAATGAAAATATGCAATTGAAAATTACCTTCAAGTCCAACACCAAACTGCATTATTAGCTTCATCTTCTTTGCACGAGATATAACATTTGAATCAAGCCGCATGCTTTTTACCACACATAGATGGTAGTTTTGTATGACATTAGGAACATCATCAAGGGGGACATCATCAACCTGCAAGTATTAAACAGAAAAATTCAATACATGAAAGAAATCTGGCATTATTGTGCCCGTTCCAATCAGGCAATGTTAGCACTGGTGGAAAGAGTCACAGAACATATGGAAGGTATATATCATCATGCAAGAGCCTTTTGCATATTGTCAGCTCTGAAATTCAGTAAGACCGGCATAAAACATTCCAAGCACATTCTTCATTTGTCTATAAAAATACAAGAAACATACTCCTTTTAGAATGTGTTCAAGAAACTAAGAGAACATGCAAACAAACACTTAAATAAAATTATTTGCAACAAATTCGCTAAATAACTTGATGCAACAAATGCTCAGATTCACTTGATGAACAGCAGAGGGATAGGCAAAGCCTAAATTTATGGATTAGATGTAGGCTTTGCCTTGCAACAGGGTTCATAGGAATCACTCACTAGAATCTTAGAATCCACATCTGAAAGTTGGATGCATCAAACATCAAATTCCTATGGCATCTCACCAAACAAATCATTAAGACTCAGAAGACATGTTCAAAGTTCAGTCCCCAAAAGAGGGTAAAAAAAGAAAAGACATATAAATAACTTCACTAGAATCTTAGAATCCACACCTAAAAGTTGGATGCATCAACACATTAAATTCTTATGGCATCTCACCAAACAAAGCACCAAGATTCAGAAGATTATCTTCAAAGTTCAGTCTCCGAAATAGAGGGGAAAAGGAAACAAAAGTAACCTCCTATAAGATAACTTTCTGGTCGAAGCTTTAGCTGCCAAGCAATTGAAGTTGTCATAATTAAAGTAACATTTTTTCTATCCATAGTAGATCTGCAAGAAATCTTCCTCCAAACACCATTGAAGCTAAGATTTCTCAAAGAAAAATTAGGGAAATCCCTAATTAGAAGAATATTATTGTAATTTGATAAAATAAAAAGTTTACTATTTACAAGTTATACCTTGCATCCTAAGTAGTATCCCAAAATTCTCAATCCTACATGGCATTGTCATTTAAATGATGTGCTGATGTGATAAGTGACATGGTGATACTATAAATAATGATTCATCACTTGGGATGAGAATTTTGGTATACTGTCAGAGATGTATTACCCGTTTACAACTGCATTACATTGAATAGTCTCTACCTTATTTGTAATATCAATATCTAACTAACTTTTCAACAATTATTTCTGGTAACCAGGTTTTAATTAATCAACCTTACATTTCCAGGAATATGGGACTGTTCACCTTTTCTTGGAAAAAGACAAAGTGCATCTTCCTGTAATTTCTTAAGGTGCTTTGTGTCATTTGTTTCTCTCAATTAATGGTCAATGTAATTTATAAGATATTTTATTTGAATTAGAGATGTCAAAATTCTTTGCTTTTTACATAGCAATGCATCTGAATCCAACTATCATTATATCTATGGTATGCCCTTTCTCTTTCACTTCCTCACCACATATCTCACATAAATTTCATCTCTCCATTACCCTCTTTATCTCCTACAGTTCTCATTCCCAAAATCCTACACATATCATTTAAATGAAGCAAGCATATCTTCAAACTTAAACAGTCAAGTTATATTTCAAATGACATCAAATATATATTCACATTTCAAATAAATAACAAATATAACACATATTTGATATAGCTTTACATAACAAGATAAACTTTTGACCATACTCTTTCCCACTTCAATGATGACAAATCTCTTCCCTGTGCCTTATAACTTGACTCTTTGATTCTTCATTTACAACTTGCAAAAGCAAGTCAGCTAGAAACTCAAGAAAATGAGCATAATACTCAAGAACATAAAAATAACCCTTAGAATTCAGGGACATTACCATATAACTACAGAAGTTACAATGCAGAAGACTGATATCTTCAACAGAGCAGAAACTCACAGTAACTTGCTAATCGCAGATGTCTAGCCATGCATATGGACCCTCAAGGAAAACCAGGAGGGTATTTTGGAAAGCATCTGATTTAGGGCAATCAACATGAATCTAATATGGCACCTTGAAACGCTGTTTATTTCAACGTATAGTCTCATATAGCTGCAAAAGGTATGAAGATTCATGTTGAGGATTTTTAGAACTAGATGAACCATATATAATTCTTGAGAGGTTGACAAACAAAGATAACTTCTTGAATTGGCATCAGTAGACTCAAAAGAAAAAAAAAATGGTGCAATTTTAGAAAAATTGACAGTAAGAAATTCAATCAAGTTCCCTATGAGAATTGACATGTATATGGATGGACACATTCTTGCTGCTACATACAAGGGAACATAGAGGACTGCTATTCTCACCGAAAAAAAAAAAAAAAAAAAACAAAGTTTTAGCAAATTGAAGAAAAGTTAAAAGTGTGGGTCCAGTACAAGTACAACTAGATCTATTTGTTGCATACTCTGCTACCAAATCAGCACCACCACAACTTTACAGATAACAAGAGTCGAAGCATGTTTTAAGTATAGGGAATGCGTTACATCACTAGCCCAGTCCTAATCTTTTGAGTGACTTTAGTGAGATTGTTGAACAGTTGAGACAGACCACTTCTTAAACCTCTTAATTTTTCATCATCGGTAAGAAACAACCAATTGAAGGACACCTCACTATGCATACTTCAGCTTTCAGCTGGTGACCTCCATTTTGGAACACTATGATCTGAAATCACTCCATGACTAATGGGACAAATAAATACTTTCATTCTACCACTGAGTAGCTAGATCACACTTTGAATGCTAAAGAAAAAAGTTCCATGATGCCTAAGTATGAGTAGGCAAATTCATTAGAGCCAACCCCATTTGATGGGGAAGGAAACTTGATGCAATAAAGATTAAAGATCGATTTAAATATGCAAGAAGTGCTCAATTGAGTTTTAACAGAAAATATATTCAAGGAATCCATAAAAGTGCTACTAGGTAAAGCTTCATTAATACTAAAAGTGGGGTTAGTTTATTTTTTAAAGTCTTTAAATTTGTTTGTAATACCAAAAAGGTGGCTTATTAGCAAAAAGAAAATTCAGAAGTGGTAATCTCTCTCTCTCTCTCTCTTTTTTTAATTAGGGTTCGGTTGATCCAATTTTTCATGGTATCCAGTAATTTTTTTTTCTTATACTGTATTGCAAGACATTACAGAACAATATTCAAAGATCAGAAAAAATAACTATATTACCCCTGATTCAATTTCTTTTGACCTGTTTACAGTCACAAATACAGGTTGCTCACTCTTGGTCACATCGGATAGCTTTTCTCGTTAGTGGTAAGGGAGGATGTCCTTTGGAGTTTCTTAATTTTACTTACCATGAACACCTACTAGGAAAAAGTATAGGCTCTCAGTAACCGAACCTAGTTTTCTCCAGAATATTATGAACCAAAGGTGTTGCTTTAGTAGACATATATAACATAACCTCATGTTCTACTGCTGCAAAATAACTTCAGAAATAAAATCCAATGTAATCCAAGAAATTAACTACTGCAGATTTTCCAACATACAGCCCGTATACAGATACACAGCTTTTCCCATAGCAACAAAACTTGAAAACTTCAAGACATGTAATCATATTCCAAAACCAACCTCTTATTTAGAAAGAATATAATTAGCAAAGTACTTGTATAGTACACTATCAGAAGGTATACTTTTTAAAGGGAGTGAATCCTCGATTAAAAGTGAAAACATACCTGAATGAATGGATAATTTTTCAAGTATTCTTTGGTATAATTATGAGAAGGAGGAAAGTATGGCCCACAAAAGAGAACACGGGTAATATTCTTATCATTCTTCCCATCCATTCCCTCCATTTTGTATGATAAATCTGCACCAATCAACCTTAGCATTAAAAGAAATATTTATTTCAGTACATGAGACATGGGTTGCAGTAGGAAAAAGTATGAAATGTTAAACCAAAGAAAGCCTTGTATCATTAAATACATATATACAACAGTAAAAGCATGTATGAAAATGAATCTAAGATCTACTTCCAAGCTGAATGGAGAAGAAAAATTATGCAACCAACCCAAGAAATAAGGAATTAAGAATTAATAAAGTACGTGCATTTCTAATTACAACACATGGATAATTGCTAAGGACCTCTTCGGTAAGATGACGGCCATTTGGAGTGCAAAAAGTGATTTCCAAGTCCAAAATCGAATCATTTTCTTAACTCAAAGGAACAAAAAATACTGCTCTTCCTCAATATTTTCAGAGACATGACAGTATTGCCTTTAAAAGCTAATTTTATGAAAATAAAGTGTTGAGATAGTCTCAAAATCCCTATAATCCCCATATACAACAGGCAACAAATCCCATATCCGCTCAATGATATAAAACCTTAAAGCTGCGAAATCATCAAAACCCAGCATCATATTAATCTACAGTCTTCCACAATACGTACAACAATTTGTTCAATTGTTTTTATTTTTTTATTTCTCACATCAACCTGCTCTCTTAGTGACATGATATTTCTTTTACTCATTATTATTTTTGATGCATAAATCATAATTGCGGGGGCTTTATTATCTAACTACTAGAGATTGAACCATAAATTTACCAGAAAATCAGAGTATTACTCATAAGCATGCTTGTATTAAGAAGTTGAAAATTGAATAAATGTGAAATAAATACCAAAAAGAAAGAATCAAAACAGAGATAAGAAAGTCAAATTTTGATTTAAAGAAGGAAGTATTAGAGTTTACCAAGTTTCTACAGTTACTGGTGAAGTTGAGTCCTTAGAGGGAAATTTAATCTAAATGAAAACAGAAAAACTCTGAAAACATTTTGCCAAGTTACGGCCCGTTTAGTTGGGTAAATGGGAAAGTGGTTTATTACAAAATTACCCTTTCAGAAATTCACAAACGGGCAAAAATTGAGACCTAAATGCAACTATTGTCATTTTAATCAAACTCCCCAAAAACTATTCAAAAATACACATCTCAGGCCCCCAAAATCCAAATGCCAACTTCGTAAAACTTCTGTTAGCTTTTAAAGGGTAAAACTGTCATTTAGCACTTTTGCATAAATAAAACTTAGCTTAAAAACTTCCTTCTTTTTACTCCACCTTTCCTAGGAGTTCCCTAAACCTTTAACTTTCAGTTTCTTTCACTTATACCCCCACCTTCCAAAGTAGCTCACCCACCCATCGCACAAACACAACCCATTACCTGCATCTAATGCATTAGTATACGCAAATACAACAATGTCGCCACCTTTAAAGACTAATAGGGCCTCAAGCATGAGTCTGAGGTGGCCTCAAGTGCTAGGCCAAGGCTGCCTCAATCCAGGCAACGGTGAATCATCAAAGAGGTGGTAGCCTCAATCGAGGAGGCGACAACCTCAAGCGTGAGGCCAAGTCAGCTTCAAGTGCTAGGCTGATGCCGCCTTTTAAAGCAGTCGCTGCTGTCACACAAAAGAGTTAAAGGAAGGTGGGGTTGGAGATGTGGGTTAAGGTTAGGGTTAGGGTTGGGTTTGTATTTTGGTTTAGGGCATTGGGTGATTTCATTAAAGATTAAGGGTACTTTTTAGTTTTAATCACTAAAAAATTTGTTGAGCTTTTAAATTTCAATTTTAGGGTAAAAGGGGAAATTCGATCTTAAAACCTAACAGAAGTTTAAGGAAGTTAGCATTTGGGTACGAGTGATTGATCTTTTGATAGCTTTTGGGGAAGCTTGATAAAAATGACAATAGTTGTCCTCTAGGGAAGGTTTCCAATAAAGCTTGGAAGGTTAGTGATTTTTGCCCAATCACAAACTAACCAAAAGTAAAAAAGGGGATGGCAAATATAATTAAATCACTATGTATTCCATACCCTTAAACAAAAGTATAATATAATGGAAATTTTTGAAAAATATACTATCGTAATGAGTTAAAAGTACGATATAATCCCTACATACTGACATTTGATTGCTAGATAACATTGTCATGGTGGGTATTTGAGAATAAATCCAAATGTGAGAAGAGAAGGTTGAGTTTTTCTCTACACGATTAGGTTAGGCGCAATTGCTATTGATGTTCTGATTTTTTTTAAAATTTGACTTTAGTTACCGTGACAAAACAATTGAATTAACCTCAATAAATATAAAGTTTAATAGAGTTGTATTGTTAAGTGGTCCATTTTATTTTTCTTCTTCTTCTTCTTCTTTTTTTTTTTTTTTTAAATTGGGTCTAAATTAATAATTTTCCTTTATATAGCACTGAAAAGAACTTATGTACGCAATGAAGTTGGACAAAATTTCATTAAAACAAACTAATGTAAATGATAACAAGCTTGTTTGGGGAAAGAACTTTGTTACTTCGTCTTGTGGATGATATCAAAGAGCTATGACTACGAAAATACTCTCAATGAATCTTCAATTTGCCATTCTATGGTAAAATTTAATGTCCTTGACCACTTTGAGCTGTGTGCATGATAAAAAAATATCGATATTATGTATGTTGGATGATGTCGATCATGGTAATAACAATTGATGTGCTTCTACATGTGTATGGTTAAAATTTTACCATTTTTTAATCAACTTAAAAATGACTTTTTTACCCCTCTTTAATTAAGTTCTACTGTTACCTGATGGTTTAGATGATTTTGCAAAATTGTAGGGACGTTGCTGATATTTTCTAATTTGTATGGGCCTTGCTGATCTCTCATGAAACCTTAGGCGAAAAAGTTAATAAGCCTTTGGAAACTCCCCCGCTTTGATTGATGAATGAGCAGAAAAGAGAAACGCTTGGCAGAAAGGCAAAGTAAACTAAAGGTAATTGATGTTATGAATACAAATAAATTCGGATACAGAGAATCTTCTTCAGCCAAGTCAAGGCAAGTAAAGCCAAAAATCAACCTGGGTTTTGTCCCTTGGTCTTAATGCTCACGTTCATCGCCTTGGAAGCCACGGAGCACAGTTAACATTCTCAGACCAACACAAACAAACAGCTTCCACAACTCAGCTCTTCAGGTGATTCTTCAACTCTTCATTAATTGAGATTTCTGTTATGGTTTGGCATCGAATAAAAGCTGAAAGATTGTGTATTTCAATCTTTAAAAGCTGAGTGGAGTCAACTTAGTTACTGGTTGACTGGGTTGACTGAGTTTTCAAGTCTCTCAGCTGATCATACGTATGTGGATTTGTTTATGGAATATGGGTGTTCATAATTGTTTATAATATAATGTCAGCTGATCGCTCTGAAACAATAATCTTATATCTCTTGTTCTGTAACACATTTTCCTGAGTCTTTACATGTCATGTTCACCTGTTTCTCATAAAACTATGTAATTGGGAATTTTGAGGATTTAATTGTTAAAATGATTTAGTATTAACCAGTCTGGATAACTTAACTAAACTCGCTCAGTTAATGACAATGAATGTTTGATAATGAAGAATAATGAAATATTAGTTTTTGCAAAAGAGTTTGTATGATAAAACTGTATGTGTGGTATTACTTGGTCTTGAATAAGCTAATTGCGGTCAAAATTTACAGGAATAGTAATCTGTTGGCTTCTACTACGAATTTCTGGTGATTAATTTAGACATCATCTGAGGTTCCTTTTTTGTATGTATTACTAAACAGAACTGAATGTGATAACTTTGCAGTTGTAGCATTTTGAGAATATTGTTATTTTTATTTTGCAATAAGACTGCTGCATACATGACCTATTCATGATGTATAAATGGTTTTGATCTTAACAATTACCTTTGAAATACTTGACTGGATGGTGATATAGGACATACAAGGATGGATGCTAGGGTTATTTAAGCTTTAATTAGTCTTTATCTTTTTACTTTATTTTCATTGGTCCATTAGGATTAGAATTATACTTAAGATTTGGATTCTAAGCCTAAATAGGTTTGTGAAAAAGTAGACGGTGATGAAAAAGTGATAAGTAGTATTTCCATTGAGTTTTCTGCTTAAACCTTCTTCTAAATTTCTCCCTATTCTTTCTGTTTTTTTCTATTTCTCTATTTTCTATTTCTTCTGTATCTCTCTACTCCATGACTTGGTCTTTTGCTTTAAGTTCTCATTCTGATAATAATAATTTCATGCAGAATTTCTTCATTTAACTTCATTGATTTTGGAAAGGTGTTTAAGCTGGGATTACAAAGGCATAATGGCTAGATCAACGGGGAACAATAATACAAACTTATTAAGATTGGTAGAGGAGAGAGCATTGTCGAAGAAAGTTGAGGAAGAACAAAAGAAACAAGAAATTGGAGTCCCTTATTTTCATAAAGACTGCATCTCAAATATCCTTATTCGACTTCCTCTTCAGTCACTTTCAAGCACAAGGTTTGTTTGTAAACCGTGGTATGGTATCATAAACAGTGCCAATTTCATCAATGCACATTTTCATGGCTCTGAATCTGTTTTGATCTTTCTAAAATCAGTTGAAAGTTTGCCTACGGCATCAGCTCGACCAGAGCAACCAAATACTTTTTCAGTTGAAGCAAGTTTACTTCAGCAAAACTCTTTCTCTATTTTTGATCATCCCATTACCAATAGCACGTCAAAATTTTGTATCCAGTTCATGTACTTTAAAGAAGGAAAGAGCAAGTCAGAGGAGTATAAAGTAAGTTGTTTGGGTAACATTAGAGCTACATGCAATGGTCTAGTTTTGCTTGATAACCGGCTGAAGAAAGGAGGACTCGTGGTGATGAATCCTGTGACAAGAAAGATGGTTGCACTTCCTGTAGGTACCTTATATCCTCCCCATGATGAATCCTATGGATTTGCGCTCAGTGAAGCTACTGGTGAATACAAAGTGGTGCACTTGTTTCGAGATAGTTTGGGATATATCAGTTGTGAGATTTTAAATCTTGGGACACGGTTTTGGAGAGGTGTGAATGGACCTTCTTTCGGACTCTTTGGTTGGTTTGGATACAAACCTGTTTCAGCTATAGGGGCTTTGCATTGGATTCCTGAAATTGATGCTAGTGAATACATAGTGTCTATGGAAGTAGACCAATGAAAGGTTCCAGACAATACTCCTCCCAACAGCATGTAGAACTTATGATAGGATCATTGAGAAGGATGGTTTCCTCTGTTTTGTTACACATGAAGGATTGAACATAGATATTTGGGTCTTGAAGAGTTTATCCGGAGATGTCTGGACAAAACACCATAGTATCACAAAAGGAGGTATAATTGATATGGTTCCGCTTTTTAGTTTGAGAATGAGTGAGGATATGATTTTCACAAGAGATGAAGATGGCTCGTTTTACACTTATGACTTCACACTCGAAGTGATGACGAAGGTTGAGACTGAAAAGGAGTGCTTCCTGCCATCCGATTCCTACTTTCCTCATGTCAACAGCCTTATCTCTTGGGAAAAAAGTTGGGATGTTTGCGATTGATTTACCTCTTGCTGGAAAGAGAAGGATGCATATGTTCCAGGCAATCAAGTATGCTCAGTCATTCCCTGTGATTGCTCTTTGCATTTCTTTGTTTGGGAGTCTTCTATGTACTTATACTCTTGTGTTCAGAAAGAATTGCTTCAGTAGAGTAATGTTGTAATCATGGTCTGTATATAAGTTTGTGTCAAATCATTGGAGATAATATTGAACAAGGGTTTGTGAAATTAATTGTCAAGCGAATTATTAACTCATACTGTAGGTATTAAGACTTTTATGTGTCGGCGACGTTGGAATGATTGAAGACTTTATGCACATGAGAGTCCCAGAAAATACATAAATTTGAATAACAGAGATTGCATCTAATGTATTAGAAGAATGCAAATTATATTTTTGTCAACTCTTGCCAAGAAGAATTTTCTTAAATGCATGTTATTTGATAGTCACATCTTATAATCATATTTGATTATGGGATTGAAATAAACGGTTCTTCTTAATCATCTTTAATTCTTATTTCTTCCTATATTTTCTCTTTAAAATTGGCCTTTTATAATTTTATTTGTACATTTATCCTTTTTGTCTTCTGAAGAGTCTGGTTCAAAACTTGTTATATGATACAAGTCGGACCTAGGATTTAACTTTAGAGGGGACAAATTCAAAATGATATAATATAAAATAGTAGAAAAGTAAATAAGTTGAGTCAAATATAGAAACGTTAATACAAATGCAAGATGGTTAAAAAAAAAACTAAACGTGCTAAGGACGTTTAATTTTATTTTTTTACAATTATAATTAGAAAGTTATTTTTTACCCCCTACCCCCTCCCCCAATAATGTTACGGACACCGGGATTTTTGCACCGAAATATTGTACCGGTCTACGTGTAATACGCCTCTAATTTTTTTAACAATTTTTTTCTAGTGAACGGCCGTCCATCAAATTTGGACAGCCGTTCATTCACATTGACGCCCGTCCATATTATGTGGACGGGGGTCCACATACCAAGGACGTCCGTCCATAAATAAAATGGAATAAATTTTTTTTATAAAAATTAGGGACGACTGTCCCTTCATTTTGGACGGCAGTCCCTTATTCAAAATATGAAAATAAAAAAAGAAAAAAATTTAGGGACGGCCGTCCATACATTTTGGACGGCCGTCCCTTAAGTTTGGACGGGCCTCCATTCCTAATGGACGCTCGTCCATACTTTAAAAAAAAAAAAAAAAAAAAAAAAAAAAAAACATTCTAAACACCTTTCTTCTTCAATCTTCTTCTTCGTCTTCATTCCCCATCTCCTCTCTTTTTCTTCATCTTCATTCCTCCAGCCTCACCTTCCTAAACATTAGTACCTCGGATACAATCCGGTAGCTTTGTTTTACCCGTATCAACATGGCCCATAATGTATTCTCAGGCATTCCACTTGGGTGGACAAGGGCTCTTCTTGTTTGCTCAGTGCAACATGGACCAGCAAAGCTCTTTTCATTGTTTTGGGCTATTTCTGGGGATGCAGGAGAAGGGACCAGTGATTTTTGCTGTGGATTATGAGTTTGCGACACGGTCAAAGCCAACTGAGGAGTTTGTTAGCAAATACAAAGATAACTATACCTTCACCGGAGGAAAGGCGGATTGGAGTACAGGGAACTTATTTGCCATACAATGGACCTCCTTCATGGCTGAAGACAATCTTTACTTCATAAATGGAATACTCCATCTTAGGGCTGAGCTTACCATCAGGCACTAACTCTTTGCTTTCCGTTATTCACTGGGCTTCCTAATGAAATTGATTTTTGTAGCACTGACCTCTTTCATCTCTCGATCGAACTTAAAATTGTAATAAGTAGGCATAACATGCACTAGATACAATGGTATGGAGGTTGAGATAAAATTAGAAAATCCCCTTTGCTCTAGGCTGAATCGTGCTTGGAAAGTTCATGTACCCATGGTATGAAGGAGGTCCATTGTATGAAGCCAAAATCATACCATTTGGTGCTGTTGGCGAAGATGATTTTGCTCAATTAAGCTTGATAACTATATTCTTCTGTTCATCACTGTCACCATTAAAAATTATTAGTTCCCACGAGATATTTATTACTTGCATTTACCTATGGCTTTGTTTATGAATTCTCTGTGTTTTTTTCATATTTATTACTAATGTTCAGGAAGGTGAGGCTGGGGGAATGAAGACGAAGAAAAAGAGAGGAGATGGGGAATGAAGACGAAGAAGAAGATTGAAGAAGAAAGGTGTTTAGAATGTTTTTTTTTTTTTTAAAGTATGGACGCCTGTCCAAACTTAATGGATGGCCGTCCATTCCTAATGGGCCTGTCCAAACTTAAGGGACGACCGTCCAAAATGTATGGACGACCGTTCCCAAATTTTTTTATTTTTTTATTTTCATATTTTGAATAAGGGACGGCCGTCCCTAATTTTTATAAAAAAAATTTATTCCATTTTACTTATGGACGGGCGTCCTTTAATTGGGGACGTCCATCCCTGGTATATGGACCTCCGTCCATATAATATGACGGGCGTCCATGTGAGTGAACGGCCGTTCACTAGAAAAAAATTGTTAAAAAAATCAGAGGCATGTTACACGTAGGTCGGAACAATATTTCGGTGTAAAAATCCCAATGTCCGTAGCATTATTGCCCCCTCCCCAAAGGCTCGTTATGGCGGACACTCGAACCTAGGAGGTTGACTAAATGTGCTCCCTTCAATTACGTCAAACTTTTGGGGTGGACATTTAATTACACGTGCTAAAAATGTGATGCTAAATTTATAAAATAAATAATTCAATTCATATTTATAGGGTATTGCTACATATAGCCATCTCATTATTTTAAAAGGCAAATACATACAAAAATAACCATAAAAACATATTAATTGATTTTATTTCTCTTAGTGAAAAATATCAAGTATTTGATCTCTATCATATTCAATATCTTAAATTTATAAAATGCTGAACCACATTAAACCATATAGTTTGATGTTGAATAAACTAATTGAAAATATGTTAGACCATGTTTTAGTCTAACATTTATAGAAGAGAGAAATATATCTTTGTTACTTTTGTTCTTAACCTTTTTTATTAAAGGTAATATAGTCACTCAAATGATTTTATGATTATTTTTGTCCAATGAAAAACCTAAATATGTTTCTCTATCACTATCTACAAGTAATATATGATTTGTGATCATCATCTCATTTATCACATAATAGTAGCATCTCTAATGGTATTCGTTATTTTAAAGAGCATCTTTAAAATAAAGAGCATCTTCATTAATTTCTAAATATAAAGAATAAAATTTTTATTCAAATCTAATGGACTCTTTAAATTTAATGAAAATGCTCTTTATTTTTAGGAAATATACTTAATGAGAAAGAGAATTAATAAATAAAATACATAAAAACTTGTAGTTTATTAATTAAAATTATGATAGAAAGTAAAATTTAACTCTCTAGATGTGGAGAGTCGAAACACTCTTTAATTTAGATTTAAAGGATAAAGAGTTTGACTCTTGTTTTTATGGATAGACTCTTTATAATAAAGAGTTTAAATCATATAAAAAGTTAAAGATACTCTAATGCCAATAATAATTAAATTTAAGCTGAAATTGGTAATGTTAAATAAGCAAATCCAAGAATTGAATATCTTCAGCTTAGAAAGTCACATATAAAAATAACTGGATAACCTAAACTTCACTTTCTATGATCAAGAAAATTAGTGCGAGGATTAAGATGACGACCTCATAGTTTTCGAATACGAGATATCCATCTCAACTTTGAGCTTATTAGATCCTTAGCAATTTTGGGGGTCTTTAACAAACCTATTTTATGAAATTTTTGAGAAACAAAAACGAGTATGGATGCTTCGGGGCGGATCCAAAAATTTATATTAGGGTGAACCAAAATAAAAACTAATTACACATTAATATTTTTGTCCGGGCTAAAATCTAGAAATTGTATATATTAATATTTTTTTAAATTTGAGGGTGAGCCATGAACTAGAACTGTATCCACCCCTGATGTAGGGTGTTATATGACCTTGAGAATTAGACGGGCTCCAATGTGGAATACCTCATATACCTAAAAAAATAAAAATAAAGATTATTTCAATCCGATACATGTCAAGAATTCCTTACTATTGCATGGAACTTTTTCATCTTTGAAGTATTTTATGATTAAGAAGCAATTGCCTCTTATACAGGTTGTGTATTAGTCTACTATAAATATATCTTGGATACTCAATTTTAGCTGAGGTCTCAACCAATGTTTTAAGATCCAATCGGGACCTTGACTAGATCAAAGGCTTGGATCCCATGTTGACCGATCCAATCGACAAGTTGAATCAGTGATGTTATCATGCTGACATCAGCATGATATAATAATAAAATTAAACTCTAAAAATTAATAGAGGCTTAAATGTGATTTTAGAAAAAGAAAAAACTAACTTAAACTTTGACTTAAGTTGTTAATGAACAAGACAATAAATAGATTAAAGGCAAATAAATTAATAAAATTGAAATTGAATTGAATAGAAAACAAAACAAAATAGAGAGAGGGGTCAAACTTTGAACTTGAATGGAAAAAGAATGATATTAAAATAATAATTGAAATTCGATGATAATTTTAATAAATAGATTAAATTAGATTTATGATAAAAATAAAAATAAAAAATAGAATAAAATGATATTCAAATTATCTAATTAATAATAAAATAATATTAATATAAACATAAAAAAACGTGAAAAAGAGAATCTAAAAATCTTATCCCATACATTAACCTTATCCTTATTCCATCAATTTCTCTCAAACAAAATCTCAACCATCCATTTCTTCATTCATCACTACCCCTGCAAACACATCTCCCACATCCTATCAAACAAACTCACATCTATCCACATTCCAATCATCAAAGAAACATCACCAATCCATGATCATCAATTCATCATCTTCAAAAATCTTAATAATAATCATAATCAAAATTCAATGGAGAACACCCAGCAAGGTCAATCCTCCTCATACCCATAGCCCCAACCACCTTCCTCCACTGCTGTTGTCGCCGCGCCTTTTCAGTTTTCACCACCTCCTTCAACAGCAACAACAACATCTCCAAATATTTTGGTCTTACCAGTGTTAAGAAATCGATCAAGTCAACGATTTCAAGAACCACCAGCTCCCTCTTGCTTGTATCAAGAAAATCTTTGATGTAGATTACGAGTTGAATTGAACTTTGAAGAGGCAGTTGCAGAACGGTTTTCCTCTTTTAGTTACCCGGTTTAGACCCCGAGCCGGTTAGACCGACGGTTCGCTACTATTCTTCCCGTTCAACCATGGGTTACTCCGGGTTATTTGACATAGCCGAGTTTAGTTGTGATTGACCCAAATTACAACCCAGTTTCCGGTCAACCATAACTTGAAGAAAATCCTCTAATAATAAGGCCGTTATAAGCTCAAACAACAAATTACATTTAACACGATTGAATTTACTGATGTAAATATCGCAAAGAACATATAATATTGTTGTTGAATGTTGATGCATTTTCACATTCATTATTATTTGATTTTTTTTCCTTTTATGGTAATGAAGCTCAACTCCAATTCATATAGTTAAACATATATATATTATCCTACAACAAAGAAAGTACAATAAAACTTTTATTTGAAAAGAAAGAAATGGAAATACATATATAAGACTTCAACATATAGGTTTTGAACTGAAGAGTGAAAAAGAGTTGAAGATCATTCAAACGCAGCACTTGCAGGCCTCGGAGGATCAGACAAAAATATGTCAAGAAGTTGATCAATTGTGGAGAACTGAAAATCTGAATACAACTTAGAAGCCTCAATGTCATTCTTATCAAGTTCAAAGCTCATCATTTCACCTTTTACAAATATGCAGTGTAGAATGGATATTGGTATATTTTCTGGATGTGGTAGGGCTGCAATTAAAACATTTAAGCATTAAATTTAATAATTGTTAAAAAATTAATGAAAATTTTTCCCACAAATAAATCAGACAATTTTGAAATTATTATGGAGTAAATGGAATGAATAAATTATAGTTGAAGTTCTTACTCTCGGCTTGTTTCACTAAATCTTCCTCTGCAATATGAACCCTTTTGAAAGTACGACCAGTCTTTTGCTCCCAAAGTGAGATCAATTCAAGTTGTGATATGATATTTTTTTGAGGACGATAAATCACAACTCGATTGCACGTTTTAAGATCATTTGCCACTTTGATTGTGCACATGGCTATATCCTCTTCATAATTTAACACAGCTGCATATAGATGTTAATGCCAAATTTAAGGGTTAGGTATAATTACATAACAAAATTCTTTCCGTAGTTATTGTTATAATAGAAATTCCACTATCGTTAAATTTTTGATATTAAAGTAAATGATAGAAGGGCAATTATATATATATATATATATATTAATCTATCATGTTATAAATTCTAACGGAACACCAAAGGTTAAAAGATTTATGTTATTTAAGAAATTTTAGAGGGAATATTGTTATTTAATTAAACATTAGGGGGTGGAGAAAGCCCCTTAATTTACTATCGACTTATAGAGAAATTACGATATAATATTTTGTTGAAATAAATATTACCTTTTGCTTCACCACTGCCGTAGACAAGTATATGGTCTGGTTGGTCATATGGGCGAAGCAAGAAATTAACAAAGTAAGCGCCAAAGCAATTAGCTGAAACGAAGGTGTAAGGAATCCCGGCTGCTTCTATTGCCCTTCTGATTCTTCTCTTTTTCTCTAGAAAATTGTCAAATGGAGGTAGAGGTCTCACCCTGTCCTCTTCACATCCAAAATCTGATGGAAGAAACCTCTACCAAAGATAAATAAGCTGGTTATTACTAATTAAATAAAAATTCCTAAATGAAAACCTTGAATCTTAATAAAATAAACCATATATATATATATATATATATATATTTTTAACATTACCTTTATATTACCAGCAACTTTGATAGCATCTATGATCTTGAATTGGTCAAGAACTTGAGGATAAGCTAGTGCAGATATCACCACGTCCACTTCCCTAATTACACTTACAAGTTTCTCATGTTCATCTAGCTCTCCCTGCATTTTCATTTATCCATTTTAATTTACTTAACATATGGAATAAAAAGAGTGAGAGAGAGGGAGTATTAATTAATTACTTGGACAATGATGACACCGAGGGACTGAAATTCCTTTTGTAGTTGTAGCTTGGAGAGACTGGTTTTCTCTGAGATTGGACGAGCATAAACATATGTTTTATGGCCTAAAGAAACGCTTGCCTTCACCATATACTTGCCTATGTATCCAGTTCCTCCAAATATAAGGATCTTATTTGTTGCCTCACTATCCATTTTTGATAATTAATTGCTCCCTTTCACCCTTATCTCCATCTCTTCATCTGTGTTATATATTTATACTAATATATGGTTGGACGTCATTGATGTGTTGCATTATAAGTTAATTATGGGAAAGTTAACTTTTTATTTCAACTTGAAATTAATATACGATACTAACACACCATTAATTTGGTACTAACACTTAGTTGCCATATTTGGGATATAAAGTTAAAATCTCAATTTTATATGCATAGTATTATTATATATTAACCCGCAATGCTCAAAATAAATTTGACTATTTAATTATATCATTTATCTCAGTATGAAAAGTCTATAGTATGACGGTGCTAATAATATAATATACTATAAGGCAATATATGTATGTCAAGTAGTTATAAATATCTGATAATCACATATCACAATTAATTTAAAGAGAGAGGAGAGAAAAAAAATTCAAAGATATCATAAATTCATTGGAGTGTGATATGAATGTGATACCTTGTTGTATTTTAGATTGTTTCATCTTAATATCTTATAATTAAAGAAAATGTGTTATCAAATCAATTGTAGTTAGAAACCCAAAATTGAATTCCCAACTTCATAAGTATGGTATTATTGATATTCATTTTATTTTTATTAATTTTTTTGAAAAAGGCGTATCCTACGATACGATACGTGATACACGATTCAAAAAATTAGGTTTTCAATTCACGATACGATTCATGATTTGATAACCATGGTTAGAAACCCAAAATTGAATTCCCAACTTCATAAGTATGGTATTATCAATATTCATTTTATTTTTCGCGAATGTTTATAATTAAGATGACTATTAAATATTAATTAATTTTAATATTCTAAAATGTACCTATTAAATCCACATAAATCACTAACTTAAACTTTGTCATACGTGTTTATTTTTACGAAATTTTCTAATAAATAAGATATCTATGACCAATTTTTTTCTTTATATGAATAAGATATTTTGATCAATTTATGTATATTTTAACTAATTCATTGAGACCTTAAAACTATTAACTAGATAAAAATTATAATGACATAATTATGGAAATAAAGGTAAGTCCACTCAATTGAAGTTGCAAGGTAATAGGTATAATATTTGGTATAAACCTCTCGACAATCTCGTTCTCTTTTTACTTACGGTGAGTGTGAGCAAGAACAGCGAATTCATGTGTGGTTTAGGAAGTCTATCCCCGCTATCCCTATCAGCAAATGAAAAGTTTTGTATACTTACCTTTTTCCAATAATTTTTATTTAAATGCATAGATATGGGAATCTGTGAGAGTCTGGCGGAATAGCTTCATTTTCTTTTATTTTTCTCATCCCAAAACATCCTTAGCCGTTCGATTTGGAACCTACGGGCTCTAGTTGGTCGATCAGTTTATTCAGTTCCATGATCGATGAAAACGTACGCAGTGGCCTTTAGCTCAATAATTATTGCTTGGCACATGCTATAATTGTACGAGGCTGCCCCACACAAAATTAATACGTAGACTGTCTTCTTCCCTAACCATTATTCAATATTCTTTCATCTCTCATCTTCATGTCAACGTCCTTTTTCTTTCTCGCCTCTTATCATCTCCTACAAAGGCCAAAATATTTACCATTAATTCTTTCCTTTCATTAATTTACCATGCAATATTTAAGAAATTAAATTACTGTAATTTAGTTAACGTTATGGAATCGATTTTAATGATTAGATTGATACATAAAAAAATATATTTTAAGTATTTTTAATCGTGTGATAAATTGTTTACTCCAACAATAATTAGAGACAATGAACCATCCTCGTGATCGGGTGGAAAATAAGAACTTTTGGATGTATTAATATTTAAAAGATCTTGAGTTTGATCCCTTTCAATTACTAATAGAGGTGACTACTAGAAGATTTACTTGGTTGTTAACTTTAGAGTTCGAAAGATTAATTAAAATATACGTAAACTGACGTAGATACCCTCAATATTAAAAACAATTATAGAGAATGACTAGCAATAACTGTAAGGCAAATCTTTTTATAATAGTTAATGCTATTCATAATTTCATATAAATTATATTTATAAAATCTAGTTTGATCTCGAGTATTTTAATCTCATCAGAATTTTGCCCCTCTCACAAAGCTTAGTTGTCTTAGTTTTTAGTTTTTCTTTTGCCAAGTATTAATAATCTTTCTATTATGCGAGTTTTTCTTTATTTTAGATTGCTACTTGTTGCATTCAATTGTTATCAGTTTTTTATTCACTTCTTTTTTTCAAACTTTTAATAGTTGCATTTTGCTCATAAGTGAGCACAAAAAAAAAAAAAAAAGCAGTGGCGGAACCAAGAATTAAAGTAAGGAGGGGCAAAATTCAGAAAGTGATATAATTTATAATCTTCAACAAAATTGTAAAAATCTAAAATTTAATTATTAATAATATTTTTATTCAATACTATTATAATTATCATTGCCACGTTTAGATGTTTTGAAAGTGATCATTGTCAATATTGTTAAACACATCAATAAAAAAAATGATACTAACATAAAGATACTCACAAAAAAATCTTAATTTCCTGAATATAAATTAAATTAAAAAACCATTTACTATATAATTACTAAGATAATGAGGGATTTGTCCAACTTCAAAACCACATAATTATTAAGTTTAGAGAAAAATATAATTTATATAAAACCGGCCTTATTTATTGTAACTTAAATATATTATTTATTTAAATATTTATGTTATTTATTTAAATATTATTATAAAACATATATACTTTTTAGGGTATAATTATAAATTTATAAGACTGAAGTTTCATAAAACTCTTAGTAAGGGCATTGGCCCACCTTAGGGCATTCAGCCATTGCTTGAAAGTATGGCTACACTACACATACTAATATTATACGAGGGTGCCCCATACATAAAATTGTGTAGACACTACATGATATACATGTAATTTCATGTCTTGTTAGTTGTGGCCCTCTCAAAATTATCTTTTCTTCCTTAGCTTTGATTCTTATCCTACAAACTCTAAAATATAGTTAAACATTGATAAATTAATATTTTTGGTTGGTCCCAACTTAGAATTAATGTGGTAAATTGGTAATTCACTTAACGTATAAATTAATAATCTTGTTATATATCAAAATTATATATATGCATAACTTAATTAGAAAACCCTTGTAAAATATGACTCAAATGTTACTTGTTTTATCTTGAAATTGATGTCTTCTTAGACCTCACTTCTAACATTTCTTAGTGCATTAAGAAACTTTGGTATAGTGTTATCATATTACAAGAGAAAATTACATAATGTGATTGTTGCTTTGAGTGCATCTAGGCTGATGATGTTATTTCCAATAGATATTTTCCATACCACGTTAACCATACAGAATATGTAAATGCATTAAGTTCAATTTTTTGGAAATAAAAAATAAAAAATGTCACGATAAATTAATAATTTACTAATTTATACGATAATTAATAAATTTTCATAGCCCTAAGGATATTAATTTATCGAGGTTTAATTATAGATAAAACTATGAAGATGACTTTTAATCCTTTAATAATTTTAAGCTAGTTTTTTGAAATTTATTCGAAAAGACTCATTTCTACCACACACATTTTCATAAGGTCTATTGCATACCTTATTTTCAAAAACAAACAGTTGTATTTAAATTTTATATCAAACATATCTTTAAGTACATTTAAGATTCTATCTTAAATATTATAACAATTATTTTTCTACGTGGTTTTTTTTTTTAATAGTTTAATGTTGGCACCACTTGATTGAAATTTCCGGTCCTGGTTTGCATGTTATTGATAGACATCTTCTTATATATCAATATATATATACATTGGGTTCGAATCTCATATAATCAGTTTTTGAAATATTAAAATGGCTTTATTACCAAATATAAATATTTGTTTCAAATTAATATGAGGAAGATACAGTGAGATTGTTCTGTTCGCAAGTTTTATGATATAATGACTAGTCACTACTGAAATTCGGAGATCAAATGTGAATGGTTGTTGTTGCATTATTATAACTAGTTAGTTCGGTTCAGTCATTTTCCTGAAGACCGCGACAAACATTAATTTTGTCATTACTTCACGCCAACAGTTTTATTTGTACGTGTTTCTGGAGAAAACAACAGACAAAACAATAAAGTTGGGTTCATATTTCTGGTGGAGACCTTTCAAATAGCTTGTGAAAAGGAGTGATGGCAAAAATTTTGGTTGTACGGCCAACAGAAACACTGTATTGATATTCAAATTTTAAAATCAAATTTTTTATAAAATAAGTAACGTAATTTTGTTTTGGTCTCAAAATTGCACACATAGGAAAATACATAATGTTTCAACAAAAAATTTAAAATTTTCTTAAAAACTTGATTCCAAAGTTTGAAAACGAGAGGTATGTGATTGATAGTGTTAGAATCACATAGGATGCTTGCATAACCTTAACGGATCAAAGATTGGACAAAGCGACTAGATATGAACAATTAAACGTCAAATACAAAAAATAAAAGAAGATTTTTAAAGAGATTCGAATGTTTATCATGCAAAATCCTACTTCCACTGATATATTATTGAAAGTTTGTGAGAACGGCGAGTTGAGTTACAAAGAGTTGTTTCAAGGATTCTCTCAAATTATCTCTTCTCTCAAGCTCTCGACTAATAAACCTCTATGTGTGTATGAAAGGCGTAATAACTTTCGTGTGTCTAAACAAACTAGGGTTTTGGTTTATATACTGTACCCATTACAAGTTTGAATTAGAAATAAATACAAAATCAATGAAACAAGAAATTGACTTGATCTTCACCCTTTGATTTGCAAAGTCCTAATCATGTGATATCTTCTAGCTAAATTAGAAATCATCCTTTCCTTTTTGATTTACCGCACAACAAAAGAATAAGATGTCAATAAAAGGAAATGAATAAGCTAATATCTGGATTCTATAAATCAATGGAAGGAAAAAAAATGAGAACAAAATTACAATAAAATCTTAAAAGAGACTTGTTTGATATAAAATTTAAATATTGTTTTTTATAAGATTTCGCAATCAGTTTTCAGAAATCTTAAAATTTAGTGTAAAATTAAAAAATTATTTATTTATTATTATTTATTTTTGTTATTTTTTGTAGTTTTTAATAAGAAAACAACATTTGAATATTTATCAAAATAGTTTTTTTAAATATTAAGATAAAACTCATAAATTTGAACCTTATTTTAGTTCTTGAAAATTATTTTCGGATCACAAATGGAACGGACTATAGCTAGAGTATTTGAAAGAGCGGAAGGATTCGAAACTTAAATTAATCTTTCTCTTAAAAAAAAGTAGAAGGAAATATAAATCTTACTTCCTTTAAAACCCAACCCAAATTAATTTGGGCTGAACCTGTTTGGGCCTATTATCTTATTTAGCCCAACTTTTGACTTTTTTCTCAGTTGGTCTTGTACTTCTTTATATATGCAGCCC
>CM047745.1:8304986-8312055 GCA_026225825.1 Pistacia integerrima | reverse complement strand
ATCAATGTGCTACATCAAGTAAAAACAACATGATAACTATACGGTACCTCGTGGAACACATAAGCAAAAATAAGGGAAAATAACTGATCGAGTAGTCGAGCCACCTACCCATTGTCAACATCTTTTCAAACCACTTTCGGGGATAATCCCCGATCTTGCACTTCACACGCCTATTGGTGTGCTGTCGTAGGCAACCAAGATTAAAAACCTTCCTAACCTAACTATTGAACTGTAAATAGGGTAAGCAAGGATCGATCCCACGAAGAGTGTCTAGCCGAATTTTTGATGATGTGAATAAGGCTGGGGGGTTTTGAGTAAAATAGAAAACTATCTTAGCAAAAATCAAAACAAAAACAATTCAAATCGAAATCAATTAATATAACGAAACTTGGTCTCCGTCAACATCCACCATCGGAATCTTACAACTGATCATTGATGCAAAATTAAATCAATTCATACCTGAATATTCACCGTTGGAACTATTTTCCTATCTCTCCTTAATCGTAATTAATTAGGAAACAAGCGATCTTAATTAATCTTACCACTAAACAACCCTAGACAAGCGCTCAAGATTTAATCTAATGGCAGCCTTAAGAATTAGAGAAATCGATGAAGCTAAACAACACAAACACAAGCGGTTGTATTTAATTTAGTTGAATGTTCTTCTTAAGATTATTAATTCCTGACGCAGCAAATTATTGACCCTAATTGCTTCACAAGTTAGAGGGATCAAACAATTACGGATTTGACATCAAACTCAGCAGTAGATTGCAACAAATAATACACTAGTAGGCCTCCTAGTAATTAATTGCATCAATCATGAAGATATGCACAGAATAACATTCAATACTCAAACACAAAAATTGAACATTAAAATAAAATAGATTAGATCTCACATTGGTTGATTCGAGGTCTCCGTTTCTGACGACCAAGTTACAAAAGCTTTAGCCGCTCATGGCCATAATCCAAACTCAAAAGAAAGAAAAAAATTCCAGAGAAGAAAAGAGAGAGAGGTGTGGTGCCTTAAAACCTAATCTGATCTCCCTTTTAAAATCCAATTTTAGAATTCGAATCCCACTCAATCTCCTAAAAGAAATATTCTCCTATCCTAAAATAACATTAATCCTAATTTAATTCTAATTGGAAATAAAATAAAATAGAGTCCTAATAAAATAGGAAAGTGGTGTTTCCAAATTTGTAATTTTCGTGCGGGCATGTATGTCTTCAAAACGTGCAATAATAGAGTGACTTGCATAACAAGTCAGAACGCTCCAGGACGTCGGCAATGCATGTGCATCAATTTTAAGCTCCAAAACTCAAAACATAAAAGTTATAGATATATTTCTTAGCGTTCCACAGCATTTTGAATCATCTCAATCGGAGCTCGGATGAGAGAATTATGCCCAGGAATACGGAGCGTGGCGAAACCGTCCGAATTCCCCTAATTAATTCCGTTTTTCAATTAACACCTCCATTTGCTTCCTAAACCAAAATAAAGTAATAATGAGTACAATTAGGAAACAAATATGTATAAAAGACTAAACATTAAGGGGGTTAAATATGACATTTTGCATTCTCATCACCTATCACTTCCAAAATCATTGTAATAGGCATAGAAGAGTTTTTTTTTTCTTTTCCTTATCTATTGGCTTATACAAATCGACCTTTAACTCCTCATTTTTCACTTGCCCACTTCCTCTGCCTTCCTCCTCACCCTCCTCTATTTTCACTTCCCCACTTTCTTCGCGTCCAGCCTCACCCTCCTTAATTTTCACTTTCCCACTTCCTTCGCGTTCATCCTTACCCTCCTCCATTTTTGCTTTTCCACTTTCATGGACTTCCTCATTTTTTTCTTTGTTTTCCTCTTCTTTCCATATGTTACTACCGTGTAAGGAGATTTTACGTGCTTACTCTTTCAGCTTTCTCTTTTATACTTAGGTTTCACTTCAACTACTTTCAATACCCCACCAAGTTCCTCGGCCACCCTATCAACTTTCTTCTCCACTCTATCAACTTTCTCCTCCACCTTTTTCATCCGCTCTTTCATCTTCTCAAATTCTCATAAACGGCTATTGTAAAACTCTTAAACATACCGTTTATGAGGTCAACCACCTCATTCTCCTGACCCCGACGCCTTGGCAAAGCGGTCTTGTTGCACTAGTTTGCCAATTGGGTAGAGGCGTACGAATCTTTTCCTCCTCCTCCCTCCCGCCGATTGGAGCTTCATCATCCTCGGCCTCAACAACATTCTTAAGCAGTGGCCCTGCAGCTGCACTCACATGTGTGACCCCTTCTAGGTCCCGCATTAGTAGTCTATCTCTTCATCTGCTGCATCGTCTAGTGCTCTGAATGATGTAACATACTCCTATCCCGCTTCACCCCTAGTAGGGGTGAGGAAGGGACAGACGACTCCCTGCAATAAGAAAAAAATCAATCAAATTTAAGCCACATTTAAAAGCAAGTGCATATTCAAAAGATTAATCCTTTAATACAAAAAGCTATTAATATTTACCTGTATTGCCCATGGGAAGCCAAACAAATTGTACGTGCTCGGTCTATCCTTCTTGACAGCTTGACGATGCTTTATCATCATGTCTTTTCCACGCAGGGAGTCGATGGTTAGCTGAAATGATACCTGTCCCCATGGATAAGCATTAAAGAAGTCCATGTTGCTTGTAAACTTCACCCAATCCATATTAACGACTTTTGTTGAGTCAGAAGCCATTAGGATCGAATGCACGAACCATACTAGACACATCTTGAACTGAACTTCTCTGAAGAGGTATACCCACCTTCTCCTAACCTCTCATCTAAATCGCATCCCGTAATAGACGCCTTTCCCCCCAAAACCTTTTTAGCCAAGTTATCGACTGCCATACTCTTCGTTATTCTCTCTTGCTCTTCCGCATCTAGAAATGCCCCACATCTTAAGCTTGTCATCAAGGCATATTCCATCATCCAAAAACGTAGTGACTTCCCATCCACCACAAACCACATTTCATTTTTTTTTTTTTTTGGCTTTTCATTGAGTGTAGCAACATATAATGCACTCTTTGGCCCTAGAATGCCTTTTTCCAATTTTCTCCAATGTCTGCAAAATGACCGAAACAACTCTCTTTAAATTGGTCCATACCCTTTTTTTGTTCCTCTAAAATCTCCATTATTCTCATAAAAACTTGCCAACTCGACCTAACTGTCACCCTTACAGGGAAGTACAGTATCTTATCACTTATAACCTCCAACCCATAGTCTTTATAATTTACGCTTTGGAAAATCTGCACAATCAGTATAAACTAAATATCAAAAAAAAAAAAAAAAAAAAAAGAAACCAAAACAACCTGTAGGCTGCCAATTTGGGGGATATGGGCTTCGAGGGGATCGGGGAGTGGGTGTTTTTGGCTTCGAGAGGACCGATGAAGCCAATGCAGGCCTTATAAAGGCTATTGTGGGAGGTTCTATGACTGGAGATGGCTGAGGATGGCAGGAGGTGGTGGAATAGGGGGCCCTGGAGGGTCAGCCCTCTTGCAAGAGGAGGGCCGCACTCGCCTCCTGCCATCCCTATCCCACCAACCTCCCATAAACAACTTCCTTACGGCCTCCCTTGCCTTCCCCTATTCTTTGGAACCCAAACAAAGCCACTCTCTCGATGCCCGCCAACTACTCGACAAAATGCCACAACCACCGTAACAATAAAACCAACTACATATCCCTTAAATTCGCACAAGCCAATCAAATTATTCATCAAATTCAAAACCACCAGTAAAAAACGTACCATTTCTTCACTAGCGTCCTCCTACTCGCCTAAATTATCACTGACGTCCTCCTCTTTAGAACCATTTTTCGATTCTTCTCTCTGTTCTTGTGCCGCCATTGTCTCCTCTGCCTCTGGACCACCTTGACTCATCGAAAGATCCACCGGAGTGTCTTCTTCGACAACCTTTGAACAGCCGTCGCCGTTGGGTTTTCCTCCTCTTTGTGAATATTAGCCTTGATTTTGTGTAACGAATCTTTAGAATCGAATATTGGCTGGAAATAGAGAACTTTTATCTCGAGAAATTGTAGAGAAATCGAAGGTGTTTCGTCGGTCTTTTTTTGGATATTTTGCTCGATTAAAAGATTATGAAGGGAGGGGGTCGTTTTTTTATTTTCAAAATTTTAACAAACTTCCGTCAATTATAATATTACCCACATATATTTAAATATTTTCAGTTTAACCTGATTTACATGTTTAATGAATCTTAAGTCTCGCAGGTCAGTTTTTCTAACTAAAAAAAAATTGCAAGATTTGTTCAAGGTCATTTTTTTAGTGCAAATTTGGGAGGTCTGTCAAGTTAAATTTCCTCAAAATACCTGTACCCAGAAAAACAAACACAAAATAAAACTAAAATTTAACAAAGGAAGCATCAAGTTGTATCATTTGGATTCACAGTTTCACACTCCACGCTCACATGGTCCCCGTGTATAAAAATCCAGACCCATGTGCCTTTCCTTCTCTTTCACCTACCTCCAATTTAAACTACGATAAACTCCCAACTCAACCCTCTCCACGAACTCCAACCCCTTCCCCTTCACGCCATGACCCGGCCACCGCTTCTTCCTCCATGTTGGCTGTAGCCATCGGCTCATGGCTCCGCTCGAGACGGAGCCGATACTTGTTTCTCTTACTCTGTTCACCCCTTCTCCTCCCTCTCCTCTGCGCGTGTTTCCCCTTTCTGTGCGCCGCCGAAGTATTTATCAGATTCTGGAGAAGAAGAAAACGTCAAGATGAAGAGAGGCTACGGCGATGTGAAGAGGGTTGCTGTGGATGTGAATTTGAGGATGAAAGGGAAGTGGGTTTGTTACAACGGTACTTGGAAGATCAGTTGATGCTTGTTGGATCTATGTACGATTGTGATGTTGGTGATGATGCTGATGATCACGGCGATTATACGGTTCCTCTTTTGAGTTGAGGTTTATTTCTTTATTATTATTATTATTATTATTATCATTTTTGTGTGAAAATTTGGTAAAACACTGGAATTGTAAAATAGGAAAGTTTAATCTTAGTTTTATGCTAGAAATACTTGATTAATTATTGTCAAATTTTTGGAATTTTTATTTTATTTGGTTGGTTTGTATAAACTTTTCAGAATATTAAATGTTAGACTGATGTTAATGAATTTCATAAAAAATTGTGATAATTTTAAAAAAATTTGAAGCAAGATTTTATAAAAATAGTAAAGTTAACGAAACTGGTTTTAGTAAAATTGCGTGAAATTTATTAAAGTAGATTTCTGGAAAATAAATATAAAAGAAAAGAAAGCAAAATGTTAGACGGGGGAGAATTTCGGGGAACAAAATGTTACAAGCACAATGAAAATGTGAATTCTCAGTGTCAATATAATTATTATTGAAATCATATTAATTTACATTAATATTAGTAGTTATAAATTTGTGTAAAATTAATCAAAGTTGCAATCACCAAATCCTTTAAAAAACAAAGAGTCCTCTTAACCAATGTTCTGAAACCCGGACCGGGCGGTCGAATCGGTCTGATCGGGTTTCGCTTATATTTTCGGTTTGAAAAGAGTAAAAACCCGGATTTTTGTATCAACCCGTTTCAAACTCTGGTAGGATCGTCATATTGTGACAAACTGACGGTCCAACTGGTATAACAAAAAAATTCTATCCACTGATTAAAAATATGAAAAAAATTTAAAACCACAAACACAAAGTCAAAGTGTCAAACCCCCAAATTTTTTAATACATTTCAATTTGCTTTTGCGGTTGAGCTGTGAGCTGTCTGCCATTTGAAAAATTTGCTTTTTGCTTTTTTTTTTTGGGTTGCTACTTTTTCATTCCATATCTCCAGTCCAGTCCTCCTCTTCAATTCGCGATCTCGGATCTCCTTCAAGCTTCAGCTTCAATGGTTTAGCCTTCATGTCTTCACTCTTCAAGTCCTCTTCAATCATCGCGGTCTCCTCCTCTTCAATCAACCTCTTCAGGCTCCAGTCTAGTTCTCCTCCATTTGCGATCTCCTTCAAGCTTCAAATTTCAGCCTTCAAGTCTTCAAAAGATGCAGAAGAAGAAAGAGAAGAGGAGGTGAGAAAATAGAAGAGAATATGGAAGAAATAAAGAAGAAAGAGAAAAGACGGCGAGAAAGAGGGAAAAAAAAAAAAAGGATGAAGTAGAGAAGAAGAAAGAGAAGATGAGGTGACATTTAGAAAATATATAATATAAAGAAGAAAGAGAGGACGGAAAGAAAGAGCGTGAAAAAAAATGAAGGAGAAAAGAAGAAAGAGAAAGATGAAATGGCATGTTAGAAAATAAATATTAAAATATAATATTTGATGACATCATTGGTCTGACCTTCCGGTCAAACCGGTTGCATCACTTAGACCGGAAACCGGTCACTCGACCGAGTCACCTTTTGGTCCGGGTTTCAGAATATTGATCTTAACCATAGTTTTTAAGGATAAGACTACACTTATCGATTTTGTATATCGAATGGATATCCTAACTCACACGGAGTGAGACATGATTGGACTGAGGCTACCTATCACGTCAATCAGGATATTGAGTCGGTATGCAGGATTGGTAAGTTTAGTGTTTCTTGACTTTCCGTCCCAGCAAACTGAATTTCTACAACTGATAAAATTTCTACTTTCTAATATTTTTTTTACCTTTTTAACAATATTAGAAAATATAAGTTGGTGACACGTGTCTAGGTTTTTTTCTAAAATGTTTTTGACTTTTGAGACGAATTGGTGGTGTGCTGTCATAGGCAACCAAGATTGAAACCTAAAAACACATGTAATAGTGTGAGCAACGATCGTTCCCACAGAGAGTGTCTAGCCGAGTTTTATGTTACGTGAACAAGGGGGCGGGGGTGGGGGCGTGGGGGCATGGTTTGAGTAAAACAGAAACACTTTCAGGAAAAACAGTTCACATTAAATTACCGAAATCAATCAAAATAACGAAACTCGGTCTAAGTCAACATCCACCATCGGAATCTTACAACTGATCATTGATGCAAATATAAATCAATTCATACCTTGAGTATTCACCGTTGGAACTATTTTCCTATTTC
>CM047745.1:8044986-8297486 GCA_026225825.1 Pistacia integerrima | reverse complement strand
GAGATTGTCTAGCCGAGTTTTATGTTACGTGAATAAGGCCGGGGGGTGGTTTGAGTAAAACAGAAACACTTTCAGGAAAAGCAGTTCACGTTAAATTACCGAAATCAATCAAAATAACGAAACTTAGTCTAAGTCAACATCCACCATCGGAATCTTACAACTGATCATTGATGCAAATATAAATCAATTCATACCTTGAGTATTCACTGTTGGAACTATTTTCCTATTTCTCCTTAGTTGTAATTAATTAGGAAACAAGCGATCTAATTAATCTTACTACTAAACAACCCTAGACAAGCGCTAAAGGTTTAATCTGGTGGTAGCCTTAAGGGTGAGAAAAATCGATGAAGCTGAACAACACAAACACAAGCGGTTGTATTTAATTTAGTTGAATGTTCTTCTTAAGATTTAATGATTCCTGACGCAACAAATTATTAAACTCTAATTACTTCACAAGTTAGAGGGATCAAACAATTACGGATTTGATATCAAACTTAGCAGTAGATTGCAACAAATAAAACACTAGTAGGCCTCCTAGTAATTAAATGAAACAATCATGAAAATAGGCATAGAAGAACATTCAATCCTCAAAACATAAATTGAACACTAAAATAAAACAAATTAGATCTCACAATTTATTGATTCCGAGGCCTTTGTTTCCTTCGACCAAGTTATGAAAGTTAGCCGTTCATGGCCATCATGAAAAATTCAAAGGAGAAAATTCCAGAAGAGAGAAAAGAGAGGCGTGTCTAATCCTGGTATAATCTCCCCCTTTTCAAAATCCAATTCCCGTATTTTAATTCTACTAAATCTCCTAAAAAATATTCTATATCCTAAAATAACATTTATCCTGATCTGATTATGATTAATTGAAAATAAAATAAAGTCCTAAAATAAAATAGGAAAGTGTTGTGTCCAGCTGTAACTTGCACGCAACAGGTCTTCAAATCTTCCAATAATAAACTACCTCTTTGACTTGCAAGACAAGGCGGAATGTTCCAGAACATCAGCAGTGCAGATGCGTCAACTTTAAGCCCGATTACAACCTTGATGCAGCGAGTATCTCTCCAAACTCAAAACATGAAAGTTGTAGATATCTTTCTTAGTGTTCCACAGCATTTTTAATCACCTCAATCGGAGCTTGGATGAGAGAGTTATGATCAGATTACGAAGTACTGTCAAAACTGTCCGAATTCACCTAATTAGTTTCGTTTTGCATTTAACGCTCCCATTTGCTTCCTAAATCAAAATAGAATAATAATCAGTACATTTTAGGCTACAAATAAGTATAAAAGACTAGACATTAAGGGGGGTAAATATGACATTTTGCATTCTCATCAATTGGCTTAAGAGAAATAGACTCCAAGTTACAAAATTTGTCATGAACAAATTCTTTATTTGATGTTTGACATGGAAAAATAATGAGTTGTGTGACAATAAGGCTCCTTTGCAAGAATCAATGGTGAAAGCTGGCGATTCGGAGGCAAGGCAAGGAGACCTCCTCCATTTCCCATCCCACTTGGATTTTGGATCCCATTCTCCATCCTGTTGCCCAAATTCTTTTAGCGAGACGGGGATGGGGAATTTTCACATGGAGATTACATTTCCCATACCCAATTTATTAAATATAAACTATATAAATAAACACATTATTAATAGCATTATAATTAAATAAACCATTACAATATATCCCCATGGATACCCAAACCCGTGGGACATTTTGTCATCCCTACTTTTACCACCAATGATGGGGAGGCCTAGATGTATAGACTTTTTTAAGGAAGACAGGAAATCCTAACTCAAGTGAAGATTATAGCAAAATGTTTGTGTGTAAAAGAAGAAATGTGAATATAGACGATTTTGTGGTAGCCCAAAATAAGATGGCTGAACAAAAAGTGCAAGAGTATGGTACAATAATTTTTTTTGTGGAAAATGGAGAAAAAAAAAAAAAAATAGTACAATGACAGTAACTGATACTCTCCTTGTAGTTGATCTCTTGTCCCTTGTGTCTTCACCTTGTACCTTTTAGAGGGCTCTTAACTCTTTGTCATGGGCACTAGCTTGCTCCTTACTCTCGCCTCATTCTTTTCCGCCACTTCCTTTATCTAGGCTTTATCCATATAAGTGATTTGTTTTTAACTTTTTGTCCCTTTTTATTTGACTTGGACCATCCATTTTGTTTTGCTTGGACCATTCATTGATTTTCGGCATAGCCTTAATGCCATTTCTTTTGGCTTGACTTGATTGCCTAATAAATGGCCTTTTTGGGCTCCAAGGCCTTTATTTTGTATTCAATATAATTTTCCCCCTTCCTTTGCTCCACTTTCCAAATTAGTGGGTTGCTTGGAATACTGGACAGTCACATTATGGAAGTGGTCTCAATTATTTAGGCAGTTATACCTCTTGCCCATTGGGCTTTCAAAAAGTTGAATATGGGCTTAGTTCGTTTCATATAGGAAGTGATTTTTAGCACCCCCATTTTTATTTTTATTTTCATTCTTTTGACAAGTTTAACCTTAATGAAAATTACTAGAAATGACATAATAATTTTTTAATACGTTTATATTCTGTTGATGCCAAATTTTGCATCAAACTAGGGCTTACCGTCTTTCCTCTGGGAATACAATGATCTTCTTGTTCTGCCCTTAGTTCGGTGTCTCTAGAGTCTTTGTCAATTGCAACACTGCTCCTTGCAAGAAATAACAAAGGTTCTGCAGAACTGTAGGGTTAGAGTAGATTGGGAGGCTAATATAGATTGTAGTCAGGTTTCACTCGAAATGTTCAATATAAAGCTATTTCATATGAATTGTTTTATATCATTCCATGTCATTTGCCTCTTTTCTAATGGAGTAGAGAGAATTTAAGAGAATACTTCCCTAGGTGGAATAAGAGACCGAGTAGGGTACTGAAAGTGGTCTTTTAGGAGAATTTGGATCTCATTCCTCTCAATGAATGAATCCACTCTATGTTCACTTTTATTCTGACATAACTTCATGTAATCCTCCTAGATTCCTCATTAAACCTTGATTCTACTTCTTTTTAGAAAAATATGTGCGGAGCCGATATCAACGAGAATTGAAATTTTGCTTCTTGTCGAGAAGTCCTGTGACTCGCATAGTTTGAGGTGTATGAGCTCCGACCATGGCATGAATAGATATTTCGGGGACGTGGTGAATTGTGAGAGCAATCCATATCTTCCTTATCTACCAAGGGTTGACTTTCAAGCATGAAATGGGTTTGAGTCTTGCATTTATACCCGAGCCAAATTTTTTTGTCACAATAGTAGTGCAATCCTTTATCTCTCTTCTCTCCTTCATGGCATCATAGGAAAGTGTTTTAACTTGTAGAACAACAATAAGTTGAGAGAGGGTGTTGGATGGACTTGTCGTTGCACTGGCACTTGCATGCACTCGGTGGGGTGGATGACTATTAGATGAAGGGCGAGCTTAGGCACCCAAATGAGCTTCTTGTGTGTGTGCAAGCCCAATTGCTTCAGTGAGGGAATTTGGGCGAAGTAGTTTAAGCATATAACAAATCTCATATTTTAATCCATTGACAAAATAATGGAGGAGAAAATCATCACTCAATCCCACCACAAGGTTTGGTTTGATAAAGCCTCAAACCGTTTTTGATATGCTACCATAGTAGAGCTCTGATGTAACTTTGCTAGTTCTCCTTTAGCATTATCAAAATTCGATGGCCCGAACCACTTTTCCAATGCATCGACAAAGCTGCTCTAATCTATCAAGGAACCAGTATATTGTAATCATTTAAAGTATTATAAGGCATCACCTTTGAGATGGAAGGAGGCGATTAGCAACTGTTGTGGTGGTGGAATTTGATAAAACATGAAGTATTATTTAGCTTGCAATTCTTCCCCATCATACTTCAACAACTCAACTTTTGGTCCTCTCTGGTTTGGTGTGGAAGGCAATGGTGGGCGCTTGATCGGGACGGAAGTCATTGACATAGGTGGTGGAGGAGAGGGTGAAACTCAGATGTTTTGGGAGGTGAACGTTGCACAAACAGGTCTTGTACCTGAATGTTATGCCTAAAAAGGTAGGGATGACGTGGAGCCTTGTCAACAATGGCTGGTCAGAGCTTAGGAAGGCTCTGTGCCATCCAGGTACAGCCACGTGGCGTAATGGTGCAAGTGGCATGGTTCCTGTCAGCGCAGTAGGTGAGTGCTAGGCTTGCAAGCGGTTGGAGATCGCCCACCTGTCCAAACCCTGCATAAGTCGAGGAAATCCCTCGGGCAGGTAACCAATGGGACGCAAAGAAAGATTTGTATGACACCTACCCACTTGTAGATTTTGTAATCATTACCTTGAACTCTCCCACTATAAATAGAGGCCTTCCCTCTCATTTGTGGGATTGGCTAATTTTACTCTGAAATAGCTTACTCTCTCTCTCTCTCTCTCTCTCTCTCTCTCTCTCTCTCTCTCTCTCTCTCTTTGTATTGTCTTTAAACTGTAACTTAGCTAACTGTACGCGACCTGATTTTACTCCTTTATTAATACAATAGCAGTAGACGTAGGATTCGCTTTTGAGCATCCGAACCACTTTAAATATTGCTTCTCACCCATTGTTTAATTTAATATCTCCATATCACGTGTGACTTCTAAGTCCGCTTAGCATTTTACACGTGCAAGTAGTTGGTGTCAAAATCCAGCATTAACAGTTTGGCACTAGAAGGAGGACCTGATTTAGTATTTGCTCTTCATAAAAAAATCTCTGACTAATTGGTCTCACCATAGCAAAAAGCTTGCGGTTTTGAATCTGAGCGAACCAATTATGGCAATAGAGAGATCCCCCAAGTATAAGAGGACACTTCCCCCGAAGTGCCGCCAGTCTAGCAGAATATCATAAGGGATATTCCTTCAAGCTCGCGGCTCGATCCAGCCGTCATGAGTTACCTCGAGAGGTTCAATAATACTCTCCAAACGGTTAGCCAAAGGCTAGACTGATTGGATCGGGTCTTGCCACCTGAATCCAATGAGGCGGTGCCATCGCCAAAAACGCCCACAGGTCACGTGAAAGCGCGAAAAAGGGCAAAAGCCCATACCGCGCGCACTGCAGCGTGTCAGAGAAAGGAAAGCAAGTGGCGCAAAATGGACCAAAGGGCTCCGAGGAACCAGTGAACACCGATCACGCACCAGGTAGAATACCCATGACATTGCGACTTGGCGACATGTCGCAACATAAGCTATCCCACGCCACATCGCATAGGCACTCCCATAAAAGTGCAAGGCGGGGAGATTCCCAATATCGTTTAAATGACGACCTTGATCATCACCATGCAGGGCATTCTTGTCAACCGCAGGTCAGTTCGTACCATTGCAAAGATCGAGAAGACTCCCTGAATCACTCAATGCCATCACACGGCTCTAGCCAACATGTGTCAAGGTTTGCCAGAGCTTCCAGACGAGGTGAGGAAGAGTCCGATTTGCAGTCTTTCCTCAACTGCAACGGTGAGAGTCAAACCCACGTTGTGGAAAGTAATCCCTAGGTAGCTCCGCTGCCTCAAATTGATGAACTACAACAAACTTAGATAAGCTCAAGGCTCAGCAGAATGAGCAGCGGAAGGTCACAGAGGCGTCTCCCTTTTCTCATACAGTATTAGCTGTCTCTCTCCCATTGAGATTCAGAATGCCTGACATGCGAGCATTCGATGAGAATTCTGATCCGCAGGATCATTTATACGAGTTCAACAACCTTATGGAACTCCACCAAGTGTCTAACTTAGCAAAATGTCATTGCTTGGCAGTAACCCTAACTGCCCATGCCAAGCGCTGGTTCAAGTCGCTTCTAGTAGGATCAGTCAGCTCATGGCCTCAAATGAGCTCGACATTTTTAAGGCACTTCCAGGCGAACAGGAAGTTCTCAATGCTACTAAGTTATCTGAGCAATATACAGCAGGATGAATCCCTCCAATCTTATATAGACAGGTTCTACAGGGAACTCCACAAAGTGGCTCATACTCCCGAAGAGTCTGCTTGGACTCTCATCATTGCAGGAGTTTGCCCACAGATAGATTTGTGGAAGGAGATGTAATCCGAGGATGATGTTTCCCTCACTCACTTCTAAAACCTTACTGAAAAGTACCTCTTTATTGAAAATTCCATGGCCGCTACCTCGGTCCTTTTGGCAGTGCTCCCAACCGAAGGGAGAATAAGAGCGTTGATTGTAGATGGGCTAATGACGATCAGTAGAAAAGAAAGAAGCAACGATATGAGCCCAAGAAATCTTATGCCCTAGTTCCTCGTTACGATTGCGACAAGAGTCAATATACTCCTCTGAATGCCTCGGTATCGGCTATTCTGGATAAATAAGAAGAGGCCGGTTTGCTTGGAGAGCCTAAGCCTATGAATAATCCCCCTTCAGCTAGAAACAATAAAAAGTATTGTTGCTATCATCGGGATAGTGGGCATCACACCGATGAGTGTCGAGCTCTCAAGCATGCAATTGAGGACCTCATTAAGCAAGGGCACTTCAAAGAGTATGTCGATACTCCCGTTCGGGAGAAAAATCAAGAGGAACTAGGGAAGAAGCATCATGGTTGCAAAGGCCTTTACTGTGTGGGGATCATCTTTGGAGGAACACACCTCGAGGGGAATTCTTCAAGTGCGCATGAAAGGTATGCTCGAGAAGCCCGTCATGACCCCATAAGTGTAATGAACACAACGTCGCGACCCGCTAAGGTTCGTAAGGAAGAGGAAATCATTTTCTCTAAGAAAGACGCGATGCGATTGCATCACCCCCATGAGGATGCTCTCGTCCTCGCACCTAAAATAGGTCGGTGCAAAGTCAACAGGATGTTGGTGGACAATAGAAGCGCGGTGAATATCTTATTTCTGCGAGCTTTCAAGAAGTCTACCTCTATCCCTCTTTATGGTTTCATCGGGGATCATCTGATTCCCAAGGGGACGATCTCGCTCCTGGTCACGTTGGAAGAAACTGACAAGATGACCAAAATGACTGAGTTTTTAGTGGTAGACTATCCGTCTGCCTTCAATGATATATTGCTATAAAGTTACGCCCTTCGGCCTAAAAAATGTTGGGGTGACTTACCAGCGGATGGTTAATCGAATGTTTTCCAAGCAAATCAGAAAATTGATGGAAGTCTATGTTGATGACATGCTGGTCAAATCGCATGTCGCTTCAGATCACATAGCACATAGGGGTGAGCACGGGTAGCGAGTAGAACCGGAACCGGGGGTAAGAACCGAAACCTACCAGAACCTGCACTGTGTTGGTAGGTTTCGGTTCCAATTTTTTGGAATCCAGCAGTTGTGTGGTTCCTGCCTCCGTTCCTATTCTTGCATGGAGGAACCAGAATCGGAACCGGAACCTATAAAAAGGGTACCCTGTTTGGAACCTGTTTTGGAACCTGTTTGGAACCTGTTTTGGAACCTGTTTTGGAACCTATTTGGAACCTGCTTTGGAACCTGTTTTGGAACCTATTTGGAACCTGTTTTGGAACCTATTTGGAACCTGCTTTGGAACCTGTTTTGGAACCTGTTTGGAACCTGTTTTGGAACCTGTTTGGAACCTGTTTTGGAACCTGTTTTTGGAACCTGTTTTGGAACCTGTTTAGAACCTATTTTGGAACCTGGACTATAATGAAATATTTGTGAAATGTAAATAATGGGGGAGTTTCTATTAGTTTACATATAAAAA
The DNA here is from genome assembly GCA_026225825.1 of Pistacia integerrima. NCBI lineage: Eukaryota > Viridiplantae > Streptophyta > Magnoliopsida > Sapindales > Anacardiaceae > Pistacia > Pistacia integerrima. Next base: position 8,289,806 of record CM047745.1, on the reverse strand, counting down.
AATTTAAAATAGAAAAGTTAAATTTTTAGAATAACATAATTAAATAAATATACGAATACAATTATACTTATTACATATAAATTACACCATATTAAAAACTTTAATATATTATAATACATTAATATTAAAGTTTTGATCAATTAAGTGAATAATTGGAATTATGATCCAATTAAAAGTGTTTTACATTTTTAATGTTATTAAAAAGAATTATTTTTTGAATAAAATAGTATATTTGATTGAGTAATAATATATTTAGTTATTTACTTCAATTATCAAGTTCTAAGTATATCTATAATAAATTAGTAATTAATTAATTATATTTGATAAATTGATAAATATTAATAAATTTAATTACTAGTTAAATATCATGCTTAATCAATTATAACATTACATTATAGTTAAATGATTACTTAATTAATTATAATTTTATAACATTACTTAATTGATTTATAATATAATTAATTATAGCATTACATTAAATGATTACTATTTAATTAATTGACTTATAAGTTATAACATAATTAAATAGTTAATTAATTAACTTATAATTATAAATTTAATTAATTATAGCATTACGTTATAGATTTATAGTATAATTACTTAATCAATTATAACATTTTATTATAAACATTAGTACAAACTTTATTAAATGATTTAAAAATTAATTAATTATAATATTACGTTAAAAATTTATAGTATGATTACTTAATAGTTAATTCACTATAACATTACATTATAGTATGATTATATAATTAATTATAACATTGCATAATTAAATAATTACTTAATTGATTATGTCATTATATTATATATATTAGTAATTACTAATTTACTATATAAACATTAGCATAATACTTAATTAAATGATAAGAAATTTAATTAATTATAACATTACCTTATAAACATTTCATTATAAACATTAATTAAGTATTACATTATAGTTAAATAATTACTCAATTAAATTATAATATTATTAAATTATATTATATATCATGATCACTTACTTAATTATAACATTACATGGTTAAATGATTACATAATTACATAATTAGTTATGAATTTATAACATTACATTATAAACATTACTAATTTACTATATTATTACATTACTTAATTAAACGATTAAAAATTTAATTAATTATAACATTACCTTATATATTTATAATATGATTACTTAATCAATTATAACATTCCATTATAAACATTAGTATATTAATCAAATGATTTGAAATTCAATTAATTATAATATTAAATTATAGATTTATAGTATGATTAATTAATTCATTATAACATTACATTATACTATTATTGTATGATCATATAATCAATATAACATTACATAATTAAATGATTACTTAATTGATTATGAGTTATGATATTATGTTTTAAACATTAGTAATTACTAATTTACTACATAAACATTAGCACAATATTTAATTAAATGATAAGAAATTTAATTAATTATAACATTACCTTATAAACATTTCATTATAAACATTTATTAAGCATTACATTATAGTTAAATAATTACTCAAATAAATTATAATATTATTATATTACATTATATATTATGATCACTTACTTAATTATAGCATTACATAGTTAAATGATTACATAATTACATAATTAGTTATGAATTTATAACATTGCATTATAAACATTAGTAATTTACTAATTTACTATATTATTACATTACTTAATTAAACGATTAAAAATTTAATTAATTATAACATTACCTTATATATTTATAATATGATTACTTAATCAATTATAACATTCTATTATAAACATTAGTATATTAATCAAATGATTTGAAATTTAATTAATTATAATATTAAATTATAGATTTATAGTATGATTACTTAATTCATTATAACATTACATTATACTATTATAGTATGATCATATAATTAATATAACATTACATAATTAAATGATTACTTAATTGATTATAAGTTATGATATTATGTTTTAAACATTAGTAATTACTAATTTACTACATAAACATTAGCATAATACTTAATTAAATGATAAGAAATTTAATTAATTATAACATTACCTTATAAACATTTCATTATAAACATTAATTAATGTTAAACAATTACTCAATTAAATTATAATATTATTACATTACTTTATATTATGATCACTTACTTAATTATAACATTATATAGTTAAATGATCACATAATTACTGAATTAGTTATGAATTTATAACATTACATTATAAACATTAGTAATTTACTATACTATTATATTACTTAATTAAACGATTAAAAATTTAATTAATTATAACATTACTTTACATATTTATAATATGATTACTTAATCAATTATAACATTCCATTATAAACATTAGTATATTAATTAAATGATTTGAAATTTAATTAATTATAATATTAAATTATAAATTTATAGTATGATTACTTAATTCATTATAACATTACATTATACTATTATAGTATGATCATATAATTAATATAACATTACATAATTAAATGATTACTTAATTGATTATGATATTATATTATAAACATTAGTAATTTACTAATTTACACAATACTTAATCAAATTATTATATTTTTATTAATTATAACATTATATTATAAATTTATGGTATGATTATTTAATTAATTATAACATTATATTATAAACAATATTACAATACTTAATTAAATGATTAACAATTTAATTAATTATAGTATTACATTATAATTAAATAGTATATTACTTAATTAATTATAACATTACAATTTATATTGTAGTATGATTACTTAATTAATTATAACATTATAATTTACATTATAGTATGATCACTTATTTAATTATAACATTACTAGTTTCTAATATTAAATTTACTAAATTATATTTGGTATATTATAAATACCCAATTGACCAATTATAACATTAAATTAATAAATTAATAAATATTAATAATTTATTTTATGTGAATTGTGATGAATAATTGTTTGTGTTTTGGTTTTGATTGACGAATTTTATGTGAATTGTGATGAATTGATTGAATTCAAGTGTTGTTTAGAGATTACAAGTTATGAGTTACATTAGACACAAATGAATGAATAATTAAAATTTATTAGGGGTGTATTTGTAAACTTATAAGGTGTTTTTGTTATTTTTTAAACTAATAGGGGGGTAATTGATTTTTTATAGGGTACCCTTGAAAGGAACCGGAACCTGCATTTTAGGTTCTGGTTCCTTGAATTGAAGAACTACACCTGCGGTTTCGATTCCGGTTCCTTTTTTGGGAACACTGCATTGTCTGTTCTTCGATTCCCGGAAAATACAGGGTACCCGGAACCGCTCACCCCCAGATCTCGCTAAGATGTTCAATATACTTTGAAAGTACAAAATGAAGCTCAATCCTCTCAAGTGTTCATTTGAAGTATCCTCAGGAAAATTCCTAGGGTATATGGTTAACCAGAAGGGGATAGAAATCAACCTCGAGAAGATCCAAGCTCTCCTTGATATGAGAAGTCGACCAATCGAAAACAGGTTCAGAGTTTCAATGAGAGAATATCGGCTCTCAGGCGCTTCATATCAAGGGCAATAGATCATTGTTTGCCATTTTTCAATATACTCAAGGCCAACAAAAGGTTTGAATGGACTTCGAATTGCGAACAGGCTTTTTAGAGCATAAAATAGTACCTCAGAAAGCCACCTCTACTGTCCAAGCCTCTCTCCCAGGAAATTCTTCTCTTGTCTCTGTCCATCTCTCAGCATGCGGTTAGTGCAACTCTAATTTGGGAGGAAAGCAGAGTCCAATGGCCGGTATATTACGTGACCAGGCGACTGCTGGATGCCAAAATACGGTATCCAGAAATGGAGCGATTAGCTTATGCCTTGCTGATTGCCTCCAGAAAGTTGCGACCTTATTTCCATGCCATACAATCCATGTATTGACCAACTATCCGCTCAGGCAAGTCCTTCAGAAACCGGAGGCTTCGGGTAAGTTACTCAAGTGGGCAATGGAACTGAGTTAATTCGATCTGCAGTACAGATCGAAAGTAATTATTAAAGGCGGCAGGCTGTTGTCGATTTCATTTCAGAGTTTTCACACTAACCGATTCAGGAATCGGAGCAGCAAGCCAGTAAAGTCACCTAGGAAACTGTTCAGAATTTATTGACTTGGAGCCTATATATCGATGGTTCCTCGAACATGAAAAGGGCCGGGGCAGACCTTCTCCTCCTTAGTCCCAAAGGGACTTGCATCCATGGTGTTCTTCGGTTTGGGTTCAAAGCTATGAACAATGAGGCTGAGTACGAAGCACTACTCACTGGTCTACGGTTGGTAAAAGAGATTAGGTCAATCGCGATCAGTATTTACAACGACTCCATATTGATTGTCAATAAGATTTTGGGAGAATATCAAGCCAAGGAAGAAAACATGATCAGTTATCTGAAGAAACCTAAGCTGCACTCGAGTCTTTCAAGCACTTCACGATCATGCAGATTCCTAGAGACAGTAATTTTGTTACAGATGCCTTGGCAAGAATAGCCTCGTCGGTGGACTCAGATGCACAAAAAAGTATTCCTATTTGGTACATAGAGATACCTAGTATCACCTCGCTCGAACAGGTAGTGGCTACAACTGAGTCAGTTTCCTGGATGACTCTAGTTATTCTATATCTCCGAGATGGGACTTTGCCCAATGACAAGACTGAGGCAAGAACCTTGCGCGCCAGAACTACTCGCTATACACTCATGGGAGATCAGTTGTACAAGCGAGGGTTTAACGCCCCTCTCCTTTGATGTGTAACCAATGAGGAAACATATTATATCATGAGGGAGATACATGAAAGGATCTGTTGTAATTACACTTCTGCGCAATCCCTCGCCAACAAAGTTTTCTGTCAATGGTACTACTGGCCCCTACTTCAAGAATACATCTTCAACTTTGTAAAAAAGTGTGACAAGTGCTAGCGGTTCGCAAACATACCACGAGCTCCTTCCTACCAGTTGATAACCATGACCAGCCTTTGGCCATTCTCCATGTGGGGAATTGATCTTGTTGGACCCATGCCAACTGGAAAGGGAGGGGTCAAATATGCTATGGCCGTAGTGGATTATTTCACCAAATGGGCTGAGGCTAAACCTCTGGCTGCAATCACTACCAAGAAGCTCAAGGACTTCATTTTCAAAAATATAGTGTGCCGTTACAGAATTCCTCATACACTAATCTCTGATAATAGAAAGCAGTTTGACAACGAGGACTTCAAGCAGTTTTGCGATGAGTTGGGGATCCATAAAAAGTTTACCTCAGTCGCAAGACTACAAGCCAATGGCCAGGTTAAAGCCGTCAATAAGATCATCAAGCATACTCTGAAAGCTAAGCTTGGCGCTGCCAAGGGTAATTGGGTCGACGACCTCTCAGAAGTCCTATGGCATAAAGGACAACTCCGAGAACCTCTACTTCAGGTTTGCCTTTCTCGCTAGCATATGGTTGCGAGGCTATGATCCCAGTGGAAGTAAGGACTGGTTCACTTCGGAGAGACTTGTTTAATGAAACGGACAATGAAACATTTTTGCGTGCAAGTTTGGACTTAGTTGAAGAACACTACGGTAAAGCTCAAGGCATTGGAAGGATAGCACACAGATGCGCAAAAAGATTCTTTGACTCTAAAGTCAGGAGAAGGGACTCTCAGGTCAGCGACCTGGTTCTAAAAGAAGTCATTCTCGGTATACGAGAACCTAGCGCGGGAGTATTGGGATCGAACTGGGAAGGCCCATACCGTATCGCTAAGGTGATATGACCAGGTACGTATCACCTCAAAAGGCTTAACGGTTCCAAAGTACCACGAGTTTGGAATGCTGAGCATCTTTGCCCTTATTATCAGTCGAATTTGCTCTTTTAATTTCCTTGTAAAATTTCCCTTATAAACTTTGTAAATAAGATCGCTCTTAAGCATAATTTATCTTGTACGATCTTGTTCCTCACATTGTTTTTATATCTTTTTGTTCGCATATGTAATATTTGTGAAGTACAAAAATTTATAAGTACTACTGCAAATAGCTAGAAAATATCTTTCTATTCACGTGTGTAATGTTTGTGGAGTATGAAAAATTACAAGTACTGTCACAAATAATTTGAAAATATTTCTTTCATTCATGAATGCTAAGTATAGAAAACAGAAAATACAAGGATAGTCAAAAGCAACGTTGTGAAAAAGAAAAGCAGAAGCGATTACTGGTTTTCGCCCCCAAGCCTTGAGGGTGCAACCTCGTTATCTCCAGGTTGGTCGCCGACCTGGTCAGCTGCTAGGTCTTTTGGAACATACTCCTCCAACTGATCATCTTCTGGATAAGGCCCTTCACCTTCCTCCTCCTCATCAGCTTGTGCCATGAAAGCAAGGATCCTGTAGTAATCGTCTGGGAGGTCGGTGAGGTCTATTTTTGGGTTCTTCGGTGTAAGGCATAAATGGCCTAAATCGACCAGTCAGTGGCTTTCCTCTTAATTTTCAGCATCAACAGTTTGACAGAGATGAAGCGACAAGAGTTGGAGTAATTCAAGGTCCACTTCAAGTACCATCTTCTACTTCTCGGTGCTTTCCCGTAACCGAGCTCTTTCTTCTTCTGCTTGTGAGGCCCATTCGGAGTTCGCTCGCAGCTCATCTTTCTCGCCACACTCTTTTGTGAGTATGGCCACTGTCCTCTAGAGCTCTTTGATCTCTTCTCCTCTCTTCTCTAGCTTGACCTTTTGGAAGTCTACTGTGCGAAGCGTAACATTCCTCTTTGACATGTATTGGTTCACCTGAACGGTGAACAAGCTCGTCTCTTTTTTCACGGCTACTAAGTCGCGTTTCAACTGCGCATTCTCTTCCTTCAGCTCAAAGAGTCCCCCAGCAGGTTCCAGTTGGGTCTTCTGTTGGGCCAAGTGCATAGCGAGTAGAGACAGCATAATAAAGGAAGCAAGGGTTAAGTTCCATTTCTTTGAAAAAACAAAGGGAATATTGGAAAAGTCCTCGACAAGGACAAACTATCTTACTTGGCTTTCCAGCTGAAATGCACTGGTCATTAGGTCTGCAAGGTGGGAGGCCACAAAATCTTCAAAGACCTTGGCAATTTTCACTTCAAGAAGGTGTACACCATCGGCTGCAAGTGATTCGAAAGTTGTCCCATAGAGTCTAACACAGGTGTGCCAGCTCCTGAAGAAGATAGCACCTTGCCAGTCAGCTTTTTGCCTACTCTCCTTTCGGGAGCTGCGGCTTCTCTCCAACCATTGCGTGGACGTTCAGGGACTAGTGTAATGTCGGTCGCATGCCTCGAGGTCCTCTTGAGTAAAAAGCCTGATAAGGTTACAACCTCCCAAGCTATACCCCCAAGCACTTTGGCTTAGACTTTGATTTCTCTTGCTGAAACTGCTTCCTTTTCTTAGCTTTTTGACCCATGGTCTTCTGCTTAGGGCGAGCAACCACAAGTTGAGAAGCTTCCACGGTTGTTTGGTGGGTGTTTGTGCTCCCACCTGTGCTCCTTCGATGGGGGTGTCGCTAGGGCCTGCCTCGGTTGGTTCCGTGGTGCTGACTTAGGGAAAAACGAACCCACCCCCTGGCTCTTGATGACCTTGGAACTTTTGGTGACATGGTCGTTGCATGCAAGTGCTGTTAGTAAAAGAGTCCGCTGCATGCAAAAGAAATTTTTTTCTAAGATCACAGACACTTACGAAGTAAAGGTTCTAAGGTCGCTTTAGAATTGAAGAAGCTGTACTTCCTCAAGTTGGCAGTTGTCACGAGAGTCTTGCATCCCAACTCTGCTTGGGTAGGTTACTGAATGATAGTATTCGATTGAAGTTAGTGAGAGCCATCAACCTGGTCGTCTTGTTTCCTGCAAAGAAACGGGAAAGTTCGTTAGAAAGCAAAGACTAAAGGAAAAGAAAAAGTTCACTAAGTAAAAGAAGGGAAGACCTACTCGGCTCCCTAAATTGGCAGATGCCATCGTAATGGAAGAAGAAAATTTAGTCTCGCATGCCTTGACAGTATTAGGGTAACCAAATATGCCTCCCTCGATCGTAGATCGCTTCGAGAGGTAGTAAGAATTTTTGTCCTTGCTCTTCTTCAAATAATAAGAGCAAACAACCTCCAGCGTAGTCAACTGGCCTAGGCTGTTTTCATCGCATGCAGTATACATAGCCACGGCTATCATATACCTGTTGGGCGTCAGCTGCAAAGGTGCGACCTCGAAGTGATTGAGGATCAACTTGATAAAGGGGTGGAAGGGTATTAGCGCCCCACATTTAAATATCTCCTCGGAGATCGCGACCATTCCCTATGGGGGATTTCGAGTTGTGTACAACCTATACTGGTAGACGTCTATGCTTGGTGCATATTGGTCCACTGCCCTCTGCATTTCCTCTCGGGTGGCTACTAACTGAATCTCTTGTGCAAGACCTATTGGGGCGTCCTGCGCTTGCGAGCTTGTCCCCTCAATTGTTCTGGTCGTTGAGGTATCCATCTCTTCTATGGTCTGAAAAAGGTGACATGTAGAGATTACTCAGGCTTCATATAGAATTTAGTACGACGACGTGGAAGAACAAAAAATCCTTGGGGACTTATTGAAGAAGCTGTATGTGAGGAGAATGGTGGCTGATCTTGGGACCATTGGTGGAAGCTAGTGGCCGAATCTGGGACCATTAGAATCTATGTCCGGTGAAATATGGTAGGCATGGAAACAAATATGAATAAGAGGGTTTTCAAGGATGACCGATTCCATGACATCGATATTTACCGAAACTCTTTGGTCTTTGTGAGAGATCAAATAAAGGTAACCATGTAACCTTCTTACATCTATTTACCTATAGATGTGTGGTCCACATTTCTTTTTTCTGGTTTCCTACGGATTCAACACACTTATGCCTTGAGCAATAAGATGTTAGTACCAATCAATACTAATAATGGTCTATTTTATTTTCCCCGGGTAGAACTTACGGAGCTACCAAAAAGAAACCTACTCAATTGGATCTTCCAATGTTTGGGTGAACTTCATGCTTACTTCTAGCTCTTATAAAATATTAGTTCTCTCCCGACTCAGACATTTCCCTTATCAAGATTGCCTGATTGCTTTGGTGTGTTCAAGTGAAGGGGAACGAAAGATTTTCCTTGTCAATGGGTTGTTACTCTGCTTATACTGAAAAGCTGAGATGTCCTTGTATAAATTAAATAGTCAAAACAAAGCGACTCAATCATTACAATTTTTTTTACAAATACATATTTTCTCACTTGTAGGGTCTGATATGACTATACAAGTACATTTTTTCAAGGTAAACTTGAAATAAACCATTCGCATTTTCAAGTGATCCCATCATTGTGCTCTTCTTAACTCGGCTCTTCTTCTATAGGATGTGTCGATGCTATACTGTTTGCCCCATTTTTCTTCAAAGACAAAGAGAAAGGGTTCACTCTGCGAAGACTGCAGATCGACAATGACAAGTGTGATACCACAAGCTTAGCAAAACTAGGATATGCCCATTCCTTTTGTGCTACTCATCTTTCTGACATATAGGCTTCACATTGAAGCTTTCTTTGTTTTAATTTGCATAACTTTGTTTGGAAAGGGATTTTGTACATATATAGACTATAGAGGCTCGATTGAATTTACCATTATATTATGTAATTCTTAAAGAAGGATCGTTAGGTGACCGATAGAGATGGTTTGATATAAAATCATTCATTTCGAGAAGTATATATTCATTCATCATGTTATTGACTACTGAGACATTTTGGCTGAAAATGGGGAAACATTTGACAAGTGTTTGTCAAGAAATATTTCTTTGAATTAGAAAAGAGTTAGAATTCTTTTTTTTCACAGTTTCTCGTATGGTAGCAATTAGCAAATTTCCTAAAACTATTGTAAAGGGGATCTATTTTTGACTGGTTGTTAAGTAGAGCTCATGGTTAATCGCGTAAGTGGCGCCCATTTCACAGTACCCTGCAGGCCTCAACCTATCACTATTAGATTGTTTCTTTGTTGGCAATATATATATAATACCTTAGTGCCACCTCCATCAAAATTCACCATTGAGATCAAGTGTTTTAATGGAGAACCCTATAACAAAGTTTCAAACATGGTTAATAGAAATCGATAATAAAGGTAATTTAGAATGACAGAGATTGAAAATCACATAGGGTATAGTTGAAGAAAACAAAAGGAAACAAATTTTGGACGTAAGGAATCAAATCAGAAGATAGATTAAATTAGAACTTTTGAAAAGGAGAATCAAACAAGTGTACCTCTACCGGTGCTTGCCTTGTTTCGAAAGCCTTGTTCAGGGTCAGAGGACTAGTCGAGGTGCGCGTAAGCTAGCCCAGACACCCTCGGTAACCAAAAAAAATAAAATAAAATAATAATAATAATAACGGTACTTTCTTGATTACTAAGAGCTATTTATAAATATAAAATAACATTACTTTGACACGGTAATTTATAAATTTACAGTTTAGTCCTTATGACGGTTACTTTGACTTTTATGATAAAAATGATGCTTTTGTCTTTTCTAAGAAATTTTTCTTTAAATGATAAGTGTTTGTTTACCTATTTTTCCCTATCATATTCCTATCATTTCCAAAATATACATTTGTTTTCCTATTCTGAAAATACTATTATATTTTATTCAATTATTTTTAAATCTCCTAAGTTTGTTAATTTAACTAAACACCCCCAAAAAAAGTTTAGAAATTGACAAAAACACCCCCACCCACCCACATTTGTCAGATTCTAGCCACTACCATCGGAAGGTGGTCGGAATCTGGTATAATGGTGCACTACTGGCTGAATTTGGTCGGTAGTGCACTGATCTAACCTTTTTCGGCTAGATGCACGTTCTACAACCAATGATCTGGTCGTTGGCGGCCCGATCTTTGGTTGTAGCTAGTCGTCAACAATGGCTATATCTTTTGCCGTTGTTGACGACCAAACGCGACCAGATCGATTATCAATGGCTAGATCTAGCTTTAGATCTGGCATTTTCTAGCTAGATCCACAGTGGATCTGGCTGGAAAAGGCCATCTTTGCATACGACTGGCTAGATCTAATTGGTCATGCATCGATACAACGACTTCGACCACCCTCCGATGGTGGTGGCCAACTGTCGGTATTTAATTGGTGGGTGGGGGTGTTTTTGTAATTTTTAATATTTTTATTATAGGGGTGTTTAGAAATTAACAAACCTAAGGGGTGTTTTGTAATTTTTAAATCTTACCTCGTTATTACCACCCAACTCTTACCTTTTCCAAAATACTAAAACAAATGCACTCGTAAAGATTACAATAAATGCAAACTTTAACAATTAGTTAGAGCCCACGACCCATCCGTTATCTCATTACATATTTGTAGCAGATTTTAAACGCAAAACTTAGGCTCCATTTGGTTCATTATTGGGTAGTTTTTAGAATAATCTTTTGAAAAAAATTAAATTGGGTGGGTATTACGATGTATAATTTTAAAAATTAACATAAATACCCACTATATTTATTTATTTACTAAACATCCCTATAATAAAATATTCAAAGTTAACAAAAACACTCCCAATCCACATAAATACGAACAGTCGGCCACCACCACTGGAGGGTGGCTGGAGTTGCAGTATTGACGTATGACCGGCTCGATCTTGTCGGTCGTGTGCTGATATGGTCTTTTCCGGTCAGATCCACCGTGGATATGGCGGTGGATCTGGCCGGAAAATGCCAGATCTTTGGTCGTAGATCTGGCCTTTTCCTGCCAGATCCACGGAAAAGGCTAGATCAGCGTACTATCAGCCAGATTCAGCCAGTAGTGTGCCATTACACTAGATTCCGACCAGCTTCCAGCTGTGGTGGCCGGAATATGGTAAATTTGGGTTGTTGGAGTGTTTTTGCAATTTTTAAATTTTTTTTAAGGATTGTTTAGTTAAATTAACAAATTTAGGGGGTTTAAAGAAGAAAATAGAATAATTTAGAAAACTATTTTGAAAATAGGTGAACCAAACACAAATTTTGTGTTAACTTTTTTGGCTTCTAGTTTTCCCAATATGTGAACCAAATGTAGCCTTAAATTTGCATACTAGAAAAGATTTAAAATGACGTTTAATACCGTTATAATTTTAAATTTTTAATACCGTTATTATAACTTTCATAAGAAGCAGACTCTCACTTGCAATGGCGTCAAAATCTTCTCAATTTTTCAAGCTTTATGGTGATTATAGTTCATTTTTCAATCACTTTTTTTATTTAAGGTGAATAATTGTCAATTATGTCTTATAGTTTGTAGATAAATTGTACAGGTTATGACTTGCTTTTGGGTTCATTCGCTGCTTTTTACGTGTTAAAGGTGCCATACACCAAGGTTGAAGAAAGCTTTAATGTTCAGGTACTAAAGTAAATTACCACTCTTCTACTTGAACTAAGAAAGTGTTAAATTCTAATTGCCAAGAAAATTTGGGGTATAAGAATTACTTAAATATTTAAATTCATAGTTTTTTATAATAAAAAACCCTAACATTTTGACTTAAAGATTTTTATTACCTAAGACCCTAATCTTGAAAATTTTCAATTCAAGATTTGGGTTTTTGATGATACAAATCCTGAAATTGATTAAACAAAACTTGAGTTGTTATCTTTGTGTTTATGGTATTCTATAGAAGTGTTGTTTTTAACATCAATATGATTGGCAAATCGGGAACATCCGTTTAAGCTCTTGTAATTAAGTGGGGAATCCCTTTCTGAAAATTGACTGACCTATTATAATTGTTATTTTGTAGTACGTTGGGCATTGGGTTGCATCCTACTATCTACATTGCGGTTTTTCCATATTCAGGTACGTGCTCTTTTTTTTGTCTCTTAACTGTGTTCATATTCATCTACGAGCGTTTTCAAGAGGTAATGAATCATCTTTTTGCATTGCATGGCCAGAATTTTTGCATTGCCTTGACTAGAAGTTAATTTAATAAAAATCCAGAAAGCTGATGCACTTTTAGCTGTGCAAAAGATGGCTTCAATCTGATTTGAGCTAGTAGCCTAGGTCATCTTAACCGTCCAAACTCAGAGATCCAAGAACTTCCAGAGTTAGATAGACTTGGAATTTTTGTTGGTGTTCATGTGTTGAAGTAGATCCTTATTAGGGTATGCCTTTTCATGTCTTCTCAAATCTTGTGGTTGCATGGAGAATGATGATATGCCTTTTAAATGATTGTACTGTATATCCTTCAAATAAAAACTCTAGTGAATGTATAGAATAAAAATGGTAAAAATCGACTATATTGCATAGCTGTGGCATTCTCTGCAAGGGTTTTGAACTTTCAATGTGTTGATGTTTAAGCCAGGTTGGAAAAAAGTTTGGACACCAAGTAGAAGCTTTCTTTGTCATACTAACTGCGCTTCAGTTTCACATTTTGTTTTATTGCACACGTTCTCTTCCGAATATACTAGCTCTTGGTGTAGGTGATTGCTGTTTTTTATTTAATCGTCATTCGTTTTCTCTATCTATCTATTTTATTCACAAACAAGTTTGTTCTCTCAAAACAATTACATGAAATTTTCTATTGTTTAGTATAATTGGGTTTCTCCCTTTTTAAGGCACATCACATGCTGTCATAGTCTAATTTGTGATGGAGTGCATTTTCACTTGAAGTTGATGGAAGTGCTTTTCGTTTTCTGGTAGTTAGAGATTATAACTTGATGGGAGATCTCAGTTCTAGGTAAAACTTCTGTGTCTGGTTCCATGGTTTGATACTTCCTTTTTGCTTACATGGTTAGTTCTAAGGTTGTTCTTTATTGCTTATAGGACTAATGCATATTAATTGACTTGTTCAATGTCTGGTTCATCTCTCTAGCTCTGTGAGGCTGAGCAGTTGATTATTTATTGTATTAGATAAGAAGTAGATTTCGTTGTGGCTGTACTATTGATTGCTCATTTCCTTTCGTTCTTGTCAATTAGGTTCTTGTGGCCACATTTTTTTACAGGTTCCTTGACTGCTAAATGTTGTAGGGTCATGTAGTAGTGTCCAATTTTGTCTGGTGCACATGCAAGTGAGGGATAAAGCATTTTTAGTCATTAAAATAGATTAATTAGAATATGTTACTGTAACTGCTGCTAATTATTTTTCTTAATTTTGTGTAGTCAACCTGGCATATGGGCTTTGTCTCAAAGGGCAACTTTATGCAGCATTAAATTGTCTGGTATGTCTGCTTATTTTTGCTTTAAGTTTCAGAATATACATGGATTTGTGATTATTTTGGTTTTCCTTTGTTTTCTTTTCTGACCAGATTTTCACCACAATTGTCTTTAGATGTGATATGTTGTTACTTCTTGGTCCTCTTGGCATAGAGCTTTTGTTGGTAATTTGCTGTTCTTTTTCTGGAATATGCTTATTGATATTTTCTCATTATAATGCTGCATATTGAAAGAGAATACAAGGCTGTCTGCAATCTGTACAATTTAATGTTTGGAAGAACTTTATGAAGAATTAACATACTACAGTAATATATATCTATGTGCTAACTAGATTTAGAAAATTTCTATTTTAATTTTAAAACCATGATGCCTAGAACTATAAAGTGACAATATTAGATAGTTATAAACTTGAACACTTTTGCGTCAGGGTGCAACTTATATAATGTTAGACTCCTTCAAACCCCATGTATATATAATGTTTTTATATTCTTAAAGAACCCCTGCATGACACATAAGTTAGTGTTCTTTTCTTTTTATATTCTTAACTTGAGTAATTTTTTTGTAGTACTATTCTTTATGAGTAAGTATATGTTTTCGTAGATTCTCCTCTAGTATTATGCATTTGCTACTGCATCTCAGTATTCTCATACAAAAAGTCTGATTAATATTTGGTCCTTGTTATAAGAATCTCATTGTGTAAATGATAGACCAAATCAATTTCTTTGTGGAAAGCACTGAAATGTTGTATCGGAACTGCTCTACTGTCCATAGGTTTGTAAATTGTTCTTATGTAATATTGTTCATCAAAATTGTTCTGTAATAGAATTATGAATGATTTTTTCTTGTGTAGGGCTCACCATATTGGTTGATTCGACTATGTGGAAGAAGTTAGTGTGGCCTGAGTTTGAAGTTTTGTGGTTTAATAATATTTAAAATCAGAGTTCTGAGTTAGGTGTATCCTTGTTGAATGACTTTTTCATAGCACATTTTACTTTGTTGTGGAATTTGAAAAAAAACATGTGAGTGATATTCTTGGTTTTCCTCAAAGGTTTCTCTCTCGTCTTTATCAATTCACCTCGTTTGTGAATCTACATTTACGATATGATTGATGAGTAATATATCTATTATAATTTGTTGTTGCATGCATAAATTTGTTGTGGGTGTTGTCAGATATCATACTAAATGTGGTGACTGCATTTAAGGAGCCTCTACATAGGCAGTTCACCATTGGGTAATCAGTTGTCATCTTCATTTTGTAGGTTTCTTTTGTGATGGTAAGGGTTGACATACATCTTGTAGAGCTTGCCTTTGATAGGTTCTTGATTAGCCTTTCTGTTTCTTTGTCACTTGTTTCTTTGTTTCATGTTCGGGTAATAATTAGGCAAATTTTATCTGCTCTTCCCTTCACCATGTTTCATTAGACACGTTCCTTTCATTGGTACTTCACTTCAGCCCTTCTACGCTCTTTGCTTGTTGCATATCCTCTTTGTATAGTGAGTATTCAAACCTCTAAATTTTTGGCATCTTGTTTTTTTTCTTTCATAATGGTTCCTAACTTAGAATGTTTCCTTTTCAGCTTGGGTTCTTACTTGACAGGAGAGTTCTACCCTTTATTTTCCTTGTTTTCTCTTTTGTGCTACTTTACTCTAAGCTTCCTCACAAGGTATTTGGAAAACTTTGGTGCCTCACTTTATTTTTACATTATCAGAGAACAGGTTATAATAATATCTTTTTTAAACCAATGCGGGAGCTTGATTTATTATTAGTTCGGTACCAATTTTCAACTTATCGCGCGATTGCGGGATGTATGTTCTTATTTGTTGTTTGTTGTAAGCTGCACTAATTTGCTGAGATTGTTTATGTTCAATCTTACTGGGACATGCCTCAACTGTAGGTCATCTCATTCACCTTTTGGAAGAAAACTGTACAATGCCCTTTTGGTTGTCCTCTGTTTTTAGAGATGTCCTTAATAACATCATTGGCTGTCATGTTTTTTCTCAACCGCAAGTCATCTCATTCATGAGACACTTTACATTCCTTGTGTATGTTTGATGAAACCTAGCACCGTCACAGATCTCTTCTCAACTTACACGTAACACACACAACTCAAATGCAACAATAAAATATAACCAAGCACACGTTCAGCAATATTCCAGTATCAAATCCAACCATAGCTCAAAATAATGGAAAATGCTATATTGATAATGATAAAGAGTTAAGGAAACAATAGGTTGTTTGAATGAAACAATAAACAAAAAAACACCAGGTGGTCTTCAAGGGCCAGCACCTCCCACTCTCAATTCATGAAACAACAAAAACGATATCTTCCTCTGTGGTACCACTACTCCTTTATTCTAACACTAAATCCTAACTAACAGGACACCTGTCTTTGGTGATTTACCCCTTTTGCCCTTGCCTTCCCTTGCCTGTCCTGCGTGAGTACCAGTTGTGTATTTCGGGTCCATCATTACCCTCCCCAAGGAGTGCCACCTTGTCCTTAAGGTGGAAAGAAGGAAATTGGTGGCATATGGTTGTATAGGACTCCCAAGTATTATCACACGTCGGTAGGTCTTTCCATTTGATTAGGACCTCATAGTCTCCATTTATCAGCCTTTGCTTCCGTCAGACCTGCTCAGGTTCCACTTGGAGTACCATATCTTCATCAAGAAAGGAAAGAAGTGGAAGTGAGGTGATTGGTTGAGAGGTAACCTTTTTTAGTTGGGAGACGTGGAACACGTTGTGGATGCGGGCTGTAGTAGGAAGTTGCAAACGGTAAGCGACCGGACCAACCTTTTCAATCACTTCATAGGGTTCATAAAATCGGGGGCTGAGTTTTTCATTAGGTCTTCGAGCCAGTGATTTGAGACGATAAGTTTGGAGCCTTAAGTAAACTAAGTCACCTAATTGAAATTGAACGTCTCTTCTCTTACCATCCGCATAGGCCTTCATGGCACCCTGAGCTTGAGATAAATTGAGCTTTAATTCATCCAAAATGTGATTCCTTTCAATCATTTGCTGATCAACTGTCGCTACCACTGAGGCATGTTTGGAATATCTAAGAAGGACTAAGGGGTCCCTGCCTCGAAAAGGAGACATGCCTGAGGACCGATTGAAGGTTGTGTTGAACCAAAGATTCGCCCATTGCAGCCACTTAGGCCCATCTTTGTTTTTGTTCTTTGTCCCGTAAAGCAACGAGGCGAGTCTCGAGACAATGGTTAACCACTTCTGATTGGCCGTCAGATTGAGGGTGATATGCGGTGCTCATGTGTAGTTTCGTACCTGATTGTTTAAACATCTCGCCCCAAAAAAGGCTCATGAAGAGTCGATCTCGATCTGACACAATCGTTCGTGGGAACCCATGCAGTTTAACAATGTGCTGGATGAAAAGTTCAGCCACATGTGGTGCCATGTAAGGGTGTTGAAGAGGTATAAAGTGGCTGAACTTGGTTAACCGGTCAACCACCACAAGTATTGTATCGACCCGTTGAGTTTTTGGTAGGCCGATGATGAAATCCATAGAAAGGTCCTCCCACACTTGGGTGGGTATTGGCAACGGTTGCAGCAATCCGGCTGGTTGAAGGTTGTCATACTTATTCTGTTGGCATGTAGCACAATTGCGAACAAAGGTCTGGATATCGCCTTCATACCTTCCCAATAGACAACTTGAGATAACCGTTTGCAGGTCCTGAAAATCCCCGAATGTCCTCCCATGGGAGACGAGTGAAATTCCTGAAGGAGGAGTTGAACTTGTGGGCTGGTGCGAGGTAGCACTATTCTGTCATCATATAAAAGCTGGTGTCCCACCAAGTGGAAGTGTGGATGGCTGTTGGGATCCTTAATCAGGTCTTGGCAGATTTTTTTTAGCTTAGGATCCTGTTGAATAGCTTCTTCCCATTCATTACGGTTGCCAAAGTAACAAGTAGAGAGAGAATTGCATTCCACCCCATCAATATGTCTGGATAAGGCATCTGCAGCCCTATTTTCCAATCCTGGTTTATATTGTATCTCATAGTCCAGTCCCAGCAGTTTGATTATCCATTTTTGTTGGTCTTCGCCGTGTAGTCTTTGGTCATTTAAGTAACGGAGGCTGCTCTGGTTCGTTCGGATGATGAAATGCCTACCCAAAAGATAGTGTTTCCACTTTTGGACTGCAAAAACAATTGCCATCAACTCTCGCTCATAAACGAACTTGGCTTGGGACCTTAGTGATAGGCCTTGGCTGATGAAGGCTAGTGGTCGCCCTTCTTGCATCAGAACTGCTCCCAAACCTAACCCCGAAGCATCTGTTTCAACAACAAAAGTTTTAGTAAAATCAGGCATAGCAAGAACCGGTACCGTAGTGATTACCCTTTTTAATTCGTTGAATGCAGTTTGTGAGGATTCGGTCTAACTGAAGGAATTTTTGCAAACTAACACGGTGAGAGGTTTTGCTAGTGTGCCGTATCCTTGAACAAACTTTCGGTAATATCCTGTCAATCCGAGAAATCCCTTTAAAGCTTTAATGTCTTTAGGTGTCGGCCATGCCAGAATACGTTCAATTTTCACTGGGTCAATAGCCACTCCCTCTGAGGAAATAATGTGGCCCAAATATTCCAACCGTGATTGGGCGAATGTACACTTCTTTTGGTTCACTACCAATTGATGCTGCCTTAAGATTTGAAAAGTGTGACTCAAGTGACCTTCATGGGCTATGATATTAGGACTATAAACCAAGATGTCGTTGAAGAAAACCAGGAGGAATCGCCGTAGGTACGGTTTGAAAATATCATTCATGAGAGCTTGAAAGGTAGAAGGGGCATTAGATAGTCCGAAAGGCATTATCAGAAATTCGTAGTGGCCCTCATGGGTGCGAAAAGCGGTCTTGTGGGTGTCTTCTTCTTTGACCCGAATCTGATGGTAACTCGATTTAAGATCCAACTTAGTAAACACCGAAGCTCCTCCCATTTCGTCGAATAACTCATCAACCGTGGGTATTGGAAATTTATCGGGCACTGTAATATTGTTCAAGGCCCTGTAATCCACACAAAATCGCCAGCCACCATCCTTTTTCTTCACTAGTAACACCGGACTTGAGAACAGACTTTTGCTTGGTTTGATAATCCCGGAAACCAATATGTCTCGGACAATACTCTCAATCTCATTCTTTAAATAGTAGGGATACCTGTAGGGTCTGATATTAGGTGGTTGACTTCCCTTTGTCAGTCTGATGCGTGTATCCTACTTGGTGGTAGCCCAGGTGGGGGTTCAAACAAATCTTGATGCTGCTGTAAGAGACTCTTAACCAACTCCGAATGGTCTGGTTCTTGTATTAATTGTGTCTGCATATGTCCGAACTCGATGTAGTATCCTGATCCTTCGGTTTGTAGTGTTTTTAGCATCCCTTTAAGTGACACCATAGTTTTGCAAGAAAGCTGGATCTCCCCTAAGTGTGACCGTGGTGCCCGCACAGTGAAACCTCATTACCAACGTCTTCCAATCTGTGGTTGTTTCTCCCAATGTTTCTAGCCAAGTTATACCCAAAATGACGTCGGCACTACTTATCTCAAACGGAAAAAAATTATGTATTATGTCAACACCCTGCAAACTCAGACACACCCCCTTACATTCTCCCCTGGCAGCCGACGTTATAGCCATCACCAACCCTCACTCCGAATGTTTTTGTTGCTGTTACTGGAATCTGGAGTTCCTCTACCAAGTCCCTGTTTATGAAGTTATGCGATGCCCCACTGTTAATCAAAATTATAACCTCCCTACCTTTAATTTCTCCACTTGACTTCATCGTTTTAGGCCTATTAATTCCAATCACAGAACTGATTGATAACTCAGCTTCCTTGGGAACTTCTTCTTCCAACATTTCCTCTTCATTAATTGTTTCCTCCTCTCTATTTTCCTCTTCATCAACTAGGAGCACTTGGAACTGCTTTTCCCCACATCTATGCCCCGGAGAATATCTTACATCACATCTATAACAGAGGTCCTTCTCTCTCTTCCTTTGTATCTCATATTTCGTCAACTTTTTAAACGGAAAATCTCGTCGAAAAGTGTGGTTCCTACTGCTGCCTGACGATGCTGACCCAGAGTTGCCGTAGTTCTCAGATGGAAGTCTTCAGTTGAAGGCTGAGGTTTGGGAAGACACGTGGTTTTGGGGAGTTTGGTTTGCAGATCTGGAGGGTGAAAGAATTGAATTGGAATTCTGGAATTTTGCGTTTTTGTCAAGTTTAATTGAGTTAGAATTGGGTTTGGGTAAGCTGAAATTGGGCTTAGATAAGTAATTGATATGGCCTTGTTTTACAGTTCGGGCCAGGCCCACTTGGGCTTCTTCTAAGGCCCAGTTTCTCTCCTCAACTCGTTGGGCCATCAACGCAACCTGGGTCAAGGAATCGGGTCGGGTCATGAGATCTGGCTGCTGTAATTTGATTTCAGCACGGATTTTTGGTTTAAGTCCATTGAGGTAGGCTGCCGTTAGCACCTATTCTCTCTCGCCGTGAGTCAACGCCGCAACTTCTTCAAATTTCTAGTGAAACTCCAACACTGTTCCCTCATGATGCAACGACATCAGCATCTCTAGTGGACTGACTTCCTGCGATCCACTGAAACGCTGCAGCAATGCCACTTTGAAGGTTGGCCAGGACATCACCGCTGCTTCGGGACTCGTCCCATTGGTACTGAGCTTCGCCTTCCATGGAAAGGGCAGTTGACGAAACTCTGTGCTTGTCGACTATTCGGTTGATCGCAAAATACCTTTCCACTCGGAAGATCCACCCGTATGGATCCTCGCCGGAGAAGAGAGGAAGCTCCAGTTTTCGGCCTCCCCAGTCTCGGCGATGCCACCCCTCTCTGTCTTGGTTTGACCCTTTGCCACTGTGGTCCTCCCCTGAGCCTCCTTGTTCCCTGAAATGTCGTTGTTCAGTTCGGCCTCCTCTGTCTGGATTGGTTTCGTCAGACACGTTTCTGCGTCGTTCTTCCTCTTCCTCATCTTTCCTTCTCATCCAGTTTTGCATATCCATCAGAAACTCTCTCATCGAGTTCAACTTTCTCGTCACCTTGGCTACATCCCTCTGAACCCACTGTTACCTCCTTTTCAACACCTTCGATTCTGCCCTCCATTCGAGTGCCAACCATACCCCAGCACCGTGTGCTCTGATACCAGTTGATGAAACCCAACACCGTCACAGATCTCTTCTCAACTTACATGCAACACACACAACTCAAATGCAACAATAAAATATAACCAAGCACACGTTCAGCAATATTCCAGTATCAAATCCAACCACAGCTCAAAATAATGGAAAATGCTATATTGATAATGATAAAGAGTTAAGGAAACAATAGGTTGTTTGAATGAAACAGTAAACAAAAAAACACTAGCTGGTCTTCGAGGGCCAGCACCTCCCACTCTCAATTCATGAAACAACAAAAACGATATCTTCCTCTGTGGTACCACTACTCCTTTATTCTCACACTAAATCCTAACTAACAGGACACCTGTCTTTGGTGATTTACCGCTTTTGCCCTTGCCTTCCCTTGCCTGTCCTACGTGAGTACCAGCTGTGTATTTCGGGTCCATCAATGTTGCACATTGTTGGACTTCTATGTGGGGAGTATGAATTTGACACTGTTTGGCTGTACTTGTAAACAATAATTTTTCTTTATTTTACTAAGAAACAATTTGTTTACTGTTTAGTTTTTGAAACTTTTTTAGCGCCTCCCAATTGCTAATAAGATTCATTTTTTTTGGACTGTTTGTTACAACTACATCAATAGGAAGAAATCCTTCTAAAAAGTGCTCAGTATCATTTTGCTATGACTTCTTATGAACCTACACCAGATCAAAAGCAAGTAAGATCTCAACTTATTCTGTTTATTCTGTTTTATTGTTAAACTTTGTTGCTAAGGTCAAACTAATTTTACATTTGATGCTAGTATGATGTTTCTTTTTCTTTGGATGTTATTTGGGGTATAGAAAACTTGTATTAAGTGATCGCTAATTTGATTACAGTCTCAGTCATGCCTAGAATCTGTGGGTTAGGGAGGCCCTGTTCTTAGCTTACCAATCTAAGTTCAAAACATTTTGTTCTCACTACAAGAAAACTGGCATTCTACGTCTAGCAAAATTAGACGCAGAAAGTCACATTTAGACGCTAAGCCATTTTTAGCGTCTAAATTTGGTAGTCGCCCCTTAGTTGCAGTAGGCTACTCGCAGATTCATAGCGCGTCTAAATTTTGGTTTACATGCAAAAAGTTTTTTTTTTTGCGACTAGCAAAATAATCGCTAAATGCTGGTCAAATTAGTCTTCCAACTTAGACGCTAGAAGTTCAAGGGTAATTTGGTAAAATTGTATAGCGACTAATCAATTAGTTGCAAAATGTATGTTTTAGTGTCTAATAATTTGTTGCGAATCCCACAAAAATTAGACGCCAAAGGTGTAAGGGTAATTTCGTAATAGGTTTCGCAACTATTTTATTAGTCGACGAATGTATCTTTTTGTGACCAAAATTTAGTAGTTAATTGTAATACTTTTAGACGCTGAATGTAGAATCCAAACGGTTTTTGCGACTATTTTATTAGTGGCCGAATGTATCTTTTGGTGACCAAAATTTAGTAGTTAATTATAGTTATTTTAGGCACTGAATGTAGAATCCAATAGGTTTTCGCGACTATTTTATTAGTGGCCGAATGTATCTTTTGGTGATCAAAATTTAGTAGTTAATTATAGTCATTTTAGACGCTGAATGTGGAATCCAATAAGTTTTTGTGACTATTTTATTAGTGGCTGAATGTATCTTTTGGTGACCAAAATTTAGTGATTAATTATAGTCATTTTAGACGCTAAATGTGGAATCTAATAAATTTTCGCAACTTATTTTATTAGTGGACGAATGTATCGTTTGGTGACTACAATTTAGTGGTTAATTGTAATCATTTTAGACGCTGAATGTGAAATCCAAAAGGTTTTCGCGACTATTTTTTAGACGCTGAATATGAATGACTACAATTTAGTGGTTAATTGTAATCATTTTAGATGCTGAATGTGAAATCCAAAAAGTTTTCGCGACTATTTTTTAGACCCTGAATATAGAAGCAATTATACTAAATTACTTTTTGCTACTAAAACATTATTTGCAGAATGTGTTTTTTAGAGCATTTCATATTGACCTTCAGCTGAATGCAATTATGCTAAATGACTTTTTGCTACTAAAAAATTAGTTGCAGAATGTGTGTTTTTTTTAGAGCATTTCGTATTGACCTACATTATACATTCAACATGAACAAAATAATTGACACAATATAAAAATCTGATCACAAAATCAAATATCATATTTTCACACATATATATAGTCCATACATAGATTTTTATGCACGATGAGCAATAAAAATCCAAAATGCAATATCACATGTGCATTACCCAAAAGAACAGCATGCACCCACATTTTCCCCACTACCTATCTATATGTGCATAACTAACAAAAAAATGCCCACCCCATGTACACCATCTAACACATATATGCAAACAATCCTGAAAAGATGGTTCTACCCCCATGTCAAAATATCTACTGTCCATCCTAGTTAGTAAATACGGGTACGGCAAAAAAATGGTACGGGAATTTTACAGGTATGATACGGCAAATGGTGAAAATTACATTTGTAAAAATTCGGTCATAAAATTCGGATACGAAAACAGAAAAAATACGATTCGGATGTATACGGGTTTAATACGACACATCGTCAATAATACATTTTGAAAAATACGGCAATAGCAATCTTGGTTTTAGCACTTTTCAAAACATCCCAATTTAAATAATCCATTGTGGTCGACCCTACAATTTATTTTCCTTTTAATTTAAAGTATATTTGAACAATAACTAAGACTAGTATTTTTATCCTTAATTTTATAGCTACGCATACAAAATTTGGATTCCAATTAGTATAGTTGTTTTATTTTCTGAATTTAATTGGACAGTGCATTCAAAGGTCAAATAATAATAGTGTTATGAAATCTAAAAACATGACAAAGTGCACATGGGTTTACAATTTGCAGTTGGCGTTGGTTGCAAGCTGATGGTTTGTTGTTTTTTTCTTCTTCTTTAAGTATCTGCCAATTCCAAATCCAAGCTCGATAATATTATTTTTATGAATTCATGCTTTTCTTTTGCAGTTTTGCCTTTACCTTTTGCTTTCATAGATGATCTTTAGTCTTTTCATTTTGACCCATACAACACAAAACAACAGAACTAAATGAAATATTATGTTAAAACAGATACCAAATATAACTCTCACAAGCATTTCATCAAACATGTTTCAAACAAATCTATCAATCCACCAACATAACAAATCCATCAATCCACCAGCCCCTATTACTACTACTCACACACCAGCACAAACACAAACACAAACAAATCACCAACATACAAGATTCAAAGAGAGTTAAAAAGAGAAGAGAAGAAGTGTGTAGCTTGAGGCTTGAAGAGTTGAAGTCTTGGACTTAAAGCTTGGAGAAGAGAGTTAAAATTTAAAAAGAGAAGAGAAGAAGAGATCAAGACTCAGAGTCAAGAGATGAAGAAAAAAGAGTTGAATTGTTGAAGATTTGAAGAAGAGATGAAGACTATGGAAGAGAGAACCGAGGAAGAGGAGAAGGAGATTTTCTTTAATTTTAGTCAAACCCCACCAAAACGACGTCGTTTTGCCTTATCATGTAATTATTTTTTTGTCTGCAAAAATTCGGCAATAATTCGCGTATAATTCGCGAATTATACGGATATGGTATATAATTCGCGAATTATATGGCAGCCCTAATAAAATACGTGAATTCGTGTTTTATACGGGAATTATACGGCTAGCCGTATAATTCGCGTATAAAACGTGAATTTACTAACTAGGCTGTCCATAAAACAAAAAAATAACCATCAATACCGTTAGCATGTCAATTGTCACCAGTTGCGGTATTTGAAATAGTTATAGCTGATGAGGACGAGTCTTCATCAGTTGGAGATGGCAAGCGATATCGAGTTGGAGCTTTATCAGATTGCTGTAGTTCAAGGGCTATAGTTAGCTGCTTCATCATCTCCAACAAGACAAATTGTTGGTGTTCAAGGCTTTTTATTTTCTCTTTTTGTTGATCAAATAAGATGAGCTGGTCTTCCAACTGTTTAATCTTATTTTCTTGTTGTTGCACAATGCACCTTAACTCTGGTTCTGCTGCAGTGGATTGATGCTCAATCTGTGAAAACGCAAAATTCTGGTTAAATTCGGAAGCTTTACCCAGAACTTCCTCACATATCTCACTGCTTTTTTCACTTTCCCCTGCTTGTGTTTCCTCTTGCAGCTCTATCATTTTTTCCTACCATTAATTGAATGCATAATCAATAAGTCAACCAACAAACTAAATAGCAATATAAAAGAATACTACAACACCTTTCAAAAATAAATTTGATGGAGTAGAGAAGCAAGTATCTCAAACATTATCAATCTAATACTAAAAGGCAAATTCTGACATTAAGTTTTTCTTATACACATATAAGCAATAGATTTACAATCACATATCCATGCATAAACATGCTAAGTAATTGGAAAGATAAGGGCTGTTGCATTTTCTAAATATCATAATTCCGCAAGAGGCATATTTATAAATCTGTGTTTTAATTCTGCAAGAGGCATATTTATAAATCTGTGTTTTAATTCTGCAAGAGGCAAAACAAAGCCATATGTATAAATCTGTATATATGCATTTCCCATTTTCAAAGTGTTTTAAATCTGTACTACTCATCAAGTGTATAAATCTATACATATGCATTTCCCATTTCCCATACATGATCTTCAGCAATCATGAAGCTGAATATTTCGAAAATAACAAAATTCATTTCACAAGATGATGTGCACAATTTTAAATCATTCTGATTTAGGTGGTTTCAATCAAGCTGAATCTCAATTCCATTGAGGAAGACTTCACACACACACAAACACAAAAATATAGGGAAAAAAAAAAATCTAATCTCATCCGTCCAAGTTCAGCGATACGACATTCAGATTATATATTCAGACAATAATAATATCTACATCATTAAATCCAAATTGTTAAGTTCAATCCAAACAGATTATAAACCATGAAACAGGTTTTTCCTACTAGAAGAAACTCCAACTTTCAGCTTTAAAAAAAACAAACTGTTAAGTTCAATCAAGAGAAACAATATAAGACAAGTTAAATTTCAGCCTTATCCTGCAATGTTTGTAACATATCAATAGCAAACCACAGCAAAGTTATAAAAGTTTGGTAACACTCAGGAAAACTAAATGCCAATATCAAACAAATGCACAAGCAGCAACATAATTACAGGTGATCAAAAGATAACAGAGAAATGCAATGAGACTCAAATTAAAACAATAAAACCATGGCAGTATGGAACAGTTATGAAAAAACAATACATTTATACCCAATTGAATGGTAAGACATTTCATATATCGATAATTGAAAGATGATCAACTTACATATAGCTCTCTTGCTTGTTCATTAATCCACCATTTCTCGGCGCTCCAACGAGTGTCATGAAATAATTGTATAGGACCGACAAATTCCCCAAGTTGGTGCGCCTTAACAGTTTATATCGTCATTGACATTGACCATAAATTGAAATAAAATTAGTAAACAGGAAAACAAAGTTGTATATTTGTATAGGTGAATCATATTAAATACCTTTTCTTTTTTGTGCTGGATAAAGTTCTTGGAACCACCGCGGTGGTTACACTTCATCTTCGACCGGTTTTCAGAATAAGTTTTTCAAATATAAAAACATAGAAAGCAAGTTCCTGTCCTTTTAAAAATGACCAAAGGCTAGCGTAAACAGAATTGTTTTCAATATAAACTTCTTATTGACAACTCCATTAATGATTATGACATAGATCAGAGACCAAAGGTGTACTTTGGAAACTACTTGATTTCCCGAAATAATGTGATCAAATGGTAGATATCTTATCATATCTAATTCACAACCATTGTGGCAAGTGGTGTAAGCACGTAAACAAGAAGGATAACAGGTAGCCTACAATATTCAATTACTATAAAAGACAGAAAAAAGGTCAGTTACTTCTTCAATTTTGTAAAATAAATCATAATAATTGATTTTCACACCTTAAGTGCTTAAACCACATAATAAGTATGGACCATGGCGGAGTGAAATCGAAGATCAATTACTTTCTTCAATGATATCTTTTGAGAGATTAAAAATTTGTAGGGCTCTAAGATAAACTCAAAAGCACTCTAATGGCCAAATATTCTATATGACAGATCTTTGTTATTTTATTAGATTTAATAAGTATGGCCTAGAGAGAAAATGAAGGAAAGCTTAAGAAAATTCAGCCAAAAAAAAAAATTAGTTTTACAAAAATCTGTGGAAGAAACCAATATTTAAATTTGCAAAAAATTTGGAAACGGTCATATGCTTTATTTTTCCAGCTTAGGAATATTTTATAGATACCAATTTGGATGGAAGCCCTTTTATAGCTAACATATTGACTTTTACACGTTATACGTTTTAGTGACTTGTTGACATGGACAATTTATTCCGTTTACTACTCATCATTTCATTAGAAAAAGAACTACATACAGATACCAACTATTTGTCATATACACAAAATTTTAACCCCAACATAACCTGTCCCCCCTTATTGTTCTTTTGCAATGCCTTCTTTGTACAACTGGTGCTGATTATATTTCCCTTTTGTAGCAAATTTTACGCCGATATTCACAAATAGCTTTGTTGCCTACAATATCTGTTTCATAAATATATGGAGAAGACTATTCATTTATAAGGCATATATGCAGTCATCTGATTTCTTATCTCAAAAGATCATAATCCTAATAGCCAGAAAATAAAAAGTCTTGTTCAAAATAACCTTCAAATGCATGTTCCTCTTTATTGATTAATAAAATCTTTCCTTCAAACACATTTTCTTCTTCTTGATCTCTCAATTTACTTCAATTCTTTCCCTATGTAGTTACATACTGAAAAATCTATTTGCCTAGGAGAAGGTACATATGGCTTCTTCTAATGAGGTTGTGAAAATCATTCTTCAGATAGTGTATTTCATACGGGTTCTGATTTAGAAGATAGTGAACTTATTTTCTCCACTGTTCACTTAAGGTGCTTGATTTTCTTCTTCATCTTATTATGCATTATTTCCCCATAAATACAAACACGGCCCCAATGCAAGTGAATCCCAATACTGTAAGGTTTTGGTAGCAATGTTACTTCTGATCAACATGGATAAGTACATATATTTGTATGAATCTAAACTCTAGGACAATAGGATACAAGATGGAGTGATTCAATCTTACCCCTCCTTTGAAAAGATATAACACTTTGGCTTCGTTAAAGGATTGATCTTTCCAAAAGGAAGAGGAGAAATAATCCTATAGCCATTAAAGGTAATGAGATTGCTAGGAAATGGGTGATCCATAGAGAAAACTATGAATAACAAGATGATGTAAAAAATCTGGCGGCTAAGAGCGCTGCATCAAGGAAAAAGGTTAACCATTTTCCAAATGAAAGCCCTTGTGAATCTCTTCCTTCTGATGATAACACTTGAGCTTGATTCTCTTAGATAATTTGCATAATAGCCACTGGAGAAGGCACTTGATACCTTTCTAAATCATAATATATCTACTAATCTTAATCTATAACAAGAATGCAGGACAAAGAATAGAAGAAAATCAAAAGATAAAAATGTAGAACAAGTGTTTGAAGAAAAGACCACCTAAAGTAGTAAATAGGAAAAAGGTAATTGAAGTTTATTCTTAACTAAACATTTCCTCTTTTCCAACTCAGGATGCTTTCCAACTAAAGAAAAGGAAACCTTCGCAAACCATATTGAGAAGGTATAGTAAAGATAAGCATCAATTTGTCATGTGTATTGTATTAGCTGTTGATAATTTCCTACCTAACACAAGGGTTAATAAGGCGGAATTGTGAGAGCTATAGTTCTATGTACATGTCAAGTAATTGTTATGTGTATAACATGTAATTGTTATGTGTATAACATTCTTTTTAATTCAAACATTTACATATTGAGAAGAATAAAGTATAGACATCAACATGTATGAATCAATATGATTGCCAATAGGAGAACCTTTCTTCAAATACTATGAAGGCTTTTCTTCAAATTTTGTTATCTATAAATGCCGCTAATGAAGAATAAATAGTCTAACACTTATAACTTCAACAAAAGTCTGAGCACAAGTTTCTTCCAGAGAATTCTCTAGAATCAATTCTTTTGATTGAACATTGTTTCATTTCCTAAATTTTCTCATTGACCATTCTTATTAAACCTGATAAACTAGAGTAAATCATATATGAGTAAATCCGACCACAAAATAAACATGGACTGAACTGGGCCAGAAATCCTAATATTTCCTTCTCTTTTCAGACATACAAAATGACTAGCATGGAAAGGCATGGATGAAAATTAAAACTCAAATATTGACTAACCATCAAGGGAAGCTTTAAGAGGGCCAACGTACTCAGGAAAGTCAATTTCTTCAATTGCTTTTAATACATCATCAGCATTAATAGTTTGCCTCTTTGACTCCTTGCATATATCATTAGCCCTGCAAGTAATTTTCACCCCATAAACACTAGCTCACAACAAAAATTCATACCCAAATTCTCTTAACAAAAACTTTGTACTAAAAACACCAACGTCATGCTGCAAAAACCACATAAGAGCTTCCATATAGTTATCAAATCCCGAGCAGTTAACTTAATTTAACCAATACCACTTGACAAACCTTCCAATCATCAAACTTTCGAAGAAAAAAATTGAACTTTTGTGATAAAATTTCAAAATATCCAAGATTCACCTAAGAAGTAAATATAAAAACTCTAAATGGGTGAGTTGAAACAATGAGATGGTTGGTTATTGCTTACGTGGCGGAGAGGTAGTGGATAAAGATAGGGGCGCTTTCGGAGAAAGCGAGAAGGGAGTCTTTGTTGACGGTGATGTTGGTATCGGGTGAACATTCGTTGAGCTTATCCTTAACCACTCTGCACGATAGTCTTGGGCGCTCTTTCATCTCGATACCACTTTCTCCGTTTCCATCTCTCAAGAAACCTTTGATTTTTTCGTTCAAATATTCTCACAAAACAGGTGGGTTTTCCATCAGAAATCAAATATATTCCATCAAATATAAAAACATAATTTACTAATCAACAACACAAATTACTGTAAACAAGAAAACGGTATGAGGAGAAACATGATCTTTCTCAAAATCACCTATAAATATTGTACATTACCGTTCCTAACACAATACATACCAAGTCGCGTGGTCCATCAATCCATCAAATGAGCACCAACTGAAACTTCTTCTATTGGGGTAATCGCCGAGGATTTGCGTGGAGAAGAAATTGGGAATTTGGGGAAACAGGGGAGGGATTTATGGAGAAGAGAAGAGGTAGGTAAGGTTATGAGATTGGGAATTTGGGGAAATAGGTAGGGATTTACGTGGAGAAGATTGGGAATTTGGGGAAAGGCTTGCTTTATATAGGTTAGGGTTTTTTGTAAATAACTTTAAAAATAAGACTTGTGATTAGTTGTTTAATTTTTAAATATAATTATATTTTGCAAACAAATCAATTTGCAACTAAATTTTTAGTTAGGAAAGAATTAGTTATAATTGTAAGACTGGTGGGAACAAATAATTTGGGGGGAAGATGAATTTTTAAACTTAAATTGGCAACTAAACCGAGTTTAGTTGCTATATATAATTTTTTGCAACTATTGTTAATATGAACACAAATATTTGTTGCTAAAAATGCCTTGGGGCCCTTTTAATTATTGTCCAAATATGGATATTTTGGTAATTTAATTTTTCTGTAACTAATCATAATAGTTACTAATACATTCTTAATTAATCGCAACTAATTTAGCTACTAATAGGTAGTTGCAAAAAAAATGTTTTTTGTAACCAATAATGTAGATGCAAAATAAAATATTTTAGATGCAAATTGTCAAATTATGGAGGAAAAATGGCCCACAAAAAATTGCAACTAAATTTATTAGTAACTAAAACAACTTGTTTTGCAACTAACAAAATAGTCGCAGAACATTAACTTTAGATGCCAAAAGTTGAAATATGTGGACCCCGAAATTGAGTTGCTCTTTGCCCGACTAATGGCAATTTAGTTGGTAAATGTAGCCTTTTTGCAACTAATTCTAGTTAGTTGCTAAAAAATTGGTTGCAGAATGTAGTTTTTCTTGTAGTGTCTCTAGTAGTCATGCTATTTGATATAACAAAGTGATAGTTGAACTTTTATGATCTTATAAGAATGGGTGAATGTGTTTCTTCCTCTTACACGTTTTACTCTCATTATAGGCTTTTATTGATGTTGATAGGGATCTGAGTGAGAGGGAAACTCCAATGGACCGTTTAATTTGTGGAGATGTTGGATTTGGTAAAAGCGGTTGCACTACGTGCCATCTTCTGCGTAGTCTCTGCAAGGAAGCAGGCTATGGTTCTAGCACCTATTGTTTTAGCCAAAAAACATTTTGATGTTATTTCTTAGCGGTTTTCCATATATCCTAATATCAATGTTGGACTGTTGAGTCGGTTTCAAGTATGGTATAGGTTAGCCTTTTCTCTCTTTAAGTCAAACAGATGGTTCTGTATGTACATTGGGAGAAAATGGTTTTGGTAATCCAAGTTAAAGAACTTTTTTGGTCCAGAACATGTTATGAGTTCCTTGGTTCATTTCGTAAGTCTAATTACCTTGTTACAAAATACAGACTAAAGCAGAGAAAGAGGAGTATCTATACATGATAAAAAAAGTCATTTGAACATTATTGTGGGAACTCATTCACTTCTTGGAAGTCGTGTTGTACATAACAATCTAGGTCTTCTTGTGGTCGATGAGGAACAGGTCGGCCTCCAAGTTTTATTACTCTTGCATGTTTAGATTGACCTGGATTTGTTCTCAGTATTTACTGAAATAGCTTTTAATTGTCATTCATGCGCAACAATTCTTTGGTTTGCAGAGGTTTGGTGTCAAACATAAGGAGAAGATTTGTAATGGCCAACATGGAGGTACATGATTTAAATTATGTTTTATAGCCCTTAGTTGATTTTTGTTAGAATTATTTTAAAAGAATATGACGAAAATGCCTTAAACTTGCATTAAGGGTAAGATGGTCTTTTCACTCAAAATTAGTTGAAATTGTGGGGAGTGAAAAGAGATAAAATTTCATAGAGAATGCAATAAAAATGAGGGCATTATGGTAATTGATTAAGGGACAAAGATGAAATTTCCAAGAAAGAGTAAGGGCAAAATGGGAAAGTGTGTTTATAAAATAAGATGATAAGGGTTTGTGACCCTTATTTCTTTCCTTCCACCGCCACTCTCCTTCTTCATTTTCTCTCATTTTTTCACTCACTTTTCCAAGGAATTTGAGGGCTTTTGAGTGGATTTTAATAGGGTTTTGATTCTAGGCAACAAGAGGTAAGAATTCTTGCTCTTTATCTATGATTTATTTGTGTAAAAATTGAGTTCTTATGAAGTTTATGCTTAGGGTTAAGAGAAGGTTTGAATCCAACAAGAGTAGAGAGCTTCGTAGAGACTACTCAAGTATAAGGTAAGTAAATCCCACTCAAAATCCAACTTAAGTTAAAGTTTAAGAAATCAAGTGAGTAGAGATTTCTTTTAAGCATGCATATGTTATGATTATTGAGAAATTGAGATGAGATTGATGATTATTTATGCTTGTTGTTGGATATATTTGAATATGAGAAGTGTATTTGATTGTATGATGATGGGTTGAAATTGGAAGAATTGGAGAAAACTCTTGGGAGTGTTTTTGCCGTGTAGGTATGGTGATGATACAAGAGAGTTTTTCTCTTATTTTGGATGGTTTAAGAAACAAATAGAATGATAATTAAAGTAGAGTTTGTATATGCACATTTATTGTTTGATGAAATGCCTAAGAAAAGTATGAGTATGAGTAGAAACTTTAATTTTATGCAACATTGCATATTTGCATTTCATGAGTGCATTTAAGTAAGAATTTTAAGCATGAGCCATCCATATGCATATATTTGTATATGTGTAATAATTTAAGAAAGAATGAAGAATTCTTAGAATAAAACACTTTTAGAGTAAAGAGAAAGAAAGAACAAGCATTAAAGAATTAAAAAAAAAAGTATTAAGAAAGAGAAAGAATAGGTTGTGCGATGTGGAACCGTGAGTGTTAAGAAGAAATTCCCATATACACGCCACCTTAATTGAGTGGCATAAGAAGAAGAAGAAGAACTGTACGACCCGTAAGAGTATAAGTGGATGAGGGTTGTACCAAGAAGAATTCCTACATGCACGCCACCTTAATTGAGTGGCCTAAGAAGAAAGAAGAATTTGTACGGTCCACAAGAGTGCATGTAGATGAGGACTGTACTCACTCACACGGCCAAGGTTTCAAATCCATGCATCAACCGAGTCCGATCGGCAAAGAATAAGAAAAGAAAGAACGAGAAAAGAAAGAATAAGAATAAGAAAGAATGAGAAGGCTTGAACAAGCAAAGAAAAGAAAAACAAGAAAGAAAAAAGAGAAGCTTGGGCAAGCAAGACAAGAAAGAAAAGAAAAGAAAAGAAAAGAAATAGAAAGAAGAAAGAAAATGCATTTTTATGCATTATTACATATGCATTTCATTCATGCATATTACCATGAATTTCATCATGGTTAGAAAGAATAGAAGGAAAGAAAGAACAGAGAAAGAAAGAAAGAATAGAAAGAAAGAAAGAAAGCAGAGAGAATTCAAAAGAAAGAAAAGAACAGAGAGAATTAGAAACAGAGAAAGAATTAAGAAAGAAAGAAGAAGAGAATTAAGTAAGGAAAGAATCAAAGACGGAGAAGAGTTAAGGGATTTACTTACTGAGCATTTTTATGCTCACCTCGTTGTTTTTGCATGTTTTTACAGGAAATAGGTGAGCAGTGGTCGGATGGACGTCGACAAGCGGAGAGAATTGGCATTACTGTCCACCGTTGCTAAGTTTTTATACTTGTTAGTTTGATGTATGTAAAAAATTATATTTTGTAAGTAAAGAAAATGTGGGCCCAACTATTTTCATATACTAATCATGTATGTTTTTATTGTATATGTTATAAAGTATACTAGTAGAAAGAAGTCATTACATTTTTGGCATCAGGGCAAAGATTTTGAGATTTGACAGTGTGTCATTCTCACCGTCGCGACGTTCCGTAGCCGACTGTTGTAAGGTAAATTCTGTCCTTACTTAAAGTGTTGTATGAGTTGATTAAATGTGGTTGTTTTGTAGATGAGACGTAGAACCCGAGCAAGTAGTAAGAAAATAGTGAGTACGGGGGAACCTTCCAACCCACCAGAACCTACTCCCCATACCCTTGATGAAGCTAGAATTCGGGGGATTGTACAACAAGTCTTAGGAGAAAGACAGGGGATAGTCGAACCAGAAAGAATCGAAAACCCCGTTCAAGTACCACCTACTAAAGAAGAAAGAGAAAGGCCGATACCTCATACAGTACAGAATTGTATTGAGCCAATTTATGGGCTTCCAAGTCAACATCAGCCGTCAGAATTTAAGGGTACAACGGACCCTTTAGTGGCAGAAGAATGGTTTAGGTCCGTTGAGCATACGACGGCATTGTTTCCTATGACGGACAGAGAAAAGATCTGAAATGCAGTTGCTTGTTTCTGGGTGATGCCCGAATTTGGTGGGAATTGATGAAAGACACTCATGATGTTTCTGTGATGACTTGGGGAGAGTTCAGAAGATTGTTTGATGCTGAGTACAGAACAGTGGACCGGGTACATGAGAAGATACAAGAATTTATCAACTTGAAGCAAGGGTCGAGTACAGTGAAAGAGTATTTTGTGAGGTTTAATTCCCTTGCTAGGTTTGCACCCATAATAGTCAGTATCCTAGAATTGAGAAGAGATAAGTTTGTCCATGGGTTTGAAGCCAGAGATAGCCTGGGATGTAATGACAGGAGCTGACCCCCTCAAACCTGTAGTAAGCTTTAGAGAGGGCTTTACGGGCAGAAATTTTTGTAAATAAGGTCACCCCAATAGGACCAAGTGAACCATCTCCCGCTCCGCAGAGAGAAAGATTTGAGAGTGCAAGAACTAGAGAAGTGAAGAATAAGAAGAAGTTTCAGCCAAAGAAGAACATAAAAGATTGGCAGAATAAATAGTCGAGAACAGTGGAGTTTTCCCCATGTCCTAAATGTGGGAAGATTCATCCAGGAGAGTGTCTGAGAGAGTTGGGTCGTAATGTGTGTTATCGATGCCAACAGCCCGTGTATCTGATGAAAGATTGTAAAGCTCCTCTTGCACCTGCAGCATAGAATTTCAGAGGCATTAATGCCAGGGTGTTTACAGTAGCATAAGGTGAAGCGAGGCAGGACCCATCAACGGTGGATCGGTCGCTTATTATTTCATGCAGTTCCTCTTTATGCTTTAATTGATTCTGGAGCCACTTATTCATTTATATCTTACGGGATGATAGAGAGATTAGGTTTGAAACCTACTAGAGTGAGTCGACCCATTAAGATAGAGTTACCTGATGGGGTTAGTGTTGTGACCAATGAGATGCTGTCAGAAGTGTCTGTAGTGATCCATGGTAGGGAGTTAGTAGTTGATTTAATAGTGTTTGATATGCTCGACTTTGATGTGATTTTGGGTATGGATTTCCTAGGAAGGTATGGAGAAGAAATTGACTGTCGGAAGAAGAAAGCGAGATTTAATTTGATAGTGGAGATAAGTTTAGTTTCGGAGAAGGCCATCAGTTGAGTATGTTGATTAGTAGCATGAAGGCTAGAAAGATGCTAAGAAAAGGGTGTTCTGGGTATATAGGCCATGTGGTGCAATGTAGAGATGTCCCATAACTACAATTGCAGAGCGTGCTAGTAGTCAGGAATTTCTAGATGTATTTCCGAAAAACTTACCGGGTTTGCCTTCGGAAAGAGAAGTTGAGTTTAGTATTGAACTGACACCAGGGATAGCGCCGATATCTATAGCCCCTTACCGAATGGCCCTAGCTGAGCTTTAGGAATTGAAGAAACAACTCCAAAAGCTCATAGATAAAGGTTTTATCCGACCAAGTCATTCTCCCTGGGGAGCTCCAATCTTGTTTGTAAAGAAGAAAGATGGGTCATTACAGATGTGTATTAATTACAGAGAGTTGAATAAAGTGACAGTGAAGAATAAATACCCGTTACCTCGGATAGATGACCTTTTTGATCAGTTAAAGGGTGCAGCAGTATTTTCTACAATTGATTTGAGGTTGGGTTATCATTAGGTAAAACTCGCAGAACAAGATGTAGTTAAGACTGCCTTCCAGACAAGATATGGGTATTATGAATTTGTGGTGATGCCTTTTGGGTTAACTAATGCCCCAGCAGTCTTTATGGACTTAATGAACCGGGTATTCCATGATTGTTTAGATCGGTTTAGAGTAGTCTTTATTGATGACATCTTGGTTTATTTGAAGTCAAGAGAAGAGCATGAGGAACACTTAAGATTTGTGCTGCAGCGATTGAGAGAAAAAAAGTTGTATGCCAAGTTTTCTAAATGTGAGTTTTGGCTTGATCAGGTGATATTTCTGGGCCATACTGTTTCTAGTGAGGGAATTTCAGTGGATCCTAGTAAAGTAAAGACAATCCTCGAATGGCAAAAGTCGAAGACAGTAAAAGAAGTGAGGAGTTTCTTGGGACTAGTAGGTTACTACCGCCGGTTCGTGGCAGGGTTTACCCAGCTGGCTAAGCCATTAACAATTCTACCAAACAGAGAGTTCCTTTTATATGGTTAGTTGCCTGTGAAGAAAGTTTTCAAGAGTTGAAGAAAAGATTAACGATAGCTCCTGTGTTAGTGTTACCATAGGAGGGTGTAGATTATGACATTTATACAGATGCCTCACTATAGGGACTTGTGCCGTATTGATGTAATTAGGTAGGGTTATAGCTTATGCTTCTCATCAATTGAAAGAGTACGAGACAAGATACCCTACACATGATTTAGAGTTGGCAGCAGTAGTCTTTGCCTTGAAGATTTGAAGGCATTACCTTTATGGTGCCAAGAGTAATATCTACACCGACCATAAGAGTTTAAAGTATTTCTTTACTTAGAAAGAGTTGAATATGAGACAGAGAAGATGGTTAGAGCTGGTTAAAGATTATGAGTGTGAGGTTAAGTATCAGCTGGGGAAAGCTAATGTGGTAGCCGATGCTTTGAGCAGAAAAACTTATTTGTCCTGACTCACAAGATAGAAAGAGTTAATAGAAGAGTTGTGTAAAGAGCAAATTGAGGTCATACCAAGAACTATTGCCAGGTTAGAGTCTACCTTACTGGAAGAAATTAAAGAAAAGCAGCTAATTGATGAGTGGTGTCAGAAAATAGTCTCGTAAGTGCATGAGGGCAAGACATCAGAGTTTCAGTTGTTGAATGATGTCCTCCGTTTTAGGAGTCGGTTGTGTATCCCTTAAGATGATGAGTTGAGAAAGAGAATCCTTCTAGAGGCTCATGACACACCATACACTGCTCATCCTGGAGCAACCAAGATGTATCAAGATTTAAAGAAAGACTATTGGTGGCTAGGTATGAAGAAAGATATTGCAGAGTTTGTAGCTAAATGCCTGGTTTGTCAGCAAGTGAAAGCAGAACACCAAAGGCCATCAGGGTTGCTTCAGCCACTTAGTATTCCTGAATGGAAATGGGAGAGTATCTCGATGGATTTTATTACAGGTCTCCCTAGAGTGCATAAAGGATATAATGCTATATGGGTGATTGTAGATAGATTGACTAAATCGGCCCATTTTCTTCCAGTAAAGGAGAGTTCCACTTCGGATCAACTGGCCCAGATATATATTAAAGAGATAGTGAGACTTCATGATGTACCCAAGATAATAGTATCAGACAAAGATTCCAGATTTGTCTCAGCTTTCTCGATGAGTTTACAGAGGAACTTGGGTACTAGATTGGCTTTTAGTACTGTCTATCATCCTCAAACAGATGGCCAGACAGAGAGAACAAATCAAGTAATTGAGGACATGTTGAGAGCGTGTTGTATGGATTATAAAGTATCCTGGCATGAGATGTTACTCTTGGTGGAGTTTGCTTATAATAATAGCTACTAGTCTACAATTAAGATGACTCCTTATGAGGCTTTGTATGGTAGACAATGTAGATCTCCACTGCATTGGGATGAGATGGGCAAGAGAGATGAGTTAAATATAGCTCTTGGGCCAGAAACGACTCAAAAAATGATAGAACATGTAAAGCTGATCAGAAGCAGAATGAAACAAGCCCAAGACAGGCAGAAAAGTTATGCGATCCGAAAAGAAAAGAAGTTGAGTTTGAAGTGGGTGACAAAGTTTTTCTGAAAGTTTCCCCCTACAAACGGGTGATGCGGTTCGGTACTAAAGGAAAGTTAGCATCGAGATTCATTGGTCCATTTGAGGTGTTACAACGAGTGGGAAAGGTAGCCTACAGATTAGCACTACCACCCAGTATGGACAGAGTTCACAATGTAGTTCATGTCTCGATGCTTCGAAAGTATATAAGTGATCAATCCCATATTCTAAGCATAGAGGACGTAGACTTGGAAGAGAATCTTGTGTATGAGGAGCATCCAGTACAGATTTTGGATAGAAAAATTAAAGAGCTCCGAAACAAGAGTATCCCTTTAGTGAAAGTCCTCTGGAGAAATCATAAAGTGGAAGAAGCTACATGGGAGACAGAGCAAGACATGCAGAACCGTTACCCGGAGTTGTTCGTGTGAATTTCGGGGACGAAATTCTTTTAAAGGGGGGAGAATTGTATCGGCTAACATGGAGGTACATGATTTAAATTATGTTTTATAGTCCTTAGTTGATTTTTGTTAGAATTATTTTAAAAGAATATGAAGAAAATGCCTTAAACTTGCATTAAGGGTAAAATGGTCTTTTCACTCAAAATTAGTTGAAATTGTGGGGAGTGAAAAGAGATAAAATTTCATAGAGAATGCAATAAAAATGAGGGCATTATGGTAATTGATTAAGGGACAAAGATGAAATTTCCAAGAAAGAGTAAGGGCAAAATGGGAAAGTGTGTTTATAAAATAAGAAGATAAGGGTTTGTGACCCTTATTTCTTTCCTTCCACCACCACTCTCCTTCTCCATTTTCTCGCATTTTTTCACTCACTTTTCCAAGGAATTTGAGGGCTTTTGAGTGGATTTTAATAGGGTTTTGATTCTAGGCAACAAGAGGTAAGAATTCTTGCTCTTTATCTATGATTTATTTGTGTAAAAATTGAGTTCTTATGAAGTTTATGCTTAGGGTTAAGAGAAGGTTTGAATCCAACAAGAGTAGAGAGCTTCGTAGAGACTACTCAAGTATAAGGTAAGTAAATTCCACTCAAAATCCAACTTAAGTTAAAGTTTAAGAAATCAAGTGAGTAGAGATTTCTTTTAAGCATGCATATGTTATGATTATTGAGAAATTGAGATGAGATTGATGATTATTTATGCTTGTTGTTGGATATATTTGAATATGAGAAGTGTATTTGATTGTATGATGATGGGTTGAAATTGGAAGAATTGGAGAAAACTCTTGGGAGTGTTTTTGCCATGTAGGTATGGTGATGATACAAGAGAGTTTTTCTCTCATTTTGGATGGTTTAAGAAACAAATAGAATGATAATTAAAGTAGAGTTTGTATATGCACATTTATTGTTTGATGAAATGCCTAAGAAAAGTATGAGTATGAGTAGAAACTTTAATTTTATGCAACATTGCATATTTGCATTTCATGAGTGCATTTAAGTAAGAATTTTAAGCATGAGCCATCCATATGCATATATTTGTATATGTGTAATAATTTAAGAAAGAATGAAGAATTCTTAGAATAAAACACTTTTAGAGTAAAGAGAAAGAAAGAACAAGCATTAAAGAATTACAAAAAAAAAAAAAAAAGTATTAAGAAAGAGAAAGAATAGGTTGTGCAATGTGGAACCGTGAGTGTTAAGAAGAAATTCCCACATACACGCCACCTTAATTGAGTGGCATAAGAAGAAGAAGAAGAACTGTACGACCCGTAAGAGTGTAAGTGGATGAGGGTTGTACCAAGAAGAAT
Organism: Pistacia integerrima; assembly: GCA_026225825.1. Lineage (NCBI taxonomy): Eukaryota > Viridiplantae > Streptophyta > Magnoliopsida > Sapindales > Anacardiaceae > Pistacia > Pistacia integerrima. The sequence goes on along the minus strand of CM047745.1, from coordinate 8,249,529 downwards.
TCCTACATGCACGCCACCTTAATTGAGTGGCCTAAGAAGAAAGAAGAATTTGTACGGTCCACAAGAGTGCATGTAGATGAGGACCCGTACTCACTCACGGCCAAGGTTTCAAATCCATGCATCAACCGAGTCCGATCGGCAAAGAATAAGAAAAGAAAGAACGAGAAAAGAAAGAATAAGAATAAGAAAGAATGAGAAGGCTTGAACAAGCAAAGAAAAGAAAAACAAGAAAGAAAAAAGAGAAGCTTGGGCAAGCAAGACAAGAAAGAAAAGAAAAGAAAAGAAAAGAAATAGAAAGAAGAAAGAAAATGCATTTTTATGCATTATTACATATGCATTTCATTCATGCATATTACCATGAATTTCATCATGGTTAGAAAGAATAGAAGGAAAGGAAGAACAGAGAGAAAGAAAGAATAGAAAGAAAGAAAGAACAGAGAGAATTCAAAAGAAAGAAAAGAACGGTGAGAATTAGAAACAGAGAAAGAATTAAGAAAGAAAGAAGAAGAGAATTAAGTAAGGAAAGAATCAAAGACAAAGAAGAGTTAAGGGATTTACTTACTGAGCACTTTTATGCTCACCCCGTTGTTTTTCCATGTTTTTACAGGAAATAGGTGAGCAGTGGTCGGATGGACGTCGACAAGCGGAGAGAATTGGTATTACTGTCCACCGTTGCTAAGTTTTTATACTTGTTATTTTGATGTATGTAAAGAATTATATTTTGTAAGTAAAGAAAATGTGGGCCAAACTATTTTCATATACTAATTATGTATGATTTTATTGTATATGTTATAAAGTATACTAGTAGAAAGAAGTCATTACAAGATTGCTTCATTTAAAACTTCAGTTGATGTTCTTACTCTATCTGCAACACCTATACCACGAACACTCTATTTAGCATTGACTGGATTTTGTGATGCTGGGTAATAGTTCTATTGGCAGTCGAAGTTTTATGGATCTTAAGGTTCATGATGCTAGATAATGTTTAGTTTGTTTAGTGTCTCAAATTTTGGCAAATAAGAGGAGTGGCCAAACTATTTTGTAGCATTCATGAAGCTTCAAGATACAAAATCCAACATTGAAGAAAGAGCAAAACAATTTTTTCTAAAATGCAATGTAAATAATATTAAGTCAAAATTTTATCTTTGGTCGCTATGTATAGAAAAAAGCATTCAGGTGCTTTGACAACTTCAAGAAATTAAGATATGTAGTTTCGGTGTTCTGATCAAGTCACCGACTTGGACAGGTATGAACTTTGGGGATATAGAATTCTGTAGCTAATGTGAAGTAGTAGGTCTAGGACTACACTGAGTTGCATTGTATTTACAGGATAGGCTAATTAGCATATTATGATATTTTTACTCACAAACTTATGGAGAGACTTTTATGGATAGACTTCATGGTTGTACATGAGTATTATCTAACACAAAGAAATGAGCTCTTTATAAATATTTGGCAGACAAACATACTGAAAAGTTATTCACACTGGTACTCACTGCTTGTTGGACCTTCAATCTTATATATCATAATTTATCCACTCTTTCTCTTTTCAGCTTAATTTCAACTCCACCTCTAGAAAGAGTTCCTATAAAAACCCATCTTTCGGCTTTCAGTAAGGAAAAGGTAATATCAGCAATCAAGAATGAGCTACATTCTAAATTACCAGCTCCAGAGCTAGCAACTTGCTCAGATTCTGATTTCGCACCAAAATTGGACAGGTTTTTTACGTCTTGCCTCGTATAAAAGGTGGAACCTGAGTGTGTCCTGCATTAAATTTCTCATACACGAAATACTTGGGCATGATCCTCGATTATTGTATCACAATTTGGATGATATTGTAATGTTTATCTTTTAACCGAGTTGAGAGTCGAATTGTGTCATTTTTTCTGTTTTTTTGTTCCTATTTTCGCTACTAATATTTTTTTCCATGATTGATTGAAGTATTTGTTACCTTAATAGAATGTAGCATGAAATTTATTCTATACATGCATGTATTGATGTTTGGAAAAAGGAAGTTGCCCCTGCACAATAGTTTGAAAATCAAGTATTAAACTCTTTATATTACTTAAATTTGTGTTATGTGTAACAGGACTTGAAGAAGTGATGATTTTCTTGGACAGGCATTTCCAAATGTTGATATAGCTATTGCACATGGACATGTATTTCCTCCTTTGAACTTACATATGCATGTGTTTTATATTAAATAAGCTGCTACAGTAGTTTTCAGTCAAGCCCTAGAATATAAAACTTCCATACTTACCCATTGTATGAAATATAAAGGCAGTATAGTAGTTTGGTTTAAGAGAGGATATGAAGTATATTTGGGGTGTGTCTGCAAAATATCAAACTTATGAAATCTTGGGGGTGTGTCTGTAAAATACCAGACTTATGTAATGCGGTGCATTTTAGCTTAATAATGTGTATGAATACTGTACAATCTAGTAACTGTTTCAGTTAGTAAAGTTTTCTTTTCCATTCAGTTGAAACAGAGTCTCGTCTTTTTCTCTCTGGTTTTCTTGCTTCTTTTTTGATTCTCTTCAAATCTTTAATGGTATCAGAGCTATAGACAAGCGTCAATGGTTGATTCTAATCTTGAGTTTTCCAATTTTGGTGCGAAATCAGAATCTGAGCAAGTTGCTAGCTCGAGCTGGTAATTTAGAATGTAGCTCATTCTTGACTGCTGATATTACCTTTTCCTACTGTTGTTTTTGTTGTTGTTCTTCTTCTTCTTGTTTATTGTTCTTGCTCTTCTTGTCACCATTTTGTTCTTGTTTTGCCATAGTAAATGCATGAAGAGGTCACCACTTTTGGCAAGACAAGACAAAAAGGTTAAATATAATATAAAAGGTGAAGGTAAGGTTAAGCATATTCTTGAAATATTTTATTATTTATTTTTGTTATCATTTTGATTACTTGCTCTAAGGCACCAAATTCACGCCTTAAGTAATCTATGACATTGTTTTTTTTTCTTTTTGTAGGATAACGTTTGAAGAGAGGTTAGAGGTCTAATATATTACATTTATGTTCTTTATAATGCTTATATTTTTATCTTGGAGTTATAAACAATTAATTTTTTTTTTTTTAATCACAAAGGGATTCATTTTTTGCAACAGTAAATGCATGAAAAGTCACTAATTTTGAGAAGTCGAGACAAAAAGATTAAGTGCTATGTAGATAGTGAAGGTAAAGTTTTGCATATTCCTGAAATTTTTTATTTTGTAAACTGTTATTTTATTATTTGTTTTTGGTATGATCAAGATTACTTGTTCTAAGGCAACAAATTCACACCTTGACTAATCTATAACATTGGACTTTTTTTTTTTTTTTTTATTTTTTTTTATTTTTTTGTAGGGTAACATTTAAAAAGAGGTTAGAGGTATAATATATTCATGAAATATTTGTTTTTATAATGTTTATATTTTCGTCTTGGTGTTATATATATACATATATATATATATATATATATATATATATATATATATATATATATATATATATATATATAACAACAAGATAAAAATATAAACATTATAAAAAAAATATATATATATATAGTCATCGTAAAGTGATTCATTTTTTGCAATAGTAAATGCATGAAGAGGTCACCAATTTTGGGAAATCAAGACAAAAAGGTTAAGTACTATATAAAAGGTGAAGGTAAGGTTTAGTATATTTTTAAATTTTTTATTATTTAAATTGTTATTTTATTATCTGTTTTCTTTATCATCTTCATTACTTGCTCTAAGGCACCAAACTTTTTTTGGATAAGTAAGCTTTCATTAGAGAGGAGAAAAGGAATGTACAAAAGACCTATATAAGACACCAAATTCATGTCTTGAGTAATCTATGACATTGTTTTTTTTTTTTTTTTTTTTTTTTTGTTTAGGGTAACATTTGAAGAGAGGTCAAAGGTCTATTATATTCATTACATCTATATTATTTATAATGTTGATATTTTTATCTTGGTGTTATGAGGATTTTTTTTTTTTTTTTTGGGTCATCATAAAGGGATTCATATTTTGCAATCGTAAATGCATGAGGAGGTCACTAATTTTTGGAAGTCAAGATTGAAAGGTTATATTCTATATAAAAGGTGATGGTACGGTTTATTATATTCTTAACATTTTTATTATTTGTTTTTGTTATTATCTTGATTACTTGCTTTGAGGCACCAAATTCACACATTGAGTAGTCTATTACATTTTTTTTTATACTTGTTTTTGTGGGGTAATGTTTGAAGAATAAAATATTCAAGACATCTGTATTATTTCAAATGTTGATATTTTTATCTTAGTGTTATAAGCATTTAAATTTTTTTTTTTTTTTTTGTCATAAAAAATGGATTCTTTTTTTGGCAATAGCAAATGCATGAAGAGGTCACCACTTTTGGCAAGACAAGACAAAAAAGTTAAATATAAAATTAATTATATTATATTTAACTGATCCTGGCCCGAAGCCCGCTCGAGGAATCCCCGTAAAAAGCCCGTTCCCCCAATTCCCCGTTTGGGGTTTTTTTTGTATTTTTGTTTCCATAATTTTATAATTTTATAAATTTTAAATAAATAACTACCATATATTATTAACAAATTCTAAATAAATAGCTATCACAATTCACAATACAACAAAGGCAATTATTGTTTCTTCGATCGTTGTTTTTTATCCTAGTGTTCTGTTGATGTTGTTGTTTATTTGATTGTTAGAGTTGTTGTTCTTCTTGTTTCAATAGTTGTTGTTTATTTAGTGGTGGTTGTTTTTCTTGTTTATGAAGAGGTCACCAACTAGGAAGTCAAGACAAAAATGTCAAGTGTTATATTCTTGTAATTATTATTGTTTGTTCTAGCTATTGTTGTTGTTAATTGGGTTGGTATTGTCTTGTTTCTCCTTTTGTTTGTTATTGTTCTTCTCGTTTCTATTGTTTGCTTCTTGTTGTTGTTGTTGTTTATTTGATTGTTGGTGTTGTTGCTCTTCTTGTTTCTATTGTTGTTTATTTGGTTTTTGTTGTTATTATTTGTGTTGTTGCTCTTCTTCATTTTGCAACGTTGTTGTTGTTGTTCTTCTTCTTCTTGTTTATTGTTTCTTTGATCGTTGTTTTTTATCCTATTGTTCTGTTGATGTTGTTGTTTGTTTGATTATTAGAGTTGTTGTTCTTCTTGTTTCAATGGTTGTTGTTTATTTAGTGGTGGTTGTTTTTTCTTATTTATAAATAGGTCACCAATTAGGAAGTCAAGACAAAAAGGTCAAGTGTTATATTCTTGTAATTATTATTGTTTGTTCTAGCTATTGTTGTTGTTAATTGGGTTGGTATTGTCTTGTTTCTCCTTTTGTTTGTTATTGTTCTTCTCGTTTCTATTTTTTGCTTCTTCTTGTTGTTTATTTGATTGTTGGTGTTGTTGCTCTTCTTGTTTCTTGTTGTTTATTTGGTTGGTTGTTGTTATTATTTGTCTGATTATTAGTTGTTGCTCTTCTTCATTCTGCTATTGTTGTTGTTGTTCTTCTTCTTCTTGTTTATTGTTTCTTCGATCGTTGTTTTTTATCCTATTGTTCTGTTGATGTTGTTGTTTGTTTGATTATTAGAGTTGTTGTTCTTCTTGTTTCAATAGTTGTTGTTTCTTCTTGTTGTTGTTGTTTATCCAATTGTTAAAATTCATGTGCCATCATTACATTAATATCATCATTCATATTGACCGCTTTTGTATGAGTAATCTCATAAGAACCACCTTATGTTGATATTTTGATTTTGGATGACATAACCTCCTTTTGTTTGTTTTTATTTGAGTATTATTATTTCTTAACTTGGAAGGGAGATAGCGAGTTTACGCTTTGAATAATCTATGACAAAATATGTTCTTTGTGTAAGGTTTGTTGAAGATAAAAGGTTTAGTATATTCTTGAAATCTTTTATTATTTAAACTGTTATTTTATTATTATTTTTATCATCTTCATTACCTACTCCAAGGCACCAAATTCACACCTTGAGAAATCTATGACATTATTTTTTGTTGGATTTGTTTTTGTAGGGTAACGTTTGATGTTGTTATTTTTATCCTTGGGCTATAAGCTTATAATTTTTTTTTTTTTTTTTTTTTGTCGTCACAAAGGGATTCATTTTTTGCAACAATAAATACATGAAGAGGTCACCAATATTGGGAAGTTAATACAAAAAGGTAAGTATTATATAAAAGGTGAAGGTAAGGTTAAGTATATTCTTGAAATCTTTTATTATTTAAATAGTTATTTTGTTATACTCTTGATTGCTTGTTCTACAACACAAAATTTGTACCTTGAGTAATTGACATTATTTTTTTTGGATTTGTTTTTGTAGGGTGACATTTAAAGAGAGGTTAGAGATCTAAAATATTAATGGCGTCTATATTATTTATAATGTTGATATTTTTGTTTTGGTGTTACAAGCATCTTTTTTTTTTTTTTTTTTTTGTCACAAAGGGATTCATTTTTTGCAACAATAAATACACGAAGAGGTCACCAATATTGGGAAGTTAATACAAAAAGGCAAGTATTATATAAAAGGTGAAGGTAAGGCTAAGTATATTCTTGAAATCTTTTATTATTTAAACAATTATTTTGTTATACTCTTGATTGCTTGTTCTACAGCACAAAATTTGCACCTTGAGTAATTGACATTATTTTTTTGGATTTGTTTTTTGTAGGGTGACATTTAAAGAGAGGTTAGAGATCTAAAATATTAATGGCGTCTATATTATTTATAATGTTGATATTTTTGTCTTGGTGTTATAAGCATTTTTCTTTTTTTTGTCGTCACAAAGGGATTCATTTTTGCAACAATAAATACATGAAGAGGTCACCAATATTGGGAAGTTAATACAAAAAGGTAGGTATTATATAAAAGGTGAAGGTAAGGTTAAGTATATTCTTGAAATCTTTTATTATTTAAACAGTTATTTTGTTATACTCTTGATTGCTTGTTCTAAGGCACAAAATTTGCACCTTGAGTAATTGACATTATTTTTTTGGATTTGTTTTTGTAGGGTAACATTTAAAGAGAGGTTAGAGATCTAAAATATTAATGGCGTCTATATTATTTATAATGTTGATATTTTTGTCTTGGTGTTACAAGCATCTATTTTTTTTTTTTTTTTTTTGTCATCACAAAGGGATTCATTTTTGCAATGGTAAATGCATGAAGAGGTCACTAATTTTGGGAAGTCAAGACTGAAAGGTTATATTCTATATAAAAGGTGAAGGTAAGGTTTATTATATTCTTAAAATTTTTAATAATTTTATTATTTGTTTTTGTTATTATCTTGATTACTTGCCCTGAGGCACCAAATTCACACCTTGAGTAATCTATTTCATTGTTTTTTTATTTGTTTTTGTAGGGTAATGTTTGAAGAGAGGGTTAAAAGTATAAAATATTAATGACATCTATATTATTTCTAATGTTGATATTTTTTATCTTTGGTGTTATAAGCATTTAATTTTTTTTTGGTTTTTTTTCATCATAAATGGATTCTTGTTTTGCAATAGTAAATGCATGAAGAGGTCACCACTTTTGGCAAGACAAGACAAAAAGGTTAAATACAATAAAAAAATAAAAGGTGAAGGTAAGGTTTAAGGCATATTCTTGAAATATTTTTATTATTTAAACTTTTATTTTATTATTTGTTTTTGTTATCATTTTGATTACTTGCTGTAAGACACCAAATTCACGCCTTAAGTAATATATGACATTGTTTTTTTTCCTTTTGAAGGATAACGTTTGAAGAGAGGTCAGAGGTCTAATATATTATATTTATGTTCTTTATAATGTTTATATTTTTATCTTGGTGTTATAAACAATTAATTTTTTTTTTAATCACAAAGGGATTCATTTTTTGCAATAGTAAATTCATGAAAAGTCACCAATTTTGAGAAGTCGAGACAAAAAGATTAAGTGCTATGTAAATAGTGAAGGTAAAATTTAGCATATTCCTGAAATTTTTTATTTTGTAAACTGTTATTTTATTCTTTGTTTTTGGTATGATCAAGATTACTTGCTCTAAGGCGACAAATTCACACCTTGACTAAACTATAACATTGGATTTTTTTTTTTTTTTTTTTTTTTTTTTTTTTTTTTGTAGGGTAACAATTAAAAAGAGGTTAGAGATACAATATATTCATGAAATATTTGTATTTTTTATAATGTTTATATTTTTATCTTGTTGTTATAAGCATATATATATATTGTCATCGTAAAGTGATTCATTTTTTGCAATAGTAAATGCATGAAGAGGTCGCCAATTTTGTGAAATCCAGACAAAAACATTAAGTACTATATAAAAGGTGAAGGTAAGGTTTAGTATATTTTTTAAATCTTTTATTTTTTAAATTATTATTTTATTATCTGTTTTCTTTTTCATCTTCATTACTTGCTCTAAGACACCAAACTTTTTTTGGATAAGTAAGCTTTCATTAGAGAGGAGAAAAGGAATGTACAAAAGACCTATATAAGACACCAAATTCATGTCTTGAGTAATCTATGACATTGTTTTTTTTTGTAGGGTAACATTTGAAGAGAGGTCAAAAGGTCTCGTTATATTCATTACATCTATATTATTTATAATGTTGATATTTTTATCTTGGTGTTATAAGGATTTTTTTTTCTTTTTTTTTGGGTCATCACAAAGGGATTCATATTTTGCAATCGTAAATGCATGAGGAAGGTCACCTAATTTTGGGAAGTCAAGGATTGAAAGGTTATATTCTATATAAAAGGTTTGAATGGTTAAGGTTTATTTATAATTCTTAAAAATTTTATTATTTGTTTTTGTTATTATCTTGATTACTTGCTATAGGCACCAAATTCACACATTGAGTAGTCTATTACATTTTTTTTTATACTTGTTTTTGTGGGGTAATGTTTGAAGTATAAAATATTCAAGACATCTGTATTATTTCTAATGTTGATATTTTTATCTTAGTTTTATAAGCATTTAATTTTTTTTTTTCCGTCATAAAAAATGGATTTTTTTTTTTATTTTTTATTTTTTTTGCAATAGCAAATGCATGAAGAGGTCACCACTTTTGGCAAGACAAGACAAAAAAGTTAAATATTAAAATTATTATTATTATTTAAGTGATCCCTTACAGCTACGGGAATCCCGAAAAAGCCCGTTACCCGAATTCCCCGATTGGGGTTTTTTTTGTATTTTTGTTTCCTTTATTTTATACTTTTATAAATTTTAAATAAATAACTACCACATATTATAACAAATTCTAAATAAATAGCTATCACAATTCACAATATAGCAATTACTGTTTCTTCGATTGTTGTTTTTTATCCTATTATCTTGTTGATGTTGTTGTTTATTTAGATTGTTAGAGTTGTTGTTCTTCTTGTTTCAATAGTTGTTGTTTATTTAGTGGTGGTTGTTTTTCTTGTTTATGAAGAGGTCACCAATTAGGAAGTCAAGACAAAAATGTCAAGTGTTATATTCTTGTAATTATTATTGTTTGTTCTAGCTATTATTGTTGTTAATTGGGTTGGTATTGTCTTGTTTCTCCTTTTGTTTGTTATTGTTCTTCTCGTTTCTATTGTTTGCTTCTTGTTGTTGTTGTTGTTTATTTGATTGTTGGTGTTGTTACTCTTCTTGTTTCTGCTGTTGTTTATTTGGTTTTTGTTGTTATTATTTGTTTGATTATTAGTGTTGTTGCTCTTCTTCATTCTACTATTGTTGTTGTTGTTGTTCTTCTTCTTGTTTATTGTTTCTTTGATCGTTGTTTTTATATCCTATTGTTCTATAGATGTTATTGTTTATTTGATTGTTAGAGTTGTTGTTCTTCTTGTTTCAATAGCTGTTGTTTATTTAACGGTGGTTGTTTTTCTTGTTTGTGAAGAGGTCATCAACTAGGAAGTCAAGACAAAAATGTCAAGTGTTATATTCTTATAATTATTATTGTTTGTTCTAGCTATTGTTGTTGTTCATTTGGTTGGTATTGTCTTGTGTCTCCTTTTGTTTGTTATTGTTCTTCTCGTTTCTATTTTTTGCTTCTTCTTGTTGTTTATTTGATTGTTGGTGTTGTTGCTCTTCTTGTTTCAGCTGTTGTTTTTTTGGTGGTTGTTGTTATAATTTGTCTGATTATTAGTGTTGTTGCTCTTCTTCATTATGCTACTGTTGTTGTTGTTGTTCTTCTTCTTGTTTATTGTTTCTTCGATCGTTGTTTTTTAAATCCTATTGTTCTGTTGATGTTGTTGTTTGTTTGATTATTAAAGTTGTTGTTCTTCTTGTTTCAATAGTTGTTGTTTCTTCAGTGTTGTTGTTTATCCAACTGTCAAAATTCATGTGCCATCATTACATTAATATCATCATTCATACTTGACTAGTTTTGTATGAGTAATCTCATAAGAACCACCTTATGTTGATATTTTGATTTTGGATGACATACCTTCTTTTGTTCTTTTTATTTGAGTATTATTATCTTTCTAACTTGGAAGGGAGAGATAGCGAGTTTACGCTTTGAATAATCTATGACAAAATATGTTCTTTGTGTAAGGTTTGAAGTGGTGAAGATAAAAGGTTTAGTATATTCTTGAAATCTTTTATTATTTAAACTGTTATTTTATTATTATTTTTATCATCTTCATTACCTACTCCAAGGCACCAAATTCACACCTTGAGAAATCTATGACATTATTTTTTGTTGGATTTGTTTTTGTAGGGTAACGTTTGATGTTGTTATTTTTATCCTTGTGCTATAAGCTTATAATTTTTTTTTTTTTTTTTTTTTTTGTCGTCACAAAGGGATTCATTTTTTGCAACAATAAATACACGAAGAGGTCACCAATATTGGGAAGTTAATACAGAAAGGTAAGTATTATATAAAAGGTGAAGGTAAGGTTAAGTATATTCTTGAAATCTTTTATTATTTAAATAGTTATTTTGTTATACTCTTGATTGCTTGTTCTACAACACAAAATTTGTACCTTGAGTAATTGACATTATTTTTTGTGGATTTGTTTTTGTAGGGTGACATTTAAAGAGAGGTTAGAGATCTAAAATATTTAATGGCGTCTATTATTTTTATTTAATAATTGTTATATTTTTGTTTTGGTGTTATAAGCATTTTTCTTTTTTTTGTCGTCACAAAGGGATTTATTTTTTGCAACTATAAATACACGAAGAGGTCACCAATATTGGGAAGTTAATACAAAAAGGTAAGGTATTATATAAAAGGTGAAGGTAAGGTTTAAGTATATTCTTGAAATCTTTTATTATTTAAACGCTTATTTTGTTATACTCTTGATTGCTTGTTCTAAGGCACACAAAATTTGCACCTTGGGTAATTGACATTATTTTTTTGGATTTGTTTTTGTAGGGTAATATTTAAAGAGAGGTTAGAGATCTAAAATATTAATGGACATCTATATTATTTATAATGTTGATATTTTTGTCTTGGTGTTACAAGCATCTATTTTTTTTTTTTTTTTTGTCATCACAAAGGGATTCATTTTTGCAATGGTAAATGCATGAAGATGTCACTAATTTTGGGAAGTCAGGACTGAAAGGTTATATTCTATATAAAAGGTGAAGGTTAAGGTTTATTATATTCTTAAAATTTTTTAATAATTTTATTATTTGTTTTTGTTATTATCTTGATTACTTGCCCTGAGGCACCCCAAATTCACACCTTGAGTAATCTATTTCATTGTTTTTTTATTTGTTTTTGTAGGGAATGTTTGAAGAGAGGTTAGAAGTATAAAATATTCCATAACATCTATATTATTTCTAATGTTGATAATTTTTTTTGGTCATCATAAATGGATTCTTGTTTTATAATAGTAAATGCATGAAGAGGTCACCACTTTTGGCAAGACAAGATAAAAAGGTTAAATACAATAAAAAAAGGTGAAGATGAAGGTAAGGTTTAGCATATTCTTCAAATATTTTTATTATTTAAACTTTTATTTTATTATTTGCTTTTGTTTTCATTTTGATTACTTGTTGTAAGACACACAATTCACGCCTTATGTAATCTATGACATTGTTTTTTTTTCTTTTTGTAGGATAACGTTTGAAGAGAGGTCAGAGGTCTAATATATTACATTTATGTTCTTTATAATGTTTATATTTTTATCTTGGTGTTATAAACAATTAATTTTTTTTTAATCACAAAGGGATTCATTTTTTGCAACAATAAATGCATGAAAAAGTCACCAATTTTGAGAAGTCGAGACAAAAAGGTTAAGTACTATATTAAATAGGTGAAGGTAAAATTTAGCATATTCTTGGAAATTTTTTTATTTTTGTTTTTAAACTATTATTTTATTATTTGTTTTTGTTATGATCTTGATTACTTGCTCTAAGGCAACAAATTCACACCTTGAATAATCTATAACATTGGAAAAAAAAAAAAAAAAAAAAATTTTTTTTGGGTTTTTTTTAATGAGTAAAATTTAAAAAGAGGTTTAGAGGATACAATATATTCATGAAATATTTGTATTTTTTATAATGTTTATATTTTTATCTTGGTTGTTATAAGCTTTTTTTTATATATCATAAAGTGATTCATTTTTTTTGCAATAGTAAATGCATGAAGAGGTCAACCAATTTTGTGGAAAATCAAGACAAAAACATTAAGTACTATATAAAAGGTGCAGGTAAGGTTTAGTATATTTTTGAAATCTTTTATTATTTAAATTGTTATTTTATTATTTGTTTTCTTTATCATCTTCATTACTTGCTTCTAAGGCACCAAACTTTTTTTGGGATAAGTAAGCTTTCAATTAGAGAGGAGAAAAAGGAATGTATAAAAGACCTATATAAGACGGCCAAATTCATGTCTTGAGTAATCTATGACATTGTTTTTTTTTGTAGGGTAACATTTGAAGAGAGGTCAAAAGGTCTATTATATTCATTACATCTATATTATTTATAATGTTGATATTTTTATCTTGGTGTTATAAGGATTTTTTTTTTCCTTTTTTTTGGGGTCATCACAAATGGATTCATATTTTTGCAATCGTAAATGCATGGCGAGGTCACTAATTTTTGGAAGTCAAGACTGAAAGGTTATATTCTATATAAAAGGTGATGGTAAGGTTTATTATATTCTTAAAATTTTTATTATTTGTTTTTGTTATTATCTTGATTACTTGCTCTAAGGTACCAAATTCACACATTGAGTAGTCTATTACATTTTTTTTTTATACTTGTTTTTGTGGGGTAATGGTTGAAGTATAAAATATTCATGACATCTGTATTATTTCTAATGTTGATATTTTTATCTTAGTGTTATAAGCATTTAATTTTTTTTTTTTTGTCATCAAAAATGGATTCTTTTTTTGCAATAGTAAATGCATGAAGAGGTCACCACTTTTGGCAAGACAAGACAAAAAGGTTAAATATAATATTAATTATATTATATTTAACCGATCCCAGTCCGAAGCCCGCTCGGAGAATCCCCGAAAAAAGCCCATTCCTCGAATTCCCCGTTTGGGGTTTTTTTTGTATTTTTGTTTCCTTAATTTTATACTTTTATAAATTTTAAATAAATAACTACCATACATATTATAACAAATTCTAAATAAATAGCTATCACAATTCACAATATAACAAAGGCAATTATTGTTTCTTCAATCGTTGTTTTTTATCCTATTTTTCTGTTGATGTTGTTGTTTATTTGATTGTTGGAGTTGTTGTTCTTCTTGTTTCAATAGTTGTTGTTTATTTAGTGGTGGTTGTTTTTCTTGTTCATGAAGAGGTCACCAACTAGGAAGTCAAGACAAAAATGCCAAGTGTTATATTCTTGTAATTATTATTGTTTGTTCTAGCTATTATTGTTGTTAATTGGGTTGGTATTGTCTTGTTTTTCCTTTTGTTTGTTATTATTCTTCTCGTTTCTATTGTTTGCTTCTTGTTGTTGTTGTTTATTTGATTGTTGGTGTTGTTGCTCTTCTTGTTTCTACTGTTGTTTATTTGGTTTTTGTTGTTATTATTTGTTTGATTATTAGTGTTGTTGCTCTTCTTCATTCTGCTACTGTTGTTGTTGTTGTTCTTCTTCTTCTTGTTTATTGTTTCTTTGATCGTTGTTTTTATATCCTATTGTTCTATAGATGTTATTGTTTATTTGATTGTTAGAGTTGTTGTTCTTCTTGTTTCAATAGCTGTTGTTTATTTAACGGTGGTTGTTTTTCTTGTTTGTGAAGAGGTCATCAACTAGGAAGTCAAGACAAAAATGTCAAGTGTTATATTCTTATAATTATTATTGTTTGTTGTCGCTATTTTTGTTGTTAATTTGGTTGGTATTGTCTTGTGTCTCCTTTTGTTTGTTATTGTTCTTCTCGTTTCTATTTTTTGCTTCTTCTTGTTGTTTATTTGATTGTTGGTGTTGTTGCTCTTCTTGTTTTAGTTGTTGTTTATTTGGTTGTTGTTGTTGTTATTTGTTTGATTATTAGTGTTGTTGCTCTTCTTCATTCTGCTACTGTTGTTGTTGTTGTTCTTCTTCTTGTTTATTGTTTCTTCGATCGTTGTTTTTTATCCTATTGTTCTGTTGATGTTGTTGTTTGTTTGATTATTAGAGTTGTTGTTCTTCTTGTTTCAATAGTTGTTGTTTCTTTAGTGTTGTTGTTTATCCAGCTGTCAAAATTCATGTGCCATCATTACATTAATATCATCATTCATACTTGACCAGTTTTGTATGAGTAATCTCATAAGAACCACCTTATATTGATATTTTGATTTTGGATGACATAACCCCTTTTGTTTGTTTTATTTGAGTATTATTATTTTTCTTACTTGGAAGGGAGAGATAGCGAGTTTACGCTTTGAAGATAAAAGGTTTAGTATATTCTTGAAATCTTTTATTATTTAAACTGTTTTTTTTTTTTTTTTTTTATCATCTTCATTACCTACTCCATGGCACCAAATTCACATCTTGAGAAATCTATGACATTATTTTTTATTGGATTTGTTTTTGTAGGGTAACGTTTGATGTTGTTATTTTTATCCTTGTGCTATAAGCATATAATTTTTTTTTTTTTTTTTTTTTGTCGTCACAAAGGGATTCGTGTTTTGCAACAGTAAATACATGAAGAGGTCACCAATATTGGGAAGTTAATACAAAAAGATAGTATTATATAAAAGGTGTGATGACTTCTTTCTACTAGTATACTTTATAACATATACAATAAAAACATACATAATTAGTATATGAAAATAGTTGGGCCCACATTTTTCTTTACTTATAAAATATAATTCTTTACATATATCAAAATACAAATACAAAAACTTAGCAACGGTGGACAGTAATGCCAATTCTCTCCGCTTGTCGACGTCCTTCCGACCGCTGCTCACCTATTGCCTGCAAAAACATGGGAAAATAATGGGGTGAGCATAAAAATGCTCAGTAAGTAAATCCCTTAACTCTTCTCCTTCTTTGGTTCTTTCCTTACTTAATTCTCTTCTTCTTTCTTTCTTCCTTAATTCTTTCTCTTTTCTTTCTCTGTTTCAAATTCTCATTGTTCTTTTCTTTCTTTCTAATTCTCTCTGTTCTTTCTTTCTTTCTATTCTTTCTTTCCATTCTTTCTAACCATGATAGAATTCACGGTAATATGCATGAATAAAATGCATATGTAATAATGCAAAAATGTATTTTGTTTCTTGTTTCTATTTCTTTTTCTATTTTCTTTTCTTTTCTTTTTCTATTTTCTTTTCTTTCTTGTTTTCTTTTCTTTTCTTCTTCTTTGCTTGTTCAAGCCTTCTCATTCTTTCTTTTCTCATTCTTATTCTTTCTTTTCTTATTCTTTGCCGATCGGACTCGGTTGATGCATGAATTTGGAACCTTGGTCGTGTGAGTGAGTACAGTCCTCATCTACATGCACTCTTGCGGACCGTACAA
The DNA here is from genome assembly GCA_026225825.1 of Pistacia integerrima. NCBI lineage: Eukaryota > Viridiplantae > Streptophyta > Magnoliopsida > Sapindales > Anacardiaceae > Pistacia > Pistacia integerrima. Next base: position 8,233,674 of record CM047745.1, on the reverse strand, counting down.
ATTCTTCTTTCTTCTTAGGCCACTCAATTAAGGTGGCGTGCATGTAGGAATTCTTCTTGGTACAACCCTCATCCATATACACTCTTACGGGTGGTACAATTCTTCTTCTTCTAATGCCACTCAATTAAGGTGGTGTGTATGTGGGAATTTCTTCTTAACACTCACGGTTCCCCATCACAACAACCTATTCTTTTCTCTTCTTTAACACTCTTTAATTCTTTAATGCTTATTCTTCATTTCTCTTTATTCTTAGAGTGTTTTATTCTTTCTTCTATATTCTATATTCTTCATTCTTTATTCTTAAACAAAATTTTACACATTTACAAATATATGCATATGGATGGCTCATACTTAAAATTCTTACTTAAATGCACTTATAAAATGCACATATGCAATGTTGCAAAAAATTAAGGTTTCTACTCAACTCATACTTCTCTTAGGCATTTCATCAAACAATATTTGTGCATAAACAAATCCTAATTTAATTATCATTCTATTGGTTTCTTAAACCATCCAAATTGAGAGAAAAACTCTCTTATATCATCATCATACCTACACGGCACAAACACTCCCAAAAGAATTCTCCAAGTCTTCCAATTTCAACCCATCATCATATCATCACATACACTTCTCATATTCCAATATATTCAACAACAAGCATAGTTAATCATCAATCTCATCTCAATTTCTCAATAATCATAACATATGCATACTTAACTGAAATCTCTACTCACTTGAATTCTTAAACTTTAACTTGAGTTGGATTTTGAGTGGAATTTACTTACCTAATGCTTGAGTAGTCTCTCCTAAGCTCTACACTTTTGTTGGATTCAAATCTTCTCTTAACCCTGACCATAAACTTCATAAGAACTCAACTTTTACACAAATAAATCATAGATAAAGAGCATGGATCCTTACCTTTTGAAGCCTAAAATCAAAACCCTATGAAAAACCACTCAAAAGCCCTCAAAATCCTTGGAGGATTGAATGAAAATTTGAGAGAAAATGGGGGAGGAGTGTGGCGGTGGAATGAAGAAAATAAGGGTTTCAAACCCTTAACACTTTAGTTTATAAACACATTTTCCCATTTTGCCCTTACTCTTTCTAAGAAATTTCATCTATGTCCCTTAGTGAATTACCATAATGCCCTTATTTTTAATGCATTCTCTATGAAATTCTATCTCTTTTCACTCCCGACTTTTTAAACTAATTTTGAGTGAAAAGACCATTTTACCCTTAATGCAAGTTTAAGGCATTTTCTTCATATTCTCTTAAAATCACTTTAACAAAAATTAACTAAGGGCTATAAAACCTAATTTAAATCATTTACCTTCATGTTGGGCATTACAAAAGGTGAAGGTAAGGTTAAGTATATTCTTAAAATCTTTTATTATTTAAACAGTTATTTTGTTATACTCTTGATTGCTTGTTCTAAGGCACAAAATTTGCACCTTGAGTAATTGACATTATTTTTTTTGGATTTGTTTTTGTAGGGTGACATTTAAAGAGAGGTTAGAGATCTAAAATATTAATGGCGTCTATATTATTTATAATGTTGATATTTTTGTCTTGATGTTACAAGCATCTTTTTTTTTTTTTTTTTTTGTCTTCAGAAAGGGATTCATTTTTTGCAACAGTAAACACATGAAGAGGTCACCAATATTGGGAAGTTAATACAAAAAGGTAAGTATTATATAAAAGGTGAAGGTAATGTTTAGTATATTCTTGAAATCTTTTATTATTTAAACAGTTATTTTGTTATACTCTTGATTGCATGTTCTAAGGCACAAAAATTTGCACCTTGAGTAATTGACATTACTTTTTTTGGATTTGTTTTTATAGGGTAACATTTAAAGAGAGGTTAGAGATCTAAAATATTAATGGCGCCTATATTATTTATAATGTTGATATTTTTGTCTTGGTGTTACAAGCATCTATTTTTTTTTTTTTTTGGTCATCACAAAGGGATTCATATTTTGCAATGGTAAATGCATGAAGAGGTCACTAATTTTGGGAAGTTAGGACTGAAAGGTTATATTCTATATAAAAGGTGAAGGTAAGGTTTATTATATTCTTAAAATTTTTAATAATTTTATTATTTGTTTTTGTTATTATCTTGATTACTTGCCCTGAGGCACCAAATTCGCACGTTGAGTAATCTATTTCATTGTTTTTTTTATTTGTTTTTGTAGGGTAATGTTTGAAGTGAGGTTAGAAGTATAAAATATTAATGACATCTATATTATTTCTAATCTTGATATTTTTATCTTGGTATTATAAGCATTTAATTATTATTTTTTTTTTTTTTTTTGGTCATCATAAATGGATTCTTGTTTTATAATAGTAAATGCATGAAGAGGTCACCACTTTTGGCAAGACAAGATAAAAAGGTTAAATACAATAAAAAAAGGTGAAGGTGAAGGTAAGGTTTAGCATATTCTTATAATATTTTTATTATTTAAACTTTTATTTTATTATTTGTTTTTGTTATCATTTTGATTACTTGCTGTAAGACACAAAATTCACGCCTTAAGTAATCTATGACATTGTTTTTTTTTTTTTTTGTAAGATAACGTTTGAAGAGAGGTCAGAGGTCTAATATATTACATTTATGTTCTTTATAATGTTTATATTTTTATCTTGGTGTTATAAACAATTAATATTGTTTTAATCACAAAGGGATTCATTTTTTGCAACAGTAAATGCATGAAAAGTCGAGACAAAAAGACTAAGTGCTATATAAATAGTGAAGGTAAAGTTTAGCATATTCCTGAAATTTTTTATTTTGTAAACTGTTATTTTATTATCTGTTTTTGGTATGATCAAGATTACTTGCTCTAAGGCAACAAATTCACGCCTTGAGTAATTTATGACATTGGATTTTTTTTTTTTTTTTTTTTTTTTTGTAGGGTAACATTTAAAAAGAGGTTAGAGATACAATATATTCATGAAATATTTATTTTTTTTATAATGTTTATATTTTCATCTTGTTGTTATAAGCATATATATATATATTTGTCATCGTAAAGTGATTCATTTTTTGCAGTAGTAAATGCATGAAGAGGTCACCAATTTTGCGAAATCCAGACAAAAACATTAAGTACTATATAAAAGGTGAAGGTAAGGTTAAGTATATTTTTTAAATCTTTTATTATCTGTTTTCTTTATCATCTTCATTACTTACTCTAAGGCGCCAAACTTTTTTTGGATAAGTAAGCTTTCATTAGAGAGGAGGAAAGGAATGTACAGAAGACCTATATAAGACGTCAAATTCATGTCTTGAGTAATGTATGACATTGTTTTTTTTTTTTTTTTTTTTTTTTTTTTTTTTTTGATAGGGTAACATTTGAAGAGAGGTCAAAAGTCTGTTATGTTTATTACATCTATATTATTTATAATATAGATATTTTTAAAATTTGGGGAAGTCAAGACTGAAAGGTTATATTCTATATAAAAGGTGATGGTAAGGTTTATTATATTCTTAAAATTTTTATTATTTGTTTTTGTTATTATCTTGATTACTTCTCTGAGGCACCAAATTCACACATTGAGTAATCTATTACATTTTTTTTATACTTGTTTTTGTGGGGTAATGTTTGAAGTATAAAATATTCATGACATCTATATTATTTCTAACGTTGATATTTTTATCTTAGTGTTACAAGCATTTAATTTAATTTAATTTAATTTTCATCAAAAATGGATTCTTTTTTATCAATAGTAAATGCATGAAGAGGTCACCACTTTTGGCAAGACAAGACAAAAAGGTTAAATATAATATTAATTATATTCTATTTAACCGATCCCAAAGCTGAGGGGATTCCCCGATCCCGGCCTGAAGTCTGCTCGGGGAATCCCCAAAAAACCCGTTCCCCGAATTCCCCGTTTGAGGGGTTTTTTGTATTTTTGTTTCCTTAATTTTATACTTTTATAAATTTTAAATAAATAACTATCATACATATTATAACAAATTCTAAATAAATAGCTATCACAATTCACAATATAACAAAGGCAATTATTGTTTCTTCGATCATTGTTTTTTATCCTATTGTTCTGTTGATGTTGTTGTTTATTTGATTGTTAGAGTGGTTGTTCTTCTTGTTTCAATAGTTGTTGTTTATTTAATGGTGGTTGTTTTTCTTTTTTATGAAGAGGTCACCAACTAGGAAGTCAAGACAAAAATGTCAAGTGTTATATTCTTGTAATTATTATTGTTTGTTCTAGCTATTGTTGTTGTTAATTGGGTTGGTATTGTCTTGCTTCTCCTTTTGTTTGTTATTGTTCTTCTCGTTTCTATTGTTTGCTTCTTCTTGTTGTTGATGTTTATTTGATTGTTGGTGTTGTTGCTCTTCTTGTTTCTATCGTTGTTTTTTTTGGTTTTTGTTGTTATTATTTGTTTGATGATTAGTGTTGTCGCTCTTCTTCATTCTGCTATTGTTCTTCTTCTTCTTCTTCGGCTTCTTCTTCTTCTTGTTTATTGTTTCTTTGATCGTTGTTTTTATATCCTATTGTTCTATTGATGTTATTGTTTATTTGATTGTTAGAGTTGTTGTTCTTCTTGTTTCAATAGCTGTTGTTTATTAAGCGGTAGTTGTTTTTCTTGTTTGTGAAGAGTTCATCAACTAGGAAGTCAAGACAAAAATGTCAAGTGTTATATTCTTATAATTATTATTGTTTGTTCTAGCTATTGTTGTTGTTAATTGGGTTGGTATTGTCTTGCTTCTCCTTTTGTTTGTTATTGTTCTTCTCGTTTCTATTGTTTGCTTCTTCTTGTTGTTGATGTTTATTTGATTGTTGGTGTTGTTGCTCTTCTTGTTTCTATCGTTGTTTTTTTGGTTTTTGTTGTTATTATTTGTTTGATGATTAGTGTTGTCGCTCTTCTTCATTCTGCTATTGTTCTTCTTCTTCTTTCTTCTTCTTCTTCTTGTTTATTGTTTCTTTGATCGTTGTTTTATATCCTATTGTTCTATTGATGTTATTGTTTATTTGATTGTTAGAGTTGTTGTTCTTCTTGTTTCAATAGCTGTTGTTTATTAAGCAGTAGTTGTTTTTCTTGTTTGTGAAGAGTTCATCAACTAGGAAGTCAGGACAAAAATGTCAAGTGTTATATTCTTATAATTATTATTGTTTGTTCTCGCTATTGTTTTTGTTAATTTGGTTGGTATTGTCGTGTCTCCTTTTGTTTGTTATTGTTCTTCTCGTTTCTATTTTTTGCTTCTTGTTGTTGTTTATTTGATTGTTGGTGTTGTCGCTCTTCTTGTTTCAGCTGCTGTTTATTTGGTTGTTGTTATTATTATTTGTTTGATTAGTAGTGTTGTTGCCCTTCTTCATTCTGCTACTGTTGTTGTTGTTGTTGTTTATTGTTTCTTCGATCGTTGTTTTTTTATCCTATTGTTCTGTTGATGTTGTTGTTTGTTTGATTATTAGAGTTGTTGTTCTTCTTGTTTCAATAGTTGTTGTTTCTTTAGTGTTGTTGTTTATCCAGCTGTCAAAATTCATGTGCCATTATTACATTAATATCATCATTCATACTTGACCCGTTTTGTATGAGTAGTCTCATAAGAACCACCTTATGTTGATATTTTGATTTTGGATGACATAACTCCTTTTGTTTGTTTTATTTGAGTATTATTATATTTCTAACTTGGAAGGGAGAGATAGCGAGTTTACGATTTGAATAATCTATGACAAAATATGTTCTTTGTGTAAGGTTTCAAGTGGTGAAGATAACAGGTTTAGTATATTCTTGAAATCTTTTATTATTTTTTTATCATCTTCATTACCTACTCCAAGGCACCAAATTCACACCTTGAGAAATCTATGACATTATTTTTTGTTGGATTTGTTTTTGTAGGGTAACGTTTGATGTTGTTATTTTTTTCCTTGTTCTATAAGCATATAATTTTTTTTGTCATTACAAAGGGATTCATTTTTTGCAACAGTAAATACATGAAGAGGTCACCAATATTGGGAAGTTAATACAAAAAGGTAAGTATTATATAAAAGGTGAAGGTAAGGTTAAGTATATTCTCAAAATCTTTTATTATTTAAACAGTTATTTTGTTATACTCTTGATTGCTTGTTCTAAGGCACAAAATTTGCAGCTTGAGTAATTGACATTATTTTTTTTGGATTTTTTTTGTAGGGTGACATTTAAAGAGAGGTTAGAGATCTAAAATATTAATGGCGTCTATATTATTTATAATGTTGATATTTTTGTCTTGGTGTTACAAGCATCTATTTTTTTTTGTCATCACAAAGGGATTCATATTTTGCAATGGTAAATGATGAAGAGGTCACTAATTTTGGGAAGTCATGATTGAAAGGTTATATTCTATATAAAAGGTGAAGGTAAGGTTTATTATATTCTTAAAATTTTAAATAATTTTATTATTTGTTTTTGATTATTATCTTGATTACTTGCTCGAGGCACCCCAAATTCACACCGTTGAGTAATCTATTTCATTGTTTTTTTTATTTGTTTTTGTAGGGTAATGTTTGAAGAGAGGTTAGAAGTATAGAATATTAATGACATCTATATTATTTCTAATCTTGATATTTTTATCTTGGTATTATAAGCATTTAAATTTTTTTTTTTTTGGTCATCATAAATGGATTCTTGTTTTATAATAGTAAATGCATGAAGAGGTCACCACTTTTGGCAAGACAAGACAAAAAGGTTAAATACAATAAAAAAAGGTGAAGGTGAAGGTGAAGATAAGGTTTAGCATTTTCTTGAAATATTTTATTATTTAAACTTTTATTTTATTATTTGTTTTTGTTATCATTTTGATTACTTGCTGTAAGACACAAAATTCACGCCTTAATTAATCTATGACATTGTTTTTTTTTTTTTTTTTTGTTGGATAACATTTGAAGAGAGGTCAGAGGTCTAATATATTATATTTATGTTCTTTATAATGTTTATATTTTTATCTTTGTGTTATAAACAATTAATATTTTTTTAATCACAAAGGGATTCATTTTTTGCAACAGTAAATGCATGAAAAGTCACCAATTTTGAGAAGTCGAGACAAAAAGATTAAGTGCTATATAAATAGTGAAGGTAAAGTTTAGCATATTCTTGAAATTTTTTATTTTGTAAACCGTTATTTTATTATTTGTTTTTGGTATGATCAAGATTACTTGCTCTAAGGCAACAAATTCACGCCTTGAGTAATCTATAATATTGGATTTTTGTTTTTTTTTTTTTTTTTTTTTGTAGGGTAACATTTAAAAAGAGGTTTGAGATATAATATATTCATGAAATTTTTGTTTTTTTTTTTATAATATTGCAATAATAAATGCATGAAGAGGTCACCAATTTTGGGAAATCTAGACTAAAACATTAAGTACTATATAAAAGGTGAAGGTAAGGTTTAGTGTATTTTTTAAATCTTTTATTATTTAAATTGTTGTTTTATTATCTGTTTTCTTTATCATCTTCATTACTTGCTCTAAGGCACCAAACTTTTTTTGGATAAGTAAGCTTTCATTAGAGAGGAGAAAAGGAATGTACAGAAGACCTATATAAGACGGCAAATTCATGTTTTGAGTAATGTATGACATTGTTTTTTTTTTTTTTTTTTTTTTTTTTTTGATAGGGTAACATTTGAAGAGAGGTCAAAAGTCTGTTATGTTCATTACATCTATATTATTTATAATGTTGATATTTTTATCTTGGTGTTATAAGGATTTTTTTTTTTTCTTTTTTTTCGTTTTTTTTGGGTCATCACAAAGGGATTCATATTTTGCAATCGTAAATGCATGGCGAGGTCACTAATTTTTGGAAGTCAAGACTGAAAGGTTATATTCTATAAAAGGTGATGGTAAGGTTTATTATATTCTTAAAATTTTTATTATTTGTTTTTGTTATTATCTTGATTATTTGCTCTGAGGCACCAAATTCATACATTGAGTAATCTATTACATTTTTTTTTTTATACTTGTTTTTGTAGGGTAATGTTTGAAGTATAAAATATTCATTACATCTATATTATTTCTAATGTTGATATTTTTATCTTAGTGTTATAAGCATTTAATTTTTTTTTTTCATAATAAATGGTTTCTTTTTTTGCTGTAGTAAATGCATGAAGAGGTCACCACTTTTGGCAAGGCAAGACAAAAAGGTTAAATATAATATAAAAGGTGAAAGTAAGGTTTATTATATTCTTGAAATATTTGATTATTTGTTTTTTTTTTTTTTATCATCTTGATTTCTTGCTCTAAGACACAAAATTCACGCCTTAATTAATCTATGACATTATTTTTTTTTCTTTTTATAGGATAACGTTTGAAGAGAGGTCAGAGGTCTAATATATTAGTTACATTTATGTTGTTTATAATATTTATATTTTTATCTTGGTGTTATAAAACACTAATATTTTTTTAATCACAACGGGATTCATTTTTTGCAACGGTAAATGCATGAAAAAGTCACCAATTTTGAGAAGTTGAGACAAAAAGGTTAAGTACTATATAAATAGTGAAGGTAAAGTTTAGTATATTCTTGAAATTTTTTATTTTGTAAACTGTTATTTTATTATTTGTTTTTGTTATGATCCATTTTACTTGCTCTAAGGCAACAAATTCACGCCTTGAGTAGTCTATAACATTGTTTTTTTTTGTAGGGTAACTTTTATAAAGAGGTCAGAGGTATAATGTATTCATAACATTTTTGTTTTTTATAATGTTTATATTTTTATCTTGGTGTTATATGCATCTATATATATATATATATATTTTGTCATCATAAAGTAATTCATTTTTTGCAATAGTAAATGCATGAATAGGTCACCAATTTCGGGAAATCCGGAAAAAAATGTTTAAGTACTATATAAAGGGTGAAGGTAAGGTTTAGTTTTTTTTTTTTTAAATCTTTTATTATTTAAATTCTTAGTTTATTATCTGTTTTCTTTATCATCTTCATTACTTGCTCTAAGGCACCAAACGTTTTTTGGATAAGTAAGCTTTGATTAAAGAGGAGAAAAGGAATGTATAAAAGACCTATATAAGACACCACATTCATGTCTTGAGTAATTTATGACATTTTTTTTTTTTTTTTTGTAGGATAACATTTAAAGAGAAGTCAAATGTCTGTTATGTTCATTACATCTATATTATTTATAATGTTGATATTTTCATTTGGTGTTATAAGCATCTCCTTTTTTTTTTTTTTTTTTTTTTTTTAATGTCATCACAAAGGGATTTATATTTTTCAATCGTAAATGCATGGAGAGGTCACTAATTTTGGGAACCTAAGACTAAAAAGTTATATTCTATATAAAAGGTGAAGGTAAGGTTTATTATAGTCTGAAAATTTTTAATAATTTTATTATTTGTTTTTGTTAGTATCTTAATTACTTTCTCTAAGGCACCAAATTCACGTCCTACGTAAACTATGACATTATTATTTTATTTTTTTTGTAGGATAATGTTTGAAGAGTGGTCTGAGGTCTAATATATTCATTACATCTATGTTGTTTATAATGTTTATATTTTTATCTTGGCGTTATAAACAACTAATATATTTTTTTTCCATCACAAAGGGATTCATTTTTTGCAATAGTAAATGCATGACAAAGTCACCAATTTTGGGAAGTCAAGACAAAAAGGTTAATTACCACATACATGGTGAAGGTAAGGTGTAGTATATTCTTGAAATCTTCTATTTTTTAAACTGTTCTTTTATCATTTGTATTTGTTATCATCTTGATTACTCTCTCTAAAACAAATTCACGCCTTGTGTAATCTATAACATTGGTTTTTTTTTTTTTTTTTTTTTTTTTGTAGGGTAACACTTGAATAGAGTTCAGAGGTCTAATATATTCATGACATCTTCATTTTTTATAATGTTTATATTTTTGTCTTGGTGTTATAAGAATTTTTTTAAAAAAATTTTTTTTGTGTCATCATAAAGTGATTCATTTTTTTTGAGATAGTAAATGCATGAAGAGGTCACCAATTTTGGAAAATCATGACAAAAAGGTTAAGTACTATATAAAAAGTGAAGGTAAGGTTTAGTATTTTTTTTAAATCTTTTATTATTTAACCTGTTATTTTGTTATTTGTTTTCTATTTCATCTTCATTACTTCTCTAAGGTACCAAACTTTTTTTTGGATAAGTAAGCTTTCATTAGAGAGGAGAAAAAGAATGCACCAAAGGCCTAATTGATGTCGTCAGATCCAGTCCGATTTCAAGAAAATAGAGGTACTTTTGGGTTTCAATTCCGTTCTTGAAATTCAATGCCAATAAATTTTATCCAGAAAGATCAGAGTGGCGGTGGCCTTGTTGGGGTTTCCCTCTTATGTGGAGGAAGCCGAAAAGCCCATGTGGTTTATTAAGCGCACATAGAGGTGGTGTATTTTCGTCTCTTACTATTATTTAGGGTGATAGCACATTTGGAATAAAATAAAAATACCATTTAACTTCGTAACTATTTAATTCGTTCCAAACTTGAAATGATATTTTTATTGCATTTCCCCAAATCAAATAAGTTTGTCGCTTAAGCGATATAGACTTATCTATAAGCTTATTCTATTTAACTCGTTCAAACATGAAATGGTACTTTATTGCATTTCCCCAAATCAAACTCACCAAATGACCATCGCTTAAGCGATATAAGCTTATCGCCATATGTTAAATCATTTAAGCATATTATTATTTAATTCATTCCAAATTTGAAATGATATTTTTATTGCAATGGTATTTTTATGTCATTTTCTCAAATCAGACCCACCAAATGACCATCACTTAAGCGATATAAGCTTATTGCTTAAGCGATGTAGGTTTATCTGTAAGTTATTAAACGATATGTTTAAATGGCTTAAGTATATTGCATTTGAAACTTCGTGACTATTTGTTCCAAAGCTGAAATGCTATTTTAATAGTCCGCCCTGTCCGATTTTTTTTCGTTATTAAGAATTTCTCTTATCCAATAGTACCTCACATTGATGTTCTACGATCTTGAGTGAAATTAACGTGTTTACAATCTTTTTGAAGGAATTTATCACTACTTCGCTACCTCTTCGATCTTGTCCTATACTTGTAGTCACTTCACATGAATTTGTGAATAAAGATGAGATTTTGGTTTTTGTAACCGTTTCAGAAGAAGAAGAACAACGACGAAGAAAGGTTTTGGATGCCATTTGAGTGGCGCTTTTTTTTTTTTTTTTTTTAAGGGTTCAAATTGGGTTTGCCATAACGGTTGGGTTGATGTTGAATGGAGATGGTGTAGAGGAGATGGTGTAGAGGAGATAGTCAAGAGGTTTTTTAAATATGTTTCTAGAACATACTAGCCACCCCTGCCAAAACACCAAAATCCCAAAATCACCGCCATAATCTCTTCAATTTGAAGAAAACCACCAGTTCTCAAGCAAAAAAACCAGAAAATCAAAATATTTTCATACAAAATCACAATAGCTACCAATGTCTCCATAGCACAAATTACTCTAAAAAAAGATTGTAAACAAAGTTATACTCCAGTGCATGATCATTTAAGGGATTCCACATATTGCTTAAGAGACCCTATATATTTGGCCTTGGTCGCTTAAGTGATGTATGGTATCACTTAAGTGATCTTGTCAAAGGTAGAATTAAGAGCATCCCAATATACTGGATCGCTTAAGTGATTTCAGGTATCGCTTAAGCGATCCAGTATATTTAGCCTTAATAGCTTAAGTGATGTACAGTCGCTTAAGTGATCACGTACAAGGTAGAATGAAGATCATCCCAAGTACACGATCGCTTAAGCGATTTAAGATCTTGCTTAAGCGATTTTGCACTTTTAGCCTTAGTCGCTTAAGCAATGTAAGATTGCTTAAGTGATGAAGTCCAAGGCAAAATCAACACCATCCCGAGTGCACGATTGCTTAAGCGATTATGCACTTTTTGCCTTAGTCGCTTAAGCAATGTAAGATCGCTTAAGCGACCATGGCCGAGGTAGAATCAAGATCATTCTAAGTTCACGGTTGCTTAAGCGATCCAAGGTCTCGCTTAAGTGATTCTGCACTTTTAGCCTTGGTCGCTTAAGTGATGTACGATCGCTTAAGCGATCAAATCCATGGTAGAATCAAGATCATCTCAAGTGCACGATCGCTTAAGCGATTCTTCACTTTTAGCCTCGATCGCTTAAGTGATGAACAATCGCTTAAGCAATCTAGTCTAAGACAGAATCAAGATCATCCCAAGTGCATGGTCGCTTAAGCGATTTAAGGTCTCGCTTAAGCAATTCTTCACTTTTAGCCTTGGTCACTTAAGTGATCAAGTCCATGGCAGAATCAAGATCATCACAAGTGCACGATTGCTTAAGCGATTTAAGGTCTCACTTAAGCGATTCTTCACTTTTGGCCTTAGTCGCTTAAGCGATGAACGATCGTTTAAGCGATCAAGTCCAAGGCAGAATCAAGGTCATCCCCAACTGCACGATCACTTAAGCAATTATGCTCTTTTAGCCTTGGTTGTTTAAGCGACCATGGCCGAGGCACTGTCAAAATATCCTGAAGTCCAAGATTGCTTAAACGATGTCATTTCTCGATTAAGCGATCCTATATAGGAAACCCTTAATCACTTAAGTGATATCTGTAGTCGCTTAAGTAATCATGGCCAACACATATTAATTCTAGCATTTCTCCCCAATTTGACAACCTAAAATCACCAACACATATTAATTCCATATTTTCTCCGTAATTTGACAAACTAAAATCACCAACACATATTAATTCCACATTTTCTCCTCAATTTGACAACCTAATTGCATCAACACATTAATTCCATATTTTCTCCTCGATTTGACAACCTATTTGTGTCAACATGTAAAAATTCCATTTAACAAGAATACAAAACAAATTCAACGTCAAAAGAGGGAAAGAAATACTAAATTGCTTTTCTACAAATCTGAAATGTGTCAATTACATGAAAATACAACATTATAAACAAGAAATAAATGTCCTATATACACCCAAAATAAAAGTAGCGTCGGCAACCTCCATCCTCCCTCTTCATCATTGTCTTCAGCCACTTCCCCATCCTCCAAAATTATCCAGCACACCTTCAGCATCAACAGCATCCTCTTCGTCTTCTTCTACATCACCCCTTCCAACATTATCTAGCCTTGGCCTTGGCCACAAAGCATACACACCACCACAACCCAAGTATCAACAGCCCGACGCCTAACAACACCAGATGATCCTGTTCAATACAATCCGATTATTCAAGATTGTTAGAGTAGATTCCCTGGAGCCAATCAATTATTGTAGAATTGACTCTCTATAATAATGTTCATTGATCAATAAAATGCATTTTATACTATATCGCGTAAATCATCATTGTATATATTGATATATGTCCTTAGAATGGTAGAATCGTGACAAGGGTATCAAGTGTTTCAAATCTTGATAGTGAGAACCCTATAAGCACATATGGTGGCCATTCTAGAAATGTTCGTAGCCCCAATATTATTTTAAAGTAAGGACACAGATAATACGGTAAAGCTATAATAGGGTTGAACGACCTGTCGAAAGGCAGGGACTGATCTCACTTATCAAGGTTGTTTGGTGACAACCTAGTGCAACACATGGGTGCTTGCTGAAGGCAGATACACCACAGCAAGTTCACTAGACTGACCCACCAGAGGATTCCATATGGATGGTAACCCTAGTGTCTATGGAACAAATCCTCTAACGAATGGTGGTGCATGTGATCCTTAGACTTGAGATCATTGGAGTGCCTTGTGCACCGATTGGTGTAGTTTGACATTAGTCTAACGCAGTTCTATTCAAAGCTGTCAATACAGTGGTGATTGGCTACATCAAGGAGTGTATCAAGACTATGGTGGATAGATAGAAGATTCATCACTCTCGGGTATGAGAGAAGTTATCTCACGGCATAATTCAGTAAATGGCAATGATACTAAAACTGTGGCCGCAGTGGGATTGAATTGTTGCTCTATCCAGTTTATAATACAGGTCATTAGTCTAGTAATTGAATACACAATATCAAGAGTAACCGAAGGTTGACACTATTTATATGCCTCGGTCTCGTCGAGATAACATATGATGAAAGGATCGAATTGTGCGATAACCATATCGTTGACAGGTAGCTACTTTGTTGAATTTGAATCTATCAGGTGGCCATGATGGCTTACTAGGGGCCAATCTTGGTTTGTGTGTAGTGACACGATTAATTGGTGTTAATCGCGATACTACACACTGCTGGTATGATTAGGAGCCTATGGGTCACACACATAAAAGATAATTTAAGAGCTAGGAAGTTAAAAGGGCGCTTTCGTCTTTTTGGGCGAAAGGGTATTTTGGTAATTTCACAGTGCAATTAAACTTGCTGAGGCCGTAGCCTTTATTTAATTTGTTAGAAAAATTAAATAAGTGAAATTACGTTTAAATATGTGTTCGCATATATTTAAATATATTATTATTATTGTTAAATGTTAATATGTATATATTAAATATATATTAATTGATTTTAATTGAGATAATGATGAGCTAATATTAAAATATCTAATTGGGAGTGTTTGGAAACATGGAGTGTTTGGGTTGGATCCTAAGCCTATTCCATAAGGGAATAGGGCAGTTAAAATATCACTATAAAAGAAAAAGGTTTCTTTATGAATAGGTGATATGATTCATTATTCATTCTTTTCATTAAAAGAAAAACACACAACCCCAAAACTCTCTCTCCCACGCCAGTTTTAGTCTTTGATTGAAAATCAAATACTCTTCATTTCCTTCTTTGTTCTTAAGGCTAAAGAGGGATCTAGCAAATCTTTCTTTAGTTCCTTGCAATTATCTTCGTGTGGACTATGTCAGTTCGATCCTACATTTGGACCAGTAGCAAAATACGTTTAGAGACAAAGTTGGAGGAGCCTCCAAACGTGCGTATGATTTCTTAAACTCTATACTAATTGTCTACAGATTCTTGATTTGATATAAACTATAAATTTGTGCCCTGATCTTGGTTCTATGGAACGATCCGTGTTGTTATTAACTTTTTGTTCTCCGCTGCCTCAATGGATCATTTCCTAACAATGGTATCAAAGCCTAGGGTACCAGATTTTACAGTTTTATGTGGATGGTTGATTACATGTATTTGATTGATAATATGTTGCCTTAAAGAATCTGCGTAAAATCTGCCTTAAAAGCATGTTTTAAGAAATCAATTAATCGATTAATTTTAATTTGTTGATGATCTGTAAGTTTGGTATATTGGGTGATGGATTTTTGTTGAAATCAGTGTGTATGATTGATTCCAAAATCCGTTTGGTGTGTTTTTGGTTACTATTTGAACTGATCCAGAGCTACAGATCAGTGCACGCTCACCGCGTGTGTGTTTGGCTTTCACACTGATTACGAAATCAGCGCTCGCCATGACGATATAACCTATCGTTGCGGCGATCGCACGTTGAGCATGAACGTCAAGTTAACCAGTGCACACTGCGGCGATCTAACTCATCATCTCAGCGAGTGCACTTTCGAGTGTGTAGGGGCCAGATTGTAAAGTTTTAAAACTTTTGGACCAACCGAGATCTGCAAATTATCAGGGGGTAATTAATAATTAACCCACCAATTTCAAAAAATTTGATTGTTTTGAAATGTATGTTATGTACTTGTTCGTATATTGCATGGTGCCCGGTACATGAGCCGTAGACCTATGGTGAATGTTTTAAAATGTTTTAGGTATGTATGGTTGTAAATTTATTAAATAGGGTCTGCGTGTCCTGCCTTTCTCCTTTTTTTTTTCAATGTACATTCTCTTCTCATCTCATTCCCCTCGAATGTAAATCGAGGTTTCTAAATTTATTGATGTAAAGAATTTTGTATAATTATTCTTATTGTAAATTTAGAATGATGTTTTTGTAATGTACTTAAAGCTGGAGCAAATGACGAGGCAACCATACTTAAAGACTCAAGATATTTATTACAGGACCCCTAGGTGACCCACCGATTCCTCTAGGCTTTAGGAAATCGGTTTTAGTTAGGCCATGTACCGGCACGTTTTAATATTTTGTTTAGAATGCATGCTAAGTTTGAATGTTCAATAACATGCCAAACAATATCATTCTAACAAAGATAATAATCTGGTGAGACATTAAATAACAAACCCTCAATTAAAGGATATTAAGTCACGTAAGCCTTCCATCACCATGGTTTTAATCAAACCACTGTTCATCAAAACCTTGTTCGCCAAAGCGAAGGGTACACTTCTACCAGTGGGAGGTTAAAATGCATTGGAGTTTTCCTTAATGGTGATGGGTCGACTTAAAATGACGGTTTTGCTTGTTCGCCAAAGCGAAGGTTGATAAACGCGTCATAGGCATAATAGAGCAGTACACATATTATATGTACATGGTGACATGTAGTATCCACTCTACTGATACCGAGAATCACACTTGAGGACGATGGCATGTAGTGTCCATTGGATTATGTGATTGGCTTGTTGGCTTTTTTCACATTTGAGGTTGATAGTAGGTGTCATTGGTGTGGATTAAGTTTGTTGGCCTACCTAATCAACTCATTTTGGCTTGTTCACCAAAGTGAAGGTTTGAAATGGGCAGGATGGGATCTCGGTCCACTAGGAAAGTCAATGAGCTTTCCCGAGTTAATAGTGAGGGCTATTAACTTGAGTAAAACAGTGGGAACATCATTTAATAAAAGACCATATTAAATAATAATGAACTTTATAATGACTTTATTTTTCTGCAATTGTAGATTCACCAAAATGAGCATTATGAACCTGCGACCGATAATCAAGAAAGAAAATAGGTTGGATGGATCCAATTTCTAATACTGGTATCATAATCTTCGGATTATACTCAAGTCGGAAAAGAAATTGTATATCCTTGAAAAGCCATACTTGGCTGAGCCTGATCCTGATGCCACTCAAGAAGTAAAGGATATTTATCAAAAGTTCCTTGATGATGCTGATGGCATTCAATGCTTGATGTTAGCATCGATGACACTAGTGCTACAAAAGCAGCATGAGAATATGGACGCTGCTTCCATTATTCTACACCTCAAGGAGCTTTTCAAAGGAAATGCTTGATATGAGAGGTACAAGGTGTCGAAAACACTATTTGGGAGTCGTCTGACTGAGGGAGCCCAAGTTGGTCCTTATGTGCTCAAGATGATCGATCACATAGAGAGACTTGAGACTTTGGGATTTGAGTTGGATACAGAATTACAAATGGATTTGATTCTGCAATCCTTGCTTGACTCTTATGCCCCGTTCATAATGAATTTCAATATGAACACGATGGTGAAAACCCTGTCGAAACTTTTGAACATACTGAGGACTTCAGAACAAGACTTGAAAAAGTCCAAGCCTATTTTACTGGTTGTTGCTAGTAAAGGGTAACGGCAAGGGTAAGGCCAAGGCCAAACCCAAGCCCAAGCCCAAAGGACAAGTTTCTCTTGGGCCTAAGAGTGGCATAGGGAAGGGCAAAGTAGTATGCTTTTTTTGTGGCAAGCCTGACCACTGGAGGAAACACTGCAAGGCTTTCCTCGTAAGCAAGAAGAAGTCAGATGTTATGACTTCAGGTATGTTTATGATTGAGATTAACTTCTCTCCCTCAACATCTTGGGTCATTTGTACTGATGTGTAAGGACTAAGGCAGAGTAGAGTGCTCGCCAAGGGAGAAGTGGACCTACGAGTTAGAAATTGAGCACATGCGGATGCATTGGCTGTAGGGACTTACTGTTTGTGTTTGCCTACGGGCTTGTTGTTGGAACCACATAACTGTTATCACGTACCTTCTATTTCTAGAAATATTATTTGAGTATCCACTTTGGATAATATGGGGTATCATTTTGAGATATCTAATGGATTGTTGTCCTTTAGTTTGAATGGTATTCTATTTGGAATTACAAGGTTATATAATGGATTATATGTTCTTGACTTAAACAATAAAGATATTCTCACTATTGAAACCAAGAAAGCTAAACATAGCAATCAAAACCAGACATATCTTTGCATGGTAGATTGTGTCACGTTAATAAGACTCGCATTATAAAACTTCAAAAGGATGGAGTTTTGGACCCTTTTGACTTTCAGTCATTTGAGGTATGTGAGTCATGCCTTTTTTTTAAAAAAAAGGTAAGTATGTGAGTCATGCCTGTTAGGCAAGATGACCAAGTCTCCTTTCACAGGACAAGGTGAAAGGGCTACTAAATTGTTAGGCATCATCCATAGTGATGTATGTGGTCCACTAACAGTTGAGGCCAGAGATGGATATTCATATTTCATCACATTTACTAATAATTTTAGTAGATATGGTTATGTCTACGTTATGAGACATACGTCTGAAGCCTTTGACAAATTCAAGGAATTTAGGAATGAAGTACAGAATATGTTAGGCAAAAGTATTAAAGCTCTTCGGTCAGATCGAGGAGGCAAATACTTAAGCTCAGGGTTTTCAGAGTACTTGAAGGAATGTGAGATAGTATCACAACTCACCCCTCCTTATACACCCCAACACAATGGAGTGTCAGAAAGGAGGAATAGGACCTTACTTGGCATGGTTAGGTCCGTGATGAGTTTTAGTGATTTACTTGCATCATTCTGGGGTTATGCCCTAGAACTGTGACTCACGTTTTCAACCGTGTGTCGTCAAAGTCTGTAGATAAGACTCCATATGAACTATGGAGTGGGCAAAAGCCTAACTTGTCTTATCTAAGGATTTGGGGTTGCGAAGCTTATGTTAAGAAATTGACTTCAAACAAGCTAGACCCAAAATTTTGTAAATGTATATTTGTGGGGTATCCAAAGGAGACCAAAGGATACTATTTCTACCACCTAGAAGAGCACAAAATCTTTGCTGCTCGATCTGGTGTCTTCCTAGAAAAGGAATATTTTCTAAGAAGTACTAGTGGGAGAAAGGTAGAACTTTATGAAGTTCTAGAATCACAAGATATACTAGACAAAAGACGGGATGATGTACCACAGGAAGTGGTTGAGCATCAAGAAGAGGTTACTCCACAACTTGTGGATCAAAGTGAACTACCTCAGGTAGCACAGGAGCTACGTAGATCTGGGAAAGTATGCCATGAGCCCAAGAGATACGGTTATCTCGTGACTCAACATGGTGACATACTAGTCTACCAAGACGATGAACCCAGAACCTACGAAGACGCTATATTGGATCCAGATTCTATTAAATGGCTTGAAGCCATAAAATCTGAGATGGACTCCATGTACTAGAACTACGTATGGTCTCTGGTGGAACCACTTGAAGGGGTAAAACCCATAGGGTGTAAATGGGTCTTCAAGAAGAATACTGACATGGATGGCAAGGTGCATACTTATAAAGCACGATTGGTTGCCAAAGGTTTCAAACAAATTCATGGCATTGACTATGAAGAAACCTTTTCGCCGGTTGCCATGATTAAATCCATCCGGATTATGCTTGCAATTGCTGCATATCATGACTATGAGATTTAGCAAATGGATGTCAAAACAGCTTTCCTAAACAGAAACCTTGAGTGTTTCGTTCTTGATGGGCAAGCTGATAGGGTATGCAAGTTGTAGAGATCTATTTATGGACTCAAGCAAGCTTCAAGGAGTTGGAACATTCGTTTTGATAAAGCCGTAAAAGAATTCGGTTTTATCAAGAATGAAGATGAGCCCTCTGTTGACAAGAAAGTGAGTGGGAGCATAGTAGTATTTCTAGTGTTGTACATCAATGACATACTTCTAATCGGGAATGATATACCGAACTTACAGTCGGTAAAGACTTGGTTATCCAAGTGCTTCTCCATGAAGGACATAGGGGAAGCAGCCTACATCCTTGGAATAAAGATCAATCGTGATAGATCGGGTTGGTTGCTTAGCCTAAGTCAGAGTGCATATATTGACAAGGTACTGAAAAAATTTTGTATAGAAGAATCCAAGAAGGGATTTCTTTCGATGTCACATGGTGTTTATCTCTTTAAGGAATTGTGTCCTAGAACACAAGATGAGAGAGATAGGATGAAGAGGATCCCATATACATCAGCAATTGGATTCATCATGTATGCCATGCTATGTACTCGGATTGAGGTCTCATGTGCTTTAAACACTTATAGTAGATATCAATTGGATCCAGGTGAGCGTCACTGGATGGCTGTCAAGAATATTCTTAAGTACCTGAAAAGGACTAAGGATATGTTCTTGGTTTATGGAGGGGAAGATGAGCTCACTGTAAGAGGATATAGTGATGCTAGTTTCCAAACGGACAAAGATGATTATCGATCGCAATCAGGGTTTGTATTTTGTCTCAATGAGGGTGTAGTGAGCTGGAAGAGCTCCAAGCAAAGCACTATAACGGACTTTACAATGGAGGCTGAGTATATTACATTATCAGATGCGGCCAAAGAGGCAATCTAGATTAAGAAGTTCGTTACTAAACTTGGTGTGGTTCCCGCTATTTTTGATCCTATAGACATCTATTATGACAATAATTAAGCAATTGCTCAAGCCAGGGAACCACGGTCTCATCAGATGTCTAGAGAAATACTCAGACGATTCCATCTCATCAGAGAGATAGTTGAGAGGAAAGATATGCATATTAGTAAAGTGCATACTGGCGACAATCTCGCAGATCCACTGACAAAGCCTCTGTCACAATAGAAGCATGAAAGGCACTTGAGATCATTTGGTATTAAATACATGAATGATTGACTATAGTGCAAGTGGGAGATTGTTAGAGTAGATGCCCTAGAGCCAATCAATTATTATACAATTGACTCTTTGTAATAATGTTCATTGATCAATAGAAGGCATTTTATACTATATCGCGTAAATCATCATTGTATGTATTGATATATGTCCTTAGAATGGTAGAACCGTGACAAGGGTATCAAGTGTTTCAAATCTTGATAGTGAGAACCCTATGAGCACATATGGTGGCCATTCTAGAAACATTCGTAGCTCTAGTATTATTCTGAAGTAAGGGCACATATAATATGGTAAGGCTATCATAATGTTGAACGACCCTGTCGTTTGTTTGGTGACAACCTAGTGCAACACATAGGTGCTTGTTATAGGCGGATACACTGCAGCAAGTTCACTGGACTGACCCACTAAAGGATTCCATATGGATGGTAACCCTAGTGTCTATGGAACAAATCCTCTAACGAATGGTGGTGCATGTGATCCTTAGACTTTAGATCACTGAAGTGCCTTTTGCATCGATTGGTGTAGTTTGACACTAACCTAATGCAGTTTTATTTAGAGCTGTCAATATAGTGGTGATTGGCTGCATCAAGGAGTGTATCAAGACTATGGTGGATAGACAGAGGATTCATCACTCCCGAGTATGGGAGAAGTTATCTCACGAAGCAATTCAGTAAATGGCAATGACATTAAAACTGTGGCCACAATAGGATTGAGTTGTTGCTCTATCCAGTTTATAATACAGGTCATTGATCCAGTAACTGAATACACAATATTGAGAGTAACCGAAGGTTGACACTATTTCTATGCCTCGGTCTTGTCAAGATAACAGATGATGAAACAGTAGCTACTTTACTGAATCCGAATCTATCGAGTGGTCATGATGCCTTGCTAGGGGGCCAATCTTGGTCTGTGTGTAGTGAGACGATTAATTAGTGTTAATCGCGATACTACACACTGCCGGTATGATGAGGAGCCTATGGGTCACACACATAGAAGATAATTTAAGAGCCAAGAAGTTAGAAGGCATTTTTGTCTTTTTGGGCAAAAAAATATTTTGGTAATTTCACAGTGCAATTAAATTTGCTGAAGTCGTAGCCTTTATTTAATTTGTTAGAAAAATTAAATAAGTGAAATTACGTTTAAATATGTGTTCGCATATATTTAAATATATTATCATTATTGTTAGATGTTAATATATATATATATATATATATATATATATATATATATATATATATATATATATATATATATATATATATATATATATATATATATATATTAATTGATTTTAATTGAGATAATGATGAACTAATATTAAAATATCTAATTGGGAGTGTCTGAAAACATGGGGTGTTTGGGTTAGAGCCCAAGCCTATTCCATAATGGAATAGGACAATTAAAATATCACTATAAAAGAAAAGGGTTTCTTTGTGAATAGATGATATGATTCATTATTCATTCTTTTCATTAAAAGAAAAACACACAGCCCCAAAACTCTCTCTCCCACACCAATTTTAGTCTTTGATTGAAAATCAAATACTCTTCATTTCCTTCTTTGTTCTTAAGGCTAAAGAGGGATCTAGCAAATCCTTCTTTAGTTCCTTGCGATTATCTTCGTGTGGACTATGTCGGTTCGATCCTACACTTGGACCGGTAGCAAAATATGTTCAGAGATAAAGTTGGAGGAGCCTCTAAACGTGCGTATGATTTCTTAAACTCTATACTAATTTTCTGCAGATTCTTGATTTGATATAAACTGTAAATTTGTGCCCTGATCTTGGTTTTATGGAACGATCTGTGTTGTTATTAACTTTTGTTTTCCGTTGCCTCAATGGATCATTTCCTAACAAAGACAAACCAATAAGAAATGCATTTCACATAAACTACAAAATTCTAAGTCTAGCTTTCATAACTTTTGACGACAACATCAACAATGACTTGGATTGGGTTCTGGTTAACAAAAAAGGATCCATATGTCCATGGTAGCACTCAACAGCAAAGCTCACTACAAGAAAACTGACTTTCTGCGTCTAGCAAAATTAGACGCAGAAAGTCACATTTAGACGCTAAACATTTTTAGCGTCTAAATTGATAATCGCCCCTTAGTTGCGGTGAGGTCGGTCGCAGATTCATAGCGCGTCTATATTGTGGTTTAGACGCAAAAAGTTTTTTTTTTTGCGACTATCAAAATAGTCGGCAAATGTTGTTCAAAATAGTCCCCCAACTTAGACGCTAAAAGTTGAAGGGTAATTTGGTAAAATTATATAGCGACTAATAAATTAGTTGCAAAATGTCGGTTTTAGTGTCTAATAATTTGTCGCGAATCCCATGCAAATTAGTCGCCAAAGGTGTAAGGGTAATTTCGTCAAAGGCTTTCGCAACTATTTTATTAGTCGACTAATGTATCTTTTTGTGACCAAAATTTAGTGGCGACTTGTAACTCTTTTAGACGCTGAATGTAGAATCCAAACGGTTTTCGCAACTATTTTATTAGTGGCCGAATGTATCTTTTGGTGACCAAAATTTAGTAGTTAATTATAGTCATTTTAGATGCTGAATGTGGAATCCAATAGGTTTTTGTGACTATTTTATTAGTGGCCGAATTTATCTTTTAGTGACAAAAATTTAGTGGTTAATTGTAATCATTTTAGGCACGAATGTGAAATCAAATGTTATCGCGACTATTTTTTAGATGTGAATATGGAAACAATTATACTAAATTACTTTTTGCTACTAAAACATTAGTTGCAGAATGTGTTTTTTTAAAGCATTTCATATTGACCTCTAGCGGAATGCAACTATGCTAAATGACTTTTTGCTACTAAAATATTAGTTGCAGAATATTTTTTTTAGAGCATTTCGTATTGACCTACATTATACATTCAACATGAACAAAATAATGGACACAATATTAAAATTTGATCACTAAATCAAAAATCATATTTTCATACATATATATGTAGTCAATACATGGATTTTTATGCATGATGAGCAATAAAAATCCAAAATGCACTATCACATGTGCATAACCCAAAAGAACAACATGCACCCACATTTTCCTTTTTCTACCTATCTATCTGTGCATAACTAACAAAAAAATGCCCACCCCATGTACACCATCTAACACATATATGCAAACAATCCTAAAAAGATGGTTCTACCCCCATGTCAAAATATCTATTGTCCATACAACACAAAAATAACCATCAATACCGTTAGCACGTCAAGTGTCACCAATTCCGGTATTTGAAATAACTGTAGTTGATGAGGACGAGTCTTCATCAGTTCGAGAAGGCAAGTGCTGTCGAGTTGGAGCTTTATCAGATTTCTCTAGTTCAAGGGCTATAGTTAGCTGCTTCATCATCTCAACAGGACCAATTGTTGGTGTTCAAGGCTTTTTATTTTCTCTTTTTGTTGATCAAATAAGATTAGCTGGTCCTCCAACTGTTTAATCTTCTATCCATTGTGACCTTCTAGGTTCATAAACAAAACATAAATTCAGTATCATAAATATGTTCTATCACAAAGACAATACTCAACCCAATTAAACTACATTCATCCATGCAAAGAATATAGTACTAGTGATAATGTAAATGGGTCTAAATGATCAATAAATTAATTAAATATCAATTTACGTAACTTATACTTTTTTGTTATGGTTGTAATAGCTGTGGTGCCCGCAGTCTTCTTAGCCTCAGTCTTCAAGTCAACTTTAAGATCCTCAAAAACCTTTTACAACAAAATAATTAAGTTTTAATTTTATAATTTATCAAGAATATGTCATTTTTCTTATATGAAAAGAAATACCACACTCTAAATTATTAATGTAGGAGGTCTCTCTTTGGTACCTAATTAAATACATATAAAAAACGTCAACTCTCCGTAGAAGTCAATGGAGACAAAGATGGCTATGGAGGCAAGCAATAAAAAAAGAAAAAAGAATATGCAAGCGGCTAATTAATTAAAGAGATTAGGTAAGAATTACAAGGAGTTTAACAAGTAACACCATGATTTAGACATTATAAAGTCTTAAATGATAGAATCAGACTTGTAGAACGGTAGGAAAAAGCAAGCTTTACAACTTTAATTATTTTTTTCGTTGAGCATGCCTTATCCTCACAATCTTACGGATATTAAAAAATTAATTATATAATTCATAACCAAACTTTGTTATCTTCACTTTTTATAAGAAAATTATTAAAAATTAAGAATTGTTGTAACTGATGATTCATCAAATTACACTACTAATTAAAGCCTTCTATTATTTTTACTTGCCCAAAAGCACTTAACAAATTTTTACTTGCCCAAAAGCACTTAATAAATGTATATGTGTAGTTCTCAGCTCGGAAACAATATTTAATTTTAGAAGAAATTAAAGGTATTAGATATAGCTAACTTATACCAGGACTTAATTCAAAGTTAACTAAGCAAAAAGCATTAACATCTCGAAGATGAAATGTAGCACTAAGGCCGCATCAATTGAATGGATGCATTTAATAGTAAGGGTATCCAAACCAAATTAATTTCACTTTATGGATCTCTTACAAGAAACAGATGGGATGAAGAGCAAAAGACAACCCCTTTGAATGTTCTTTAAGTTATAAAATGAAGCTTCCGTTTATCATAATCTAGACACAGCATGCATAAAAGTCTACAGCAAGTAATTTAGTTCACTTGTTTGATCTTACTTTACTCCAACTTCACTCTAATCATATTTATTAAAGATCTTCTATCTGCGAAAGAGGAGGTCATTCAGTACCTGAAACAAAGCGAAGTGAATGAGATGAAGCACTAAATGAGGCTGACCAAACCAAAAGTATTTGTCTGAGCCCTGTACAAGTGGCATCCCTTGCACCACCGCATGTCTTTCGGTAATTTCAAGAGCCATCTATGTCAAAATGGATTGAAGCTCCATTCCAATAGCTAAGATTATCTGCAACCAATTAATAGTATTCAGAATTTCAACTCTTCCAGTAAGTCCAGATGATAGGTTGCAGAGAATAAATTTCTTACAATCACAGGGATTAAGGATGCCCACAATAATGCTTGCCATCTTGAAAAGGAAAATAAATATGTTAATGAACTATATCAACTTCTAGTTCAATTTAAAGTGCAGAATCATTTAGTTCAAAAGGCATTATCGAGAAGAAGATAACTCACCATTAACGTTTACAAGCAAGAAAAGCACAAATGATGCCCACAAGACAGGACTGCCAATAACAAAAAAAAAAGGAAAAAAAAATGTCAGGACAGAAACATAGACTATATGTAATTGATTAGGCAAGAGTGGTACAAGAAAACTGCAGAACATAGCATGATAAGAAACACATTAAATAAAAAGAGTATTACCTTACTCCCACCACTATCTTGAAGTCATCCTCTAATGATCGTTTAATATATTTTTGGAAGTTAAATTTGCTTCCAGAAGCTAAATGAACCTATCATCAATACAGAATTGTTAGGGTAGAGCCACAGACTCAACTTTCCTAACTTTAGGAACTGTGAATTGTTTAACTGAAAACTCACATTGATGAATCTGTTACGCAGCCTGCGTCATCTTCTCTATTGAAATAGGAAAAGGCTTCTTCTTTCTCTTAGGTAGTACAGGTGGAAGATCCACATTTTGGGGATTTCTTGTTTCTTTACAGTTTGATAATGTCCAGATCTCTGGCTAGAAGCATAACACTTAATTTTGAACCCCAATAATTAAAATTCAGCATTAAAATTTGATTAGAACATCAAACTAACCCGAGCACGGCCACTTAAATAAGTACTCATGTTTCCACTTTTAACTCATTCTTTGACTCATTTCCTCAAGCACATGGTGAGTACAATGCAAAATAAAAAATACTGTAATTAACAGCATACCCATCTCACGCAATTCATGAAACTCACATGAAAACCTTGATTAATCAATAAAATATTGGCATTATAAGCTAGATGCTATCAATCAAATTGAACTCAAGTGAACATAGATATCTATTCCACAAATCCCAAATTCTGTAACTTCTAGATCCATGCTTCTTTCATTTTTATACACTTAGTCGCCAACAGGTACAACACCCAAAACTGAAATTAGCTATAATCCAACAACCATATCAACGCAATCAATAATTGAGTTTAATTCAATGAATAATATATCAGCTCTAAAAATGCAGTAATGAATTACCTTAGAAACAACATGAAATGTGTCAAGCAACAGTTCAAAAGCCTCCCTAGCCACAGCAGCCTCCAATCTTTTCTTTAAACCACTCTGCAACGCCAAAATGGAACCTTCAATAGTGACTCTAAAACCCTCGATTCTCTCCCTCAACTCCAACAATGGGGCCTGCATCCGTACGATGGTCGCGTCGACATCGACGAGCTAGGTGTTCAAGTTAACGAAATCAGCACAGTCCCGGTCAATTAAATCAATAAGTTCATGCTTGAGGGAAGATAAATGAGATGTAGCTTAGATCGGAGTGTCTCGAAGGGAACAAAATTTTGGAGCTCCGAGATATAGGATTCGGAGTCAAAGGTTGGGGAGAGAAAGAGATTGGATTTAAACCAAAGAGGATGAGCGTCAACTGGATCGAAGAAGAGGTTAGTGGCGGATCTAGGTGGTGGAGCAGTTGCGATCGAATCCACATTTCTGATTGTGGTTGTGTTTCTTTGATAACAAGTTTTTTCTCCTAATTAATCAAGACTTCGTATTTGCATTGGAATGAAGATTTTAGAGTGCAACTGTAACTGCAATGTTAAGAAAGAACGAACGCTTCTGACGTCGTCGTTTAATAAAGAACATTGTTGTAAGAGCGTTTAGGGTCAGAAGCCGGTCGTGAAAAGATTGAGAACAGATGAGGTTCGATGGACGACAGTCAGAACTAACAAGGACAACGGGAGAAGTCCAGATTTTAGGGAAAAAATGGAGAAGAAGATGCGGACGGAGTGATCAATTAGGGTTTAGGGTAAAATTAGTTTGGGGCTTTTGGATAATTGGGTATATGTAAAACATTTATTTGGTCCCTACATGAATGAAAAGTGACAAGGTAGACCTTAAATAATATCATTTGACCCCTAAACAAAAAAAATGAGACAAAATCAACCTGCTATATATACTTTGGGGCCTTGTAATTACTGTCCAAATATGGGATATTTTGAAATATAATTCTATTATGGAAATAAGTCGATTTGCAACTAAAAATTTAGTCAATAAAGAATTAGTGTTAGTTGCCCATAATTGAGGTCCGGCGGGAACAAATAATTTTGGGGGGAATATGAATCTTTTAAGTTAAATTAGCAACTAAATCAAATTTAGTTCTTTGTATATACCCCTTTGGGGCCCTTGTAATTCTTGTCCAAATATGGGATATTTTGGTAATTTCATTTTTCTATAACTAATCATAATAGTTACTAATAAATCCCTAATTATTCGCAACTAATTTAGCAACTAAATTAGTAGTTGCAAAAAATTGTTTTTTTGTAACAAAAAATGTAGATGCAAAAAGCCATATTTTAGATGCAAATTATCAAATTTTGGAGGGAAAAATCACCGGAAAAAATTGCAACTAAATTTATTAGTCACTAAAGCAACCGGCTTACTGACTAATAAAATAGTCGCAAAAAATTAACTTTAGATGCCAAATGTTGGAACATGTGGGCCCCAAAATTTTAATTCTCTTTGCTCGACTAATGTCAATTTAGTTGGTAAATGTAGCCTTTTTGCAACTAATTCTGGTTAGTTGCTAAAAAATTGGTTGCAAAATGTCAATTTTCTTGTAGTGGCTGTCTCGAAAGTTGCTCATTGTATCGTCATTCAACCTATCCATTAGGGTGTTGGTCATATCAAACTCAATAAATTTTAGTGCAAATGCCCCGCAATTAGCACTATAATAGGAGGAAAGCATTAGCATTAGAATCAGCTTATAAAACAATTGTATTATGTAAGTTTTATACAAAATTTACCCTGCGTCATTTTTTAGTACGGGAAGGCACTTGTGTGGCCACTTTCTCGTCAATGGGTCATCACCCGAGTGTTGAAACATCTCGTTGTCTAGCAATAGCAGCGGGAACAATATACACAACGGCTACAACTTCGTCTCCAACTGCCTCTCCTGACAAATACTTAGGTTGCAATCAAGGATCTGCAACATGCCTTACTCTAGTAGCCAAACAACAGTTATCCAATGCATATCCTTGATGTTCATGATGTAGTATACTCTTTTCACATTTGCCCAATTGTTGCCATATTTGGGCCTTTCCCTCTGTACATACAGCATCATCCTCTCATGAAATAAAAAATCATCAAGGACACCGTCGAAGTCCTCTGTGGCCATTCTTTTTCACTTGCCTCCCCTTGTTGCACCTCCACCATTGGCCTTTTTCATTAACGTGTCATATGTAGTTACTAGGCTTTGGCTAAAGGCCACATCGATGATGGCAAGTGCGGATACAAAATATCACCATTATTGCTTTGTTGCAATCTCATAAGTGCCAATACCTCATCAATGTGTCTATTCAAACAACTTAGAATTGTTTTTCCTTAGGCGATCTGTTTTGTTTTAAGAGATCGCTTAAGCGATTCAATATATAATACCTCATGGAAAATATAAGCAAAAATATGGGAAAATATGGGAAAAAACTCACTGAGTCGTCAAGCCACCTGCCCATTGTCAACATCTTTTCAAACCACTCTTGGGATAATCTCGGTCTTGCACTTCACACACCCATCACTTCCAGAATCATTGTAATAGGCATAGAATAGTTTTTTCTTTTCCTCGTCTATTGGCCTATACAAATCGACCTTTAGCTCCTCCGTTTTCACTTCCCCACTTCCTCTCGTTCCTCCTCACCCTCCTCCATTTTCACTTCCTCACTTCCTTCGTGTTCCTCCTCACCCTCCATTTTCACTTCCCCACCTCCTTCGCCTTCCTCCTTACCCTCCTTCATTTTTACTTCTCCACTTTCATGGACTTTCTCATCTTTTTTCTTCGTTCTCCTTTTCTTTCTATACGTTATTGCCGTGAAAGGAGATTTTATGTGCTTCCTCTTCCGACTCTCTCTTCTATGCTTACGTTGCACGTCAACCACTTTCAATACCCCACCAACTTCCTCCTCCACCCTACCAACTTTCTTCGCCACCCTATCAACTTTCTCCTCCACCCTTTTCATCTACTCTTCCATCTTCTCAAACCTCTCATAAAAGACTGTTGTAAAACTTTCAAAGAGACTGTTTATGAGGTCAACCACCTCATTCTCCCAATGCTGATGCCTCAGCAAATCGGTACTTGTTGTACTGGTTTGCCAATTGGGTGAAGGCGTATGAACCTCTTCACCATCCTCCTCCTCCCTCCCACAGACTAGACCTTTATCCTTGTCGGCCTCAAACACATTCTCAAGCAGTGGCCCTGCAGCTACACTCACATGCATGACCCCTTCTAGGTCCCGCATTAGGCGGTTTATCCCCTCATTTGCTACATCGTCCAGTGCTATGAATGATGTAATGTACTCCGCTCCCAATTCACCCCTAGTAAGGGTGATAAAGGGATGGACGACTCCCTATAATAAGAAAAAAAATCAATCAAATTTAAGTCACATTTAAAAGCAAGTGTATATTCAAAAGATTAATCCTTTAATCTTACCAGAGTCGCTTGAATTTCCATTTCTATTTTTTCGTAGTCCCAATGGGCACACTTTTCTGTGTGCCATCGCATCATTCTATGAAATTGCGGTGGCTCATCCGTAGTCTTCTTCTGCCCCCGCCTTAGCCAAGACAGGGACGACCTCATACATCCAAGCCTACATTGTAAAAAAAAAAAGTCCATATCATAATTAAAACACGTATAATACAAAAAATATTACAAAAAGCTATTAATATTTACCTGCATTGCCCGTGGGAAACCAAACAAATTGTACGTGCTCAGTCTATCCTTCTCGATAGATTGGCGATGTTTTATCGCCATCTCTTTTCCGTGTAGGGACTTAATGGTTAGCTGAAATGATAACCTTCCCCAAGGATAAGCATTAGAGAACTCCATGTTACTTGCAAACTTCACCCAATCCATATTAATGGCTTCTGTTGAGTCAAAAGCCATTAGGATCGAATGCACGAATCATACTAGGCACATCTTAAACTTCTCCGAAGAGGTATACTCATCTTCTCCTAACCTTTACTCTAAATCACGTCCCGTAATAGATGACTTCCCAGAAACCCTTCTAACCAAGTTATCGGCTACCCTACTCTTTGTTAATTTCTCTTGCTCTTTCGCATTCGGAAATACCTCATATCTTAGGCCTTTTATTAAGGCAAATTCCATCATCCTAAAACGTAGTGGCTTCCCATCTACCACGAACCATATTTTTTTTTTTTTTTTTTTTTTGCTTTTAACTGAGTGCAGCAACATATTCCAATTTTCTCCTATGTTCGTAAAATGACCGAAACAACTATCTTTGAATCGGTCTACACCCCTCCTTTGTTCCTCTACAATATCCTTTATTCTCATAAAAACTTGCCAACTCGATCTAACTGTCACCCTTACGGGGAAGTACGATATCTTATCGCCTACAACCTTCAAGCCATAGTCTTTATGATTTATGCTTCAAAAAATCTGCACAATCGTTATAAACTAAATATCAGCAAAAAAAAAAAAAAACCAAAACAACTAGTAGGCTACCAATTTGGGGGATATGGGCTTTGAAGGCATCGAGGAGTGGGTGTTTTTGGCTTTGAGAGGAGCGGGGAAGCCAATACAAGCCCTATAAAGGTTGTTGTGGTAGGTTTGATGACTA
Organism: Pistacia integerrima; assembly: GCA_026225825.1. Taxonomy (NCBI): domain Eukaryota; kingdom Viridiplantae; phylum Streptophyta; class Magnoliopsida; order Sapindales; family Anacardiaceae; genus Pistacia; species Pistacia integerrima. Next base: position 8,202,239 of record CM047745.1, on the reverse strand, counting down.
GAGATGGTTGGGGATGACAAGAAGGGGTGGAATAGGGGCGGCCCTGCATATTGCAAGACTGGCCACAAGCAGTGTGCACACACAACTGCGCGTGGCCAGCCCTCCAACCCCCCTATTCTGCCCCCTCTTGCCATCCCCATCCCCAACCCTCCAACCTCCCAAAAACAACTCCCTACGGCCTCCCTTGCCTTCCTCCATCCTTTGGAACCCAAACAAAGCAACTCCCCCGATGCCCAACAACTGCTTGACAAAATGCCACGACCACCGTAACAATCAAAACCAACTACATATCCCCCAAATTCGCACAAACCAATCAATTTTTTCATCAAATTCAAAACCACCAGTAAAAAACTTACCTTTTCTTCACCGACGTCCTCCTCCTCGCCTGAATTCTTGCTGGCGTCGTCTTCTTCAAAACCATTTTCTAATTCTCCTCTCTGTTCTTGTGTTGCCGTTGTCTCCTCTGCCATTGGACCACCTTCACTCATCGAATGATCTGCCAGAGCGTCTTCTTCGACAACCTTTGAATAGCCGCTACCGCCGGACTCTTGGATTTGGAGTGGGGTTGGGTTTTCTTTCTCTTTGTGAATATCAACCATGATTTTTGTGTAACGAAGTTTTACGATCAAATATTGGTTGGAAATAGGGAACTTTTATCGTCGGAAATCGCAGAGAAATGTAAGTGTTTCGTCGATCGTTTTTTTGGGTATACTACTCGATTAAGCGATTTTGAAGGGAGGGGGTAGTTTTTTAATTTTCAAAATTTAAACAAATTTCCATTGATTAACTATTATCCATATACGTTTCAATCTTTTCACTCTAACCCTTTTTTTTTTTTTTTCAAGTTACAATTAAGTGTGCCACGTTAGATTTTTAAATTTAAAAAATAAAAAAACTTCCCGATTTTTAGGTAGAGGTGGAAAAGTAACCCGCCCGGCCAGCGGAGGGTTGCTTGATGGAACGGAGGGTTGGTCCTAACTGCTTGATCAACAAAGGCAGAGGCGGGAGGGTTAGGCCCGCCATTTTTGGGAAAATTGTTGGCCCGGCCGTCCGCCAACCCTAACCCAACCAGGGTTAGGCTACGGGCCGGGCCGGGTTAGCCCTATTTTTTATTTTTTATTTTATTTTATTTTATTTTATTTATTTAACTTTTCAAATAAATAATTAACAATTTATAAATGAATAAATGTAATTGTTTTTAGTTAACTTTTCAAATATCAATAATTCAATTAAATTAATTTTTTTTTTGTTAACATTTCAAATATTAATTCAATTTTAATACAATAAAATTGTATTATAAGAAAAATTAGTTTATTCATTCAATTGATGAAATTTTAGCAGAAGAATTAATTATATTTTATACAAGACATGGAAATTTGAGAATAAGACTTTAGTATTTATTTTTTTTGTATTTTACGTACCATAAAAAATAATAATAACAATATGTCAAATATTATGAAATTTTATACATTTTAATACTTATGATTTAGAAGTATAGTGTAATATTATTGTGTAAAATTATTTGTTTGTAAGAGTTCAATCATAATAGTTTAATTAAAAGAATTAAAAAAATAGGGAAAACTTGAAAAAAATAATTTATTTTTTATTTTTTTTTAATTTTTTTGGGCTAACCCAGCGGGTTGGCTAATGCAAACAAAATAGCAACCCGTTGGGTTGGCGGGTTGCCATATAGCAACTCGGCCTGCCCGAGGGTTGCATACGGGTTGGGTTCAACCCTCTCTAATGTGAGCTAGGTTAGGGTTGACCCGCCTAACCTAGCCCATTTATTCCACCTTTATTTTCAGGGTTATTTTTTAAAATCCAAACCTGGGATGTCCGAGGAGTTAAAATGCCTCTAAAATCTCCCTTGAACCTCCATTGATTCTTTATCCACACCTCCCTCTCTCTCTTCAAAATGTTCCATTTCTTCAAACTCTAATACCCTTTTGAAATTTTTACCTCTTTTTTCTTCAATGGTTGCTTCTTCTTTTCTCTTCCAACCCTCGCCTCTTATGTTAAAACCCACCTCAACTTCCACCAAGCTTTGGACTTTCACTTCGTTTTTCGCTCTCCGGAGGAAAAAAAAAAAAACCCTTTTCTCAATTCAATGCCGTGTACTCGCCAGGCCTCTCCCTATCCTTGCCTACTAATAGTAAGTCATCCCCACGAAAGGACAACTATGAAACTGAGCAGGACTCCATTTCGGTTCTCAATGAGAGAATTTGGAGAGACTACAGTAAGAGAGAGGCTATGAGGCCTGTAATGGACTCAAAAGAGGCTGACAAGTATATTCGGTTGGTTAAGGAGAAACAGCAAATTGGATTGCAGAAGCTAAAGAGTAAGAAAGCAGGTGATGGTGGTGGTAATGGTGATGGTAGCGGTGGTTTTAGTTATAAGGTTGATCCGTACGATTTAAGGTCGGGTGATTATGTGGTGCATAAGAAGGTTGGTATTAGGAGATTTGTTGGGATAAAGTTTGATGTGCCAAAGGGGTCTTCTGAGCCTATTGAGTATGTGTTTATAGAGTATTCTGATGATATGGCTAAACTTCCTGTTAAGCAGGCCTCTCGTATGCTCTACCGATATAATCTGTAAGGTTTTATTTTTTATATTTTATTGGATTGATTGTACATTTTCTTTTTTTTTTCTGAGCAATTTATTGCTTGATAGGAAATGGTTGCCTTTGCTACTTATGGTTAATGTGTCAAGGTTGCTTTATCTTATAGGGTTGAATTGTGAGTGTCTGAAATCTCTAAGTCAACAAATTTGGTGGTTGCTTATCCTGCTTAAACTTTTGTATAAATGATTTTTATCTTGTCGATGATTGATTAGAACCTTAAATCTTCTTTCTTTATTAAAATTGAGCTAATTGAGTACTTTAATTTATACATTAAAAACTGCGCTTCTCTCTATTATGTAGAGGAGCAAGAAATTTTGTATACCAGCATATGTATCTTGTATCTCTTTCCCTTTGCTTAAGAATCATGTAAAACTGAGAACGATGGATTATCCCATAAACCGTTAAAATTTTGCTCCATTTTTTCTTAATTAACCGGGAAGATGTAGAAATGAACTTAAGCTCTGTGAAATTATGGGATATGAGGGAGAAATGCCATAATACTGAAAACAAATAGAGCATCCTAAAATTATATATATATTAGAGGGCTCCAAAGATCATTTTTCAATGCTTTGCTCTTAATTATATTCATTTATGCCTTTAAGTAATTTTCCACCTGTGTTTTTCATGCCTTATACTTTTGTCATGGTTCTAGGCTCAATGAGACAAAAAAACCTTGGACATTGAGCAAATTGAATGACACTAGTGTGTGGGAGAGAAGAAAGATAAAAGGAAAGGTTGCAATTCAGAAAATGGTTGTGGACCTAATGGAGCTATATTTACATAGGCTGAAACAAACAAGACCTCCCTACCCCAAGAATCCTGCCATGGTTGACTTTGCTGCCCAATTTCCTTATGAACCCACACCAGATCAAAAGCAAGTAAGGTCTCAACTTATTCTGTTTCATTGTTAAACTTTGTTGCTGAGGTCAAACTGATTTCGAATTTGATGCTAGTATGATGTTTATTTTTCTTTGGATGTTATTTGGGGTATAGAAAACTTGTATTAAGTGATCGCTAATTTGAATACAGTCTCAGTCATGCCTAGAATCTGTGGGTTAGGGAGGCCCTATTCTTAGCTTACCAATCTAAGTAAGTTCAAAACATTTTGTTCTACAGTAATCATGCTATTTGATATAACAAAGTGATAGTTGAACTTTTATGATCTTATAAGAATGGGTGAATGTGTTTCTTCCTCTTACACGTTTGACTCTCATTATAGGCTTTTATTGATGTTGAACGGGATCTGACTGAGAGGGAAACTCCAATGGACTGTTTAATTTTTGGAGATGTTGGATGTTAGACCCCCCATACGTAAGGTCTATGAGTCCAAGGTAGGGGAAGGAAAAGGTGCAAGGGTACAATAAGTGTGAGTCCAGTAGAGGATGTTGACATGTGCAAGGAGGGTGATTAGGCAGGGGAAATCTGTTGTGAAATGGGACACGTACAAGGGAAGTTTGTTATGAAAAGGGACACCTAGCTGTCAGTTAGTTGAAGAATTGTCTATTTAAGAAGATGAAAGTAAGGAGGGAGGATATGGAGAAATAATATTCATTGGCTGGTTAGGGAGGTCCCCAGCTCCTCGAAGTACTGGGAATTTGCTTGTTATTTCTATTTCCATATTATTATGCTGGTTACTATATCTTAGTCCATTAATATAAACTTCCATTTCTGTCACTTGTGCATATCCTGTATTTGTGTGTTGTGTGTGCGTTGCTGTGGTTCTTATTTGTAGGGAGTTCCATCAGATTGGTATCAGAGCCAGATTCCATCAGATTTAATGTTGGGGAATGGTCAAATCAAAAATGGATAATAGGATGGATAATATGGAAAAAGAGATGAAATCAGTTCAAGAAGATATGAGTTCAATCAAAACTGATGTGGGGAGTCTTAAGGAATACTTGACTGAGATGAGAGAATTGTTGAGGTTGAGAGACGAGAGGGAAGAGAAACGTTACCAGGAAAAAGAGAAGCAACAGTCATCGTCCGGGAATACAGATTCAGGTGATGGTCATGAACATGAACAAGACACAGTAGGGGACAGTGGAAAAGGGGAAAGGAAAACCCAGGAGCTGGAACTTCCAATCTTCAGTGGGGAGGACCCTTTTGGATAGACTTTTCACGCCGACCGATACTTCGCTATCAACAAATATGAACCATCAGAGATGGTGGAGGCGGCGGCTGTTTGCATAGAGGGCAGGGCAGTTAACTGGTACCAGTGGGTAGAGGGACGAGATCCTTTCAAGACATGGGAAGAGCTCAAGGCTGCTCTAATCGCAAGATTTAGACCGTCGTTCCAAGGGTCTGCACACAAGGCACTAGTGGCGCTGAAACAAAGCTCCACCGTGACTGAATACAGGGAAGATTTCGAAGCACTTATAGCTCCGTTGAAAGATTTGGGAAAGGAATTGTTAATGGGGGTTTTCATAAATGGCCTTAGGGAAGAAATTAGAGCTGAGTTGAGAGTATTGAGGCCCAACTCCCTTCAAGAAGTCATTGAACAGGCCCACCGGGTGGAGGAAAAAAATTAGGTAATGGAAAAATGGAGGCCCAAAACGTTTAGGGCCCAAGTCACCAGGGAAAATTATTCAAGGGTGTCCAACAGCCCAGACCTAACTCGTCAGACATGGTGGCCCAACCCACCCAAGCTAGTCTCTCACCTGAATCCGACTTGACGCGTATGGTGGCCCAACTCAACAAAATCACCTAAAGCAATCCAGATCGCATCATCTCGCGATTCTCGTGCACCCGATAGACGCAAAAGAGCTCCAGAAATAGGAATGACGAACTTTCGAGGAGGATCAGGCGGCAGTTTCCACGGCTGACGGAGGCCGAGATCCAGATTAAACATGAAAAGGGCCTTTGCTTTAAATGCGACGAAAAATTTGGCCCTAATCACCTCTGTCGAAGTAAATCCCTGCAGATCCTATTAGCTTTGGAGGATGACAGTGATGAGAAAGCTGGAAACCCACCAAAAAATGACGATGTTCCTAGCCCAGATGGTGACAATTTAGCGCTGTCCATGAACTCCATCGTAGGCATCACTTCAGATCACACTTTGAAAGTAAAAGGGCAGATTGGTAATACTGAGTTTGTAGTGTTGGTAGACAGTGGGACATCCCACAACTTTATTTCATAGGATCTTGTAGAGAGGCTGGGACTTATAGTGGAAAAGGGAAGCGATTTGGGGTGATGATAGGGAATAGAGTAACAGTAAAAGGGGAAGGGGTGTGCCGACAGATCCGTCTGAACGTGCAAGGAGTTCAGATTAGATAGGATTTCTTTCCTTTCCAGTTGGGGGGTGCTGATGTGATTTTGGGTATTACGTGGTTGAGTTCCTTAGGGGACGTGTGTGCCAATTGGAAGAATTTGACTATGAGGTTTGAATTGGAAGGGGTCAGGGTCAGTTTACAAGGGGATCCATCTTTGGTAAAGTCTGGTGTATCCCTGAAGTCAATGTTACGGTCCATCAACAGCACCGACGGAGGGATTCTGGTAAAGTGTTGTGCAATCAAAGAACAGCCAAGCCACATAGAAGAAGACATCAGTCTGTAAGTTCAGGCAGTTTTGGATGAGTATCGGCATCTCTTCGACCAGCCCTCTAAACTCCCTCCACACCGTCCCCATGACCATGCATAAACCTTAAGGAAGGAGCCCAAACCCCCAACATTAGACCCTATAGGTACCCATATTTCCAGAAAAACGAAATTGAAAAATTAGTTGAGGAAATGTTAGCAGCCCATATCATCCAACCAAGTACCAGTCCGTTTGCCAACCCGGTGTTGTTAGTCAAGAAAAAAGATGGAAGCTGGAGGTTTTGTGTGGATTACAAGGCCCTCAACGAGATAACAGTGCCCAACAAGTTTCCCATCCCGACCATCGAGGAACTATTGGATGGAATCGGGCACTAACAATCTTTTCCTTTTAAGGTCTGGATCTCCGATCCGAGTACCATCAAATTAGGATCAAGGACGAAGACATCCCCAAAACAGCTTTTCGAACTCATGAGGGCCATTACGAGTTCTTGGTGATGCCATTCGGATTGACCAACGCTCCTTCAACATTTCAGGCACTTATGAACAACATTTCAAACAGGTTTTGCATAAGTTTGTATTGGTTTTCTTTGATGATATCCTGATATACAGTAGTGACTTGGAAACCCACCTTCAACACCTTTGACAAGTCCTTCAAATTTTGGGTAACAATGACCTGGTGGTTAATTGGAAAAAGTGCTCATTCGGGCAGCCTAGACTGGAATACCTAGGGCACTTAATTTCAGCACACGGGGTGGAGGCCGACCCCCAAAAAATTGCAGCTATGGTTTTTTGGCCTGCACCCACCAATGTGAAAAGTCTCCACGACTTCTTGGGATTAACGGGGTATTATCGCAGATTTGTTAAAGGATATGGCAGCATAGCCCAACCACTCACATGGCTCTTGAAGAAAAACTGTTTTAATTGGGATCAAGAAGCTCAGCAGGCCTTTCACGCCTTAAAGAAAGCTATGACCTCAGTTCCAATGTTGGCAGCCCCAGATTTAGCCTTCCATTCGAGATCCAGACGGATGCTTCAGGCTAAGGTATGGGAGCGGTGCTGGTGCAACACAAACGACCCATAGCATACTTAAGTAAAGCATTTTCCCCTCAAGCTAAACAAAAATCAGTCTATGAAAGAGAACTAATGGCTGTCGTTTTCGCTGTACACAAGTGGAGTCCGTATTTATTGGGCAGGAAGTTTATCATTCGAACGGACCAGTGAAGCCTTAAATTCCTCAAGGATCAACGGATTAAAACACCGGAGCAACAGAAATGGTTGTCTAAGTTGATGGGGTATTCCTTTGACATTCAATATTTGCCATGCACCACAAATAAGGTCGCGGATGCACTATCCCGGCGAGACAAGAACCCAGAATTATTATCATTATCAAAAATTCAGTTTTCGGAGTATGAGGACTTAGCTAACGAAGCCCACCAGGACCCCAAGCTACGGCAGTTGATTCAAGCGTTGGTTTTGGACCCTAACAGCCGACCGCATTATAAACTCTACCATGGGTGTCTCATGTACAAAGACAGGTTAGTTTTACCTAGAGGTTCTCGGTTTGTTCAAAAGCTACTTACTGAATTCCATTCTAGTCCGTCAGGAGGCCATTCGGGATTTTTTCGGACATACAAAAGGGTATCTAATGTGGCTTACTAGGCAGGTATGAAGACGGATGTCTAAGACTTTGTCAAAAAATGCACCATCTGCCAGGTTAATAAACACTCAGCTTTGAAGCTCGCAGGGCTACTTCAGCCACTTCCAATTCCCGCTCAGGCATTTGATGATTTGACAATGGATTTCATTGGAGGCCTTCCAAGGACGAAAGGGTTTGACACCATACTGGTTGTAATGGACCGCTTGACTAAATACAGCCATTTCCTACTTCTGTCACACCCTTATACAGCCAAGGAGGTAGCCTTAGTTTTCCTCAAGGAAATAGTGAAGCTTCACGGGTTCCCTCAAACCATCATTTCAGACAGGGACAGATTGTTTATGAGTCATTTTTGGCAGGAAATTTTCAGAATCTCAGGTACAACTCTGAAATTCAGCTCGGCTTACCATCCTCAAACAGATGGCCAAAGCGAAGTGGTGAATCGGTGTCTAGAGACTTACCTCCGCTGTTTCTACAACTCACAGCCCCATCAATGGCCCAACTGGTTATCATGGGCTGAATTTTGGTACAATACGACATACCATCAATCCACTAAGATAACACCCTTTAAAGCATTGTACGGCTGAGACCCTCCGACTCTCCTTAAACTCACTGATTACCCCTTTGCAGTCGATGAAGTAAACCAGCAAATCCAAGAACGCAATGCCCTTCTTCAAGACCTTAAACATAACTTGGAAGTCGCACAAACTCATATGAAAACCCAAGCAGACAGCCACCGGAGGGACATCCAGTTCTCTCTAGGAGATTTTGTTTATCTCAAGCTTCAGCCATACAAGTTTAAATCTCTAGCCACATGGTTGAATGAAAAATTGAGTCCCCGGTTCTATGGACCCTTCCGAGTGATCGAAAAAATTGGTCAGGTGACATACAAACTAGAACTACCCCCAGCAGCCCGTATTCACCCCGTTTTTCATGTATCCCAATTGAAGATCTGCCTCCATAGTTCAGTTCTGTACAGCCTCTACCATCTTGTCTCACAGAAGATCTGGAACTTCAGGTTCAACCCGAGGCAGTGCTGGATGTGCAGAATCTGATAGATGGCTCCACCGAGGTACTCATCAAATGGAAGGACTTGCCTAATTTTGAAGCCACCTGGGAATCTTTTGAGGTCATCAATACTCAATTTCCTCAATTCCACCTTGGGGACAAGGTGGCACTTCAAGGGGGGGTATTGTTAGACCCCCTATACGTAAGGTCTATGAGTCCAAGGGCAGGGGAAGGAAGAGGTGCAAGGGTACAATAAGTGTGAGTCCAGTAGAGGATGTTGACGTGTGCAAGGAGGGTGATTAGGCAGGGGAAATCTGTTGTGAAATGAGACACGTACAAGGGAAGTTTGTTATGAAAAGGGACACCTAGCTGTCAGTTAGTTGAAGAATTGACTATTTAAGAAGATGAAAGTAAGGAGGGAGGATATAGAGAAATAATATTCATTGGCTGGTTAGGGAGGTCCCCAGCTCCTCGAAGTGCTGGGAATTTGCTTGTCATTTCTATTTGCTTGTTATTATGCTAGTTACTATATCTTAGTCCATTAATATAAACTTCCATTTCTGTCACTTGTGCATATCCTGTATTTGTGTGCTGTGTGTGCGTTGCTGTGGTTCTTATTTGCAGGGAGTTCCATCATTGGATTTGGTAAAACTGAAGTTGCACTACGTGCCATCTTCTGTGTAGTCTTTGCAGGGAAGCAGTCTATGGTTCTAGCACCTACAATTGTTTTAGCCAAACAGCATTTTGATGTTATTTCTGAGCGGTTTTCCTTATATCCTAATGTCAATGTTGGACTGCTGAGTCGGTTTCAGGTATGCTATAGGTTAGCCTCTTCTCTCTTTAAGTCAAACAGATGGTTCTGTATGTACATTGGAAGAAAATGGTCTTTGTAATCCAAGTTAAAGAATTTTTCTGGTCCAGTGCATGTTACAAGTTCCTTGGTTCATTTTGTAAGTCTAATTACGTTGTTACAAAATACAGACTAAAGCAGAGAAAGAAGAGTATCTGGACATGATAAAACAAGGTCATCTGAACATTATTGTGGGAACTCATTCACTTCTTGGAAGTCGTGTTGTATTTAACAATCTAGGTCTTCTTGTGGTCGATGAGGAACAGGTCTGCCTCCAAGTTTTATTGCTCTTGCATGTTTAGATTGACCTGGATTTGTTCTCAGTATTTACTGAAATAGCTTTTAATTGTCATTCATGTGCAACAATTCTTTGGTTTTCAGAGGTTTGGTTGTCAAACAGAAGGGGAAGATTGCTCCATTTAAAACCTCAGTTGATGTTCTTACTCTGTCTGCAACACCTATACAACGAACACTCTATTTAGCATTGACTGGATTTCGTGATGCTAGGTAATAATTCTGTTGGTAGTCGAAGTTTTATGGATCTTAATGTTCATGATGCTAGATAATGTTCAGTTTGTTTAGTGTCTCAAATTTTGGCAAATAAGAGGAGTGGCCAAACTATTTTGCAACATTCATGAAGCTTCAAGATACAAAGTCCAACATTGAAGAAAGAGCAAAACAATTTTTTTCTAAAATGCAATGTAAATAATATTAAGTCAAAATTTTATCTTTGGCTGCTATGTACAGAAAAAGCATTCAGTACAGTTTGACAACTTCAGTAAATTAAGATATGTAGTTTTGGTGTTCTGATCAAGTCACCGACTTGGACAGGTATGAAATTTGGGGATATAGAATTCTGTAGCTGATGTGAAGTAGTAGGTCTGGGACTGCACTGAGTTGCATTGTATTTACAAGATAGGCTAATTAGCATATTATGATGTTTTTACCTACAGACTTATGGGGAGACTTTTATGGATAAACTTCATGGTTGGACATGAGTATTATCTAACCCAAAGAAATGAGCTCTTTATAAATACTTGGCAGACAAACATACTGAAAAGTCATTCAGACTGGTACTCGCTGCTTGCTGGACCTTTAATCTTATATATCATAATTTATCCACTCTTTCTCTTTTCAGCTTAATTTCAACTCCACCTCCAGAAAGAGTTCCTATAAAAACCCATCTTTCGGCTTTCAGTAAGGAAAAGGTAATATCAGCAGTCAAGAATGAGCTGGACCAGGATGGACAGGTTTTTTACGTCTTGCCTCGTATAAAAGGTGAAACCTGAGTGTGTCCTGCATTAAATTTCTCATACATGAAATACTTGGGCATGATCCTCTGATTATTGTATCACAATTTGGATGGTATTGTAATGTTTATCTTTTAACTGAGTTGAGAGTCAGAATTGTGTCATTTTTCTGTTTTTTTGTTCCTATTTCCGCTACTAATATTTTTTTCCATGATTGATTGAAGTATTTGTTACCTTAAAAGAATGTAGCATGAAATTTATTCTATACATGCATGTATTGATGTTTGGAAAAAGGAAGTTGCCCCTGCACAATAGTTTGAAAATCAAGTATTAAACTCTTTATATTACTTAAATTGTGTGTATGTGTAACAGGACTTGAAGAAGTGATGGATTTTCTTGAACAGGCATTTCCAAATGTTGATATAGCTATTGCACATGGACAGGTATTTCCTCCTTTGAACTTACATATGCATGTGTTTTATATTAAATAAGCTACTACAGTAGTTTTCAGTCAGGCCCTAGAATATAAAGCTTCCATAATTACCCATTGAGATAGTGGGAAGAGTCTTAAATTATGTGGATAGCATCTCAATCTCAGAAATTTGTGGTTTCATTTTGGAATTGATATAAGAAACCAATGTGTAGTTGAAATTTTAGTTCCAAAGGTTGGTAGCAAATTGATTTGGCTTTGTGGTTGGCTGAGTAAATCCTTTTGTATCATTTTGCAACATCTATGGCTATGCCCACTAAAGTGAATTCTGCTGATGATGTTGGAAATTCACCAACATCTTCCACAAACAAAAATCACCAAGACTTTCAGTTATGTCGAATTAATTGAGACCCTTAAGATAAGAATGAGCTATAAGAAATGATGACATGAACCTGTGTAGATGGGATGACTTTGGATTGTGTTTTGCTAGTTTGCTCGTGGTATGCAATACATAGAGCTGCTATGATAACACATTTGTGAAATGGTTGGCCTCTGTATTTTGACCGAAAATGTCTCTTGCAGATGGATTTTACATGGTGATCTCTAGTAGTTGTACTTGCTCCTTGTTTGATTGTGCAGAAGATGGCTTAGGTTTAACTCTACTAGTAGCTTCTGATGTTTCATGTGATACCCATTTTATATGCTATGTGCTTCTTACAGCAATACTCGAAGCAGCTTGAGGAAACCATGGAGAAATTTTCACAACGGCGTTATTAAGATTCTTATATGCACAAATATAGTCGAAAGTGGGCTTGACATTCAAAATGCAAACGCTATCATAGTTCAGGATGTTCAACAGTTTGGCCTAGCGCAGTTGTACCAGGTCCTTCCCTTCTGCACTTTCTTTGCATCTGAGTCTTTTATAAAATCTAGGTGTGAAGAATCAACACTAGAAATTATTTATTCTGAAAATGCACATGGCAGACAGTCATTTGTTCTCTCTCTCTTTTTTTTTTTTTTTTTTTTCCAATATATATTTTTAAAATATATATGGAAATCATGAATACTTCAATCTGTTATTGAGGTTTAATTGTGCCTCCAATATAATGAGATAACTACTGTGTTTAACTGAATGCTGCTTTTCTGTCATTTTCTGCATTTGTATAATTATGATCTTAAAGAATATCATTGCATATATTTTTTAATCTACAGTTCTTAGGAGGAACAGTTGACTCTTTATATGCACCAAAACTACATTCTCCTCTCCATCTCAGTCACTCTCTGTTTCTCTGATTTGCTCTTATGTTTTAATGCTTATGTGTTAGAAATTTATTTGGGAACTACATGCTTTTTATTTTGCTCCTATTATTTAATTTTCTTAGTTAAGTTCACATTTAAAGTGATTTAGGTACACCTCTTAGCTTGCTGTCATGATACTAAGGCATAAAGATAACTTAAGTTGTTTTGGAAGTTGTTTTTCTTTTGTCTTTGTTGACATTGCGATGTTCTTTTGATGCCCATAGTTGCGTGGAAGGGTGGGGCAGGCCGATAAAGAAGCTCATGCCCACTTGTTTTACCCTGATAAGTCACTGCTATCTGACGAAGCACTGGTATGTGTTTTGATATCAAGCTTTATCTGTATTGGTCATAGACTTGGTGATTCTCAAATCTGCTAAAACATGGTTTGTTAAAAGTAGAGCATTCGTTATCCTGGTTGTGTCTATAGGAAAGGCTTGCAGCTCTTTAAGAATGCCATGAACTTGGTCAAGGTTTCCAACTTGCTGAGAGAGATATGGGGATAAGAGGCTTTGGTACTATCTTTGGGGAGCAACAGAGTGGGGATGTTGGAAATGTTGGGATTGATCTGTTCTTTGAAATGCTTTTTGAAAGCTTGTCCAAGGTACTTTCTGGTTCATGAGCCACTTCATCATCCTTTTCTGAGGATTCAACATCAGGGTGTGATGTGCTGTGTGGATTTTTGCAGATTTCTACAATCCACTTTGATGCTTTTCCATGTTTTTGGCCCTGTTGCATTTGGTTTACTTGAGTGCATAAAATATGTGTTATGACAGCTTTTCTTACTTTCTCTTATGCCTAAACAGTTAAATTTCAACCCGATGGTTACATATGCACATTGTATTTACAGATCACAGTGCTGGCTGTGCTTATGTTATTAGTTTCACTAGCCGTGCTTGTACTTTTCTGATTTTCACTCATGATCCCTCCTTTTAATACAGGTTGATGAACACCTTGTAATCACTGTTCCTTACTAGTCTGTGCAGGTAGTTTTTCTCTCTGGACCTTTGTTTCCAAACGAAAATGAATTGTATGATCTGATGTTGATTGCTTCTACACATGGCAATTGCAATGTTAAAGGAATCAATTAATGTGTTCCTACACAGTTTTTGGTATCTTTACACAGACCATTTGCCCTTCTGTTGTTACTGTAAGGCTGTGATATTTTAGCTTTGTTTGTGGGAGCAATTTCCATTGCACTAAATGAGGGTCAGTGTGATATTGACCAGCATTAGGCCACTGCATGCAACCAGGCCTCAAAAAGGATGAGTCCTGAGAAGCAGTTACTATGTTTTTTATTAGATGAAATACTAATAATTTATTTGGGGGTTAACGCCTGAAGTAGCATCCATATAATATGATGTAATGTGTGAATACAGGTGTTTTTCTTGGGTTTGGTCTTGATATCTATGTGTAATCCAACTTTAACACTATGTTCTGTTCATAAACTAAATCAACAAATTTAGAAGGTTATAAGGGATATCCAAACTTCACCAAACGTTTCATTTCAGTTGTTGATTTATGGAAAAAAAACCGGCCTTTTATAGAGACTGGAATGAGAATTAAATGCATGATGCAAACTGTTGTCTTTAACCTGCTGTTTTATTATTTATAATTCCAGATTGATATAAATGTAAATCCTCATCTCCCATCTGAGTACATAAATTATCTGGAGAACCCAATGGAAATTATAAGTGAAACAGAGAGTCTTTGACGCCAATATGGAAAATAGCCTTTCTCCATGGAAATTTTATTGAAGAAGCTGTATGTGAGGAGAATGGCAGCAGATCTTGGGATCATTAGAATCTATGCTTCAGGAAAGATGGTAGGCACGGAAACAAATATGAATAAGAGGGTTTTCAAACTGATGACAGATTCCATGACATCTGATATTTACCGAAACTCTTTGGTCTTTGACAGAGATCAAATAAAGGTAACCATGTAACCTTCTTACATCTATTTACCTATAGATGTGTGGTCCACATTTCTTTTTTCTGGTTTCCTGCGGATTCAACACACTTATGCCCTGAGCAATAAGATGGTAATACCAATCAATACTAATAATGGTCTGTTTTATTTTCCCCAGGCAGAACTTCTTCTGGAGCTACCAAAAGAACAGCTACTCAATTGGATCTTCCAATGTTTGGGTGAACTTCATGCTTCGCTTCCAGCTCTTATAAAATATTAGTTCTCTTTCCCGACTCAGACATTTCCCTTATCAAGATCGCCTGATTGCTCTAGTGTGTTCAAGTGAAGGGAAACGAAAGATTTGCCTTGTCAATGGGTTGTTACCCCGCTTATACTGAAAAGCTGAGATGTCCTTGTCTAAATTAAATAGTCAAAACAAAGCGACTCAATCATTACAATTTTTTTACAAATACATATTTTCTCAACTTGCAGGGTCTGATCAGACTATACAAGTACATTTTTTCAAGGTAAACTTCAGAAACCATTGCACAATTTCAACTGACCCATCATTGTGCTCTTCTAACTGGCTCTTCTTCTGTAGGATGTGTCGATGCTATGCTATCTGCCCCATTTTTCTTCAAAGAGAAAGAGAAAGGGTTCACTCTGCGAAGACTGCAGATCGGCAATGACAAGTGTGATACCACAAGCTTAGCAAAACTAGGATATGCCTCTTCCTTTTGGTGCTACTCATCTTTCTGACATATAGGCTTCACATTGAAGCTCTGCTGTTTTAATTTGCATAACCTGTTTGGAAAGGGATTTTGTACATATATAGACTATAGAGGCTCGATTGAATTTACCATTATATTATGTAATTCTTAAAGAAGGATCGTTAGGTGACCAATAGAGATGGTTTCATATAAAATCATTCATTTCAAGAAGTATATATTCATTCGTCATGTTATTGACTATTGAGACATTTTGGCTCAAAATGGGGAAACATTTGACAAGTATATGTCAAGAAATATTTCTTTGAATTAGAAAAGAGCTAGAATTCTTTTTTTCACTACAAAGTTTCTCGTATGGTAGCAATTAGCAAATTTCCCAAAACTATTGTAAAGGGGATCTATTTTTGACTGGTTGTTGAGTTGAGCTCATGGTTAATGGCGTAAGTGGCGCCCATTGTACAGTAACCCTGCCGGCCTCAACCTATCACTATTAGATTGTTTCTTTGTTGCCACCTCCATCAAAATTCACCATTGCGATCAAGTGTTTTAATGGAGAACCCTATAACAAAGTTTCAAACATGGTTAGTAGAAATCGATAATAAAGGTAATTTAGAATGACAGAGATTGAAAATCACATAGGGCATGGTTGAAGAAAACAAAAGGAAACAAATTTTGGACGCAAGGAATCAAAACAAAAGAAAGATTAAATCAGAACTTTTGAAAAGGAGAATCAAACAAATGTACCTCTGTCGGTGCTTGCCCTATTTCGGAAGTCCTTATTTAGGGTCGGAAGACTAGTT
This sequence comes from Pistacia integerrima, assembly GCA_026225825.1. Lineage (NCBI taxonomy): Eukaryota > Viridiplantae > Streptophyta > Magnoliopsida > Sapindales > Anacardiaceae > Pistacia > Pistacia integerrima. The sequence goes on along the minus strand of CM047745.1, from coordinate 8,186,162 downwards.
GAGGTGCGCGTAAGTTGGCCCGAACACCCCCGGTAACAAAATAATAATAATAATAATAACGGTACTTTCTTGATTACTAAGAGCTATTTATAGATATAAAATAACGTTACTTTGACACGGTAATTTATAAATATTACAATTTAGTCCTTATGACGGTTACTTTGACTTCAATGATAAAAATGATGCTTTTGTCTTTTATAAGAAATTTTTCTTTAAATGATGTGCATTTGTTTCCCTATTTTTCCCCTTATCCTATTCCTACCATTTCCAAAATACACATTTGTTTCCCTATTCTGAAAATACTATTATATTTTATTCAATTATTTTTAAATCTCATAAGTTTGTTAATTTAACTAAACACCCCCAAAAAAAGTTTAGAAATTGACAAAAACAAAAACCCCCACCCCCTCCCACCCACATTTGTCAGATTCTAGCCACTACCACCAGAAGGTGTCGGAATCTGGTATAATGGCGCACTATTAACTGGATTTGGCCAGTAGTGCACCGATCTAGCATTTTTCGACCAGTTCCATGATCTACAACCAATGATCTGGTTGTTGGCGACCAAAGATCTGGCTGTAGCTAGTCGTCAACGATGGTCATATCTTTGGCTGTCGCTGACGACCAAGCTGCGGCTAGATCGACTATCAATGGCTAGATCTAGTGTAGATCGCAATTTTAGGCCATCCACAGTGGATCCACAGTGAAAAGACTATCGGCATCACGAGGCGAGATCCAACTAGTCGTGCGTCGATATGCAACTTGGCCACCCTCCAGCGTGGTGGTCCAATTGTCGGTATTTAATTAATTGGATGGGGGTGGGGGTGCTTTTGTAATTTTTAATGTTTTTATTATAGTGTTTAGATAAATTAACAAACCTAAGGATGTTTTTATAATTTTTCCCAAATCCCACCTCGTTATACCACAAACTCTTACTTTTTCAAAAATACTATTCAAAATACTAAAACAAATGCACCCATAAAAATTGCAATAAATGTAAACTTTAACGTTAGTTAGAGCCATGACCCATCCGCTATCTCATTACATACTCGTTGCAGATTTTAAACGCAAAACTTAAATTTGAATACTAAGAAAAGAGTTAAAATGACATTTAATACCGTTATAATTTTGAATTTTTAATACCGTTATTATACATTTCATTGGAAGCAGACTCTCACTTGCAATGCCGTCAAAAACTTCTCAATTTTTCAAGCTTTATGGTGATTATAGTTCATTTTTCAATCACTTTTTTTATTTAAGGTGAATAATTGTCAATTATGTCTTATAGTTTGTAGATAAATTGTACAGGTTATGACTTGCTTTTGGGTTCATTCGCTGCTTTTTACGTGTTAAAGGTGCCATACACCAAGGTTGAAGAAAGCTTTAATGTTCAGGTACTAAAGTAAATTACCACTCTTCTACTTGAACTAAGAAAGTGTTAAATTCTAATTGCCAAGAAAATTTGGGGTATAAGAATTACTTAAATATTTAAATTCATAGTTTTTTATTTTAATAATAAAAAACCCTAACATTTTGACTTAAAGATTTTTATTACCCTAATCTTGAAAATTTTCAATTCAAGATTTGGGTTTTTGATGATACAAATCCTGAAATTGATTAAACAAAACTTGAGTTGTTATCTTTGTGTTTATGGTATTCTAGAAGTGTTGTTTTTTAACATCAATATGATTGGCAAATCGGGAACATCCGTTTAAGCTCTTGTAATTAAGTGGGGAATCCCTTTCTGAAAAATTGACTGACCTATTATAATTGTTATTTTGTAGTACGTTTGGCATTGGGTTGCATCCTACTATCTACATTGCGGTTTTTCCATATTCAGGTATGTGCTTGTTTTTTTGTCTCTTAACTGTGTTCATATTCATCTACAAGCGTTTTCAAGAGGTAATGAATCATCTTTTTGCATTGCATGGCCAGAATTTTTGCATTGCCTTGACTAGAAGTTAATTTAATAAAAATCCAGAAAGCTGATGCACTTTTAGCTGTGCAAAAGATGGCTTCAATCTGATTTGAGCTAGTAGCCTAGGTCATCTTAACCGTCCAAACTCAGAGATCCAAGAACTTCCAGAGTTAGATAGACTTGGAATTTTTGTTGGTGTTCATGTGTTGAAGTAGATCCTTATTAGGGTATGCCTTTTCATGTCTTCTCAAATCTTGTGGTTGCATGGAGAATGATGATATGCCTTTTAAATGATTGTACTGTATATCCTTCAAATAAAAACTCTAGTGAATGTATAGAATAAAAATGGTAAAAATCGACTATATTGCATAGCTGTGGCATTCTCTGCAAGGGTTTTGAACTTTCAATGTGTTGATGTTTAAGCCGGTTGGAAAAAAGTTTGGACACCAAGTAGAAGCTTTCTTTGTCATACTAACTGCGCTTCAGTTTCACATTTTGTTTTATGCACACGTTCTCTTCCGAATATACTAGCTCTTGGTGTAGGTGATTGCTGTTTTTTATTTAATCGTCATTCGTTTTCTCTATCTATCTATTTTATCCACAAACAAGTTTGTTCTCTCAAAACAATTACATGAAATTTTCTATTGTTTAGTATAATTGGGTTTCTCTCTTTTTAAGGCACATCACATGCTGTCATAGTCTAATTTGTGATGGAGTGCATTTTCACTTGAAGTTGATGGAAGTGCTTTTCGTTTTCTGGTAGTTAGAGATTATAACTTGATGGGAGATCTCAGTTCTAGGTAAAACTTCTGTGTCTGGTTCATGGTTTGATACTTCCTTTTTGCTTACATGGTTAGTTCTAAGGTTGTTCTTTATTGCTTATAGGACTAATGCATATTAATTGACTTGTTCAATGTCTGGTTCATCTCTCTAGCTCTGTGAGGCTGAGCAGTTGATTATTTATTGTATTAGATAAGAAGTAGATTTCGTTGTGGCTGTACTATTGATTGCTCATTTCCTTTCGTTCTTGTCAATTAGGTTCTTGTGGCCACATTTTTTTACAGGTTCCTTGACTGCTAAATGTTGTAGGGTCATGTAGTAGTGTCCAATTTTGTCTGGTGCACATGCAAGTGAGGGATAAAGCATTTTTAGTCATTAAAATAGATTAATTAGAATATGTTACTGTAACTGCTGCTAATTATTTTTCTTAATTTTGTGTAGTCAACCTGGCATATGGGCTTTGTCTCAAAGGGCAACTTTATGCAGCATTAAATTGTCTGGTATGTCTGCTTATTTTTTGCTTTAAGTTTCAGAATATACATGGATTTGTGATTATTTTGGTTTTCCTTTGTTTTCTTTTCTGACCAGATTTTCACCACAATTGTCTTTAGATGTGATATGTTGTTACTTCTTGGTCCTCTTGGCATAGAGCTTTTGTTGGTAATTTGCTGTTCTTTTTCTGGAATATGCTTATTGATATTTTCTCATTATAATGCTGCATATTGAAAGAGAATACAAGGCTGTCTGCAATCTGTACAATTTAATGTTTGGAAGAACTTTATGAAGAATTAACATACTACAGTAATATATATCTATGTGCTAACTAGATTTAGAAAATTCCTATTTTAATTTTAAAACCATGATGCCTAGAACTATAAAGTGACAATATTGGATAGTTATAAGCTTGAACACTTCTGCGTCAAGGTGCAACTTATATAATGTTAGACTCTTTCAAACCCCATGTATATATAATGTTTTTATATTCTTAAAGAACCATTGCATGACACATAAGTTAGTGTTCTTTTCTTTTTATATTCTTAACTCGAGTAATTTTTTTGTAGTACTATTCTTTATGAGTAAGTATATGTTTTCCTAGATTCTCCCCTAGTATTATGCATTTGCTACTGTATCTCAGTATTCTCATACAAAAAGTCTGATTAACATTTGGTCCTTGTTATAAGAATCTCATTGTGTAAATGACAGACCAAATCAATTTCATTGTGGAAAGCACTGAAATGTTGTATCGAAACTGCTCTACTGTCCGTAGGTTTGTAAATTGTTCTTATGTAATAATGTTCATCAAAATTGTTGTGTGATAGAATTATTAATGATTTTTTTCTTGTGTAGGCCTCACCATATTGGTTGATTCGATTATGTGGAAGAAGTTAGTGTGGCTAGAGTTTGAAGTTTTGTAGTTCAATTCTGTTTAAAATCAGAGTTCTGAGTGGGGTGTATCCTTGTTGAATGACTTTTTCATAGCACATTTTACTTTGTTGTGGAATTTGAAAAAAACATGCGAGTGATATTCGTGGTTTTCCTCAAAGGTTTCTCTCTCGTCTTTATCAATTCACCTCATTTGTGAATCTACATTTACGATATGATTGATGAGTAATATATCTATTACAATTTGTTGTTGCCTGCATAAATTTGTTGTGGGTGCTGTCAGATATCATACTAAATGTGGTGACTGCATTTAAGGAGCCTCTACATAGGCAGTTCACCATTGGGTAATCAGTTGTCATCTTCATTTTGTAGGTTTCTTTTGTGATGGTAAGGGTCGACATACATCTTGTAGAGCTTGCCTTTGATAGGTTCTTGATTAGCCTTTCTGTTTCTTGTCAGTTTGCTGTTTCATGTTCAGGTAATAATTAGGCAAATTTTATCTGCTCTTCCTTCACCATGTTTCATTAGACACATTCCTTTCACTGGTACTTCACTTCAGCCCTTCTACACTATTTGCTTGTTGCATATCCTCTTTGTATAGTGAGTATTCAAACCTCTAAATTTTTGGCATCTTGTTTTTTTTCCTTCATAATGGTTCCTAACTTATAATGTTTCCTTTTCAGCTTGGGTTCTTACTTGACAGGAGAGTTCTACACTTTATTTTCCCTGTTTCCTCTTTTGTACTACCTTTAAGCTTCCTCACAAGGTATTTGGAAAACTCTGGTGGCTCACTTTATTTTTACATTATCAGAGAACAGGTTATAATAATATCTTTTTTAAACCAATGCAGGAGCTTCGATTTATTATTAGTTCAGTACCAATTTTCAACTTATCAGCAGCAGTTGCAGCATGTATGTTCTTGTTTGTTGTTTGTTGTAAGCTGCACTAATTTGCTGAGATTGTTTATGTTCAGTCTTACTGGGACATGCCTCAACTGCAGGTCATCTCATTCACCTTTTGGAAGAAAACTGCACAATGCCTTTTTGGCTGTGCTCTGTTTTAAGAGATGTCCTTAATCACGTCATTGGCTGTCATGTTTTTTCTCAACCGCAAGTCACCTCATTCATGAGACACTTTACATTCTTTGTGTATGTTGCACATTGTTGGACTTCTACGTGGGGATGTATGAATTTGACACTGTTTGGCTGTACTTGTAAACAGTAATTTTTCTTTTGTTTACTAAGAAATGATTTGTTTGCTGTTTAGTTTTTGAAACTTTTTTACCGCCTCCCAATTGCTAATAAGATACATATTTGTTGGACTGTTTCTTACAGCTACATCAATAGGAAGAAATCCATCTGGAAAGTGCTCAGTATCATTTTGCTAGGACTTCTTATGAACCTACACCAGATCAAAAGCAAGTAAGGTCTCAACTTATTCTGTTTATTCTGTTTCATTGTTAAACTTTGTTGCTGAGGTCAAACTGATTTCGAATTTGATGCTAGTATGATGTTTCTTTTTCTTTGGATGTTATTTGGGGTATAGAAAACTTGTATTAAGTGATCGCTAATTTGAATACAGTCTCAGTCATTCCTAGAATCTGTGGGTTAGGGAGGCCCTGTTCTTACCTTACCAATCTAAGTAAGTTCAAAACATTTTGTTCTCCAGTAGTCATGCTATTTGATATAACAAAGTGATAGTTGAACTTTTATGATCTTATAAGAATGGGTGAATGTGTTTCTTCCTCTTACACGTTTGACTCTCATTACAGGCTTTTATTGATGTTGAAAGGGATCTGACTGAGAGGGAAACTCCAATGGACTGTTTAATTTTTGGAGATGTTGGATTTGGTAAAACTAAAGTTGCACTACGTGCCATCTTCTGTGTAGTCTCTGCAGGGAAGCAGGCTATGGTTCTAGCACCTACAATTGTTTTAGCCAAACAGCATTTTGATGTTATTTCTGAGCGGTTTTCCATATATCCTAATGTCAATGTTGGACTGCTGAGTCGGTTTCAGGTATGCTATGGGTTAGCCTCTTCTCTCTTTAAGTCAAACAGATGGTTCTGTATGTACATTGGGAGAAAATGGTCTTTGTAATCCAAGTTAAAGAACTTTTCTGGTCCAGTGCATGTTACGAGTTCCTTGGTTCAATTTGTAAGTCTAATTACCTTGATACAAAATACAGACTAAAGCAGAGAAAGAGGAGTATCTGGACATGATAAAACAAGGTCATCTGAACATTATTATGGGAACTCATTCACTTCTTGGAAGTTGTGTTGTATTTAACAATCTAGGTCTTCCTGTGGTCGATAAGGAACAGGTCTGCCTCCAAGTTTTATTGCTCTTGCATGTTTAGATTGACCTGGATTTGTTCTCAGTATTTACTGAAATAGCTTTTAATTGTCATTCATGTGCAACAATTCTTTGGTTCGCAGAGGTTTGGTGTCAAACAGAAGGAGAAGATTGCTCCATTTAAAACCTCAGTTGATGTTCTTACTCTGTCTGCAACACCTATACCACGAACACTCTATTTAGCATTGACTGGATTTTGTGATGCTTGGTAATAATTCTGTTGGCAGTCGAAGTTTTATGGATCTTAATGTTCATGATGCTAGATAATGTTCAGTTTGTTTAGTGTCTCAAATTTTGGCAAATAAGAGGAGTGGCCAAACTATTTTGCAGCATTCATGAAGCTTCAAGATACAAAGTCCAACATTGAAGAAAGAGCAAAACAATTTTTTCTAAAATGCAATGTAAATAATATCAAGTCAAAATTTTATCTTTGGCTGCTATGTACAGAAAAAGCATTCAGTACAGTTTGACAACTTCAGTAAATTAAGATATGTAGTTTTGGTGTTCTGATCAAGTCACCGACTTGGACAGGTATGAAATTTGGGGATATAGAATTCTGTCTCTGATGTGAAGTAGTAGGTCTAGGACTGCACTGAGTTGCATTGTATTTACAAGACAGGCTAATTAGCATATTATGATGTTTTTACTTACAGACTTATGGGGAGACTTTTATGGATAAACTTCATGGTTGGACATGAGTATTATCTAACACAAAGAAATGAGCTCTTTATAAATACTTGGCAGACAAACATACTGAAAAGTCATTCAGACTGGTACTCGCTGCTTGTTGGACCTTTAATCTTATATATCATAATTTATCCACTCTTTCTCTTTTCAGCTTAATTTCAACTCCACCTCCAGAAAGAGTTCCAATAAAAACCCATCTTTCGGCTTTCAGTAAGGAAAAGGTAATATCAGCAGTCAAGAATGAGCTGGACCAGGATGGACAGGTTTTTTACGTCTTGCCTCGTATAAAAGGTGAAACCTGAGTGTGTCCTGCATTAAATTTCTCATACATGAAATACTTGGGCATGATCCTCTGATTATTGTATCACAATTTGGATGGTATTGTAATGTTTATCTTTTAACTGAGTTGAGAGTCAGAATTGTGTCATTTTTCTGTTTTTTTGTTCCTATTTCCGCTACTAATATTTTTTCCATGATTGATTGAAGTATTTGTTACCTTAATAGAATGTAGCATGAAATTTATTCTATACATGCATGTATTGATGTTTGGAAAAAGGAAGTTTCCCCTGCACAATAGTTTGAAAATCAAGTATTAAACTCTTTATATTACTTAAATTGTGTTTTATGTGTAACAGGACTTGAAGAAGTGATGGATTTTCTTGAACAGGCATTTCCAAATGTTGATATAGCTATTGCACATGGATAGGTATTTCCTCCTTTGAACTTACATATGCATGTATTTTATATTAAATAAGCTACTACAGTAGTTTTCAGTCTAGCCCTAGAATATAAAACTTCCATAATTACCCATTGAGACGGTGGGAAGAGTCTTAAATTATGTGGATAGCATCTCAATCTCAGAAATTTGTGGTTTCATTTTGGAATTGATATAAGAAACCAATGTGTGGTTGAGATTTTAGTTCCAAAGTTTGGTAGCAAATTTATTTGGCTTTGTGGTTGGCTGAGTAAATCCTTTTGTATCATTTTGCAACATCTATGGCTATGCCCGCTAAAGTGAATTCTACTGATGATGTTGGAAATTCACTGATAGGCCACCCATCACAAAGCGCTACACCAAGCAAGGGAGAAGATCCACATGGGGGAATAAAGCCAAGTAACAACCAACGGGAGGAGAAGATCACGCCGGCAAAGGAGAAGATCCAAGATCCACATGGGGTGATCAAGCCAACAAGAATTAGTTAGTGGGAAAGCACACGTGTCATGTTGTTAGGTGATTAGGGGACGTGTCATGTGGCTAGGTGATTAAGAGAGGCCACAAAAGTGCTTATAAGGGAGAATATGGGCATGAGTTATTCATTGAGTGATTTGTAAGGGATTTGTCTGGGAGGTTGCTAGCTCCTCGAACTGCTAGCTGGGGTTTATTTTCTTTTTTTCTGTTTCCTTTTTTTGCGTCAGTCCTTTGAATATTCAACCTCATCTTTATCAATTCACTTCACTATTACATATTTGCTTTTACGTGATTGTAATCTTGAAAGCGTGAGTGTTTAATTGGTTGGATGTGTGATTAAAACCCAGGTCTGTATCAAATTGGTATCAGAGCTTGGCTGGGTAATGGTCAAATCTAAGATGGAAAATAGAATGGATAATGTGGAGAAGGAAATTAAGTCAGTGAAGGAGGATATGACGACCATGAAGGTGGATTTAGGTGGAGTGAAGGAGTGTTTGAGTGAGATAAGAGAATTGATGCGGCTAAAAGAAGAGAGGGAGGAAAGACATTCACGGGAAAAGGAAAAAGCTGGCTTTGGATTCGAAAATCGAGTAGTCATGAAAACAGGGAGGGAGAGTATTACCAGAGTAGCGAATCAAAGAAAGATGACAAGAAGAGCAGGAAATTGGAGCTGCCTATTTTCAACGGTGACGATCCGTTTGGGTGGACCTTTAGAGCGGAGATAGGTACTTCCTATCAAGCCGTCGAAGAATCGGAGAAAATGGAAGCAGCCGTTGTGTGTATGGAGGAAGGGCTTTGAATTGGTTCCAATGGGTAGAAGCTAGAGCACCAATTCAGTCCTGGAGGGACTTTAAAACCGCGCTTATTACCAGGTTTCGACCCTCTTTCCAAGGGACAGCGTATGAAGCGTTGGCTGCCTTAAAACAAACGACCACGGTGGTTTGAATATAGGGAGGAATTTGAAGCTTTTACGCACCTTTGAAGGATGCGGGAGAGGAGATGCTTATGGGACTTTTTGTGAATGGGCTTAAAGAGGATGTCAAGGCTGAGTTAAGATTAATGAGGCCCAATAGCATAAGTGAAGTCATTGAGCAAGCCCATAGAGTAGAGGAAAGAAATTGGATTTTAGAAAAAGGGAGGCCCAAAGTAATTAAAAATCAAGTGGGAAGAGAAGCTTACAATCGGGTCACTATTAACCCAGAAAATGCGCGAACTGGGTGGTGGTCTTCGCATGTAAAAACACCAGAAACCCATTTCTCATCCAATGTCAGGCCACCCGAGGAGGAGAGAGGCCACCGGAAACGACCATGTCGAGCTTCGGAGGGGACAACTTTCGGCGGCTCCACAGAATCGAGATCCGGCCTGGCGAGCGTGGATTATGTTTTAAGTGTGATGAAAAATACAGCCCCACCCATAAATGCAGGAGTAAATCATTGCAAATCCTTCTTGCTTGGGATGAGGAAGAAATGAAGGAAGACACACCCGATCAGAACGTAGAAGAAGAAACCAATACAGAAGGTAACCCACTTGCCCTATCAATGAACTCCATTGTTGGTATTACTACGATAAAACATTGAAAATTAGAGGAAAAATTGGTGAGGAGGAGGTTATAGTATTGGTGGACAGTGGGGCGTCACACAATTTTATTTCACAAGAGTTGGTTAACAAATTGGGTATTTCGGTAAAGAAGGGCAGGACTTTTGGAGTAATGGTGGGGAATGGAGTGACAGGAAGGGGCGAAGGTACATGCACGGGGTAAAACTTGAGATACAAGGAGTAAGGATACATCAAGACTACTTCCCATTTGATTTAGGAGGGGCTGACGTGGTACTCGGGGTGTCCTGGTTGAGCTCTCTGGGGGATGTTTGTGCAAATTGGAAAAAATTAACTATGAGCTTTGAGATCGAAGGGAGACGTGTGATGTTACAAGGGGACCCTTCACTAGTGAAAAAGGTTGTATCTCTTAAGGCCATGTTGAAAACAGTTCAGGCGGTAGGAAACGGGTATTTAGTGGAATTCTGTTCGATCGAGTATAAACCAGAAGTCAAGGAGGAATCGCATGAACCAAGAGTGGCGAGAGTCCTAGAGGAATTCCAACAATTATTTGACCAACCTTCTAGCTTACCCCCCCATAGGAAAAATGATCACACCATAGTGTTGAAGGAAGGCGCGCAAACTCAGACATCAGACCCTATAGATACCCGTATTTTCAGAAAAATGAGATCGAGAGGCTGGTTGGTGAGATGTTGGCGGCTGGAATCATCCAACCCAGCACCAGCCCGTTTGCAAGCCCCGTGTTATTAGTTAAGAAGAAAGATGGCAGTTGGAGGTTTTGTGTGGACTATAGGACCCTCAATAGTATCACCATACCCGATAAATTTCCTATACCAACCATCGATGAGCTGTTAGATGAGCTAGCCGGAGCCACAATTTTTTCCAAACTAGATTTACAATCAGGGTACCATCAGATTAGGATGAAGGATGAGGATGTGCCAAAAACAGCATTTCGGACTCATGAGGGACACTATGAATTTTTAGTGATGCCATTTGGTTTAACTAATGCCCCATCCACCTTCCAAGCCCTTATGAACACCATCTTTAAACCTGTCCTCCGAAAATTTGTCTTAGTTTTCTTTGCGACATCGATCTACATCGCATTTAGAGAGCCACATACAACACCTATCCCAAGCTTTTACAATTCTGCAGGCTCACGAATTGATAGTTAACCGGAAAAAATGCTCGTTTGGGCAGAAGAAGCTGGAATACTTGGGTCATTTGGTGTCTGCAAAAGGAGTAGAAGCAGATCCACAGAAGTTAGAAGCCATGAAATCATGGCCCATTCCGACTTCCATCAAGAGTTTGAGGGGATTTTTAGGACTCACTGGCTATTACCGGCGATTTGTGCAAGGGTATGGGAACATAGCCTTTCCATTAACCCAATTACTCGGAAGAATGCTTTTCAATGGACAGAAGAGGCCCAACAAGCTTTCGAGCAACTGAAATCGGCCATGACTACGGTTCCAGTTTTAGCAGCCCCCAATTTCAGCATTCCCTTTGAAGTTTTCACGGATGCGTCGGGACAAGGACTTGGGGCGGTGTTGGTTCAGCAGGATCGTCCAATTGCATTCCTAAGTAAGGCTTTTTCCCCAAATGCCAAGCAAAAGTCAGTGTATGAGAGGGAACTCATGGCCATCGTGTTTGCGGTCCAAAAATGGAGTCACTATCTATTAGGCAGTAAATTTATCATTAAGTCAGATCAGAAAAGCCTTCAGTTCTTACTTGATCAGCGTATGAAGACACCAGAACAGCAGAAATGGATCTCCAAGCTCATGGGGTTCACCTTCGAGATACGCTACTGCCCTGGCCATAAAAATAAAGTTGCAGATGCCTTGTCCCGTAGAGAAGAAGCAGTAGTGTACAACGCAATCACAATGGTACAGTTTACGGACTTCGAGGCTCTAGCTGGGGAAGCCCACAACGACCCCAAGTTATGCACCATCATTCAGGACTTGTTATTAGACCCAAGTAGCAGACCACATTATGAACTTCGTAGAGGATGTCTGCTGTACAAAAAAAGGTTAGTACTTCCAAAAAACTCCAGCTTTATTCCCAAACTATTAGAAGAGTTTCACTCCAGCCCCGGAGGGGGTCATTCGGGTTTTTTTAGAACATACAAAAAGGTGGCAAGTGTGGCATTTTGGGAGGGTATTAAGAGGGACGTTCAGAATTTTATTAGGGCCTGCACCATTTGTCAAACCAACAAGTACACGGCAGATTGAAACCAATGACAGGGCCTACTCCAACCATTACCCATTCCTAACCAAGTTTTTGAGGATCTTACCATGGATTTTATTGGGGGGTTACCTAGGTCTAAAAGCTTTGATACCATTTTTGTAGTAGTGGATAGACTAACCAAATACAGTCATTTCATTTCCCTTTCCCACCCTTATAATGCGAAGGAAGTAGCAGCAATCTTTGTGAAGGAAGTAGTTAAATTACATGGGTTCCCAAAATCCATAGTATCGGACCGAGATAGGGTGTTCATGAGCCACTTTTGGCAAGAATTATTCAAAATGGCAGGTACCACATTGAAATTCGTTCCGCCTATCATCCTCAAAGCAGATGGCCAAACCGAGGTGGTTAACGCTTGTGTGGAGACATATCTCGATGTTTTTGTTGTTCTCAACCTCGACAATGGCACCAATGGTTATCATGGGCTGAATTTTGGTACAACACGACATACCACAACTCCGCTAAGATGACTCCTTTCCGAGCCCTCTATGGGAGGGATCCACCTCTACTGTTGAAGCTTGGGGACTGCCCTTCTTTAGTAGAAGACGTCAATAGGCAGATTGAGGAGCGTAACACCATCTTGCGTGAGCTAAAGGAAAACTTGTTGGTGGCTCAAAGCCACATGAAAGAAGGCCATGATTCCCATCGCGAGTAGTCTTTTCAGCCAGGGGACTTTGTCTTTCTCCGATTACAACCCTACAAATTCAGATCTTTAGCCAGGAAGGTTAATGAGAAATTGAGCCCCAGGTTTTATGGTCCCTTTGAGGTGATAGAAAAGATAGGCCAAGTTGCATACAAACTCGCCCTCCCACCCACCAAAGAATCCACCCGAGTTTTCATGTATCCCAACTCAAGAAAAGCATCCACAGGCTCGGCCCCCACCCTGACCTTTACCTCCAAGCCTTGTGAAGAGTTAGAGTTATCGATCCAACTGAATACATTCTCTCCTCTCACACCTTGATGGATGGCTCTAAGGAAGTCCTGATTAAGTGGCGGGATCTGCCAACTTTCGAAGCCACTTGGGAGCCTTATGATGTGATTGACACCCAATTTCCGCAATTCCACCTTGAGGACAAGGTGGCACTTCAAGGGGGGGGTATTGATAGGCCACCCATCACAAAGCGCTACACCAAGCAAGGGAGAAGATCCACATGGGGGAATAAAGCCAAGTAACAACCGAGGAGGGAGAAGATCACGCCAGCAAAGGAGAAGATCCAAGATCCACATGGGGTGATCAAGCCAACAAGAATTAGTTAGTGGGAAAGCACACGTGTCATGTTGTTAGGTGATTAGGGGACGTGTCATGTGGCTAGGTGATTAAGAGAGGCCACAAAAGTGCTTATAAGGGAGAATATGGGCATGAGTTATTCATTGAGTGATTTGTAAAGGATTTATGCAGGGAGGTTGCTAGCTCCTCGAACGCTATGAGGGGTTTATTTTCTTTTTTCTGTTTCCTTTTTTTGCGTCGATCCTTTGAATATTCAACCTCATCTTTATCAATTCACTTCACTATTACATATTTGCTTTTACGTGATTGTAATCTTGAAGCTGAGTGTTTAATTGGTTGGATGTGTGATTAAAACCCAGGTCTGTATCATTCACCAACAACTTCCACAAACAAAAATCACCAAGACTTTCAGTTATGTCGAATTAATTGAGACCCTTAAGATAAGAATGAGCTATAAGAAATGATGACATGAACCTGTGTAGATGCGATGATTTTGGATTGTGTTTTGCTAGTTTGCTCGTGGTATGCAATACATAGAGCTATGATACGATTCAGGACAACCTACAAACATAAATCGATGAAATGGTTGGCCTCTCGTATTTTGGATTTGAAAATGTGCATTGCGAGATGGATTTTACGTGGTGATCTCTAGTTGTTGTACTTGCTTCTTATTTGATTGTGCGAAGATGGCTTAGTTTTAACTCTACTAGTAAGCTTCGATGTTTCATGTGATACCCATTTTATATGCTATGTGCTTCTTACAAGAATACTCGAAGCGAGGAAGGAAACCATGGAGAAATTTTCACGAGGCGTTATTAAGATTCTTATATGCACAAATATAGTCGAAAGTGGGCTTGACATTCAAAATGCAAACACTATCATAGTTCAGGGATGTTCAACGGCATTTGGCCTAGCGTTGTACCAAGTCCTTCCCTTCTACACTTTCTTTGCATCTGAGTCTTTTATAAAATCTAGGTGTGAAGAATCAACACTAGAAATTATTTATTCTGAAAATGCACATGGAGCAGTCATTTTGCTCTCTCTTTTTTTTTTTTCCAATATATATTTTTTTAAAATATATATGGAAATCATGAATACTTCAATCATTATTGAGGTTTAATTGTGCCTCCATGTAATGAGATAACTACGTGTTTAACTTAATCTTTGCTTTTACTGTCATTTTCTGCATTTGTATAATTATGATCTTAAAGAATATCATTACATATATTTTTTAATCTACAGTTCTTAGGAGGAACAATTGACTCTTTATATGCACCAAAAGAACATTCTCCTCTCCATCTCAGTCACTCTCTGTTTCTCTGATTTGCTCTTATGTTTTAATGCTTATGTGTTAGAAATTTATTTGCAAACTACATGCTTTTGATTTTGGATTGTTACTATCTTGATTACTTGCTCTAGGGCAACAAATTTACGCTTTGTGTAATCTATAACATTGGGTTTTTTTTTTTTTTTCTTTTTTTGGGTAACACTTGAGGAGAGTTTATAGGTCTAATATATTCATGACTTCTTTGTTTTTTATAATGTTTATATTTTTATTTTGGTGTTATAAAGTGATTCATTTTTTTTTGCAATAGTAAATGCATGAAGAGGTCACCAATTTTGGAAAATCAAGACAAAAAGGTTAAGTACTATATAAAAAGTGAAGGTAAGGTTTAGTATATTTTTTAAATCTTTTATTATTTAACCTGTTATTTTGTTATTTGTTTTCTTTTTCATCTTCATTACTTCTTCTAAGGTACCAAATTTTTTTTGGATAAGTGAGCTTTCATTAGAGAGGAGAAAAAGAATGCACAAAAGAAAAACCTATATAAGACACCAAATTCATGTCTTGAGTAATCTATGACATTTTTTTTATTATTATTTTTTTGGTTTTTTGGTATGGGTAACATTTGAAGAGGGGTCAAAGGTCTATTATATTCATTATGTTGATATTTTTAACTTGGTGTTATAAGCATCTAACTTTTTTTTTTTTTTTTTGTTTTGTCATCACAAAGAGTTTCATTTTTTGCAATCGTAAATGCATGAAGAAGTCACCAGTTTTGGGAAGTCAAGGCAAAAAGGGTACTATATAAAAGGTGAAAGTCTCTTTTCATACGACTTTTGAAGAGTTTAAAACAATAGGTTTAGTAATTGTTTTTATATTTTAATTATTTATAATGATTATTAACTTGTTTTGGTTATGTTTATCCTTTATCTTGTGCATTATTATGCAAGGCACCAAACTTCATATTGTCTCAAAAATGAATTCTTTTTAATTACTTTTGCAGGAGATTAGGACTAGGGTGTCAAGAAAAAAATGTCAAGTGTTGTATTCTTATAATTATTATTGTTTGTTCTGGCTATTGTTGTTGTTAATTTGGTTGGTATTGTCTTGTTTCTCCTTTTGTTTGCTATTGTTCTTCTCGTTTCTATTGTTTGCTTCTTCTTGTTGTTTTTTGTTGTTGTTGTTGTTGTTCATTGTTGTTGTTTATTTGATTGTTGGTGTTGTTGCTCTTCTTGTTTCTACTGTTGTTTATTTGGTTGTTGTTGTTATTATTTGTTTGATTATTAGTGTTGTTGCTCTTCTTCATTCTGCTACTGTTGTTGTTGTTCTTCTTTTTCTTCTTGTTTATTGTTTCTTCAATCGTTGTTTTTTATCCTATTGTTATGTTGATGTTGTTGTTTATTAGATTGTTAGAGTTTTTGTTCTTCTTGTTTCAATAGTTGTTGTTTATTTAGTGGTGGTTGTTTTTCTTGTTTATGAAGAGGTCACCAATTAGGAAGTCAAGACAAAAATGTCAAGTGTTATATTCTTGTAATTATTATTGTTTGTTCTAGCTATTGTTGTTGTTAATTGGGTTGGTATTGTCTTGTTTCTCCTTTTGTTTGTTATTATTCTTCTCGTTTCTATTGTTTGCTTGTTGTTGTTGTTATTGTTATTGCTGTTTATTTGATTGTTGGTGTTGTTGCTCTTCTTGTTTCTGCTGTTGTTTATTTGGTTGTTGTTATTATTATGTTTGATTATTGGTGTTGTTGCTCTTCTTCATTCTGCTACTGTTGTTGTTGTTGTTCTTCTTCCTTTTTATTGTTTCTTCGATTGTTGTTTTTTATCCTATTGTTCTGTTGATGTTGTTGTTTGTTTGATTATTAGAGTTGTTGTTCTTCTTGTTTCAATAGTTGTTGTTTATTTAGTGGTGGTTGTTTTTCTTGTTTATTGTTTTGTCTTGTTGTTGTTTATCTGATTGTTAGTGTTGTTGCTCTTCTTGTTTACGTTGTTGTGGTATTTTGTTGTTTGTTCTGTTTTTGTTGTTGTTTAGTATCCAACTGTCAAAATTCATGTGCCATCATTACATTAATATCATCATTCATACTTGACCAGTTTTGTATGAGTAATCTCATAAGAACCACCTTATGTTGATATTTTGATTTTGGATGACATAACTCCTTTTGTTTGTTTTATTTGAGTAGTATTATTTTTCTAACTTGAAAGGAAGGGGTAGTGAGTTTACGCTTTGAGTAATCTACGACAAAATATGTTCTTTGTGTAAGGTTTAGTATATTCTTGAAATCTTTTATTATTTAAACTGTTATTTTATTATTTTTTTATCATCTTCATTATCTACTCCAAGGCACCAAATTCACGCCTTGAGAAATCTATGACATTATTGTTTGTTGGATTTGTTTTTGTAGGGTAACGTTTGAAGAGAGGTCAGGGGTCTAATATATTTATGACGTCGATTATTTTTATAATGTTGTTATTTTTATCTTGATGCTATAAGCATATAATTTTTCTTTTTTTGTCGTCACAAAGGTAGGTATTATTATTATTATTCATTTTTGCAATATATATATAATGGTAAATGCATGAAGAGGTCACTAATTTTGGGAAGTCAAGACTGAAAGGTTATATTCTATATAAAAGGTGAAGTTAAGGTTTATTATACTCTTGAAATTTTTAATAATTTTATTATTTGTTTTTGTTATTATCTTGATTACTTGCCCTGAGGCACCAAATTCACACCTTGAGTAATATATTATATTGTTTTTTTACTTGTTTTTGTAGGGTAATATTTGAAGAGAGGTTAAAAGTATAAGATATTCATGACATCTGTATTATTTCTAATGTTGATATTTTTAACTTGGTGTTATAAGCATTTAATTTTTTTTTTTTTTTTTTTGGGTCATCAGAAATGGTTTCTTGTTTTGCAATAGTAAATGCATGAAGAGGTCACCACTTTTGGCAAGACAAGACGAAAAGGTTAAATACAATATAAAAGGTGAAGGTAAGGTTTAGCATATTCTTAAAATATTTTATTATTTAAACTGTTATTTTATTATTTATTTTTGTTATGATTTTGATTACTTGCTCTAAGGCACCAAATTCACGCCTTAAGTAATCTATGACATTGTTTTTTTCTTTTTGTAGGATAACGTTTGAAGAGAGGTCAGAGGTCTAATATATTATAATTATGTTGTTTATAATGTTTATATTTTTATCTTGGTGTTATAAACAACTAATATTTTTTTAATCACAAAGGGATTCATTTTTTGCAACAGTAAATGCATGAAAAAGTCACCAATTTTGAGAAGTCGAGACAGAAAGGTTAAGTACTATATAAATAGTGGAGGTAAAGTTTTAGCATATTCTTGAAATTTTTTATTTTGTAGACTGTTATTTTATTATTTGTTTTTGTTATGATCAAAATTACTTGCTCTAAGGCAACAAATTCACGCCTTGAGTAATCTATAACATTGGGTTTTTTTTTTTTTTTTTTTTTTTTTTTTTTTTTTTTTTTTTAGGGTAACATTTAAAGAGAGGTCAGAGGTATAATATATTCATAACATTTTTGTTTTTTATAATGTTTATATTTTTATTTTCTTGGTGTTATAAGCATATATATATATATATTTATCATATAAATATTCATTTTTTGCAATAGTAAATGCATGTAGAGGTCACCAATTTTGGGAAATCAAGACAAAAAGGTTAAGTACTATATAAAAGGTGAAGGTAAGGTTTAGTATATTTTTTTACATCTTTTATTATTTAAATTGTTATTTTATTATCTGTTTTCTTTATCATTTTCATTACTTGCTCTAAGGCACCAAACTTTTTTTGGATAAGTAAGCTTTGATTAGAGAGGAGAAAATGAATGTACAAAAGACCTATATAAGACACCAAATTCATGTCTAATCTATGACATTATTTTTTTTATTTTTTTTGTAGGGTAACATTTGAAGAGATGTCAAAGGTCTATTATGTTCATTACATCTATATTATTTATAATGTTGATATTTTTATCTTGGTGTTATAAGTATCTTTTTTTTTTTTTTTTTTTTTTTTTTTCATCACAAAGGGATTTATATTTTGCAATCGTAAATGCATGGAGAGCTCACTAATTTTGGGAAGTCAAGACTGAAAGGTTATATTCTATATAAAAGATGAAGGTAAGGTTTATTATATTCTTGAAATTTTTAATAATTTTATTATTTGTTTTTGTTATTATCTTGATTACTTACTTTGAGGCACTAAATTCACACCTTGAGTAATCTATTACATTGTTTTTTTTACTTGTTTTTGTAGGGCAATGTTTGAAGAGAGGGTAAAAGTATAAAATATTCATAACATCTATATTATTTCTAATGTTGATATTTTTATCTTGGTGTTGTAAGCATTTAATTTTTTTTGGTAATCAGAAATGGATTCTTTTTTGCAATAGTAAATGCATGAAGAGGTCACCACTTTTGGCAAGACAAGACAAAAAGGTTAAATACAATATAAAAGGTGAAGGTAAGGTTTAGCATATTCTTGAAATATTTTATTATTTAAATTATTATTTGTTTTTGTTATCATCTTAATTACTTGCTCTAAGGCACCAAATTCACGCTTTAGGTAATCTATGACATTGTTTTTTTTCTTTTTGTAGGATAACGTTTGAAGAGAGGTCTAATATATTAATTACATATATGTTGTTTATATTTTTATCTTGGTGTTATAAACAACTAATATTTTTTTAATCACAAATGGATTCATTTTTTGTAACAGTAAATGCATGAAAAAGTCACCAATTTTGAGAAGTCGGGACAAAAAGGTTAAGTACTATATAAATAGTCAAGGTAAAGTTTTGTATATTCTGAAAATTTTTTATTTTGTAAACTGTTATTTTATTATTTGTTTTTGTTATGATCAAGATTACTTGCTCTAAGGCAACAAATCATGCCTTAAGTAATCTATAACATTGGAATTTTTTTTTTTTTTTTTTTTTTGTAGGGTAACATTTAAAAAGAGGTTAGAGGTATAATATATTCATAACATTTTTGTTTTTTTATAATGTTTATATTTTTATCTTGGTGTTATATATATATATTGTCATCGTAAAGTGATTCATTTTTTTGCAATAGTAAATGCATGAAGAGGCCACCAATTTTGGGAAATCAAGATAAAAAGGTTAAGTACTGTATAAAAGGTTTAGTATATTTTATAAATCTTTTATCATTTAAATTATTATTTTATTATTTGTTTTCTTTATCATCTTCATTGCTTGCTCTAAGGCACCAAATTTTTTTTGGATAAGTAAGCTTTGATTAGAGAGGAGAAAAGGAATGTACAAAAGACCTATATAAGACACCAAATTCATGTCTTGGGTAATCTATGACATTTTTTTTTTTTTTTTTTTTTAGGGTAACATTTGAAGAGAGGTCAAAGGTTTGTTATGTTCATTACATCTATATTATTTATAATGTTGATATTTTTATCTTGGTTTTATAAGCATTTTTTTCTTTTTTTTTTTTGGTCATCACAAAGGGATTCATATTTTGCAATCATAAATGCATGGACAGGTCACCAATTATGGGATGTCAAGACAAAAACTTTAAGTACTATATAAAATGTGTAGGTAAGATTCAACATATTCTTGAAATCTTTTATTATTTGTTTTTCTTATCATCTTTGATTACTTACTCTAAGGCATCAAATTCACGCCTTAAGAAAACTATGACACTATTTTTTTTTTGTAGGATAATGTTTGAAGAGAGGTTAAAGTTCTAATATATTCATTGCATCTATGTTGTTTATAATGTTTATTTTTTTATCTTGACGTTATAAACAACTAATATTTTTTTCCATAAAAAAGGGATTCATTTTGTGCAACAGTAAATGCATTGAAAAAGTCACAAATTTTGGGAAGTCAAGACAAAAAGGTTAAGTACTATATTAATGGTGAAGGTAAGGTTTAGTATATTCTTGGAATTTTTTATTTTTTAAACTATTATTTTATCATTTGTATTTGTTATTATCTTGATGCTTGCTCTAAGGCAACAAATTCACGCTTTGTGTAATCTATAACATTGGTTTTTTTTTTTTTTTTTTTAGGGTAACACTTGAGGAGAGTTTAGAGGTCTAATATATTCATGACTTCTTTGTTTTTTATAATGTTTATAGTTTTATCTTGGTGTTATAAGCTTTTTTTTTTTTTTTTGTCATCATAAAGTGATTCATTTTTTTTTTTTTTTGCAATAGTAAATGCATGAAGAGGTCATCAATTTTGGAAAATCAAGACAAAAAGGTTAAGTACTATATAAAAGGTAAAGGTAAGGTTTAGTATATTTTTCAAATCTTTTATTATTTAACCTGTTACTTTTGTTATTTGTTTTCTTTTTCATCTTCATTACTTCTTCTAAGGTACCAAACTTTTTTTTGGATAAGTGAGCTTTCATTAGAGGAGAAAAAGAATGTACAAAAGACCTATATAAGACACCAAATTCATGTCTTGAGTAATCTATGACATTGTTTTTTTTTGTAGGGTAACATTTGAAAAGAGGTCAAAGGTCTATTATATTCATTACATCTGTATTATTTATGATGTTGATTTTTTATCCTGGTGTTATAAGCATCTAATTTTTTTTGTTTTGTCCTCACAAAGGGATTCATTTTCAATTCGTAAATGCATGAAGGAAGTCACCAGTTTTGGGAAGTCAAGGCAAAAAGGGTACTATATGAAAGGTGAAAGTCTCTTTTCATACGACTTTTGAAGAGTTAGGTTTATTTATAATGATTATTAACTTGTTTTGGTTATGTTTATCCTTTATCTTGTGTATTATTATGCAAGACACAAAACTTCATATTGTCTCAAAAATGAATTCTTTTTAATTACTTTTGCAAGGAGATTATACTAGGGTGTCAAGAAAAAAATGTCAAGTGTTGTATTCTTATAATTATTATTGTTTGTTCTGGCTATTGTTGTTGTTAATTTGGTTGGTATTGTCTTGTTTCTCCTTTTGTTTGCTGTTGTTCTTCTCGTTTCTATTGTTTGCTTCTTGTTGTTGTTGTTGCTATTGCTGTTTATTTGATTGTTGGTGTTGTTGCTCTTCTTGTTTCTACTGTTGTTTATTTGGTTGTTGTTATTATTTGTTTGATTATTAGTGTTGTTGTTGTTGTTCTTCTTCTTCTTGTTTATTGTTTCTTCAATCGTTGTTTTTTATCCTATTGTTCTGTTGATGTTGTTGTTTATTTGATTGTTAGAGTTGTTGTTCTTCTTGTTTCAATAGTTGTTGTTTATTTAGTGGTGGTTGTTTTTCTTGTTTATGAAGAGGTCACCAATAGGAAGTCAAGACAAAAATGTCAAGTGTTATATTCTTGTAATTATTATTGTTTGTTCTAGCTATTGTTGTTGTTAATTGGGTTGGTATTGTCTTGTTTCTCCCTTTTGTTTGTTATTGTTCTTCTCGTTTCTACTGCTTGCTTCTTGTTTTTGTTGCTGTTTATTTGATTGGTGGTTTTGTTGCTCTTCTTGTTTCTGCTGTTGTTTATTTTATTGTTGGTGTTGTTGCTCTTCTTGTTTCTACTGTTGTTTATTTGGTTGTTGTTGTTATTATTTGTTTGATTATTAGTGTTGTTGCTCTTCTTCTTCATTCTGTTACTTGTTGTTGTTGTTGATCATCATCTTCTTCTTGTTTATTGTTTCTTTGATTGTTGTTTTTTATCCT
Organism: Pistacia integerrima; assembly: GCA_026225825.1. NCBI lineage: Eukaryota > Viridiplantae > Streptophyta > Magnoliopsida > Sapindales > Anacardiaceae > Pistacia > Pistacia integerrima. The sequence continues at coordinate 8,163,847 of CM047745.1, read as the reverse complement.
GTTGTTCTTTTGATGTTGTTGTTTATTAGATTGTTAGAGTTGTTGTTCTTCTTGTTTCAATAGTTGTTGTTTATTTAGTGGTGGTTGTTTTTCTTGTTTATTGTTTCTTCTATTGTTGTTTATCTGATTGTTAGTGTTGTTGCTCTTCTTGTTTCCGTTGTTGTGGTATTCTGCTATTTGTTTTGTTTTTGTTGTTGTTTAGTATCTAACTGTCAAAATTCATGTGCCATCATTACATTAATATCATAATTCATACTTGACCAATTTTGTATGAGTAATCTCATAAGAACCAGCTTATGTTGATATTTTGATTCTGGATGACATAACTCCTTTTGTCTGTTTTATTTGATTATTATTATTTTTCTAACTTGAAAGGGAAAGATAGCGAGTTTACGCTTTGAGTAATTTGCGACAAAATATGTTCTTTGTGTAGGGTTTGAAGTTGTGAAGATAAAGGGTTTAGTATATTCTTGAAATCTTTTATTATTTAAACTGTTATTTTATTATTTTTTTATCATCTTCATTACCTGCTCCAAGGCACCAAATTCACGCCTTGAGAAATCTATGACATTATTGTTTGTTGGATTTGTTTTTGTAGGGTAACGTTTGAAGGGAGGTAAGAGGTCTAATATATTTATGACGTCTATTATTTTTATAATGTTGTTATTTTTAGCTTGGTGCTATAAGCATATAATTTTTCTTTTTTTGTCGTCACAAAGGGATTCATTTTTTGCAATAGTAAATACATGAAGAGGTCACCAATATTGGGAAGTTAATACAAAAAGGTTAAGGTATTATATAAAAGGTGAAGGTAAGGTTTAATATATTCTTGAAATCTCTTATTATTTAAAAAATTATTTTATTATTTGATTTTCTTATACTCTTGATTGCTTGTTCTAAGGCACAAAATTTGCACCTTGAGTAATTGACATTATTTTTTTTGGATTTGTTTTTGTAGGGTAACATTTAAAGAGAGGTTAGAGATATAAAATATTAATGACATCTATATTATTTATAATGTTGATATTTTTGTCTTGGTGTTATAAGCATCTAATTTTTTTTTTTTTTTTTGTCATCACAAAGGGATTCATTTTTTGCAATGGTAAATGCATGAAGAGGTCACTAATTTTGGGAAGTCAAGACTGAAAGGTTATATTCTATATAAAAGGTGAAGTTAAGGTTTATTATACTCTTGAAATTTTTAATAATTTTATTATTTGTTTCTGTTATTATCTTGATTATTTGCCCTAAGGCACTTAATTCACACCTTGAGTAATCTATTATATATTTTTTTTACTTGTGTTTGTAGGTTTATGTTTGAAGAGAGGTTAGAAGTATAAAATATTTATGACATCTATATTATTTTCAATGTTGATATTTTTATCTTGGAGTTATAAGCATTTAATTTTTTTTGGTCATCAGAAATGGATTCTTGCTTTGCAATAGTAAATGCATGAAGAGGTCACCACTTTTGGCAAGACAAGACAAAAATGTTAAATACAATATAAAAGGTAAAAGTAAGGTTTAGCATATTCTTGAAATATTTTATTACTTAAACTGTTATTTTATTATTTATTTTTGTTATCATTTGATTACTTGCTCTAAGGCACCAAATTCACTCCTTAAGTAATCTATGACATTGTTTTTTTTCTTTTTGTGGGATAACGTTTGAAGAGAGGTCAGAGGTCTAATATATTACATTAATATTGTTTATAATGTTTGTATTTTTATCTTGGTGTTATAAACAACTAATATTTTTTTTAATCACAAAGGGATTCATTTTTTTCAACATAAATGCATGAAAAAGTCACCAATTTTGAGAAGTCGAGACAAAAAGGTTAAGTACTATATAAATAGTGAAGGTAAAATTTAGTATATTCCTGAAATTTTTTATTTTGTAAAATTTTACTTTATTATTTGTTTTTGCTATGATCAAGATTACTTGCTCTAAAGCAACAAATTCACGCCTTAAGTAATCTATAATATTGGTTTTTTTTTTTTTTTTTTTTTGTAGGGTAACATTTAAAGAGAGGTCGGAGGTATAATATATTCATAACATATTTGTTTTTATAATGTTTATATTTTTATCTTGGTTTTATAAGCATATATATATATATATATATATATATATATATATATATATATATATATATATATATATTTTTTTTGTCATCGTAAAGTGATTCATTTTTTGCAATAGTAAATGCATAAAGAGGTCACCAATTTTGGAAAATCAAGACAAAAAAGCTAAGTGTTATATAAAATGTGAAGGTAAGTTTTAGTATATTTTTTGAATCTTTTATTATATAAATTCTTATTTTATTATCTATTTTCTTTATCATATTCATTACTTGCTCTAAGGCACCAAACTTTTTTTGGATGAGAAAAGGAATGTATAAAAGACCTATATAAGACACCAAATTCATGTCTCGAGTAATCTATGACATTGTTTTTTTTTTTTTTTTTTTTTAAGGTAACATTTCAAGAGGGGCCAAAAGTTTGTTATATTCATTACATCTATATTATTTATAATGTTGATATTTTACCTTGGTAAGCATCTTCTTTTTTTTTCGTCATCACAAAGGGATTTATATTTTGCAATTGTAAATGCATGGAGAGGTCACTAATTTTGGGAAGTCAAGACTGAAAAGTTATATTCTATATAAAAGGTGAAGGTAACGTTTATTATATTCTTGAAATTTTTAATAATTTTATTATGTGTTTTTGTTATTATCTTGATTACCTGCTCTGAGGCACTAAATTCACACCTTGAGTAATCTATTACATTATTTTTTTTACTTGTTTTTGTAGGTTAATGTTTCAAAAGAGGTTGGAAGTATAAAATATTCATAACATCTATATTATTTCTAATGTTGATATTTTTATCTTGGTGTTATAAGCATTTATTTATTTATTTATTTATTTTGGTAATCAGAAATGGATTCTTTTTTTGCAATAGTAAATGCATGAAGAGGTCACCACTTTTGGCAAGACAAGACAAAAAGGTTAAATAAAATATAAAAGGTGAAGGTAAGGTTTAGCATAATCTTGAAATATTTTATTATTTGTTTTTGTTATCATCTTAATTACTTGCTCTAAGACACCAAATTCATGCTATGACATTGTTTTTTTTTTTTTTTGTAGGATAACGTTTGAAAAGAGGTCAAATGTCTAATATATTAATTACATTTATGTTGTTTATAATGTTTATATTTTTTTCTTGGTGTTATAAACAACTAATATTTTTTTAATCACAAAGGGATTCATTTTTTTGTAACAGTGAATGCATGAAAGAGTCACAAATTTTGAGAAGTCGAGACAAATAGGTTAAGTACTATATAAATAGTGAAGGTAAAATTTTGTATATTCCTGAAATTTTTTATTTTGTAAACTGTTATTTTATTATTTGTTTTTGTTATGATCAAGATTACTTGCTCTAAGGCAACAAATTCATGCCTTAAGTAATCTATAACATTGGATTTTTTTTTTTTTTTTTTTGGTAGGATAACATTTTAAAAAGAGGTTAGAGGTATAATATATTCATAACATTTTTGTTTTTTATAATGTTTATATTTTTATAATGGTGTTATAAGCATATATATATATATATATATATAGTGTTTTTTTTTTTTTTTTTGTCATCATAAAGTGATTCATTTTTTGCAATAGTAAATGCATGAAGAGGCCACCAATTTTGGGAAATCAAGACAAAAAGGTTAAGTACTATATAAAAAGTAAAGGTAAGGTTTAGTATATTTTTTAAATCTTTAATTATTTAAATTGTTATTTTATTATCTGTTTTCTTCATCATCTTCATTACTTGCTCTAAGGCACTAAACGTTTTTTGGATAAGTAAGCTTTGATTAGAGAGGAGAAAAGGAATGTACAAAAGACCTATATAAGACACCAAATTCATGTCTTGAGTAATCTATGACATTTTTTTTTTTTTTTGTAGGGTAACATTTTAAGAGATGTCAAAGGTTTGTTATATTCATTGCATCTATATTATTTATAATATTGATATTTTTATCTTAGTGTTATAGGCACCTTTTTTTTTATTTTTGGTCATCACAAAGGAATTCATATTTTGCAATCGTAAATGCATGGAGAGGTCACCAATTATGGGCTGTCAAGACAAAAACTTTAAATACTATATAAAATGTGTCGATGGGATTCAACATATTCTTGAAATCTTTTATTATTTGTTTTTCTTATCATCTTGATTACTTACTCTAAGGCACCAAATTCAAGCCTTAAGTAAACTATGACACCATTTTTTTTTTTTTTTGTAGGATAATGTTTGAAGAGAGGTACTACAAGAAAAAGTACTTTTTGCAACCATTTTTTTTGCAACTAGGCAAAAATAGTTGCAGATACCCCACATTCAGTAACTAAATTTTAATTAGTCGGCCAAAGGGAATAAAATTCTAGGGCCCATTTATTCCCGCCTTTAGCTTCTAAAATTAATATTTTGCGACTAATGTGATTTGTTGCCCAAAATATCACATCAGCGACTAATTTATTTGGTTGTCAATTCTTACGTGAACACAATTGACAACTACAACAAGGGATTTTGCAACTAAAATTATGGTTACAGAAAATAATTATTTGTAACTATTGAATAGTTGCTAAATTAGATGCAGATATTTATTAATTAATTTGTAATTATTTTTATTAGTTACAAAATAATACAATTATCGAAATATCCAAGCTTTTGACAATAATTACAAAGGGCCCAGGGTACATTCGGCAACTAATTATTTTGTGCATATTACAACTAGTTGTAAAAACTCATGTATAGCAACTAAAATATATTTAGTCGCTAAAAGTTGATGAATTTTTTTGAACCCAATTTTCTCGGTAAAATGAAAAAATATTATTTTAATTTGTGATTAAAATTACTGTTGCGTAACTAATTAGTTAGTTGCAAATAATCTTCTTTTGGCAACTAAGATTTTAGTTGCCAAATGTATGGTAAATTTTGAGCGCCCCATGTTCGCGTTTGAAATAAATTGAAATTTTGGGTATGTTATTTTGGCAACTAAAGTTATAGTTGTTAATAGGATTTTTTTGCAACCAAAATGTTAGCCACTGAATATTGTTTATTAAAAATAATATATACTACTAGTAACCAAAATCAATGTTATTGTTTGATTCTACTTTTGCCGCCTACATTACCATCTCTTTGATTCTACTTTTGCCATCTACATTACCCCATTGAAGGTAACTTCTTTTTTTTTTTTTTAATGTCAAAGCTTATTCTTTTATAGATGGTATTTTAATTTTATTGTTTGATTTTCAATCCGTTTCTTCACAACATTTGCTTTAATTTGTTTAAGCATCTATTGTTAATGACGTTCCTAAATGGGTGGCTTTAACTTCGTAAAGGGTGATTTTATTTTTGTCTTCTCTTTCATCTGACATTACCATAGACTCTATTTTTGTTTTGGTTTACACATGGGTTTTGTGAATGTTTATGCAGACGCATTCGGGGGTCCCCCGGGCTCGTAGGCGGTTTGAGTCTTTTCCATGTATAACCGCTGTAGGATTTCTTTAAGTTATTAATTTCTTTTTGGGTTGGGCTTAGGAATAAGAATCCTTGTAAACTAGGTTTACTCGCTTAAACCTAGTATATAAGCATACTTTTCTCTTGTTATGAGTGTGATAGCAAATCATATGACAATTCATTCATTGTAAACGAGAGTGAGAGAGGTGAGGAAATATTGCAATAATATTGACTCAGCTGGACGTAGCCCGCATTGAGAAGCTGATGTATTTTTATGTATTGACATTGCATTTTGACATAATGATTAGTTCTCAATGATACTTGAATTTTGTTTGATAACTTGTGAATTGGTGTCATTATTATAGGTATCCTCTCTTTGTTGACTTAGAGGTCTTATTGATATCTTAGACTTAATTTCCTTATTATGGATTTGGGATTCTCTGCAACTCTTAACCCAAAACTGAGAAAAAACAATTGTTTTCTTTTGCTTTTAAAAACACTTCATTTCGTATTTTGGCCACTGCCTGCCTGCCTCCTCTCAAAACTCAAAAGCCAGCCCTCTCCTTTCTTTTCTATTCCTCTTTATTAGGGTTTCTGCTTGTTAAAAGAGAAGTCTTGGGAAAAGTGGCACTATTATTTGATAAGTTGCATAATTTGAGTGTTTTTAGGGTTGTTTTGATGTTAGTTTAGTTAACTTCTCATTTGTTTCCTTTGTTTTTGTTAAGTTTGAGATATGAATGGTTACCTATTGATTTGGATAACTTTTGTGTTTTTTTAGGCTTTGATTGAGTAGATTGGAGTATTGGAATGAAATTGGGACTTAAAGCTTGAAGAAGTTCAGATTACCCTTCAATCTTGAAGGCCACGGCCATGCCTTGGTAGTTCACCATGGCCATGGTGATGGAACTTAAATTTGGCCACGGCCAGGGTTGTGGCGGAAACTATTAGGGCGTTTTTATCATTTTTTCTTTCCTTTTTCACTTAGGACTCTTTTGGGTATTTAAGTATAATTGAGATCAGTTATCAAGGGACAAATTTTGCATATTTTTGAGAGGAGAATACGCATTCTTGAGGCTTGAAGACTGAAGATCAGATTTAAGAGTTTGATTTTTATTTATTTTCAAGTCTGATTATGTTTTCCTTCTTTTCTATTTATTTCTTTGTTCTTAGGATGGAGTAAATCTCTTTTGTTAGGGGAGGATGAAACCCTAATTATGTTTTGAACAATTTTTATTCTTAATACCAGATTTATGTTTATGAATTTGTGCAAGAGTTTAGGTTTAATGCTTTATGAATGTAAGATTGATTCAATTACCTTGATGATGTTTCGAATAGAGAAGTTAGGGTTTATTGCTTAATTCATATTCATAATTGTTCTATGGGAATAACATTGCACAACATATTAAAACTAGAGTAATCGAATAGAGATTCTAGGATTAATTTGTGGTCCATCTATTTCATAACCAAATAGGGCGAATTAGTCGTAAGGGATTGATGAATTTATGCTTCTTAATTTCAGAGTAACCGAATAGGGATCTGTATTAAGTTGAATATTATGCCTAAATAAGGATAATTGGCCTTAGAAGAATCCTACCAATTCATAGGACAAACGGGTATTAAGAGTAGTTGTCAAGCATAATTAGGGGGAAATCTATACCCTAACTTCATTAATATTGCAAAGTTCATCACATTATTTATTTGTTTAATTTAGTTATTTTTAATCCATTACTTTTACACTCTAAGATTTTGTTTTCTCAAATAATGTGTAAGTAGTTTTAGGTAATTACAAATATTCGCTTTGATCTCTATGGGACGATACTCAAACTCATCACTTTATTACTTGAACACGACTAGTGCACTTGCTAAGGTTGATTTAGTCGCATCAAGTTTTTGGCGCCGTTGTCGGGGATCATTAGATTGTTTGTGATTATTTTAAGATTACTTGTTATTTTGAGATTTTTCTTTTTAATTATTTTATTTGTTTGTTTTTGGAAACCAATAAGGTGTTTCTGCTATTGTATGACCAGAGCTTCTAGAAAGATTTTACTAGCATTTAATCTTGAGATAGAGCGCACTTTTCACACAAGAAAGAAAGCAATCAAAAGGGAGATCATGGGTGATCACAATAACCAAAATGATGGAACACCACCAACAACTCGTACACTAACGAGTACTCTACCCCATCTCTAAATGGAGCAACATCGAGCATTCGACGACCCAGTGATCAATGCCAACACCTTTGAGATAAAGCCAGCAATCATCCAGATGATTCAGCAGTCAGTGCAATTTGGTGGTTTGGCACATGAAGATCCCAACTTACATATTGCAAATTTCCTGGAGATTTGTGATACTTTTAAGCACAATGGAGTTTCTGATGAAGCTATAAGACTAAGATTGTTCCCATTTTCATTAAGAGACAAAGCTAAGAGTTGGTTGACCTCATTACCAGCATGCTCGATTACAACCTGGGAGCAAATGACACAAAAATTCTTGAGTAGGTATTTTCCTCCTACAAAGACCGCACAATTGCGTAATGATATTACTATGTTTGTGCAAGTGGATACAGAGTCGCTATACAAAGCATGGGAAAGGTTCAAGGACATGCTTCGGAGATGTCCCCACCATGAATTACCGATTTGGCTGCAAGTCCAGACATTCTATAATGGTCTTAATAGTGAAGTTCGAAATATGATCAATGCTGCTGCGGGTGGTACTTTAGGTAAGAAGACACCAGAACAAGCTTATGAATTGCTGGAGGAAATGGCTTCAAACTCTTATCAATGGCCAATAGAGAGGTTGCCTGTGAGAAGAACGTCAGGTGTTCATAACATAGATGCTATCACGGCTTTGGCAGCACAAATGCAGGCGTTAAATAAGAAGATTGATGGACTTCAAATGCAAAAACTTGCAATAGTTGCTTTTATGTGTGATTTTTTTGGTGAATATCACCCTAGCCATGAGTGTCAATCAGGTAACATGTTTGCTGTTAATTCTATGCCTGATCAAGCTAACTATGTTTCAAATTTTCGCAGGCCTAATAATAATCCATACAGTGAAACATATAGTTCGAGGTGGAGGAATCACCCAAATTTCTCTTGGAGTAACAACAATCAAGTGAAACTTCCACCGTCAGGTTTTCAATCTCAAGAGAAGAAATCAAATTTAGAGGAGATGATGGCAAAGTTCTTGAGTACTACAAAGACTAGAATTCAAAATCAAGAGGCTTCCATCAAGAATTTAGCAGCTCAAATTGGACAGTTGGCCAATATCATTTCGGGTAGACAGCAAGGGCATTTACCGAGTGGCACAGAAAAGAACCCAGAGGAGCAATGTAAGGCCATAAACTTGAGGGATGGAAAGGTGGTTGGTGAAGAAGAATCATAAAAGAAGGCGAAAATTGATGCAGAGTTACCGGTCTCTATTGAAGAAAAGAAAGCGAATTCAGAAAAAGAGATAGAGACTAAGGTAAGGGAAATTGCAAGAGGTAAAGGAAAAGGTACGTCAAATTATGATTCTATTGTTGTTGAAAAAGATGTATCTAAATTTCCTTATCCCGATAGAATTAGAAAGGATAAATTGGATCAACAATTTTCAAAGTTTTTAGAGGTCTTTAAGAAATTGCAAATAAATATTCCATTTGCTAAAGCTTTAGCATAGATGCCTGATTATGCAAAGTTCTTAAAAGACATCCTTTCTAACAAGCAGAAGATCGAGGAGCATGGAACAGTTATGCTCATTGAAGAATGCAGTGCCATACTGCAAAATAAATTACCTCCTAAATTAAGAGATCCAGGGAGTTTTACTATACCTTGTGCATTAGGAGATTCATTCTTTGATAAAGCATTGTGTGATTTAAGTGCTAGTATTAATTTAATGCCTTTATCAATTTTTAGGAAGCTAGGACTTGGAGAAGTGAAAGAGACGAACATGTCGCTCCAGTTTGCTGATAGATCAATCAAATGACCTAAAGGAATTGTTGAAGACATTTTGTTAAAGGTTGACAAATTTATCTTTCTAGTGGACTTCGTAGTTCTTGATATGGAGGAGGACCGGGAGGTGCCTCTAATTTTGGGACATCCATTTTTGGCGACAGCTCGTGCTTTGATAGACATGCAACAAGGAAAATTAATTCTAAGACTAAATGACGAAGAAATAGTGTTTGATGTCCATAAAGCGATGAAAAATCCTACTACATTTTATATTGAATCTTGTTTTCACTCTAACAGTTTTGGTGGGATTGTAGGTGATCACAGGGAAGAAGTTTTGCAGAAGGACTCTTTGGAGAGATGTCTAATGGAGTTAAGCACAACAGAAGATGAAGACCCATGCTTGAGAGAAGAAGCTGAAGCGTTAAAGAAAGAATCTCTAACTGATAATAATATGGAGCTAAAGGAGGATTTGCATAAAACTGCTAATGAGGCTCCTAAACTTGAGCTTAAACCTCTTCCTTCACATTTAAAATATGCTTTTCTAGATAAAGATGCTTACGCTGTGATTATTTCTGCATCTTTGACAGATTTGGAGGAGAAGTCATTGCTAGACATTTTGAGGAAGCACAAGAAGGTGATGGGATGGACAATTGCTGATATCAAGGGAATAAGCCCTTCCATCTGCATGCATAAGATCCTCATGGAAGAGAATTTCAAGCCAACAATACAACCGCAAAGGAGATTAAATCTTTCCATGCAAGAAGTGGTACGAAAGGAAGTGATAAAATTACTCGATGCAGGTATTATTTATCCTATCTCTGATAGTAATTGGGTTAGTCCTGTGCAAGTAGTGCCTAAGAAAGGGGGAATAGTGTAGTGAAGAATGAAAATAATGAGCTTATCCCCACTAGGATGGTAAGCGGATGGCGTGTGTGTATAGACTATAGAAGATTAAATTCTGCCACTAGAAAAGACCATTTCCCATTGCCATTTATTGATCAGATGTTCGAGAGATTAGCGGGTAATAAATTTTACTGTTTTCTTGATGGCTACTCTGGTTATTATCAAATTCCTATTACTCTAGAGGACCAAGAGAAAACAACATTTACTTGTCCTTATGGCACGTTCGCTTATCGACGTATGCCATTTGGTTTATGTAATGCACCAGCTACTTTTCAACGTGGCATAATGGCAATTTTCTCTGACATGACTGAAAAATTTCTGGAAATTTTCATGGATGAATTTACGTTGTATGGACTAACCTTTGAATCTTGTTTGCAAAATCTTACGTTAGTTTTACAACGTTGTGAGGAATCAAATCTTGTGCTGAATTGGGAGAAGTGCTATTTTATGGTACGAGAAGGTATCGTGCTTGGACACAAGATCTCTGAGCGAGGGATTGAGGTTGATAAAGCAAAAGTGGAAGTGATTGAAAAACTACCTCCCCCAACGACGGTTCGAGCTGTCAGAAGTTTCCTTGGCCATGCAGGATTTTATAGAAGATTTATTAAAGATTTCTCAAAAAATTGCAAAACCTCTGTCTAATCTTCTTGCCAAGGATGTAAAATTTAACTTTGATTTTGAATGTTTGCAGGCCTTTAATTTGCTGAAGGAAAAGCTAGTGACAGCACCAATAGTGGTCGTAGCGGATTGGAACAACCCCTTTGAAATTCTGTGTGATGCGAGTGACTATGCCATCAGTGCTGCTCTCGGTTAAAGGAAAGACAAAATGTTTCAGGTCATATCCTATGCCAGTCATACCTTAAATGGTCCGCAACTGAACTACACAACAACTGAGAAGGAATTACTAGCAGTGGTCTTTGCATTCGAGAAGTTTAGATCTTACCTCATAGGCACAAAATCCATAGTCTACACAGATCACACAGCTCTACGACATCTCTTTGCTAAGAAGGATGCCAAACCACGCCTTATCAGATGGGTCCTTCTACTTCAAGAGTTTGATTTGGAGATTAAAGATCGAAAGGGGACAGAAAATCAAGTTGCTGATCATTTATCTCGACTAGATAATTCAATCCTTGAAGAGGGAGATACTAGCGTAGAATTTCCTGATGAGCAAATTCTATCTCTTAACTCTTCTTTTTCTAAATCTCCATGGTTTGTTGATTTGGCTAATTTTCTTGCAAGAGGCTGGATTCCAAAGCATTTTACATTCCAGCAAAGGAAGAAATTTTTGGCTGATGTCAAATATTATTTGTGGGAAGACCCTTACTTGTACAAACTATGTGCAGATCAAGTTGTTCGAAAATGTGTGCCAGAAGAAGAGATTGGAGCTATTTTGAGTCATTGCCATGATAGAGAAACTGGAGGGCATTTCGGGGCGAATCGTACAACGGCAAAGGTGTTACAATCAGGTTTTTATTGTCCCACTGTGTTTCGGGATGCTCAAGGGCATGTATCCTCTTGTGATCATTGCCAAAGAACAGGTAATATTTCTAAGAAAGATGAGATGCCTTTAAATAATATATTAGTATGTGAAATTTTTTATATTTGGGGTATTGATTTCATGGGACCGTTTCCATCATCGTATGGAAACGCTTTTATACTTGTGGCAGTAGATTACGTTTCTAAATGGGTAGAGGCAATTGCCACCAAAACTAATGATTCTAGAACAGTACTCAAATTCCTTAGGCGGAATATTTTCACTAGATATGGAACTCCTAGGGCAATCATTAGTGATGGTGGGAAGCATTTTTGTAATCACCAATTTAATGCACTCTTAAAGAAATATGGAGTCACACACAAGGTAGCCACTCCCTACCATGCCCAAACTAGTGGTCAAGTAGAGGTCTCTAATAGAGAGCTAAAACGAATTTTAGAAAAGACCGTTAGTGCCTCGAGAAAAGATTGGGCGATAAAGTTAGACTATGCTTTATGGGCATATAGGACAGCTTTTAAAACACCTATAGATATGTCACCTTATAGGTCAGTATTTGGAAAAGCATGTCACCTGCCGGTAGAATTAGAGCACAAAGCTTATTGGGCTACTAAATTTTTGAATTTTGATGTGCAAGGTGCAGGTGCTAAACATCTTTTGCAGGTGAGTGAGCTAGATGAATTTCGTCATTGGGCATACGAGAGTGCTAGTTTGTACAAGGAGAAGACAAAGAGATGGCATGATAGGCACATTGTGAAAAAGGAGTTCGAGCCGGGACAACAAGTTCTTCTTTACAATAGTCATCTTCGTCTTTTCCTAGGAAAGCTGAAATCAAGATGGACGGGTCCATATGAGGTAATTCAGGTAACACCTTTTGGAGCAATTGAGATCCACCATGGAAAGACAGGTGAAACGTTTAAAGTTAATGGACACCGTTTGAAGCATTATGTTGGAGGACGTTTCGATCCAAACATCGCGTCCGTCCAGTTTCTTTAATGAAGAAAGTGGAGAAAGTCAAGCTAACGACTCTAAATTAGAACTATAAATTTTTTTTCTTTTCTCTCTCTTACAATTATTTTATTTTTGTTTTTATTTGTGTTTTGTTATCGTTGGAACAAGGAACAAGTTTTGGGGAAGCTTAAGTGATAAAAGAAGACAATTTTGAGCAGAATACAACATGGGCTACCCTGTGTTATTTTACACAGCCGTGGCCATGTTAAAAGATAAAAAGCTTGCAGATTCCAGTCTTCACCATGGGGTACCTTGTGTCAGTTTACAAAGCTGTGGCCATGTGAAAAAAAAAAAAATTATCTTCTTTTTCAGGGAAGTTTCTATCTTTTATTTTCCATATTTTCTATTTTGGTTTTTGTTTTTCATGCATTGAGGACATTGCATTCTTTAAGTTTGGGGGAGTGAGCAGTTTAGTTTGTGTTGCATTGTTGATAGTCTGTTTCTTTTGTTTGGTGGGTTTGTTTTTAGGAAGTGTTTAGTTTAATTTTGTGTTTTTGGTTTGTATCTTGTATTTGTTGCATGATGGTTATTATGATTGTGCTTTTGATACAATCCCGAACGAAACTTTGTGATATCCCCAAAGAAAAAAAATTTTCTTTTTGTGATGGACTTTGTAATCATTTGGAGTAGTGGTAGTATCAAGTCATTTAAAGGATTCAAACATGCTCATATCTTTAGGAATGCTAAAGAGTATACAATTCTAGATGGTTGTGCAAATCTGGTTTATTACTTGACTTTGTTGTGTATTAGCTGAGCCTTGTCTTCACTCCCTACACCAAAAAAAAAAAAAAAAAAAAAAACATTGTGTATACAGTCTTGAAATAAATTGACTATGCTTATTTGTTTGTTTTTAAATGAACTACTCCACTGTTTCGAGCTGCTTAGTAACCAGGAGTATTCATGAGCCCCATGTTTACTTTTGCGTCAAACCGTGGCTTGAAGTATGAGTATGCAAAGCACTTTATGTGTTGTGACATTGTTGAGTAACCGGGGACACTCATCAAAAATGTGTGCATTCACGTAAAAAGGTGATGTGACAATCTGAGGAAGCAATTGGAAAAAAAAAAAAAAAAAAAAAAGGAAAAAGAAAATAAGTAGGGGGTTGAGTATAAAGTCTTGGTGAGGCATGATCGGGTTGAGGAAAGATTAGAGTTGTAAAATTAGTTGGGTTGTATGTTTGGTAGCATGAATGTTATTTAAAGCATGTTTGCTTTCTTTTCCTTGATTTTGGGAATGCTGCGAATCCTTGATGATTGTTGAGTTTATTTTTCTAATATTTTCTTTACTCGAGGACGAGCAAAGGATTAAGTTTGGGGGAAAATAACAAATGGCTTTCTCTTCTCTCCTTAGATCTATGCCCACCGTTTCTCTTTCACGCGCCGCCGACTTCACTTCTTCCTCCTCCGATCGTCTCAAGGTCCGATTGTCGTCCTCTGTTTTTGCCTTCGTTTTTAAGAAGCTCCGTTTTGTTGTTGTTGATTGAACTGAGCTTGGAATCTCAGTTGCCAAGAGTATTCAACCCATCAAAGCCACTGCTACAGAGTTGCCACCCATAGTTCAAAGTAAGAATAAAAGGATTTCATTTAGTGATTCATAATCTTGGAAACTAGTTTAATAGTGTGCTGATCTGTTTTGTTTTGTTAGAAACACGGAGCAGTGGGAGCACAAAGATTGGAATCAATGGTATGTTTTACTCTGATTGGAACTATTCTTTGCTTTGCTTATTTTCACTTTGAATGGATTAGCCTTGCGAAAGTAGTTGAAGGGTTGTGTTCATCTCTAACTAAATATTTAACTATTTGTTAAGTTCTCTTTGGTTGGTGGATGTTTAACTATTAAATAATGATTCATATAGTTATTTTTTGTGCAATTTTTTATTGAAAGTTTCAGTGGTAATATAAAAGTGTTTGGTTGAGTCTCTTTTTGCTTCATGATTATGTTTGGTAGTATAAACTTTTTCTTCCCAGATAAATGATCTTGACTACCAAAATGACCTTTCAAAAAGTGCATTTCATTTCAATTTCCATTTCCGCCTTATCTGTACTTCATATTTTTATTTTATTTTATTTTATTAAAACCTGCCGATTCTCACACCGCCTATATATCTCAAACAACTCATTCAATTTCCAATGGATGTAGATTGGATTTCTTTATTAAAGAAATCCAATCTACATCCATTGGAATTTCAATCTCCTGTCTTTTCTCCTCCCATCGCCTTAATTTTAACGCTTTCAATTCCTTACTTCTGATTTCTTATCCAATTGTTAGGTATATTATATTCCTTTATTATTAATTTATCCGTTCATTTTTAGATTTTTTATGTTTATGTGGTTGGTGACGATTTAGATTATGAGTTAAAGATGTTGAATTTACTTTAAAACACGCGCAAATTTGAAATCAGAAAATATTTTTAAATTTTCCGTTTAATGTTTTTGATGATCATATGTTTTGTTTAAATGTGTGTTTGATTACAATTACAATAACAAAACAAAACGGCAATGAAAACTTCCAGTTTATGCTAGGGTTAATTGCTATAATGGTTTCCTGAAAATGGGTTTATGGTTTATAATTTTGTTGTGATCATTTTAGAATCAAGTCTTGGATAAGAGTGGAATATGAAAGGATTGGCAGATCATTGATTTTAGATTATATACAGCCTTAGTGGAGGAGGATTTTATGTTTGTAATTTGATCTTCTGGGTTATCTGGTCTGATTTGTATATTATAGGTTTGTTGTCTTGTATTAACTAGTTCATTTATCTTTAAGTAACTTTGGCTGAGTTTTGAGAAATGCATATACAAGGAAACTGAATCGATTTATTTATGCCCGTTTTGTGTGTTGTTTTATAATTTTGTTGTTACATTCAGTGTATACTGGTCAGTTCTTTTGTAGGTGTCTATTATATTCTTTTAATGACTACAAATTTGAAAATGAAATGTTTTCTTTGTAACGATCGCACGTCTCGGTTTAACTGCAGGTTTTTGGACTCATTCACGATCTTGTGGCTGAGGACGTAGTTATAATTTATTCAAGTCTTTAATCCTTTAGCTTTGTAGAACTATTTATTTCTGAATTGTTTGTCACATACTTTGGAGCACTGCATGAGTGTTTGCCTTGTGATCACAAAGTATAAAGATTTCATAGTTTCAATTGTAGCGCATAGAGATTCAGAAGGTTGCGGTAGGAAATATGTATAGGGTGCTTGTGGTAAGTGTACATGCAATTATTGGTAACACATTATCAGCTGCATTTCAAATCACATTATTGTACGATGGATACCTTTGCTGACTTCATTTTGTTTAATTCATGTTTAACCATGTTTCATATCTCACATTAGCGTTGTTTATTAGTTAGAGATTGTTAATGGTTACAATACATATATGTATAGTTGTCCTATTCAATGGAATCATTTCACTTTGACCTTGTATACTGAAGTTTCATTGGAAGGTTATGCCAAAAAGTTAAGAAAGCTAATATTTGAATTGATGGATTTATTGCGATTGCTTGATGGACTATAAGTCTGTTAGGGATTGGCTTGAGCAAGAAGGAAGGACTGGGCAATATTAAAATTCAATGTGGGTTATGGGGTTTCTTTCTCATTCCACTGATTGCTTACATACGCAATTCTACAATGATCCAATCATGGTAAAATATTTCTTATGCGTCTCAAATTAGGGAAAAGAGTAGTTGTTGTTCCTTTTTTTTTTTTTTTTTTTTCTCTTCTCTTGCAGGCTTACATGTTTAAGTATGATTCCATTCATGGAGTTTTTAAGGGAACCCTCAAGGTTGTGGATGAATCCACTTTGGAAATAAATGAGAAGCAGATTAAAATTTTCAACAAAAGGTAGGGCCTCAGAGATCAAATGAAGATTTATATACTGGCGTGGTTTTATTGCAAACATAAGTAATTGATTCTACTTAAGGTCTAACGTTTAACTCTCTACCTAGGGACCCAGCTGAGATCCGTTGGGGCGATTATGGGACTGAGTATATTGTTGAATCTTCTAGGGTCTTCACAACAACTGACAAGGCTTTAGCTCACATAAAGGTTAGCTTTGAGTTTTTTGACACTATTTTTTTTTAGTTCATTGCTATCTTTTTACCTCTCATACATTTATGTAGAAATTTATGATATTGGTTAACTAAAATTACACTGCAAACACTAGTAAAGTTATGATATTGGTAAACTTATGTAGACATTTAACTTAGGTAGGCTGAATTTGAAGGGATTGAATTTGATGAGGTGACAATGGGAAGAGTTGAAACCGAGGGACAACAGTGTGGTGAAGGAATGGATTGTACCCTTTGAGAGGTTTCTATGTTTATGGTGTTTGGAGGATCAATATCTAAGATTGAAGTTGTTGTTGGTTGTCCTCGGGATAAACTGTTACGAGAAAGTGTTTGGTTGAAATTGGTGAGTTGGTGCTGACTATTGTAATGTTATCGGATTGACTCTAAGAAGTAGTTACTACAATTTGATCTTTAGATGCTGATTGTATAGGAGGGTAAGTAGTATGTAACTTGAAATCAATAACAGTGGAAGGATTTTTAGGAGTTAGTGGTGAAGGAACAGCATGCTGAACAACAGTGAATGGTAAAGATGAAGATGTATGCAATGTATCAGATGAACAATCAAAAGTACAGAAATTGGGACCAGAATCAGACCTTGAATTGAAACCAAGATTATTGGCAAAAGGAAATTCATGTTCGTTAAACTTGACACTAGGTGAGATGACTATTTTTCTTATAGCCTTTATGAAAAAGGTTTTATTCTACAAAAACACATTTGGCTTAATGAAAGTAGAAATTTAACTTAGTTTAAAATTTTAAACTAAGGAATTGAAGTTCAGATTGATGATCTGTGAGATACTTGCTTTTCTACTCCATCAATTTGATTTTGGTTTGGTGCTGCAGTACATTCTGTGAACTTTCAGGAGTAGTCTTTCTTTTTTGTTGCTATTTCATAAGTTTTTGTCACATATTGTATACCCCAGAATAATTATAATTTATTTGTAATTATTTAGTTTCTTACTTGACTTATTGATTATGCATCGAATTGATGGTAGGGAAAAATGATACATTCATGCAACAATACTTGAAGGAGCAACTCATCTTACTTGAAGGAGCAGGAGCAGAGTTAAGGCGTATAGTGCAACAACAAGAAAATAAGATTAAATAGTTGGAGGAGCAGCTCATCTTATTTGATCAACAAAAACATAAAATAAAAATGCTTGAAGAACAACATTTTTCAAATGTTGGAGATGCCGAAATATAAAACAATTATTTTGTTGATGTTGAATGTATAATATTAAACGAAATGCTTGAATATATAATATTAAACGAAACAGAAAACAAAATGTAAGAAACCAAATTGGGTATACCTTTTGGATTTCACATTCAGCGTCTAAAATGATTAGAATTAACCACTAAATTTTGGTCACCAAAAGATACATTCGTCCACTAATAAAATAGTCACAAAAACCTTTTGGATTCCACATTCAGCATCTAAAATGACTATAATTAACCACTAAATTTTGGTCACCAAAAGATACATTCAGCCACTAATAAAATAGTCGTGATAACCTTTTGGATTCTACATTTAGCGTCTAAAAATATTACAATTAACCACCAAGTTTTGGTTACCAAAAGATACATTCGCCAACTAATAAAATAGTTGCGAAAACCTTTTATGAAATTACCCTTACACCTTTAGCGTCTAATTTTTGTGGCATTCGCGACAAATTATTAGACACTAAAAGGTACATTTTGCAACTAATTGATTAGTCGCGATACCATTTTACCAAATTACCCTTGAACAATTAGCATCTAAGCGGGGGACTATTTTAACCAAGAATTAGCGACTGATTTGCTAGTCGCTAAAAAAAAACTTTCCGCGTCTAACTAAAAATTTAGACGCGCATACTTTCTACGATAGCGATTCCGCAACTACGTGGACTACGGAATTTAGACGCAAAATATGATTTGGCGTCTAAATTTTACTTTCTGCGTCTAATTTTGCTAGACACCGAAAGGCATTTTTCTTGTAGTGAGGTCAGAGTTCTAATATATTCATTACATTTATATTGTTTATATTTTTATCCTGACGTTATAAACAACTAATATATTTTTTTTTTTTTCCATCACAAAGGGATTCATTTTTTGCAACAGTAAATGATTGAAAAAGTCACCAATTTTTAAGTCAAGACAAAAAGGTTAAGTACTATAAATGGTGAAGGTAAGGTTTATTATATTCTACAAATCTTTTATTTTTTAAACTATTATTTTATCATTTGTATTTCTTATTATCTTGATTGCTTGCTCTAAGGCAACAAATTCACACTTTGTGTAATCTATAACATTGGTTGTTTTTTTTTTTTTAGGGTAACACTTGAGGAGAGTTTAGAGGTATAATTTATTCATGGCTTTTTCATTTTTTATAATCTTTATATTTTTATCTTGTTGTTATAAGCATTTTTTTTTTTTTTTTTGTCATCATAAAGTGATTCATTTTTTTTGCAATAGTAAATGCATGAAGAGGTCACCAATTTTGGAAAATCAAGACAAAAAGGTTAAGCACTACATAAAAGGTGAAGGTAAGGTTTAGTATATTTTTCAAATCTTTTATTATTTAACCTGTTATTTTGTTATTTGTTTTCTTTTTCATCTTCATTACTTCTTCTAAGGTACCAAACTTTTTTGGATAAGTGAGCTTTCATTAGAGAGGAGAAAAAGAATGTACAAAAGACATATATAAGACACCAAATTCATGTCTTAAGTAATCTATGATATTGTTTTTTTTTTTTAAGTGGATAACATTTGAAGAGAGGTCAAAGGTCTATTATATTCATTACATCTATATTATTTATAATACTGATATTTTTACCTTGGGGTTATAAGCATCTAATTATTATTATTATTATTTTTGTTTTGACATCACAAAGGGATTAATTTTTTGCAATCGTAAATGCATGAGGAAGTCACTAGTTTTGGGAAGTCAAGGAAAATGGTACTATATGAAAGGTGAAAGTCTCTTTTCATGACTTTTGAAGAGGTTAAAACAATAGGTTTATTTATAATGATTATTAACTTGTTTTGGTTACGTGTATCCTTTATCTTGTGCATTCTTATGCAAGGCACCAAACTTCATATTGTCTCAAAAATGAATTCTTTTTAATTACTTTTGCAGGAGATTATACTAGGGTGTCAAGAAAACAATTTCAAGTGTTGTATTCTTATAATTATTATAGTTTGTTCTGGTTATTGTTGTTGTTAATTTGGTTGGTATTGGCTTGTTTCTCCTTTTGTTTGATGTTGTTCTTCTCGTTTCTATTGTTTGCTTGTTATTGTTATTTTTGTTGTTATTGTTGTTGTTGTTGATGTTGATGTTGCTGTTTATTTGATTGTTAGTGTTGTTGCTCTTCTTGTTTCTACTATTGTTTATTTGGTTTTTTTTGTTATTATTTGTTTGATTATTAGTGTTGTTGTTCTTCTTCATTCTGCTACTGTTGTTGTTGTTATTCTTCTTCTTCTTCTTGTTTATTATTACTTTGATCGTTGTTTTTTATCCTATTGTTCTCTTGATGTTATTGTTTATTTGATTGTTAGAGTTGTTGTTCTTCTTGTTTCAATAGTTGTTGTTTATTTAGTGGTGGTTGTTTTTCTTGTTTATGAAGAGGTCATCAACTAGGAAGTCAAGACAAAAATGTCAAGTGTTATATTCTTATAATTATTATTGTTTCTTCTAGCTATTGTTGTTGTTAATTTGGTTGGTATTGTCTTGTGTCTCCTTTTGTTTATTATTGTTCTTCTCGTTTCTATTCTTTGCTTCTTGTTTTTCTTGTTGTTTATTTGATTGTTGGTGTTGTTGTTCTTCTTGTTTCTGTTGTTGTTTATTTGATTGTTGGTGTTGTTGCTCTTCTTGTTTCTGCTGTTGTTTATTTGTTTGTTGTTGTTATTATTTGTTTGATTATTAGTGTTGTTGCTCTTCTTCATTCTGCTACTCTTGTTCTTCTTCTTCTTCTTCTTGTTTATTGTTTCTTCGATCATTGTTTTTTATCCTATTGTTCAGTTGATGTTGTTGTTTGTTTCATTGTTAGAGTTGTTGTTCTTCTTGTTTCAGTGGTTGTTGTTTATCTAGTGGTGGTTGTTTTTCCTGTTTACTTTTTCATCTACTGTTGTTTATCTGATTGTTAGTGTTGTTACTCTTCTTGTTTTCGTTGTTGTAGTATTTTGTTGTTTGTTCTGTTTTTGTTGTTGTTGTTGTTTAGTATCCAACTGTCAAAATCCATGTGCCATCATTACATTAATATCATCATTCATACTTGACCGGTTTTGTATGAGTAATCTCATAAGAACCGCCTTATGTTGATATTTTGATTTTGGATGACATAACTCCTTTTGTTTGTTTTATTTGAGTATTATTATTTTTCTAACTTGAAAGGGAGAGATAGCGAGTTTACGCTTTGAGGAATCTACGACAAAATATGTTCTTTGAGTAGGGTTTGAAGTGGTGAAGATAAAAGGTTTAGTATATTCTTTAAATCTTTTATTGGTTAAACTATTATTTTTTTATCATCTTCATTACCTGCTTCAAGGCACCAAATTCACGCCTTGAGAAATCTATGACATTATTGTTTGTGGGATTTGTTTCTGTAGCGTAACGTTTGAAGAGAGGTCAGGGGTCTAATATATTTATGACGTCTATTATTTTTATAATGTTGTTATTTTTATCTTGGTGCTATAAGCATATAATTTTTCTTTTTTTGTTGTCACAAAGGGATTCATTTTTTGCAACAGTAAATACATGAAGAGGTCACCAATATTGGGATGTTAATACAAAAAGGTAAGTATTATATAAAAGGTGAAGATAAGGTTTAGTATATTCTTGAAATCTTTTATTATTTAAATAGTTATTTTATTATTTGATTTTGTTATATTCTTGATTGCTTGTTCTAAGGTACAAAATTTGCACCTTGAGTAATTGACATTATTTTTTTTGGATTTGCTTTTGTAGGGTAACATTTAAAGAGAGGTTAGAGATCTAAAATATTAACGACATCTATATTATTTATAATGTTGATATTTTTGTCTTGGTATTATAAGCATCTAATTTTTTTTTTTTTTTTTTTGGGTCATCACAAAATGATTCATTTTTTGCAATGGTAAATGCTTGAAGAGGTCACTAATTTTGGGAACTCAAGACTGAAAGGTTATATTCTATATAAAATGTGAAGGTAAGGTTTATTATATTCTTGAAATTTTTAATAATTTTATTATTTGTTTTTGTTATTATCTTGATTACTTGCCTAGAGGCACCAAATTCACACCTTGATTAATCTATTACATTGTTTTTTTTTATTTTACTTTTTTGAAGGGTAACTTTTGAAGAGAGGTTAAAAGTATAAAATATTCATGACATCTATATTATTTCAAATGTTGATATTTTTATCTTGGTATTAAAAGAATTAATTTTTTTTTTTTTTTTTTTTTTTTTGTCATCGGAAATGGATTCTTGTTTTACAATAGTAAATGCATGAAGAGGTCACTACTTTTGGCAAGACAAGACAAAAAGGTTAAATACAATAAAAAGGTGAAGGTAAGGTTTAGCATATTCTTGAAATTTTTTTCATTTAAACTGTTATTTTATTACTTGCTTTTGTTATCATTTTGATTACTTGCTCTAAGGCACCAAATTCACGCCTTATGTAATTATGATATTGTGTTTTTTCTTTTTGTAGGATAATGTTTGAAGAGAGGTCAGAGGTCTAATATATTACATTTATATTGTTTATAATGTTTATATTTTTATCTTAGTGTTATAAACAATTAATATTTTTTTAATCACAAAGGGATTCATTTTTTGCAACAGTAAATGCATGAAAAGTCACCAATTTTGAGAAGTCGAGACAAAAAGATTAAGTACTATATAAATAGTGAAGGTAAAGTTTAGTATATTCCTGAAATTTTTTATTTTGTAAACTATTATTTTATTATTTGTTTTTGTTATGATCAATATTACTTGCTCTAAGGCAACAAATTCACACATTGAGTAATCTATAACATAGGTTTTTTTTTTTTTTTTTTTTTGTTGGGTAACATTTAAAGAAAGGTCAGAGATATAATATATTCATGACATTTATATATTTTTTATTTTTTATTTTTTTGTCATCGTAAAGTGATTCATTTTTTGCAACAGTAAATGCATGAAGAGGTCACCAATTTTGGGAAATCAAGACAAAAACATTAAGTACTATATAAAAGATTAAAGTAAGGTTTAGGATATTTTTTAAATCTTTTATTATTTAAATTGTTATTTTATTATCTGTTTTCTTTATCATATTCATTACTTGCTCTAAGGCACCAAACTTTTTTTGGATAAGTAAGCTTTCTTTAAAGAGGAGAAAAGGAATGTACAAAAGACCTATATAAGACCCCCAAATTCATGTCTTGAGTAATCTATGACATTGTGTTTTTTTTTTTTTTTTTTTTTTTTTGGTAGGGTAACATTTGAAAAAAGTTCAAAGGTCTGTTATGTTCATTACATCTATATTATTTATAATGTTGCTATTTTTATCTTGGTGTTATAAGGATCGTTTTTTCTTTTTTTTTTTTGGTCATCACAAAGGGATTCATATTTTCCAATCGTAAATGCATGGAGAGGTCACTAATTTTGGGAAGTCAAGACTGAAAGGTTGTATTCTATATGAAAGGTGAAGGTAAGGTATATTATGTTCTTGACATTTTTATTAATTTTATTATTTGTTTTTGTTATTATCTTGATTACTTGCTCCGAGGCACCAAATTCACACCTTGAGTAATCTATTACATTATTTTTTTTTAACTTGTTTTTGTAGGGTAATGTTTGAAGAGAGGTTAGAAGTATAAAATATTCATGACATCTATATTATTTCTAATGTTGATATTTTTATCTTAGTATTATAAGCATTTAATTTTTTTTTTTTTTTCTCATCGAAATGGATTCTTTTTTGCAATAGTAAATGCATGAAGAGGTCACCACTTTTGGCAAACAAGACGAAAAGGTTGAATACAATATAAAAGGTGAAGGTAAGGTTTAGCATATTCTTAAAATATTTTGGGTGCGTTTGGTTCCCTATTTCTATCCATATTCCCAATCCTATTCCCCAAATATTGTTTGGCACATTATTTCAGAAATATTACTGTATTTTTTAATTACTTTTAGACCCCTTAAGTTTATTAATTTCATAAATACCCCCAGAAAAAAATTTAAAAATTAACAAAAATACCCCCACTGACCCATACTTGCCAGATTCCGGCAACCACCATCGGTGGTAGCCGAAATTCGCCTGGTGATGAATTACCGCGAATCGGCCGATAATTCACCGATCTGGCCGTTAGTGACGGCCAAAGAAATGGTCATTGTTGACGATCAACGACAGCCAAATCTTGGCCATCGTTGACCGACAACGACGGCCATATCTTTGGCCATCACTGACGGCCAACGATGGACTTCTTTGGCCTTTTTCGGCCGTCGATGGCCACATCTGGCCGCAGATCTGACATTTTCCGACCAGATCCGCGGTGGATCTGGCCAGAAAAGGCCATATCGACACGTTATGACACAGATCCGACCGGTCTGTGTCGTAACACGACCAGATTCCGATGGTGGTGGTCGGAATCTGGCACTGCGGTGGTGGGGGTGTTTTTGTCATTTTACAAAATTTTTATATATTAGCGTGTTTAATTAAATTAGCAAACCTAGGGGGTTTTTTAGAAATTTTTAAAGTTTACGTCGTAATACTCACCTATCCAACTACCCAATATTATTCCCAAAATCCTATCCAAAATAATAAACCAAACGCACCCTTTATTATTTAAACTGTTGTTTTATTATTTGTTTTTGTTATCATCTTGATTACTTGCTCTACGGCACCAAATTCATGCCTTAAGTAATCTATGACATTGTTTTTTTTTTCTTTTTGTAGGATAACCTTTGAAGAGAGGTCAGAGGTGTAATATATTAATTACATTTATATTGTTTACATTTTTATCTTGGTGTTATAAACAACTAATATTTTTTTTATCACAAAGGGATTCATTTTTTGTAACAGTAAATGCATGAAAAAGTCACAAATTTTGAGAAGTCAGGATAAAAAGTTTAAGTACTTTATAAATAGTAAAGGTAAAGTTTAGTATATTCCTTAAATTTTTTATTTTGTAAACTGTTATTTTATTATTTGTTTTTATTATGATCAATATTACTTGCTCTAAGGCAACAAATTCACGCCTTGAGTAATCTATAACATTGATTTTTTATTTTTTATTTTGTAGGGTAACATTAAAAAGATGTCAGAGGTATAATGTTTTCATAAAATTTTTGTTTTTTATAATGTTTATATTCTTATCTTGGTGTTATAAGCATCTATATTTTATTTTTTTTGTCATTGTAAAGTGATTCATTTTTTGCAATAGTAAATGCATGAATAGGTCACCAATTTTGGGAAATCAAGACAAAAAGGTTAAGTATTATATAAAAGGTGAAAGTAAGGTTTAGTATATTTTTTAAATCTTTGATTATTTAAATTGTTATTTTATTATTTGTTTTCTTCATCATCTTCATTACTTGCTCTAAGGCACCAAACTTTTTTTGGATAAGTAAGCTTTCATTAGAGAGGAGAAAAGGAATGTACAAAAGACCTAATAAGACACCAAATTCATGTCTTGAGTAACATTTGAAGAGAGGTCAACGGTCTATTATGTTCATTACATCTATATTATTTATAATGTTGACATTTTTATCTTGGTGTTATAAGCATCTTTTTTTTTTTTTTTTTTTTGGTCATCACAAAGGGATTTATCTTTTGCAATCGTAAATGCATGGAGAGGTCACTAATTTTGGGAAGTCCAGACTGAAAGGTTATATTCTATATAAAAGGTGAAGGTAAAGTTTATTATATTCTTGAAATTTTTAATAATTTTATTATTTGTTTTTTTTTTTTTATTATCTTGATTACTTGCTCTAAGACACCAAATTCACACCTTAAGTAAACTATGACACTATTTTTTTTTTTTTTTTTTGTAGGATAATATTTTTAGAGAGGTCAGAAGTCTAATATATTCATTACATCTATATTGTTTATAATGTTTATATTTTTATCTTGGCATTATAAACAACTAATATATTTTTTTTCCATCACAGAGGGATTCATTTTTTGCAATAGTAAATAAATGCATGAAAAAGTCACCAATTTTGGGAAGTCAAGACAAAAATGTTAAGTACTACATAAATGGTGAAGGTAAGGTTTAGTATATTCTTAAAATCTTTTATTTTTTAAACTGTTCTTTTATCATTTGTATTTGTTATCTTCTTGATTACTTCCTCTAAGGCAACAAATTCACGCCTTGTGTAATCTATAACATTTTTTTTTTTTTTTTTTAGGGTAACACTTGAATAGATTTCAGAGGTCTAATATATCCATGACATCTTCATTTTTTATAATGTTTATATTTTTTTTCTTGGTGTTATAAGCTCTTTTTTTTTTTTTTTTCATTGTAAACAAACGTAATGAATATTCACACTTCTCATTAATAGCTCTAAAGGATACATATTTATATACACTTGTAGTGTTCTAAACTAGGTAGATGATCAATCTAAATTAGGATAGAAGTGATCCCTATAATCAAGGATTTTAATGCGATCCCTATAATCTAGGAAGTCATATACATCTGTAACACTCCCCCTCAAGCTGAAGTATAGATATCAATCATACCCAGCTTGTTACACAGATAATCAACTCGAATCCCAGTTAGAGCCTTTGTGAAGATATCTCCCAATTGTTCTCCAGTCTTCACGCACCCAGTGGAAATCAGACCTTGTTGTAGTTTCTCACGAACGAAATGGCAATCGATCTCAATGTGCTTTGTTCGTTCATGGAACACTGGATTAGATGCAATATGAAGAGCTGCTTGGTTATCACACCATAATTTCGCGTATGAAGTTTCAAGGCCTATTTCAGTCAGGAACTGATATATCCACATTATTTCACAAACAGCTTATGTCATAGCCCTATATTCCGACTCTGCACTTGATCGTGACACGACCTTCTGCTTCTTGCTCTTCCATGATATTAAATTTCCTCCGACAAAGACACAATAGCCTGATGTGGATCTTCTATCTACCTTGGAACCTGCCTAATTTGCATCTAAGAAACATTCAATATGAGAGTGACTATGATTAGCATATAATATACCGCGTCCAAGGGCTCTTTTCAAATAACACAAGATCTGCTCCAAAGCCACCAATGATGAACTGTTGGGGATGCCATAAACTGACTGACAACACTTACTGAATATGCAATATCTAGATGAGTCACCGTAAGATAGTTCAACTTCCCGACCAATCTTCTATATTTCTCAGGATCTCCAAATAGTTCACCATCTTTCGTTAGTTGCATATTAGGAACCATCGGAACACTAGATGGCTTTGCCCCCAATTTCCCTGTCTCAGTTAATAAGTTGAGCACATATTTCCTCTGAGAGAGGAATATACCTCGTTTGCTCCTTGTAACTTCAACCCCCAAGAAATACTTCAATATCCGTAAGTCTTTTGTGTGGAACTGGGTATGGAGAAAAGACTTAAGAGATGTGATGCCACACTGTCACTCCCAATAATAACAATATCATCCACATACACAACTAGAAGAATGATGCCGATTTAGAGACGTTTGTATGAAAACAGTTAATCGAGTTTTACATTTCAAAGATACCAAATCTCTCAAGCAACGACTAAACTTTCCAAACGAAGCACAAGGACTCTGTTTTAAACCATACAGAGATTTGCAACGATAACATACTTTCCCATACTCCCCCTGAGCAACAAACCCAGGAGGTTGCTCCATATATACCTCTTCCTGAAGATTGCCGTGAAGAAAAGCATTCTTGATGTCTAGCTGATGCAAAGGCCAATCATAAGTAGTGGCCATATAGATAAACAGCCGAATAGAGGTGAACTTAGCCACAGGGGAAAAAGTATCAGAATAATTAACTTCGTAGGTCTGAGCATATCCTTTAGCAACCAGACGGGCTTTTAGTCCAAAGAATCGATTTCTATCCGGATTAACTTTAACTGTAAACACCCACTTGCATCCAATTGCCTATTTCCCTGAAGGTAAATCTACCAATTTCCAAGTACCATTGTCATCTAAGGCATTCATTTCCTCTATCATTGCATTACGCCAACCAGGATGAGAAAGGGCTTCATGAACAGTTTTAGGGATAGCAATAGAATCAAGGGAAGCAATAAAGGAGCATGATGATTGTGACAAATGATCATAAGAAACACAAGAAGAAACAGGGTAAGTACACTGTCGTTTACCTTTTCGCAATGCAATAGGAAGATCATCACTTGAAACTGGATCGGATGACGAAGAAGTTGGTGCTGGACATGAAACAGGAGGAGGTGGACGACGAGAGTGGACTTTTATAGGAGCAGGATCAGAGATAGGAGCTGATGTAGGAAGCGTAGGAATAGTGACAAGGTCAGAGACAGGAGTCGGTTCAGATATTGGTATAGGGGAAGCAAATGTTTAAACTAACAAATCATCATTATCATCATCCTTCTGACGATCTGCAGGAGAAGAGGGAAAGTATGGTGTTTCTTCTAGAAAGGTAACATCAATGGAAACAAGATACTTATTAAGACTTGGACAATAACACCAATATCCTTTCTGAAGTCGAGAATAACCAAGAAAGACACATTTTAATGACTTGGGATCTAATTTAGTGACTGATGGTCGAACATCCCGAACAAAGCAAGTGCTACCAAATACCCTAGGTTCAAGAGGAAATAATGCTTTGTTAGGAAAAAGAATATTGTACGGGGTCTCACCATGAAGGACAGAAGATTGCATGCAGTTAATCAAAAAACAGGCGGTGGAAACTGCATTAGCCCAGAATGGTTTAGGAATATTCATTTGGAATAATAAGGCTCTGGCAGTTTCAAGAAGATGTCTATTTTTCCGTTCTGCTATTCCGTTTTGAGATGGAGTATCAACACATGAAGTTTGATGAAGAATGCCATTCTGAGTCATGCAATTTTGAAAAGAAACTGACAGATATTCTTTTACATTATCAGTGCACAATGTATGAACAGAAACATTGAATTGAGTTTTAATCTCAGTACAAAAAGCACAAAAATAAGAAAACAAATCAGAACGATTTTTCATTAAGAATAACCAAGTCATACGAGAATAATCGTCCAAAAATGTAACAAAATATCTAAAACCAGTTTTAGACAAAACTGGACAGGGACCCCAAACATCAGAGTGAACTAACTCAAAGGGAGAATTAGCTCTTTTATTGACTCTAGGACTAGAACTGACACGATGGATTTAGCAAACTGACATGACTTACACTCTAATGTAGACACTTTATTAAAATAAGGACACAATCTCTTCAGTGAAGGAAGAGATGGATGGCCCAAATGATAGTGTGCTTGAAACGGGGATGCAACGCTAGAACAAGTGACAGGTGTAGATTTTGGTCTATCGAGAATGTATAAACCTCTAGATTTATGTCCTTTACCAATAATCTTCTTCGTCGTAAGATCCTGAAACAAACAATAATCGGGAAAGAATGAAACACAACAGTTAAGAGCACGAGTAAGTTGCCTAACAGAAATCAAATTGAAAGAAAAATCTGGTAAATGTAAGACATTTGACAAGGGAAGCTGTGGAGTAGGGGTAACTGTGTCAGACCCAAGAACGTAGGATGGTGATCCATCTGCTAAAGTCACATTTGAAAAGGTTTTTGATTGATAAGTAGCAAAGAGACTGGGATTACCTGACATGTGATCTGTTGCACCAGAGTCAATGACAAATTTGGAGGATGAGGAAAGGAGACATGTATTTGGCTTACCTGAGTCAGCCATAGCCGTGACAGGAGTAGGTGAAGCCTTTAATGATTCCTGGTACAATAAAAACTTGGCAAATTCATCTGCAGAGATAAGAACTGACTGATCCAAAGTATCATTAGTGGATGCAACATGGGCAGAGGGATTTCTTTTATTTATGTTCTGAAGCTTTCTACAATCATGCTTCATGTGTCCTGGCTTATGGTAATAGTGGCACACAATTCCTCCCATATTACTATTTGACCCTCCTCCTTTATTGCCACTTCTAAATTGTGATCGCCCAGATTCATAGTCATTCTTTTGACTGACGAGAGCACTACTAAACTGAACCGGTGGGGTAGCTTCTGTGCGAAGTACCCTACTAAAGACATCATGCAACGAAGAGATCTCTGGACTGGCTAGAACCTGAGACTTAGCAGTCTCAAATTCAGAAGGAAGACCTGCAAGAAAACTCATGACTATCATTTGCTCCCGTTGTTTTTGTTGAACTTTGACATCATCACTAAAGGGTAACAACATGTTCAACACTTCATAAATCTTCTTAAACTCCATAAAATAAGCTGTAAGAGACTTACTTGTTTCTCTGCACGGTAGAATGTCTTACACACTTCATAAATATGAGAAACATTCCCTTTTCTAGAATACAGAAACTCTAAATAATTCATCAGTTCTTTAATAAACTCACAATGATTGATTAGGCCAAGTACCTCACCGTCAATAGAGTTCCGTATTTGTAGAATCAACCGAGCATCATCCCAGAGCCATGTCTTTTTCAAATCATCCTCAAGTGGATCATCAGTCATATGATCATCTTTATCAATGCTCTGCAAATACAGTATAATAGTTTTATGCCAATCATGATAATTAGTTATACCAATGAGCTTATGTTCTATAATTTTTGACATCGTCGGTATCATTTCCATCACTGGCTTTGTATTAGACATGTCTTAAACAGATGATAATCCCAATGCACACCAACAAACGGTTAAAAACAAAGCAAACTAACCAAATTTCAGTGACACCAAATCAATCAACAGCCACCACCAACCAGAGGCCACAGCACAGCAAAAAATCCAATAATCAACTGAAAACAAAGTGCCGAAAGATCACAACTAAATCCTGAGAAATATCCAAACAAAGAACAGTACTGAACTAGTAAGAAATTACCCAATCCAGCAAGAAAATGTGATGTACAAGTACCGGTGAAGCAGACGAAGAGAATCGGAGGAGAGGTCAACTCTGCATGCGCTCTCACACGCCGGTGCGTGATACTGTTCACCAGAGTTTCGGGTGACACATGGAGCTCACGCGCGGTGATTCTGATGGTTGAAAATCAGGGTTTTGCCGATCGGCGACTTCTGAATCTCCCTAGGGTGGCGGTGTTGAACAAATCTCAACCTAAACAGGTGTTCCCAATTTGAAACCCAAACCCTAATTTGCCAATTTTGAAATCCTAATTATCTTTTAAGGCTCTGATACCATGTAAACAAACGTAATGAATATTCACACTTCTCATTAATAGCTCTAAAGGATACATATTTATATACACTTGTAGTATTCTAAATTAGGTAGATGATCAATCTAAATTGGTATAGAAGTGATCCCTATAATCAAGGATTTTAATGTGATCCCTTAATCTAGGAAGTCATATACATCTGTAACAGTCATCATAAAGTGATTCATTTTTTTTGAGATAGTAAATGCATGAAGAGGTCACCAATTTTGGAAAATAAAGAGACAAAAAGGTTATGTACTATATAAAAAGTGAAGGTAAAATTTAGAATATTTTTTAAATCTTTTATTATTCAACTTGTTATTTTTTTATTTGTTTTCTTTTTCATCTTCATTACTTCGTCTAAGGTACCAACCTTTTTTTTTGGATAAGTGAGCTTTCATTAGAGAGGAGAAAAAAAAATGTACAAAAGACCTATATAAAACACCAAATTCTTGTCTTGAGTAATCTATGACATTGTTTTTCTTTTTTTTTTTCTTTTTTTTTTTTTTTTTTTTTTGTAGGGTAAAATTTGAAGAGAGGTCAAAGATCTATTATATTCATTACATCTATATTATTTATAATGTTGACATTTTTATCTTGGTGTTATAAGCATCTAATTTTATTTTTTTGTTTTGTCATCACAGAGGGATTCATTTTTTGCAATTGTAAATGCATGAAGAAATCACCAATTTTGGGAAGTCAAGGCAAAAACGGTACTATATAAAAGGTGAAAGTCTATTTTCATATGACTTTTGAAGAGTTTAAAGCAACATGTTTATCAATTGTTTTTATATTTTAATTATTTATAATGATTATTAACTTGTTTTGGTTATGTTTATCCTTTATCGTGTGCATTATTATGCAAGGCACCAAACTTTATATTGTCTCAAAAGTGAATTCTTTTTAATTACTTTTGTAGGAGATTATACTACGATGTCAGGAAAAAAATATCAAGTGTTATATTCTTATAATTATTGTTGTTTGTTCTGGCTATTGTTGCTGTTAATTTGGTTGGTATTGTCTTGTTTTTCCTTTTGTTTGTTATTGTTCTTCTCATTTCAATTGTTTGCTTGTTATTGTTGTCGTTACTGTTTATTTGATTGTTGGTGTTGTTGCTCTTCTTGTTTCTACTATTGTTTATTTGGTTGTTGTTGTCATTATTTGTTTGATTATGAGTGTTATTGCTCTTTTTCATTATGCTACTGTTGTTGTTGTTGTTCTTCTTCTTCTTCTTCTTCTTCTTCTTCTTCTTGTTTATTGTTTATTGTTTCTTCGATCGTTGGTTTTTATCCTATTGTTTTGTTGATGTTGTTGTTTATTTGATTGTTAAAGTTTTTGTTCTTCGTCTTTCAATAGTTGTTTATTTAGTGGTGGTTGTTTTTCTTGTTTATGAAGAGGTCACCAACTAGGAAGTCAATACAAAAATGTCAAGTGTTATATTCTTATAATTATTATTGTTTGTTCTAGCTACTGTTGTTGTTAATTTTGTTGGTATTGTTCTCCTTCTCCTTCTGTTTGTTGTTGTTCTTCTCGTTTCTAGTGTTTGCTTCTTGTTGTTGTTGTTGGTTTTGTTTATTTGATTATTGGTGTTGTTGCTTTTCTTGTTTCTGTTGTTGTTTATTTGGTTGTTGTTATTATTTGTTTGATTATTAGTGTTGTCGCTCTTCTTCATTCTGCTACTGTTGTTGTTGTTCTTCTTCTTGTTTATTGTTTCTTCGATTGTTGTTTTTTATCCTATTGTTCAGTTGATGTTGTTGTTTGTTTGATTGTTAGAGTTGTTGGTCTTCTTGTTTCAATAGTTGTTTATTTAGTGGTGGTTGTTTTTCCTATTTACTGTTTCTTATGTTGTTGTTTGTTTGATTGTTAGAGTTGTTGCTCTTCTTGTTTCTGTTGTTGTGGTATTTTGCTGTTTATTCTATTTTTTTGTTGTTGTTTAGTATCCAACTGTCAAAATTCATGTGCCATCATTACATTAATATCATCATTCATACTTGACCAGTTTTGTATGAGTAATCTCATAAGAACCACCTTAGGTTGATATTTTGATTTTGAATGACATAACTCCTTTTGTTTGTTTTATTTGGGTATTATTATTTTTCTAACTTGAAAGGGAGAGGTAGCGAGTTTACGCTTTGAGTAATCTAAGACAAAATATGTTCTGTGTGTAAGGTTTGAAGCGGTGAAGATATAAGGTTTCGTATATTCTTGAAATCTTTTATTATTTAAACTGTTATTTTATTATTTTTTTATCATCTTCATTACCTACTCCAAGGCACCAAATTCACGCCTTGAGAAATCTGACATTATTTTTTGTTGGATTTGATTTTGTAGGGTAACGCTTGAAGAGAGGTTAGGGGTCTAATATATTCATGACGTCTATTATTTTTATAATGTTGTTATTTTTATCTTGGTGCTATAAGCATATAATTTTTCTTTTTTTGTCGTCACAAAGGGATTCATTTTTTGCAACAGTAAATACATGAAGAGGTCACCAATACTGGGAAGTTAATATAAAAAGGTTAAGTATTATATAAAAGGTGAAGGTAAGGTTTAGTATATTCTTGAAATCTTTTATTAGTTAAACAGTTATTTTATTATTTGATTTTGTTATACTCTTAATTGCTTGTTCTAAGGCACAAAATTTGCACCTTGAGTAATTGACATAATTTTTTTGGATTTGTTTTTGTAGGGTAACATTTAAAGAGAGGTTAGAGATCTAAAATATTATGACATATATATTATTTATAATGTTGATATTTTTGTCTTGGTGTTATAAGGATTTTTTTTTTTTTTTTTTTTTGTCATCACAAAGGGATTCATTTTTTTCAATTGTAAATGCATGAAGAGATCACTAATTTTGGGTAGTCAAGACTAAAAGGTTATATACTATATAAAACGTGAAGCTAAGGTTTATTATATTCTTGAAATTTTTAATAATTTTATTATTTGTTTTGTTATTTTCTTGATTACTGGCTCTGAGGCACCAAATTCACACCTTGAGTAATCTATTACATTGTTTTTTTTGCTTGTTTTTGTAGGATAATGTTTGAAGA
Source organism: Pistacia integerrima (assembly GCA_026225825.1). Classification (NCBI taxonomy): domain Eukaryota; kingdom Viridiplantae; phylum Streptophyta; class Magnoliopsida; order Sapindales; family Anacardiaceae; genus Pistacia; species Pistacia integerrima. Next base: position 8,129,570 of record CM047745.1, on the reverse strand, counting down.
GAGGTTAGAAGTATAAAATATTCATGACATCTATATTATTTCTAATGTTTTTTTTTTTTTTTGGTCATTTGAAATGGATTCTTTTTTACAATAGTAAATGCATGAAGAGTTCACCACTTTTGGTAAGACAAGACAAAAAGGTCAAATACAATATCAAATGTGAAGGTAAGGTTTAGTTTATTCTTGAAATATTTTATTATTTAAACTGTTATTTTATTATTTGTTTTTGTTATCATTTTGATTACTTGCTCTAACGCACCAAATTCACGCCTTAAGTAATCTATGACATTGTTTTTTTTTCTTTTTGCAGGATAACGTTTGAAGAGAGATCAAATGTCTAATAGATTAATTACATTTATGTTGTTTACAATGTTTATATTTTTTTCTTGGTGTTATGAACAACTAATATTTTTTTTAATCACAAAAGGATTCATTTTTTGCAACAGTAAATGCATGAAAAAGTCACTAATTTTGAGAAGTCGAGACGTTAAGTACTATATAAATAGTGAAGGTAAAGTTTAGTATATTCCTAAAAAAAAATATTTTGTAAACCATAATTTTATTATTTGTTTTTGTTATGATCAAGATTACTTGCTCTAAGGCAACAAATTCATGTCTTGAGTAATCTATAACATTGGTTTTTTTTTTTTTTTTTTTGTAGGGTAACATTTAAAAAGAGGTCAGAGGTATAATATATTCATGACATTTTTGTTTTTTATAATGTTTATATTTTTATCTTGGTGTTATAAGCATCTATATATATATATATATATATATTTCACCGTAAAGTGATTCATTTTTTGCAATAGTAAATGCATGAATAGGTCACCAATTTTGGGAAATCAAGTCAAAAAGGTTAGTACTATATAAAAGGTGAAGGTAAAGTTTAGTATATTTTTTAAATCTTTTATTATTTAAATTGTTATTTTATTATAGTTTTCTTTATCATCTTCATTACTTGCTCTAAGGCACCAAACTTTTTTTGGATAAGTAAGCTTTCATTAGAGAGGAGAAAAGGAATGTACAAAAGACTTATATAAGACACCAAATTCATTTCTTGAGTAATCTATGACATTTTTTTTTTTTTTTTTTTGTAGGATAACATTTGAAAAGGGGTCAAAGGTCTGTTATGTTTATTACATCTATATTATTTATAATGTTGATATTTTTATCTTGGTGTTATAAGTATCTTTTTTTTTTTTTTTTTTCATCACAAAGGGATTCATATTTAGCAATCATAAATGCATGGAGAGGTCACCAATTATGGGATGTCAAGACAAAAACTTTAAGTACTATATAAAATGTGTAGGTAAGATTTAGCATATTCTTGAAATCTTTTATTATTTAAATTGTTATTTTATTATTTGTTTTTTTTATCATCTTGATTACTTGCTCTAAGGCACCAAATTCACGCCTTAAGTAAACTATAACACTATTTTTTTTTTTTTGGTACAATAATGTTTGAAGAGAGGTCAGAGTTCTAATATATTCATTGCATTTATGTTGTTTATAAAAAACTAATATATTTTTTTTTCCATCACAGAGGGATTCATTTTTTGCAACAGTAAATGCATGAAAAAGTCATCAATTTTGGAAAGTCAAGACAAAAAGGTTAAGTACTACATAAATGGTGAAGGTAATGTTTAGTATATTATTGAAATATTTTATTTTTTTAAATGTTTTTTAGTCATTTGTATTTGTTATCATCTTGATTACTTCCTCTAAAGCAACAAATTCACGCCTTGTGTAATCTATAACATTGGTTTTTTTTTTTTTTTTTTTTTTTGTAGGGTAACACTTGAATAGAGTTTTGAGGTCTAATATATTCATGACATCTTCATTTTTTATAATGTTTATATTTTTGTCTCGGTGTTAAAAGCTTTTTTTTTTTTTTTTTTTTTGTAATCATAAAGTGATTCATTTTTTTTGAGATAGTAAATGCATGAAGAGGTCACCAATTTTGGAAAATCAAGACAAAAATGTTAAGTACTATATAAAAAGTGAAGGTAAGGTTTAGTATTTTTTTTAAAATCTTTTATTATTTAACCTGTTATTTTGTTATTTGTTTTCTTTTTCATCTTCATTACTTCTTCTAAGGTACCAAACTTTTTTTTGGATAAGTGAGCTTTCATTAGAGAGGAGACAAAAAATATACAAAAGACCTATATAAAACACCAAATTCTTGTTTTGAGTAATCTATGACGTTGTATTTTTTTTTTTTTTTTTTTGGTAGGGTAACATTTGAAGAGAGGTCAAAGATCTATTATATTCATTACATCTATATTATTTATAATGTTGATATTTTTATCTTGGTGTTATAAGCATCTAATTTTGTTTTGTTTTGTTTTGTTTTGTTATCACAAAGGGATTCATTTTTTGCAATCGTAAATGAATGAAGAAGTCACCAGTTTTAGGAAGTCAAGGCAAAAACGGTACTATATAAAAGGTGAAAGTCTCTTTTCATATGACTTTTGAAGAGTTTAAAACAATAGGTTTATTAATTGTTTTTATATTTTAATTATTTATAATGATTATTAACTTGTTTTGGTTATGTTTACCCTTTATCTTGTGAAGTATTATGCAAGGCACCAAACTTCATATTGTCACAAAAATGAATTCTTTTTAATTACTTTTCAGGAGATTATACTACATTGTCAAGAACAAAATGTCAAGTGTTATATTCTTATAATTATTATTGTTTGTTCTGGCTATTGTTGTTGTTAATTTGGTTGGTATTGTCTTGTTTTTCCTTTTGTTTGTTGTTGTTCTTCTCGTTTCAATTGTTTGCTTGTTGTTGTAGTTCCGTTGTTGTTGTTGTTGTTGTTGTTGTTGTTGTTGCTGTTTATTTGATTCTTGGTGTTGTTGCTCTTCTTGTTTCTACGGTTGTTTATGTGGTTGTTGTTGTTATTATTTGTTTGATTATTAGTGTTTTTGTTCTTCTTCATTCTGCTATTCACTACAAGAATTTAGGCTTCTCACAACAAAATAATTTGTCACTATAAATATCAAAATTGTGACCATTTCTTTAATGTGAGGAATTATATTGGTCACTAGGTTGGTCACATTAAGCTACTACTTTTAAGTGTATGATGATGAAAGAGCGTTTGGTCACCATAGCCTAATTATTTATTGTGACAATAATAATTTGTCACTTTAAACTAGTTTATTGTGATAAATTATTTGTAACAATAGAAAGCAATTTTTATCACTACAAATAATATTTTGTCACAATTGATTTATATTTAAAGATCAAATGATAAGCTTTATAGTGAAAAAATCATATATTATGACAAAATTGATTTTGTCAAAATTGTGAATGGTGACTAAATTATTTGGTCATAATTTTAATAGTGACAAAAATTTATTTGTTATTGACTTTATTGTGACAACATTTATTTCGTCACATGTTTGTTTATATGACAATATTATTTGTCAAAAATTGTATAGTGACATAAATAATATTGTAAAAAATTTAATAGTATGACAAATAATTTTTGATACAAATATTTTTACATGACAGATTTTTTATTGTCAAAATAATATAAGCGTGACAAATGTTTTTTGACATCTCAATAATGATAAAAATATTCATGTCTGTGCTTCTAAAATATGACGAATCTTTTTCGTGAAAAGAATATTCAAGTGAAAAAAAGAAATTATGGGGAAATTAAAATCGTGATAAATTATATTTATCAAATTTTGTTAATAGCGACAAAAATATTTTTGTCAAAAACATGAAAAATGTAGTGACAAAAATTTAAGTCATCAAATTTTGAGACCTTATATAATTTTTTTGTTAATATTAAAAGTGGCAAAAATATCTTGTCAACAATTTAAAAGGGTAACAAAATTTATTTTATATCAATTTGGTCTGACAATTTTATATGTACATTTCACATTTAATAAATAAAATTATAAATAATTACCTTTTTTTTCCCACAATGGAATGTACAGCTATTATCATTATCAAAACTATGAATCCATAAATCACTTTTAACTTTAGATGAAATTATATCAAGGAAAAATTTATTAAAATATATAAAGTCAACAACATTATAATTTTAATATGTTTAACACATAAAAGTTAAAGACAGTCTACTACAGCTATTTTATTGATATAAATATGAAAGCATCCATGTGTTGATGGTCCCTTCTTGATCATTTTTCCATTCTGAAAAAAAAAAAAAAAAAAAGGTCATAGGAATATATATAGAGAGAGAAGGAGAAAAAAAATAACAATAACCTCTATATAATATTACATTAATTACTAGAAAGGCTTTTAATTAAAACATAATTTTCTTAACTTCAAATCCTCTAGCCACACCTCGACCTCTTTTCATCATTGTAGAAGTTGTAATGATTAATAAATCATAAATTAAAGAAATTTATTAAACAAAAATTAATAAATTACAAATGATGATTTATATATTGAAAAATAAATATAAATAAAAAGTATACCTTCATTGTTAGTTGTTGCCAAGTCATTTGGTGTAGATGAATGATCGACCGCTATTAAGGGGGATCGTGGAGTTCCATTTGCTCCTATATTTTATAAAATTAATTAAAAATTATTGATTTAATTTTAAAATTCACATAAATTAATATACCCGATCAGAGAGAAACGACATTGCTAATCAAAGAATAAAATAAGAGAGATTGAAGATGAGGTGAGAAAAGACGATAAAAGAAAAACAAAAAAGCAATATTTGCATTAAGAGAAATGATAAAAGTGGAGCAAATAGGGACTTACAGAGAAGTTTCACTGCGAAGGACGTTGGGGGCGTTCCTAGTAAAAGCAAAAAGGAGTAGTTGGTTCTCAAATTTATAAGTTCTATAAAGACAGAGAGAGAGAGAGAGAGAGAGAGAGAGAGGAGAAAAAAAAGTGAGTTGATAGTTGAGAGTTTTGATGGGACAATGGTGAAATAAAAAAAAAAAAAAACAAAAAAGATGAAGGGTTAGTAAAGAGGTAATTAGGAAATATATTTAAAATAGGAAATATACTTAAGAATAGAATTCAATTTCTTATTGTATATATATAATTGACTTAAGAAAGATATTTAAAATAGGAAGGATACTTAAATATTGTTTAGAATTTTAATTGTATATATACAATTGAATTAAAATAGAAAAAAATGTTTAAAAAAGGAAAAATATTTAAAAATAGTTTAAAGCTTTAATTTTTATATATTCAAGAGGGAATTAAAAAACAAAATTGCCGCCTCCTATTGCCTCCAAAATTTTTACTTTCTAATTCTACTCAAGCTTTAATTTTTATATATTCAAGAGGGAATTAAAAACACAAAATTGCCGCCTCCTATTGCCTCCAAAATTTTCAATTTCTAATTCTACTCAAGCTTTAATAAACTGTATTTGTCTTCTTCTTCTTTATACCATTTTTTCTATTTTCATTAAACCCCTGTTTCTTTCTTAATACTACGATAATGTCATCCTTGTTCAAAACAAATTCATTTATTACACTGAAAAGAGATGAATATTGATATTTTTTATATAAAGTTTCCATTATCCACCTATAACAACTGTTACCATGTATATACTTTAATTTAATTTTTTTAATAAAAACGGGGTAAGACTTTTTGCACATACAAAAATATACTTGAAATATTCATTTTTCTTGTTATAATTTTTGGAAATAATTTAAATCTTTATGATATTATGTTTTATAACTTATATTAAAATTATCATATCAAGTAATAATTATAATGTCTTCTGATGTAACATCAACTCATTTAAAAAAAAAAAAAAAGTATAAAATATAATATTATAGCTTCTATTTTAATAGATTGCCTTTGATTGTATATCTTAAAAATATATGTTAAAATTGATGACAATTTTTTTGGTAACAGTAATGAGAACTGTGTTTATTTGTTATAGTAAATTAAATACTTTGATGTAATCAAAAATCTTTATCAAAAGTATAATATATGTTAAAATTAATGACAATTTTTTTGATAACATTAATTGATATATATGTTTAGGAGGTGAGTGGGGGACCGCCGCTCGACCCCCGAATGAGTCGTTGTATGCAAACAATCCGACAAAGCTAAGAAAAGTGTACACCATATCTAATACAAATTATATTATTCGGCTCTTCATAATTTTTATTGATTTTTACATGGTCCCCTCAAAGTAAAAGAAAATATAATTCTCTTGATTAAAATATAAAATGTTCATTAACTTAATCAAACTCATGATTAAATTATTTGAATAAGTAAATATAAATTAATAAAATTAGTTGAGCTTGTTATTCATTTTTTAATAATAACTACTTAGTGTTGGGCTAAGAACAAAATTCAATGCATATATAAAAAATAAAATAATTTTATTTTGTTATGATTGTATATTCTCTTTTCACGTTTGCATTATATATATATTTTTTTTCCCACTTAGTTTATGTGTGCTTATTGTATTAGACTGATTTAACAACATATACTTATCAATTAAGCTTTTTTCAGGTTTTTATATCTGTTTAATTACTCAATTACTTATGCTTATAAAAAAAAAAAAATTGTCTATCTTTAATATATAAAATATATATTATTATTTGACATAACTATAAATATTATAATTGATTTTTTTTTTTGTTATAATGTCAAGCTAATATATATTCATCATTTACATGTATATATATTCTCACTCGCCCCATAAAATTAGAAGTTTAAATCAATTATTCAATTGAAGTCCTAAATGCAATAAATTAGAAATAGCACATTAAATAAAGTAGAGTATTAACTAAACCAGATATCAAATACTCACCTCAAGGGTAGCTTGAATTACATAATTTACCTCAATATTCTAATTTCATATGATCATATACTATATATATTTTAGTACATGAAAACCTAAAAGAATGAAAGTGTTCCAAAGAAGACGAGACAACCGTCTGTATGGTCAAATACTGGTTGTAGGGTTTTTTTCTGATATTAATTAATTTAGTCAAGTTTTATTAGTCTAGAGTTATTATTATAAGTTGGAGTAGTATTATGATTAAGTATTGCTAGCTATGGTTAGGAATATTACTCATTATATTATACAATTACAATAATTTTAGGATTATGAATTGGGATAAGATGTAAGTTTATATAAGAAGCTTAAACCATTGATTATCATTGTATTTTTATTGGATTATGATATATTCTAATATGTTAAAGTGAGTTTTTTTCTTTCTTTTTCCAAATTAAGAGTAAATAACATGCAAAGATCATTGGTGCATATTAATGAAACAGATTAAAAAAAAAAAAAAAAAATAAAAGACCAAAGGTTTAAAGATCATTTTTAAAAAAAATGAGAACAGTAAGATTCGCATTAGTCTTATTTCAAGACTTCCCGTTAACCACCGAGGCAAGCCTACTCATTTGTTACATATATATTTAGTTGGTTCTACCTAGAAAGACGAACTCAGCTAAAGTGTGAGAGAAAGCTGACGGCGTTTTAGAGTTTGTTTGTCCCCTCTCCCCTGCTCATTTTCCTTCTTGCCTTTCGTCGCTACCTTGCTCCCATTTCATTTTTTTCTTCACAATGGCGAATCTTTCCTCCTTTCTTTGATTTGGTTTTCCCAATTCAAATTTACAAAGAAAAGAAGAGACCAAAGGCAGCTCACTTCACCCAATTCAATTTTTTCCCTTTTTCGTCCAATTCAATTTTTCCTTTTTTTCTTTGTAACGCGAAGAATAAAATTAGGAGAATCAAAGGAGAGATCATAAGGACATTGCCTTTTTCCCTTTTTCGCCCAATTCAATTTTTCCCCTTTTTTCCCTTTTTTCGCCCAAACTCTAACCCGTACATTAGCTACAAAAAAATTTAGGACAATCAAAGGAGAGTTCATAACGAAATCAAGAAAAGAAGAGAAGGAGTAAAGAAGAGCAAGAAGCAAGAAGGTGACCTTGAAGAAAACCAAAAAAGCAGTTTGTGAGAAAACCAAAAAAGCTTGGCCAACCTACAATCTGACTCCACATTTTTGTGACCCGGACTGGTGTGCAAAGTTTGTGTCAAATGAGACGAAGTATGATAGAGGATGGCGGTCCCATAAGTTGATCGTTGGTGGTAACTGGTACCATCCTTTGATGAAAAAACGTCCAGTCTTAGTCGGAGTTCTCAGGTAACTAATCTCTTTTTTTAGCTTTTTTCTTTCATTTTTCCTATTTTGTCTTTCTTTGCTGATTTTTCCTCGTGTTTTTTTTGTTTTTTTTCCTTTGGATGGTTTGATGTGCCTTTCCTGCATCATGTTGTTTTTTTTATTATTTGATGATATGGTTTTTTAACGTTTATTTATTATATTTTAGTTTGATGAATTCCCTTCTTTAATAGCCTTTTGGCATTTTTGTGATTTGTGGACCTTTATATAATAATACATTGAAAGCAATGGTCATTTTGCCATGCTTCTCCTTCATGCCCATCACGTGTCTGCGAAAATTCTTCTGTGAATTTTTGCCATTCTTTTCATCTTTTACTTGTTCCTTTTTTAATTCTGCAACTTCTTTCTTTTTCAGGACGATATAAATAGGAAACAATGCTGGCTTGCGAAGCTTTTCTTCGTTCACTGGCCAAGGATGCCAAGAAATATTCTTGCACTGATTTGCCCTTATCCGTTGTCATGCATCTTTCTGCTCCTGGTTATATTGATTGGCATGGATTTCCTCATTGGATCAGAGATCACAAGCTTTGGTTTAGTGTTAATCACAAACCATGTTCTTCTTGCACTGTTTCTTTGGTTCCAGATCCCCTTGCTTTCCCGCTTTTTCTGCTGGTAATGATCGCGGTGATGAACATGGTGCCTCGTCTTCCTATCCTGGGTGCACAACTTTTGACTCTTCAAATTATGAGGGTTTATCTAAGGTTTTTTGTTTTTACTAGTCTCATTTTTTCCTTTCTCACACCTTTCTTTGCTTTTTAAAATCTTTTCCAGCTTTTTAACGGATTTCTTACCGCAATGATCCTTTAAAGTCTTCAAAAGTGGTTTACTGAGTGAAAAAGTTTGCTTTGTCGTTGAGTTTGGGTGCTCTACTCCCTTTTGAAGAAACTCATATTGGTCAAATGGATACTCAATTGTTGGCATCTTCACTTGCTGGCAAATCTTCTCAGGTTATTGTCTTTTTCTTTTGCTTTCTCTTGTTTATGCTTACTGTTTTTCTTATGCGATTTACTTCTTCTTTACTTGTATTGTTATATTTTCTTAGTTCTAAGGTTTGAAGCCCCTTAGTGCTGAAATTAGTAAGATAGCAGTGAATGCTCAAAAAGAGGTGTTGATATTTAAAAAGCTCAGCTTAATTATGTCATTCAAGATCAGAATGCTGCTATCAAAAGGCATCTCTCTGATATTGATGCCTTCACATTGATAAGCATTTGACCCTTTTTTTTAATAAATGTTTCACCATTTTGGAGAATGATTTAAGGTGAGAGCAAAATCATGGTAAAATACCAACACAAACATAGGACTTAGTAAAATATGATAATGAAAATTAAATAAATTTGCGTGTAGGGAGTAGGATGAGGGCAAAATCATGGTAAAATAGAGTACAATACAAAAGTTCACACATAAGCAGAATTTGATATTGGTCAAGGGCCATGGGATTCATTTTAATTGTATGCAGTCTTGGGAGATGAGCAGATGTTTGAAGGGTTGCATCCCATAAGCAATCACTTTATGCAAAAAGGGTAAAGGTTGACAGCATCTCCCAATATATCATGCAAGCAGTTTTCTCACAATCCTGCTGTTATTTCTCCACCAGGGTCGGCGTCTTTAAAGCAATATCCAAGAATGGAAGCAGTTGGAAAATTGTTCAAAAAGTATGTCCTAGGAATATATACAATGTTCCAGAAAATGAAAAGAGGGATGAAGGGTTTGTTTTTAATGATGAGCCATATCAACAGTATGAGGTAAATGATGTTAATGAGATTGAACAAATTGATGAAGAAAATTTAGAATCATTATTCTGAGAAGATGCACTCCCACAAGAAATTGTTGTTAGCATTGTCCTTCCAAAGAAGAAATCAGTTCGGAAGAAAAATAAAACTGATAAATCTTATGATGGTTCCAATAATGGAGTTTCCAGAGACAATGATGATTCCAGTGAAAAAGATTCTAGTGATGGAGAAGATTTTATTGATGGAGGAGATGATACTATTCTTGACTATTGCGATCATAATAATGACAAACAAGATGATATGGTGAGAATGAAGATGACGAAGATGATGATGACGACGAGGATGATGGTGAGTTTTAATATTGTACATTTGATTGTATGGGTACTTCCTTATCATTTGGTGGGGGTAAACTTGATTGTATAATTTGTATTTTATTTCAGTTTGATTGTAATGAATATTTTGCAATTGATTGAAGAAACCCCCTTGTCTTTAATTTCGGAGTATATTATGGATGAACTGATTTATTTTTGTGATTTCATCTTTGACCTGAATGTGTAATACAGACATTAATGTTTAACATGTGATCCAAATATTAAGTCTATAATATTAAAGCCGAAAATGTAAATATTTGTATTCAGTTTGAATTTGATTTGTATTCTTTTATCATGAAAGCTGAAAATGCTACATAATATTTGCAATGGATTGAAATTTGTTGCTACGATTTTACAAATAGATTTTTTTTTTCATCGCTAATTTGTTGGTAATTTGTTTTAGAATGGATTTATTTGATCTAGCGCCCTTGATCATCGCTCGATCCTGAACAAATTTCTTGGCCCATGACCTTGTACCTGATCCTATGTGTTAATGGGTTTTTTTTTTAGTGAAATATATGCTAAAATTATTAATGATTTTTTTTAAATGACATATATGTTATTGCTAAAAACTTGAGAGGAATGACAAATAGTTGTACGCATATTAATTATGTTTTTTTAGCAAATTTTTGTCACAAAATATCACAATTAATTTGACTCAAATATCTTGTCATTAATACCTTGATTTTAACATATATATATATATATATATATATATATATATATATATATATATATATTGTAATGATAAATAATTCTTTCATGACAAATTAGTTTGTAATTATAGCATGTATTACTAAATATAGTGACTAAAGTTTTTGATGACAAATATGGTTTGCCACGATAAACAATTTATCTCGGCGCTTAAATTTTGACTCAAACATTTTGTTATTAATACCTTCATTTCAACATATATTATGACAATTTATTTTTGTAGCAATAAATAAATTCTATTGTGACAAAATAATTTGTAATTATAGCATGTAAAGCTAAATATAGTGACTAAAATGTTTTATGACAAAATATGTTTGTCACAATAAACAAGTTACCTAGGTGCCAAAATTTGGCGCTAAAAATTTGTGACGAAATATTATGATAAAATTGTTTCTCTTCAATATATTTCTTATGGATTTCTTTATTGTGATAAAATATTATGACAATATTTTTTTTAGTCACTATATATTCCCTTTGTCATACTTAATGTGATGTTTTTTAATTTTGTCATAATACCTATATTACTTGTGACGAAATAGCTTCTGATAAAATTAATTTTGTCACAATATAATATATTTCTTGTAGTGATTGTTGTTGTTTTTCTTCTTCTTCTTCTTCTTGTTTATTGTTTCTTCGATCGTTGTTTTTTACCCTATTGTTTTGTTGATGTTGTTGTTTATTTGATTGTTAGAGTTGTTGTTCTTCCTTTTCCAATAGTTGTTTATGTAGTGGTGGTTATTTTTCTTGTTTATGAAGAGATCACCAACGAGGAAGTCAAGACAAAAATGTCAAGTGTTATATTCTTATTATTATTATTGTTTGTTCTAGCTATTGCTGCTGTTAATTTTGTTGGTATTGTCTTGTTTTTCCTTCCATTTGTTGTTGTTCTTCTCGTTTCTATTGTTTGTTTCTTCTTCTTCTTCTTCTTGTTGCTATTTATTTGATTGTTGGTGTTGTTGCTCTTCCTTTTTCTGCTGTTGTTTATTTGGTTCTTGTTGTTATTCTTTGTTTGATTATTAGTGTTGTTGCTCTTCTTCATTCTGCTACTCTTCTTCTTCTTCTTCTTCTTTTTGTTTATTGTTTCTTCGATCATTATTTTTTATCCTATTATTCAGTTGATGTTGTTGTTTGTTTCATTGTTAGAGTTGTTGCTTTTCTTGTTTTAATAGTTGTTGTTTATTTAGTGGTGGTTGTTTTTCTTGTTTACTGTTTCTTCTGTTGTTGTTTATCTAATTATTAGTGTTGTTGCTCGTCTTGTTCCCGTTGTTGTGGTATTTGGCTGTTTGTTCTATTTTTGTTGTTGTTTAGTATCCAACTGTCAAAATTCATGTGCCATCATTACATTAATATCATCATTCATACTTGACCAGTTTTGTATGAGTAATCTCATAAGAACCACCTTAGGTTGATATTTTGATTTTGGATGACATAACTCCTTTTGTTTATTTTATTTGGGTATTATTATTTTTCTAACTTGAAAGGGAGAGGTAGCGAGTTTACGCTTTGAGTAATCTATGACAAAATATGTTCTTTGTGTAAGGTTTGAAGTGGTGAAGATAAAAGGTTTCATATATTCTTGAAATCTTCTATTATTTAAACTGTTATTTTTTTATTTTTTTATCATCTTCATTACCTGCTCCAAGGCACCAAATTCACGCCTTGAGAAATCTATGACATTATTTTTTGTTGGATTTGTTTTTGTAGGGTAACATTTGAAGAGAGGTTAAGGGTCTAATATATTCATGACGTCTATTATTTTTATAATGTTGTTATTTTTTTCTTGGTGCTATAAGCATATAATTTTTCTTTTTTTGTCGTCACGAAGGGATTCATTTTTTGCAACAGTAAATACATGAGGAGATCACCAATATTGGGAAGTTAATACAAAAAGGTTAAGTATTATATAAAAGGTGAAGGTAAGGTTTAGTATATTCTTGAAATCTTTTATTATTTAAACAGTTATTTTATTATTTGATTTTGTTGTACTCTTGATTGTTTGTTCTAAGGCAAAAAATTTGCACCTTGAGTAATTGACATTATTTTTTTTGAATTTTTTTTGTAGGATAACATTTAAAGAGAGGTTAGAGATCTAAAATATTAATGACATCTATATTATTTATAATGTTGATATTTTTGTCTTGGTGGTATAAGCATCTAATTTTTTTTTTTAATTTTTTTTTCATCATCAGAAAGGGATTAATTTTTTGCAATAGTTAATGCATGAAGAGGTCACTAATTTTGGGAAGTCAAGACTGAAAGGTTATATACTATATAAAAGATGAAGGTTAGGTTTATTATATTTTTGAAATTTTTAATAATTTTATTATTTGTTTTTGTTATTATCTTGATTACTTGCACTAAGGCACCAAATTCACAACTTGAGTAATCTATTACATTGTTTTTTTTACTTGTTTTTGTAGGGTAATGTTTGAAGAGAGGTTAGAAGTATAAAATACTCATGACATCTATATTATTTCTAATGTTGATATTTTTGTCTTAGTGTTATAAGCATTTAATTTAATTTTTTTTTTTTTTTTTTTTTGTCATCAGAAATGGATTCTTTTTTTGCAATAGTAAATGCATGAAGAGGCCACCACTTTTGGCAAGACAAGACAAAAAAGTTAAATACAATATAAAAGGTGAAGGTGAGGTTTAGCTTATTCTTGAAATATTTTATTATTTAAACTATTATTTTTTTGTTATCATCTTGATTATTTGCTTTGAGGCACCAAATTCACGCCCTAAGTAATCTATGACATTGATTTTTTTCTTTTTGCAGGATAACATTTGAAGAGAGATCAGATGTCTAATATATTAATTACATTTAGGTTGTTTATAATGTTTATATTTTTATCTTGGTGTTATAAACAACTAATATTTTTTTTAATATCATTTTTTTGCAACAGTAAATGCATGAAAAAGTCACCAATTTTGAGAAGTCGAGACAAAATGGTTAAGTACTACATAAATAGTGAAGGTAAAGTTTAGTATATTCCTGAAATTTTTTATTTTGTAAACTGTTATTTTATTATTTGTTTTTATTATGATCAAGATTACTTGCTCTAAGGCAACAAATGCACGCCTTGAGTAATCTATAACATTGGGGTTTTTTTTTTTTTTTTTTGTAGGGCAACATTTAAATAGAGGTCAGAGCTACAATATATTCATGGCATTTTTGTTTTTTATAATATTTATAATTTTATCTTGGTGTTATATATATATATATATATATATATATATATATATATATATATATATATATATATTGGTCATCGTTAAGTGATTCATTTTTTGCATTAGTGAATGCATGAAGAGGTCACCAATTTTGGGAAATCAAGACAAAAAGGTTAAGTACTATATAAAAGGTGAAAGTAAGGTTTAGTATATTTTTTAAATTGTTATTTTATTATTTGTTTTTTTTATCATCTTCATTACTTGCTCCAAGGCAGCAAACTTTTTTTGGATAAATAAGCTTTCATTAGAGAGGAGAAAAGGAATGTACAAAAGACCTATATAATACATGAAATTCATGTCTTGAGTAATCTGTGACATTTTTTTTTCTTTTTTTTCTTTTTTTTTTGTAGGGTAACATTTTAAGGGAGGTCAAAGGTTTGTTATATTCATACATCTATATTATTTATAATGTTGATATTTTTATCTTGGTGTAATAAGCATTTTTTTTTTTTTTTGTCAACACAAAGGAAATCATATTTTGCAATCGTAAATGCATGGAGAGGTCGCCAATTATGGGATGTCAAGACAAAACCTTTAAGTATTATATAAAATGTGTACGTGAGATTCAGCATATTCTTGAAATCTTATATTATTTAAATTGTTATTTTATTATTTGTTTTTGTTATCATCTTGATCACTTGTTCTAAGGCACCAAATTCACGCCTTAAGTAAACTATGACACTTTTTTTTTTTTTTGTAGGATAATGTTTGAAGAGAAGTTAGAGGTCTAATATATTAATTACATCTATGTTGTTTATAATGTTTATATTTTTATCTTGGCGTTATAAACAACTAATATTTTTTTCCATCATAAAGGGATTCATTTTTTGCAATAGTAAATGCATGAAAAAGTCACCAATTTTGGGAAGTCAAGATAAAAAGGTTAAGTACTACATAAATGATTTTATTTTTTAAACTGTTATTTTATTATTTTATTTGTTATCATCTTGATTACTTCCTCTAAAGCAACAAATTCACACCTTGTGTAATCTATTACATTCGGTTTTTTTTTTTTTTTTTTTTTTTGTAGGGTAACACTTGAATAGAGTTTAGAGGTCTAATATATTCATGATATCTTCATTTTTTATAATGTTTATATCTTTATCTTGGTGTTCTAGCATTTTTTTTTTTTGTCATCATAAAGTGATTCATATTTTTTTTTGCAATAGTAAATGCATAAAGAAGTCACCAATTTTGGAAAATCAAGACTAGGAGGTTACATAAAAAGTAAAGGTAAGGTTTAATATATTTTTTAAATCTTTTATTATTTAACCTGTTATTTTGTTATTTGTTTTCTTTTTCATCTTCATTACTTCTTCGAAGGTACCAAACTTTTTTTGAATAAATGAGCTTTCATTATAGAGGAGAAAAAGAATGTACAAAAAACCTATATAAAACACCAAATTCTTGTCTTGAATAATCTATGGCCTTTTCTTTTTTTCTTTTTTTTTTGTAGGGAACATTTGAAGAGAGGTCAAAGATCTATTATATTCATTACATCTATATTATTTATAATGTTGATATTTTTATCTTGGTGTTGTAAGCATCTAATTTTTTTTTTTTTTTTCTTTGTCATCACACAAGGATTAATTTTTTGCAATCGTAAATGCATGAAGAAGTCACTAGTTTTAAGATGTCAAGGCAAAAAAGGTACTATATAAAAGGTGAAAGTCTATTTTCATACGACTTTTAAAGAGTTTAAAACAATAAGTTTAGTAGTAGTTTTTTTTATATTTTAATTATTTATAATGATTATTAACTTGTTTGGTTAAACCTTTATCTTGTGCATTATTATGCAAGGCACCAAACTTCATAGTGTCTCAAAAATGAATTTTTTTTAATTACTTTTGCAAGAGATTATACTAGGAAGTCAAGACAAAAATGTCAGGTGTTATGTTCTTATAATTATTATTGTTTGTTCTGGCTATTGTTGTTGATAATTTGGTTGGTATTGTCTTGTTTCTCCTTTTGTTTGTTGTTGTTCTTCTCGTTTCTATTGTTTGCTTCTTGTTGTTGTTGTTGTTGTTTATTTGATTGTTGGTGTTGTTGCTCTTCTTGTTTCTGCTGTTGTTTATTTGGTTGTTGTTGTTATTATTTGTTTGATTATTAGTGTTGTTGCTCTTCTTCATTCTACTACTATCGTTGTTGTTATTCTTCTTCTTCTTCTTTTTTATTGTTTCTTCGATCATTATTTTTTATCCTATTGTTCTATTGATATTGTTGTTTATTTGATTGTTAGAGTTGTTGTTCTTCTTGTTTCAATAATTGTTGTTTATTTAGTGGTGGTTGTTTTTCTTGTTTATTGTTTCTTCTGCTGTTATTTATCTAATTGTTAGTGTTGTTGCTCTTCTTGTTTCCATTGTTGTGGTATTTTGCTGTTTGTTATGTTTTTGTCGTTGTTTAGTATCCAACTGTCAAAATTCATGTGCCATCATTACATTAATATCATCATTCATACTTGACCAGTTTTGTTGAGTAATCTCATAAGAACGACCTTAGATTGATATTTTGATTTTGGATGACATAATTCCTTTTGTTTGTTTTATTTGAGTATTATTATTTTTCTAACTTGAAAGGGAAAGGTATCGAGTTTACGCTTTAAGTAATCTATGACAAAATATGTTCTTTGTATAAGGTTTGAAGTGGTGAAGATGAAAAGTTTAGTATATTCTTGAAATCTTTTATTATTTAAACTGTTATTTTTTTATTTTTTTATCATCTTCATCACCTGCTCCAAGGCACCAAATTCACGCCTTGAGAAATCTATGACATTATTTTTTGTTGGATTTGTTTTTGTAGGGTAATGTTTGAAGAGAGGTCAGAGATCTAATATATTCATGACGTCTATTATTTTTATAATGTTGTTATTTTTATCTTGGTGCTATAAGCATATAATTTTTCTTTTTTTGTCGTCACAAAGGGATTCATTTTTGCAACAATAAATACATGAAGAGGTCACCAATATTGGGAAGTTAATACAAAAAAGTTAAGTATTATATAAAAGGTGAAGGTAAGGTTTAGAATATTCTTGAAATCTTTTATTATTTAAACAGTTATTTTATTATTTGATTTTGTTATACTCTTGATTGCTTGTTCTAAGGCACAAAATTTGCACCTAGAGTAATTGACATTATTTTTTTTGGATTTGTTTTTGTAGGGTAACCTTTAAAGAGAGGTTAGAGATCTAAGGGTGCGTTTGGTTTATTATTTTGGATAGAATTTTGGAATAATATTGGGTAGTTGAATAGGAGAGTATTACAAGGCGAAATTTAAAAATTTATAAAAAAAACCCCTAGGTTTGCTAATTTAATTAAACACCCCAATATATAAAATAATAAAAACACCCTCACTACCCGCAGTGCCAGATTCCGGCCACCACACTGGAATGCGGCGGCATTGTGTTACGACACAAAGCCGGTTGGATACGTGTGCAGTAGCATCGATATGGCCTTTTCCGGCCATATCCACCACGGATCCGATCGGAAAAGGCCAGATCTACGGTCAAATGTGGTTGTCGACGGCCACAAAGATCCATCTTTGGCCGTCAGCAACGGCCAAAGATATTGCCGTCGTTGACCATCAACGACGGTCATTTCTTTAGCTGTCGCTGAAGGCCAGATCAGTGAATAACCGGCCAGTTCCGGTCGTGGTGTAAGCCGTTGTGACACATTCCAGCTACCACCGATGGTGGTTGCCGACATCTGGAAAGTATGGGTGGGTGGGGGTGTTTTTACTAATTTTTAAACTTTTTTTGGGGGTATTTAGTGAAATTAATAAACTTAAGGAGTCTAAAAGTAATTCAAAAAATATACTAATATTTCTGGAATAATATGCCAAACAATATTTGGAGAATATGGATAGAAATATTGAATCAAACGCACCCTAAAATATTCATGACATCTATATTATTTATAATATTATATTTTTATCTTTGTGTTATAAGCATCTAATTTTATTTTATTTTTGTCATTACAAAGGGATTCAATTTTTGCAATAGTAAATGTATGAAGAGGTCACTAATTTTGGGAAGTTAAGACTATAAGTTTATATATTATATAAAAGGTGAAAGTAAGGTTTATTATATTCTTAAAATTTTTAATAATTTTGTTATTTGTTTTTGTTATTATCTTGATTACTTGTGCTAAAGCACCAAATTTACACCTTGTGTAATCTATTACATTGTTTTTTTGAAAAGAGAAGTATAAAATATTCGTGACATCCATATTATTTCTAATGTTGATAATTTTCCTAACTGTGTGCCCTTCAGTCTTCAATAGCATTAAAATTCCTAAACTTGCGGGCCTAATTTTATATTTGGAGCAAGATTAAAGTTGATTAGGGTTCATGTGCTTTTTAAGAATATTAAATCCTGTAAATTATCAATCTTGAGAGTTCCGATTGGTAAGAGTTAGATTACTCAAGATTCAAGAGTGTTGTTGTTCAGATGTAACAAGAACAAAAATAACTATCTTAAGTAAAAACGTGGGTAGGGAAAATACACATCAAAGCGTCAATATCATGACAGTAATACTAAAAAATATCTGTCATGCATGACTACAAATGATTAACCGATAAATCAAAAATTTGCAAACCATCGCTTTTACTCCTCGAATGGATATCATCCCCTTCAACAGAAATGAATTTTGGGCTTGCTAATGACGGCTTTGAGCTCATTTTTCTACAACAAATTCTGTTGAAGATTTGAATAAAAGAATTTTAATTAAGACAAATGCATAACAGTAATACAGTGAAACCACAAACCATATCCACTTTCAATCAAAGATACAAAGCATTTATGTGAATTGCCCTACCCAAACAATCAAAAAACGTTTCATTAAATCTTAAAAGTTTATCGACACCCTGAAACAAGTCGAGCAGTAGCAGAATACACAAACCTATCACCAAAAAAAAAAAAAAAAAAAAAAGTACGCAAAAGCAATTATAAACACTGCAGTGTTGAGAATAGAAACACAAAGTAAAAGGTACTAAACAATTCTGGAAGTGACTTAGCTTTTATTGGACAAACTTAGGCTTAAATAGCCTTTACAAACTTAACAGAAAATGAGAAAAACCTGCTCACGTTCAACTACTTAACGTGATGAGTGCAACAAAGGAAATGTAACAAATATCCTAAAGACTAGGACTTATTCAAATAAAAATCTTAACTGAATCCCTAAACTTTCTCTTCATTCCCTCCCTTAAACTAGTTACTAACTACAAGTCTATAACTAGTTTAAATCGGGAACTTGACAAACTCCTAGCTGACTTCGAAACTTCTGAAATGAATCCATTGTGAGGGGCTTTGTCATGACATCTGCCAGTTGTTCTTGTGTTCCACAGTAAACTAATTCAACTGCTCCTTCTCGTGTAAGATCACGAAGAAAATGGAATTGCACATCAATGTGCTTGCTTTGGCCATGTAACACAGGATTTTTTGACAACTTAATCGTGGAATTGTTATCACAAAAGATTGTTGTACACTTGCTTTCTTCTAGACTCAGCTTCTCAATTATTCTCTTCATCCAAACAGCTTGACTAGCACAAGCAGCTGCAGCCGCAAACTCCGCTTCTGTGGTTAAAAGTGTGACTATAGGTTGTTTTCTTGAAGACCAGGCAACTGCTCCAGATCCTAACATGAAAACATAGCCTGATGTACTCTTTCTATCTTCTACATCTCCTGCATAGTCACTATCTGTATAACCAACTAGACCTTCACGCCCTCCTTTCTTGTAGAAAACTCCAAGTCCAATGGTTCCTTGCAAGTATCGTAGTATCCTTTTGGCTGCCATCAAATGCAATTCAGTTGGTTTGGCCATGTACCTGCTAATCAAGCTCACTGCAAACATCAAATCTAGCCTCATAGTTGTTAGGTTCATAAGACATCCTACCATCTGCTTGAACAAACTCTCATCAATATGAACTCCATTTTCATCTTTGAAAAGCTTACAACCTGGAACAAAAGGATTATGAACCGAGTTGCTATTTTCCATCTTAAACCTCTTCAAGACATCTAAAGCATATTTCTTTTGACAAATATAAATCCCATCAGACCTTTGTAAAACTTCTATGCCTAGAAAAAATCTCATCTTTCCCAAATCAGTCATATCAATTCCCTCAACATAGAGCTTTTAAATTCGCTAAACATCAATTCATCATTGCCAGTAAATATTAAGTCATCATCATATAAACTGACAATAAGAATCTTACCTCCCTTAGTCGTTGTAATGAATAACGTATGCTCACTACAACACTTCTCGAACCCTTCACTTAAGAAATGTGCTTCAATACGGCTGAACCAAGCTCGTGGAGCTTGTTTCAGCCCATATAAGGCTTTCTTCAACTTGTAGACTTCCTGGGGGCTGTTCTTCAGTTCATAACCCTTTGGTTGCTCCACAAACACTTCTTCGTTGAGTTCTCCATGCAAGAAGGCAGATTTGACATCAAGTTGATAGAGAGTCCACCCTTTTTGTGCCGCTAGAGCCACAACCATTCTTACTGTGTCCATTCTTGCAACTGGTGCAAATACTTCGGTGTAGTCTATCCCTTGTCGTTGCACATACCCTTTTGCCACCAACCGAGCCTTCAATTTATCCACTTCACCATTTTCTTTGAGTTTAGTTTTATAAACCCACTTCACTCTAATCTTCTTTGCACCCTTGGGAAGATCAGTAAGTTCCCATGTGTTGTTTCTCTTTATAGCCTGTATCTCTGTGTCCATAGCTGTCCTCCATTTGTCATGCTTTACTGCTTCTTCAAAACACACTGGATTTGTTGAAGCAAATAGAGCTGAATTAACATTTGCCTCGTCTTCCTCCGAAAGTCCTTCCCCAGTTACATAATCGCTCATCCACCTGGAGGCCCTCTGTTTCTTCCATCATATTCATCATTTTGAGGACTACTAACTGGTTCAATAATTTCTTTTTCTTTCCCATTCACTGCTTCCTCACTCTCTGCGTTTGCTGTTGTATTATCATTCCATTCCAAATCAATCATTATGTGCTCTTCATAACTCTTATCCCAGCTCCAAGATTTATCTTCCTCAAATACTACATCCCTGCTAACTACAACTTTTCTTTCAACAGGGTCATAGAGCCTATATGACTTAGACTCTTCACTAATTCCCAATAACACACAAGCAAGGCTCTTTGCATCTAGCTTTTTCCTTCTCACATCAGGAACATGCACATACGCCACACATCCAAAAACTCTAAAGTGCTCAACTGAGGGCCTGCTTCCACTCCAGGCTTCTTTGGGCGTTTGACTCTTCACGACCAATGTAGGACTCCTATTCAAAACATGTATTGTCTAATTCACTGCCTCCAGCCAGAAAGTCTTTGGCATCTTTCTTTCAGCGAGCATACATCGAACCATGTTCATCACAGTTCGATTCTTTCATTCCGCTACTCCGTTCTGTTGTGGAGTATACGCTGTAACGGCCCGCATGAGGTACGTAGTTATTGTTTCCTCTTTCCCTCTGTTGGTTTTGGTAATATTGTTTGATTTAGTGTTGTGTTGAATGGTTGCCCTGAAATTGGTTGAAAATGGAAGAAGTTTAGTGTTTCAGTCTTCGCCGGGGCGAAGAAGAATCTTCGCCGCGGCGAAGAGGTGTTGTAACCACGGGAAACTCTCTAGACAGTTTCGCCGCGGCGACAGAATTTTCTTCGCCGCGGCGACAGGCCGATTAAATTGTTTGTTGAGTTTTAGATATTTTCTTCCCTAAGGGCAATTTGACTTTTCTACCCCTAATTAGCAGGAAAAGTGGGGAGTTAATTGTAAGGATTTTTCATGGAGAATGTGTTGATATGGGTGTGAGTTTGTAATGAATCAAAGGATATAGATGGAATTCCCAAAGAAGAGTAAGGGCAAAATGGGAATGATTGTGTATATATTTCATTAAAAGGAATTAAGACTTAACAAACCCCTCATTTCTTCTTCTCAAACGCAACTCTCCATCTTTACTCCTCTCAACTTCTCTTTTCTTTTGATCAAGGAATTTCAAGGGGTTTTTGAAGTGATTTGGGGTAGAAAAGCAACCTAAGGCTTCCTAAGGTAAGGTTTCCTACTTAAGTTGTGTGATTTGTGAGGTTTGGTTCATATTGAAGTTTGAAGGTTTTTGTTCTTTTGGTTAAGATTAGAGGAAAAGTCAAGCTAACAAGTGAAAGGAAGAATTTGTGAAGTCTCTCCATAACAAGGTAAGTAAAACCCAACCCAAGTTGAGATTTATGAATTTTCTTGACTAGGGTTTTGATAGAAATGATGTATGTATGTGATGTACATGTAATATGCCATGTATGGAGGTTTAAATAGAGTTTTCTATGCCTCAAGAATGCTTACACCTTGCAAATATGAGAAGTGAGTTGTTGGGTTGGCAAGGTAGTTTGAGATGGAATTGAAGGGGTGTTATAGAACCCTTTTTAGAAGTGTTTGGTTTGACAGCTTTTATGGCTTTGTGAAGGGGTTTTTCCCCATTTTGGATGGTTAGAGAAAGATTTAGAATCATTGCTATATTAGAGTTTTATAGTGCACATGAGATGTTTGATGAAATGTCTAATAGAGGTTTGAGTATGAGTAATGAACCTTAATTCTTGCAACATTGCATGTTGGCATTTCATAAGTGCATTGGTAGTGATGAACCATCCATAGGCACTAATTGTGCATTGAAAAGTGACCTAAGAAAGTGTAGGAAAATTGTGTATGCAATTACCCTATGAGTGGAGAGCTTGGTGGGTACAACTACCTTAAGGGTAGAGAGAATTGAAAAATGCTACAATAGAATGAATTAGAAGAGTAGTATAGTTGGGATGATGCTTTGTGATCATCACCCGACCGTTATGGGAATCGGATTGATGCTTTGTGATCATCATCCGAATAGCCCTTAGAGAGATGGGTCGATGCTTTGTGATCGTCACCCGATGAGTAGTAGAAATGGGTAGATGCTTTGTGATCGCTACCCGGTTAGTTGTTAGATAAGTGGGGTGATGCTTTGTGATCATCATCCAACATTTAGTAGAAGTGGGTTGATGCTTTGTGACCATCATCCAATAGTGACTAGAGACGGGTAAATGCTTGGTGATCGTTACCCAAAATTCATGAGGAACGGGTAGGTGCTAGGTGATCTCCACCCGATAGTTAGAAAGAACCGAGCGGGTGCTTTGTGATCCTCACTCGGTAGTCACTAAGAATGGGTTGGTCTGTGTGAATTCCACCCGATAGACATGGAGAGTGAGATGGTCTTTGTGTGAACGCCATCCAGTGCATCCTCAGGTAAGATGAGGCCATGATGTTATTAGAAACAGAAATAGAATCAGCAATAGCATAAGGAAAGAATTAAGAGTTATTCATACGGGGACAGGCAGAGAGAGAGTTTTACTTACTAAGCATTATTTTGTGCTCACCCCGTTATTTTCCTTTGTGGATGCAGGATCTAGGTGATGCAGTCGGAGGGGCGTCGACAAGCGAAGAGAGATAACTACACTGTTTCCCCTATTTCGCTTTTTAAAATACATTTTGTAAACAGTACCCTTTATGTATAAAAGACACATGATTTGTAATGAAAAGAAAACTTTGGGCCCAATTTTCTATTGTTATTATGCATGCATTGTACTAGTTTTCAGCAGATGTTACATACGCTGCAGTCAATTGCCTCTTAATACCATGTTCTATACAAAACTCATTAAACTCAAGTGATGTGAACTCTCGTCCTCGATCTGTTCTCAAACATTTAATATATCCTCCTACTTCTTTCTCAACACAGCTCTTAAATTTTTTGAACATGCTTAATGCTTCAGATTTTTCTACCAAAAAATAAACCCATGCTTTTCTAGTAAGATCATCAATAAAGCGTATAATGTACCTCTTCTTACTATTAGAAGTGGGAGATATGGGGCCGCAAAGATCCGCATGAACAAGCTGAAGTTTTTCTGTGGCCCTCCAATTGCTTATTTTTGGAATTGGATCTCTATGTTGTTTTCCAGTCATACAGTATGCACACACTGTTGTTGGAGAATTGAACTGAGATAACCCATGCACCATCTTCTTAAATTGGAGAGTTCTCAACCCCTTGTAGCTCAAATGTCCATAACGACAATGCCATAAGTATGTCATATCTTGTGTGGAAGTGTATAAGCAAGCTGGTTTTTGTGGTAGTGATTTTGCTAGCAACACAAACATTCGATTTGTTGACATCTCGGTCTGTATTATGAGCCCTTTCTCTGGATGTTAAATCTTGAGCGTTCCATGTTGAATGAGAATTGCCAATCCTTTTTCTTGTAGTTGGCCAATGCTCAACAGTTTGCTTTTTAGTTCAAGCACAAAATATACTTCACTAACAACATGAGTTAAGCCACTTACTTTCAATCTCACATTGCCTTCGCCTAACACGTTCATCTTTGTGTTATTTCCCAGAGACACCGTCTGCCTGAAGTCCTCATTCAGATCAGTGAACAAACTCTTGTCACCATACATGTGATTGCTACATCCAGAATCCAGATACCAGATATCTTCCCTTTGAGCAACATCTCTTCTTCTGCTCCTAGTTCAGCATAGTTGGCTTCTTTATCCCAGCTTGTACATTCAGATTGATAGTGTCCAAGCTTGTGACACTTAAAGCATTCCACCATTGCTTTGTTGTAGGACTGGCGTCTTCCTCTGCCTCAGTATGCACCTCGACCGCGTCTTCTTGCACCAAATCTATCTTCATGGCTGATCTTGAATGCCTGCTCTTCTCCTGTATGTCACTGAAATTTTTGCTCATGTACTATCAATGAACTTTGCAGCTCGTCAATTGAAAGTTGATCAATGTCTTTGTACTCCTCAATCGAGCAAACAACATAATTAAACTTCTCACTTAGCGATCTCAGAATTTGCTGCACTACTGTAGCATCTTGCATCTGCTCCCTATATATTCTCATCTTGTTGGCTACTGTCAACACTCTTGAAAAATACTCAAAGACTCCTTCTCCAGTTTTCATCTCTAGAGTTTCAAACTCTCTGCGGAGAGCTTGTAAGTGTGACCTCTTGACTCTAGCACTCCCTTCAAATTTCTTCTTCATAGACTCCTAAATTTGTTTGGAAGTATCCTTCACAAGGATGGTCTCCAATATCGTCTGATCAATGGCCTGGAATAGAAAGTTTTTTACTTTCATATCTTTCAGCTTCAATTCTTCTAGCTTCTTTCATTGTGCCTCTGTCTGCACTAATTCATTTGTTGGCTCCTCATAGCCAGTCTCTACTAGTCCCCATAATTCCTTGGATCGTAGGAAATTCTCCATCAACATGCTCCAATGATCATAATGACCATTAAAGCGGGGAATGGATGGCTGCACAAAGCTCCCTTCAGTTGTCATCTTGCTGCTGCAGAGACGTCAAAGACCGCTGCTTTGTTTTCGTCAGGTCCAAGGGAGGCTCTGATACCAGAATGTTGAGAATAGAAACACAAAGTAAAAGGTACTAAACAATTCTAGAAGTGACTTAGCTTTTATTGGACAAACTTAGGCTTAAATAGCCTTTACAAACTTAATAGAAAATGAGAAAAACCTGCTCACGTTCAACTACTTAACGTGATGAGTGCAACAAAGGAAATGTAACAAATATCCTAAAGACTAGGACTCATTCAAATAAAAATCTTAACTGAATCCCTAAACTTTCTCTTCATGCAGAACACCCAGCCTTCATCCAGCAACAAACTAGTAAAAACCCATTGGACCCACATCAGAAAATGAGCTCATAGAACCATACAACAAGATTGACTCCTCAAGCATACTTTTAAAGAATACCCACGAATGAGAGTAGTCCAAAGAAAGGGGTTTCTATATTTTACCTGCTAAAAAATGAGAGAAGGATAGGAATCCATGAGAATCAACAAAATTAAATTGATTCAAATTAGGGGAGAATAGGGTTTCTTTGAGTTTTGGTTTGGAGAAGAAGAAAAGAGCCGTTGGAGTGACTATTGAAGTGCGCAGGAGAAGTTCCTCTTATAACGGAGGAAGTGAAGTTTGGTTATCAAATTCAACAAATCCAACGGTTATTTTTGTATTTGACTTTTTAAGTGGAGGACAATGGATTATACATAAGTTCTACCTTTACTCTATTTACCTATTTCAATTCAACGTATAACATTTTTTTACGAATGGGCTACAATCTCATTTTTTTTACAACGTATGTGGGAAAGGGCCTTCTGTACATGGGCTCCTATAAGTTTGGCCTAGTCCAATGTGTAAAGATGTTGTTTTGTTTTGATAATATTTGACAGCTTGTACTGCAATAGTTGGTTGCATTGCCATGGAGCGTGGCTCAACTTGGTTGGATTTTGGGACCCCTTGTTCTCGTTACTTATTACACATCCATTATTTTCTCTAATTGCTATCGAACTCGTGACCCTGTCATTGGAAGAAGAAACCATAGTTACGGAGATGCTGTGAGAACACTCTTAGGTATAATTATTTTTCATTTCGATCCCTATTGGAACATTAACTACCAGCTAATTACATAGCAAAATAATGAAGTTTAATTTTCTCAATCCTTTGTTGCAGGTCCGATTGAGGTACTACTTTATAGTATACAATGTACAATATTATGGGGAACGATGATTAGTTACACGATTACAACTACCATTAGTGTCACGTAAGTTCATTCAACACGTATCATATATCATATGTAGTGATAGAGCCAACAATTTCTTTCCGTAAGGGCAAATTAAAAATGCAAAATTGAAGGGAATTAATTGAATTTCCCAAGGGCAGCTGG
This sequence comes from Pistacia integerrima, assembly GCA_026225825.1. Classification (NCBI taxonomy): domain Eukaryota; kingdom Viridiplantae; phylum Streptophyta; class Magnoliopsida; order Sapindales; family Anacardiaceae; genus Pistacia; species Pistacia integerrima. The sequence goes on along the minus strand of CM047745.1, from coordinate 8,102,625 downwards.
GGGCATGAGCCCCCCTTTCAGCGTTTAGTGGCTCCATGTCTGTCACTTTTTCAATGTAACAGGACTTTGAAGAGATCAACTTGTTTCCATGAGAAGGGACAAAATGCAACATGTGGAGTATTTGGAAATCTATACATGCTAACCTTTGGAGCAATTAAAATGATTCTATCTCAATTGAAATTATTTTGGTTTTATACTTTTTAACTATAGTTATTACTTACATTTTAATACTTAAACTTGATTAAGAATACTTTGAAGAGGGATATAATATGATAATTTTGGAATAAAATTAAGAGGGAAAGTGGTTGTAAAAAAATCCAATTACCAACTGATCCAATCTTATTCTGAATATTAGCTTAATCTTATTTTGGATTCTAATCATGAGCACCAGATCTTCACCTTCCATCTTCTTGGTGAGCCTTGAAAATCATCCATGCATTAATATTACCCAATCTCAAAACTCTTACTCTTGGATTCAACCCCAGGAAGAAGAAGGTGACATGGAAAGAGGGAACTGTAGACCACAAGTTCCTTCAAAAGAAGACATTCTGTATCTTCCAAAAGCACAAGAGCTTACGATGAAGATGAAGACCCAAATGAAATTTGTTAATTAATTAGTAATTATATTAGGAACGGAATTTTATTATTATTATTATTTTACGTAATTTGTGATTTATTGTTTCTTTTTTATGTATTAATTGCATTTAAGCCTTTTTGGTGTATTTAAAGCTTAGCTTTTTCGGTGATTATTTTATAGTGCTATTTTGTTGTAATTATGCCCCAAAAGTCACAAAGAAAATTGGTCTGGCTGTATATATAAAGAAGTGCAAGACCAGCTAAGAAAAAAATCAGAAGCTGGGCTAATAAGATAAAAGGCCCAAATAGGTTCATTTGGGTTGGGTTGGGTTGGGTTGGGTTGCAAAGGAAGCAAGATTTATATTTCCTTCTATTTTATTTTTAAAGAAAAATTAATTTAAGTTTTGAATCCTTCCAATCTTTCAAAACTCCGTTCGATCTGTGATCCGAAAATAATTTTCAAGAACTAAAATAGGATTCAAATTTTTGAGTTTTATCTTAATATTTGAAAATATGTTTTGAATGCCAATTTAAGTGAAATGACATAGCAAAAGTATTCTTCTAGCATTAAAGTTATGCATAGGTTGAAGACTGAAGAAGCTGATGATTTACATACAATACAATTAATGGAAATGAACAAAAAGAAAGTGAATCTTCCAAGTGATCTTGAAATCCTATTCCATATTAACCATAGAAATAGCATAATATACCCAATTACCCTCATATCTCATCCCTTCGTACAACTCATCTTCTCTCTAAACCATTCAATTTTCAAACAAACAATCGTGCCAACAAAGTAGAGTGATTTTGATTCCACATCTGAAAATTTAGTGATCTATCATTCAATTTATTTTATTTTATTATAGATCATGTATAAAATTTATCTATCATTCAATTTATTTTATTTTATTATAGATCATGTATAAAAATTCAATTTCATAGTTTAGGTGTCTTAGATGTGCATGGATATTTTATTATTATTATTATACGTTATAATATTCAATAAATATCATTTTTTTTATAGTAAAAATGCTTATTATAAGTATATTTGGATGGTGATTTGGTTTAGACCTCGTATATTTGTGTTGAAAAAAATTTCAATTCTTGTGAAAAATTTTCTTTATACCAATAAAATATATCAATTAGTAGGAATTTAAAATTTCTTGAAATGGTTTCCCACCTTGTAAATTGAAATGAAATCTTTTAACTTAAATTAATGAGTTAAAACTAATTTCAACATCCAACCATTTATTTTCATCAATTTAAGGATCAAGATAAATGCTGAAATGACATTAAAAATTAAAAATAATTTAAAAGGTGTTGCAGTTTGCAAAAAAATCAAAATTAAAAATACTAATACTGCAATAACAACCCTTTCACAATTAGTCACGATATCATAAAACATATGAACAAAACAATCTCACTGTGTCTTGCTCATATTAACTTGAACAAAAGTTATATACATTTTGGTAATAAAGCCATTTTAATATTTCAAAAGCTGATTATATTAGATTCCCAATACATAGTTATTGATATATGATAAGAATAAGATGTCTTTGATATGTAGCATAGTCTATCAATAATATGCAAAGCAAGATCAGAAATCTCGGTCAATGGTGCCGACATAAAACTATATAAAAAAAAATTGGTGAGAAAAATACTTGTTATAATATTTAAGATAGAATCTTAAATGTAGTTAAAAGCCGTTTAATATAAAATTCAAATACAATTTTTTGTTATTGAAAAGAAGATATTAAACAGATCTTATGAAAATGCATTTGGTAAAAATGAGTCATTTTCGAATACATTCTAAAAAACTAGTGTAAAATTCGAAAACGATTAAAAGTCGTTTTCATAGTTTTACATAGTTATTAATCTAAAAATAGTTTTTAAATATTATGTCAAACCCATTTTCAAATATTAAAAATATTAAGATTATAATTTAAAATTTGAATTGTATTTTAGTTTTTAAAAATTATTTTTGAATCACAAATCAAATAATATATATAATTATTTGTATGAAATTAAGTCATATAAAAAAAATTTATTTAATATGATTTCAAGTTTAAAAAAAAAAAAAAAAAGAGAGAGAAAAAAAAAGTGGATCATATTGATCATGAAGGCTCTAAAATAAGCAAATTTATTTAAAACACATTGTTGAACAATGTTCACAAGACAATTTACAATTTTAAAAACTCTCAATAATTTTAACATTAAATAATGAATATGAGACATGTAAAGATAATAATTGATATCGAAATTTATCACATGTTATTTTTAATTTTTTATCAAAAAGAGTCTGAACCACTAAAAACCCTTTACGAATATATTATGTATATACTTAGATATTTGTTGATAAGAATCTGTATCTCATATAAATAATAATAATAACAATAATGTTATAATTATAACATTAAATAATGAATATGAAAAATCTAAAGATAATACTTGATGTTGAAATTCATCACATGTTATTTTTATCAAAAAGATAATATTAAAGTGTCACTTGGCATAAAAATATACAAATGTTGTGAAGGAATTAATATAGTTGGTTTTTTAATTAGGAGCATAAAGGTCAATTTACAATTTTAAAATCTCTCAGTACTTTTAACCTTAAATAATGAATATGAAACATGTGATGATAATACTTGATGTCATAATTTATCACATGTTATTTTTTTATCAAAAAGAATCCGGACCATTAGAAACCCTTTACGAATGAAAACAAATTAACAAATTCATACTGGGTTATCATGTGAGTGCAAGCAGTGGTCACATGATGAAAAATAGTGGCACTATTATAATTTTAGTGATGCAATAAAATAAAATAAACTAAGAGGCATTGAAAGTATGCCGATCAGAATAAAGAGGGCTGAAATTTTAAGCTTTTATTAGCTCTTTCTCTCAATTGTGTTGTGTCTAGAATGAAAGAAATTGGCTCACTTTATAGTCTTTCCTCACCAACCAGCCTCCTATAAAAGCCAATTATCCAATAACAAATCATGAGTCATATTCATTCATGTGGACTTGCATGGGTGATGCGTCTTCAAGTGAAAATGCATGGGCGATGTGTCTTCAAGCGAAAATGCATGCATGGGTCATGTGTCCATTTGACAAGCAAGGTGGCAAATGGTTGGAAAGCCACATATTTTTTTAAAACTCCCCCTTAGATTTCCACCATTTACAGATAATTGTTTTTAACCTTACTTGAAAAAAATCAGTAGGACAAAAATCAAAGTAAAGAACTACAATTCTATAATAAAACTGTAAAGCGGTGTTGGACATGTTTCATACAGTCTCGTTAAAAACCTTGCCAGTAAAGACGCAATAATACAAAACCTGATCAAGGAAAAAAGAGTACAGTGCACATATGTCCAATACAAGAGTCCTTTTCCAAAAAAAAAAAAAAACTCCCCCGATCGATGCTCCCCCTTATAATGGGAAAATTAACTTAGTTACTTAATAAGCTACCACACACCGATGTCATACACTAATTTTTTAAATGTTGATGTCGATAAGGTCTTAGTGAATAAATCTGCAAGATTATCAATGGAGCGTATTTGTTTGACATGAATCTCTCGATTTTACCGGAGTTCGTGAGTGTAAAAGAACTTCGGTGAAATATGTTTAGTTCTATGTCCTTTGATATATATATCATCTTTTGACTTGAGCAATACATATTGCATTGTCTTCATTTGTAATTGTAAGAGTATCAGAGGTACATGATAAGTTGCATGTATTCTCAATATGATGGATGGCAAATCTTAATCATATGCATTCTCGGGTGACTTCATGAAACACATGAATCTCAAAATGATTGGAAGAAATGGTTGTTTTTTATGAATTGACGATAGAAATGCAAAGCGATGTTGAGGAGGAACAACTAGCAACTAGGGAAGCCGAAACGAGGCAAGAGAAGACCGATTAGTGCCAAAAATTGGAAGAAAAGTGGTTGGAAGATGCAAGGACACGCAGTCGGCGATGGGACGGTGAGGAGATGACGGAGATGAAGGAGATAAAGAAGATCAATGCTTGGGGAGGTGGATTGTCGCCGGAGGTTGCCAAAAAATGAAGGTGAGGAGTGTAGGGTTTGGGGTGTGCAGTGGCTACCCTTTTTGCGACCTCTCACTTTGGAAAATATAATGGCAGTCCTTGTACAAAACAAAAGTAACAAAATCAACCCCAATTGTAAACATCCTAACCAACACAAAAGAGACAAAATAAACCTTGATCAATAAATCACACCCTAATATTGACTTATTAATCTCAACTTTCAATCCAAACATGCAAGATTGAAAGAAAAATTCATAAAGTGATTTGCATGAATAATTTCACAATTTCCTTTATTGTCTCAATATAATTTCTTTTTCAAATACAAATGGGGTATTTTAATCACTTTAATAGTCATGACTCTAATAGAAAGCCACATATTTCATGATAGGTGCATTAGTTTACTATTAGTTTTTACAGTAGAAACAAACAACACAAGATTTTTATGACCTGAGTAAATCAATATGAATTACAACTTGTTCACGATTGTGCCTATCGTAAATCTTAAAAGATCATGTTATAAAAATTATTTTTAATATAGTTGACTTTTTTAAAATATCATGTTATGGTAATTTAAAATTTTAACTTAATCTGAAACACAAATTAATCATAAATATATTGAAATCTAACTAGAGAGGAAGTTGGAGGTAGTTATTTTCTTTGACACTTGATCTACTCTTAAACCATTATTGTAAGGATTAATGGCTGAAAGTTTGTATCAAAAATTTAAGTCATAAATTTATGCTGATATAGCCTAACCATTTTTGGTGTTGTATTTGTATATTTATCATAACTGATATAATATAACGTAATATTCGAAGACTGGAAAACATAATATAAAACTAATAATTATAAATCTTCGTATTAATTTGTAGAAAAGAGTTTTTAGTTTTTACAATATAAAACTGCCGGAACATTTAAAAGAAATGGTGGCATATAAGACAAAACAAGTGGGGCAATGGATTCAGGGCCGTCTCAATAATATTTATGATCTTAGGCCAGAATTACTTTTGGGGCCTTCTAATAATATAAGCATATATTAAAAAAATATATCAAATTTATTTTCTTGTCTTTTGAGATGTAAATTCGCTAAGAGGGGTGGACGGCGATCGGCAGGCTAACTGGGTCAGGTTGGTGGAGGGTTTTGGAGAGTAAATGTTGGAGAAGTGATGGGTGGTGAAATAGGTAATTTCCAATGCCTGGATTGGCTAGAAAAGGCTTGAGAAGTCGCAACCCAAAAGGTATCAGTGGCTGGCGATTTGACGGAGTAAACGAATGAGTTATGATAGGGATTTTGGTGAGAGGGTTGAGAGGAGGAAGATGGTAGTGTCAGGGAAGGCCAACAACGCTAGTACATACTGAAAAGGTCAAAAATGGTTGTTGTGCACGGTGGAGTTGGGTTATGAGATTCGTAGAAAATCGGTTAAATCAAGGGCTATCAAGGCTGGAAAAACACTTGGGAAAATGATAAAGTGATGATTCCAGTCAATTTTGGTGAGAAAATTGATGGGAATCAACTCCAAATGGCTGGTAGTGAAAGAAGGGTGGAGATAATTTATGTGAATGTCCAAATTTGGGATGGAATTGGGGCTGAGTAATTTGAGACATGTAAATGACTATTTTAGTCTTTTATTGCTAAAAGAAATTTAATGTGTTAATTTAGGGGTGTAAATTAGAATATATGAAACTAGAGTTACACACTTACTATTTTATCAAATTTTGGGTGGGAATATATGTAAGAAAATTATAATAAATTTGGGTCTTTTTGGTTTTTTTTTTTTTGTTTTTCTCCTTGGCTTGCATAAAAAATGTACACTATTTTTATTTTTGTAATATATTAAAAAGTTATAAAAAATTTGGGCCCCTATTTTTGGGGACCCTAGGCAGGTGCCTCACCTGCCTACCCCTTGAGCCGGACGTGAATGGATTCATGAGAAAAGATGCGTATTATTCCATTCAAGTATAAATATAACAAGGGAGAGGAGATGGAGATGAAGGAGAAGGTGGAAAAGGGGCAATGGGTAGTACTGAAACAACAACAAAAGATAAGATCCTTATATTTGGAAGAACTGGATACATAGGCAAGCGTTTCTTTAGGCCATAAAACATATGTTTATGTTCGTCCAATCTCGGAGAAAACCAGTCTCTCCAAGCTACAACTACACAAGGAGTTTCAGTCCCTCACTATTTTTATTCCATATATTTACATGAAACTTCATTTTTAAGTAAGTTAAAAAGGAGAAATGAAAATGCAGGGAGAGCTAGATGAACATGAGAAACTTGTAAGTGTAATTAGGGAAGTGGACGTGGTGATATCTGCACTAGCTTATCCTCAAGTTCTTGACCAATTCAAGATCATAGATGCTATCAAAGTTGGTGGTAATATAAAGGTAACGTTAAAAATATATATATGGTTTATTTTATTAAGATTCAAGGTTTTCATTTAGGAATTTCTATTTCTATTTATCTTCCGTAGAGGTTTCTTCCATCAGATTTTGGATGTGAAGAGGAAAGGGTGAGACCTCTACCTCCATTTGACAATTTTCTAGAGAAAAAGAGAAGAATCAGAAGGGCAATAGAAGCAGCTGGGATTCCTTACACCTTCGTTTTAGCTAATTGCTTTGGCGCTTACTTCGTTAATTTCTTGCTTCGCCCATTTGACCAACCAGACCATATACTTGTCTACGGAAGTGGTGGAGCAAAAGGTAATACTTATTTCAACAAAATATTATATCATAATTTCACTATAAGTAGATAGGAAAATTAAGGGGTTTTCTCCAAGCCCTAAGGTTTAATTAAAAATTTCAAAAGTAACATAAATCTCCCATCTTTTAGTGTGCCATTAGAATTTATAACATGATAGGTTAATAAGTATTTACATAATTGCCCTCTATCATTTACTTTAATACCAAAAACTTAATGATAGAGAGATTTTTGTTATTACAATAACTACTGGGGGAATTCTTCGCTATGTAATTACACCTATCCCTTAATTTGGCATTAACATCTATATGCAACTGTGTTAAATTATGAAGAAGATATAACCATATGCACAATCAAAGTGGCAAATGATCTTAAAACGTGCAATCGAGATGTGATTTATCGTCCTCAAACAAATGTCATATCACAGCTTGAATTGATCTCACTTTGGGAGCAAAAGACTGGCCGTACTTTCAAAAGGGTTCATATTGCAGAGGAAGATTTAGCGAAACAAGCTGAGAGTAAGAACTTTGACTGCAATTTATTCATTCCATTTACCCTATAGGTTAAGCATTTAATTTTAAAATTGTCTGATTTATTTGTGGGTACAATTTTCATTAATTTTTTAACAATCATATTAAATTTAATGCTTCAATGTTTTAATTGCAGCCCTACCGCATCCAGAAAATATACCATTATCCATTCTGCACTGCATATTTGTAGAAGGTGAAACGATGAGCTTTAGACTTGATAAGAATGACGTTGACGCTTCGAAGTTATATTCAGATTTTCAGTTCTCCATAATTGATCAACTTCTTGACATATTTTTGCTTGATCCTGCAAGGCCTCCAATTGCTGCGTTTGAATGATCTTCAAGTCTTTTTCACTCTTCAATTCAAAACCTATATGTTGAAGTCTTACATATGTATTTCCATTTCTTTCTTTTCGAATATAAGTTTTATTGTACTTCCTTTATTGTAGTATAATATATATGTTTAGCTATATGAATTTGAGTTGACGTCAGTAAGTTCAACCGTCATAAATTTAATTCGTAGTTTGAGTTTATAATGGCCTTGTAATTGGAGGACTCTCTTCAAGTTATGATTGAAACCTAAGATGAAATCAGTATCCAAGATATATTTATAGTAGATTAATACACAACCTGTATAAGAGGCAATTGCTTCTTAATCATAAAATACTTCAAAGATGAATATGTTCTCATGCAATAGTATGGAATTCTTGACATGTATCGGATTGGAATAACCTGCCCTTCCATAATCTTAATTCTACGCCAAAGAGTTTCCGGCCTCTACCATATAGTTATTTATCTTTTCTTGGTTATACATGAAGCATCCATACTCTTTTTTGTTTCTCAAAAATTTCATAAAATAGGTTATATAATTACCCCCAAAATTGTAAAGGATCTAATGAGCTCAACGTTGATTATTTATTACAAGAGTCAATTAGGAAATGTGTCTATGGTAACTAGGATAGATATCTCATATCTGAAAACTGTTAGGTCATGATGTTAATCCTCGCACTAATTTTCTTGGTCATAAGAAGTAAAGTTCAGGTTATCAAATTCAATGGCTAGTTTTATAAGTTGACTTTCTAAATTGAGGATATTCAACTCTTGGTTTTGCATATTTAACATTACCAAGTTTAGCTTAAAGATATTAAACTTACATAATAAGCTCTTCTCAATTTCGTATTATCACTAATATAATTGCTAGTTAATTTGATAATTTTATGTAATTATTGGCATTATGTGATAAATGAGATTATTATCACATATCACTAATATTATCCTTAGGGGGAGTTTGGTTAGGGGTTACCTGTGATTATTGAGATTAAGTCATTTTATATTACTTGATTGTCATGTTTGGTTGTCAAGTAATATAAGATACCGGTAATCTCCAAATATCAATAGTGGTTACTATTGGTAATCTTGGAGGTAATCTAATTATCTCTATTTTCTTAGGTATTTTAAGATTATCAAGGTTATCTATTTTTGTTAAACTCTATCCCTTATTAATAAAATTTTAGGACAATAATGCCCTTATTTTTAAATTTAATTACATGAATATGGCTTGTACTATTTCACCCCAATTAATTAACTTTTTGAACAAAATTACCCTTGAATTCAAAACAAATTGCAGCCCACCCAAGACACCACCCCACCCACCTCCACCGGTAACCGCCGCTGCAGCCAGAACGACGCACAAAAGGCCAAAAATGGCCGTCGTGTGCTGATATGGCCATTTCGAGCCAAATATCTGCTGAAAATGGCTAGATTGATGGCTGTTAACGGCCACGTCTATGGCAATAAACATTTTTCTAATCAGATCTCTTAGTACAGGTGTCATGTTTTCATAACTTGTTAAGATATTTTCCAATTCTGAAATCTATATGAAAGGTCCATTTACATGTGTCTGATTTTTCAGAAGTGGTCTAGGATAGTTGTTTATGCTTTTTCAAAAGGAGCCCAACAGAGTTGTTAAGATCTTTCCTAAAATAGTCCAACAAGTATCAGCCTTTGCCGGTTGAGTGTGCTAGGAGCTTGTTGAGTAAGGGTTATATAATATCTTCTTCTTCCTTGCGTTTTCCTCAAACCTCAATATTCCATTAATTGTTATCTGAAAATTCTTAGAGAGTTTATTCATTTTCTTAGGTTCCTTTTGTTGTTTAATCTTTAATATTCTCATATCTTGTTTGAGTGTTTTTGTTGGAACACGGTTCTTTTGTTGAAAGCTTGAAGGTAGTTCAAGCTGTGGAGCTTAAAGTTGATTTTAATCATTGAAGCTTGAATGGAGCTTAAGCTGTCTAGATGGTTTCTTAGACTCAAGCAACCTATGGAAGAATGTTGGAGCAATTAGAGGGTGGAGTCAGAGTCTTGTAGAACAAAGAGTTGTTTACAATCGTTATACTTGATTTCAACTCTGTATTGACCTAGAACATGTTTGTTATAGTTGATTTGCTTCATCTAGACATGATCTCATGGATGTAGGCTGTTAGCCAAACCATGTAAAAATCCTTAAGTGCTTTACTTTTTGCTCATGCTTAATATTGTGTTGATGTTAAATGACCATTCCTGCAAGCATTAACGAACACAATCAACCAATTTCGCAAATGTTTAATGGACCCCTTTAAACAAACCTTCAGTATTTGGAAAGAGCAACGACAAGTTTAGCCAAATCCCAAGTTCATATCCTTGATTCCATTTATTTCACATTCCCACCCTTAAACTAACACTATAAATTAATTTTAAATTTTGACTTGTGCAATTACCATTTTGCCCTTCATTTTTATTTCACCCCACCATCACCCTCACCATCCAGCCACCACCACCCAACAAACTCACTCGACTACCATTCAGGCCCAATTTGGCCTTATTTCCCACACCAATTGACCAACCCAACACCACCATCAAGACACGTCTCCCTCTCCAAAACCCCTCTCATCTCAGATCGTTTGTTGCCCTTCATTTTTTTCAAATGTTCTCCCTGTTTCAGAATAAATTTTGGGTCCTAAAAATGAGCAAGAAATTAACATTTGACCAAAAAAAAAAAGGGAAAAGAGGAAAAGAAGCATAAGAAATAAAGAAATGGTGGCATGTTAGACAAAACAAGCGGAGCGATGGATTCATGAGAAAAGATGCATATTGTTCCATTCAAGTATAAAGAATTTTTTTTCTTTCTACGGTGTTAATTTTGAATTTCTCAAATCTTTAATGACAACAATTAGTAAACTGCACAGGCCAAACCTTTTCTTAATTCTTTTTCTTACTTATTTATTCATATTTTATCTAATTTAGAAGGGTAAGTTGTACCCACTGTAGTCTAATAAAATAACAAAATTCCCTCAAAAATTTTAGAAATAAGACAGATACCCTTACCATTAATGAGCTATTAATAAATCATTAAACTTTATCGCATGATAAGTTAATGAATAATTACTTTATTTTCTCTCTACTGTTTATTTTAACACAAAAGACAGAATGGTATGAGAATTTCAATTATTATAATAATCACAAAGATATTTTTTCTTCAAGTAGTATACCTAAAGGGATTAAGCCGTTTTATAAAATTATTTAAAAAAAAAAAAATTTGGAACACTCCAAGCTTGTCCTACTATAATTTTACTCCTACAATTGGTTAAATCTAATAGCAATTAACTATTAGTTTGGATTATTTTAAAAAATGTTTTCGTGACTGCTATATCTTTTTATAAAGGATTTTTTTTTCCGGAAAAGTTAAATCTAACTTGATAATGTCTCTCTTTTTTTAATATATAATTTTTTACCTGCCCTATTATACGGTGGTAATTTAATTTTAATGTGATGCAGATATAATATGGTAATTTTGGAATAAAATTAAGAGGGAAAGTGGGTGTATAAAAGCCAATTATCAACCGATCCACTCTTATTCTGAATGTGTGAAAATATTAATTGTTATGTCTGAGAAAGTAAGGCTGATGCCGAGCCTTATCAGCATGGGTGGTTGGAGCTTAAGAAGGTTCTACAACCACTCAGATGCAACCACGTCGCGTGATGACGTGAGCAGCATGCTCCTACCAGTGTAATGGGTATGCGCCAAGTTGGTGAAAGGCTAGAAAAGGTCCATGTGTTCAATCCCTGTACAAGTCGAGGAAATCACTCGAGTAGGTGAGTAATGGGACGCAGAGAAGGATTTGGACGGCATCTATCCCACTCACAGATTTAGTAATCATTACCTTAATTCATACTAATTCATACTATAAATAGAGGGCTCCTCTCCCGTTTGTGGGATCACTAATTTCACTCTAAAATAGCATACTCCCTCTCTCTCTCTCTCTCTCTCTCTCTCTCTCTCTCTCTCTCTCTCTCTCATGTATTCTCTAAGCTATAAATTAGCTCGCTGAACGCGGTCTGACTTCGCTCATCAATACAATATCAGTGGACGTAGGATTTGCCTTGTGAGCATCCGAACCACTTTAAACATTGTTCTTCATTCCTTACTCGATCAAACACCCCCATAATCACGTGTGACTTCTAAGTCCGCTTAGCATTTACCACATGCGAACAGTTGCTATCAAAATCACGCATCAACAGTTTGGCGCTAGAATGAGGGCCTGATTTAGTACTTGTTCTTCATCAGGAAGATCTTTGACTAATCGGTCCCACTATAGCAAATGGTTCGCCGATTTGAATTTGAGCGAACAAATCATGGTGATGAAGAGATCTCCCAGGCATAAGAGGACACTTCTCCCGAGGTGCCCTCAGTCTCGCAAAATATCATGAGGGATATCTCTTCAAGCTCACAGCTTGATCCAGCCATCATGAGCTACCTGGAGAGGTTCAACAATACTCTCCAAATAGTCAGCCAAAGGCTAGACTGCTTGGATCAGGTCATGCCACCCGAATCAAATGAAGCGGTGCCACCGCCAAAAACGCTGTAGGTCACATAAAAGCATGGAAAAGGGGAAAAACTCATACCACGCGCACTGCAATGTGTCAAAGAAAGGGAAAGCAAGTGGCGCACAGCGGACCTAGAGGCTCCGAGGGACCGACAAACACCGACCATGCCCCAAGTAGAATACCCATGATGTTAAGGCTAGGTGACATGTCGCAACTCGAGCCATCCTATGCCATGTCGCAACCCAAGGCGTCCCATGCCATGTCGCGCGAGCACTCCCACAAAAGTGCAAGGTAGGGAGATTCCCATTATCGCCAAAATGACGACTCTAATCATCATTGTGCCAGAAGTTCCCACTGTTCGTGGGTCGGTTCGCACCACCGCAGAGGTCAGGAAGGTTCCCTGAACCATGCAGTGTCATCACACAACTCTAGCCAGTATCGAAATTAGCCAAAACTACCGGCCAAGGCGAGAAGGAACCCGACCTATGGTCTTTCCTCAACTGCAACTATGAGGGTCGAACCCACATTCGCGTAAAGCTGATCCCTGCAGGGTCACCGCCTCAAATTGAGGAGTTGCAGCAAGCTTTGAATCAGTTAAAGGCTCAACGAAATGAGCAAGGGCAGGTCGTAGAGGCGTCCCTCCCTTTGGCCCAAAGGCAGTTAGCAGCCCTCCTCCCATCAAGATTCAGAATGTCTAATATGCAAGCATTCGATGGAAATTCTGATCTGCAGGATCATCTGTACAAGTTCAAGGACCTCATGGAACTCCACCAAGTCTCTGACTTGCAAAAATGCCAGTTGTTTGGAAGTAACTCTTACTGCTTATGCCAAGCGATGATTCAAGTCACTCCCAGCAGGATCAGTCAGCTCGTGGACTTAGAGGAGCTCGATATTCCTAAGACACTTCCAATCAAACAAGAAGTTCTCAATGCCCCTGACCTACCTTAGCAACATAAGGCAAAAGCGGGATGAGCCCCTCCAATCTTATAGTGACAGGTTTCACAGGGAGCTCCATAAAGTAGCTCACACTCTCGAAGAGTTCATTCGAACTCTTATTATCGCGGGAGTTTGTCCACAGACAGATTTGTGGAAAGAGCTATAATTTGAGGACGATGTTTCCCTCACCCGCTTCTACAGCCTTATGGAAAAATACCTCCGCATTGAAAACTCCGTGGCGACGCTCAACCGCCACAACCTCAGTCCTTCGGGCAGTGCGCTTGGTTGGAGGGAGAATAGGAAGGCTGATCGTAGGTGGGCTAATGACAATCAACGAAAAGGAAAGAAGCAACGATATGAGTCCAAGAAATCCTACGCCCCAATTCCTCGTCGCAATCATGATAAAATTCAATACACCCCTCTGAATACATCAGTCTCTGCTATTCTTGATAAGTTAGAAGAGGCCGGCCTGCTCGGGGAGCCTAAGCCTATGAAAAATCCCCCTTCAGCCAGAAACAATAAAAAATACTGTCGTTATCATCGGGATAATGAGCATCACACCGATGAGTATCGGGCACTCAAGCAAGCGATTGAGGACCTCATTAAACAATGCACTTCAAAGAATATGTTGATGACTCTGCTCCTGTGCGAGAGAAAAATCAAGAGGAACCAAGCAAGAAGCGTCGTGGTCGCCAGGGCATCTACAATGTAGGGATCATTTTTGGGGGACCGCATCTCGCAGGGAATTCGCAAGGTGCCCAAGAAAGGTATGCTCACACAACCTATCACGACCCCATTAGTGTAATGAGCATGACCCTACGACCACCTAAGGTTTGCAGAGAGGAGGAAATCACCTTCTCCAAAAAAAGACGCAGTACAGTTGCATCATCCCCATGACGATGCTCTCGTCATCATGCCCCAGATAGGGCGTTGCGAGGTCCACCGAATGTTGGTAGACAACGGAAGCACCGTGAACATCTTGTTCAAGCGAGCTTTCAAAAGGATGAAACTGGATGAGGCCAATCTGAAGCCTGCCTCCATCCCTCTATATGGTTTCACCGGAGATCATCTGATCCCCAAAGGGACGATCTTACTCTCAGCCACATTGGGTGACACCAACGAGGTGACAAAAATTACTGAATTCCTAGTAGTGAACTGGTATCCTAGGATGACCTCTACTAAGAAACTTTAAAGCAGTCATCTCGATCTACCATCTAAAGATGAAGTTTCCCACCCGATAGGGATAGAGGAAGTTAGTGGATCTCAACACGTATCTCGAGACAGCTATGTAAGGGCAATGTAGATGGAGCGCGAGGGAAAAAGCAGTCCACCTAGCATCCCCGAACAGGCAATGGCGATTAGCTGGAACGAATCACAGCCTAGCCTAGCCTAGCCAAGGATAATATGGATCCTCGTATCCAGGAATGCCCTTCTAGTAGGCCAATTGAGGACTTATCTGAAATGACAGTTGACCAAAGCGAGCCGAGCCGAATGTTGAGAATTGGAAGTAATCTCAACCCCCGGCCTTCCCAAAGCCCACGACCTTCCGCTTTCCTCAAGGAAAATATCGACGTGTTCGCATAGACGCATGCCAATATGGTCAGGATCAGCTCGAATATCATTTGCTATGCCCTCAACATCGATAGTGAGGCCAGTCCGCCAGAAGAGAAGAGTAATGGATCCGGAGCAATATGCTGCCTTGAAGGTTGAGATAGATAATCTCCCTCTAAATGGATCCATCCAGGAGACGCTATACCCGAGCTGGGTTGCCAACTCAGGTTTGGTAAAGAAGCCCAACGAAAAATGGCGGACTTGCATTGACTTCATCGACCTCAACAAAGTTTGTCCGAAAGACAGCTTTCCCTTACCAATGATTGATCAGCTCATTGATGCCACCTCCGGGCATGAGCTGCTGAGTTTTATGGACGCCTACTAGGGATACAATCAAATTCCAATGTACGCACCAGACGAAGAGCATACCTCCTTTATTATAGATCGAGGGCTATATTGCTACAAGGTTATGCCTTTCGACCCAAAAAACACTGGAGCAACTTACCAGTGACTGGTTAACTGGATGTTTTTCGAACAAATCAGGAAATCGATGGAAGTCTATGTTGATGACAGGCTCGCCAAATTGCATGTCGCTTCTGATCACATAGTACATCTTGCTGAGATGTTCGGCATACTCCGAAAGTATAGAATGAATCTCAATCATCTCAAATGTTTGTTTGGAGTTTCCTCAAGAAAAAATCCAACCTCTCCTCGATATGAAAATCGCGACTAATCGAAAACAGGTTTAGAGTCTCAATGGGCGAATAGCGGCACTCAGTCGCTTCATATCGAAGGCAACAGATCGCTGCTTGCCATTCTTTAACATATTCAAGACCAACAAGAAATTCGAATGAACTCTCAAGTGCGAACAGGCATTCTAAAGCATTAAAAGGCACCTTGGAAAGCCACCTCTTCTATCCAAACCTCTCATGCAAGAAATTCTCCTTCTGTATCTGTCTGTCTCTCAATATGCAGTCAGTGCAGCTCTAATCTGGGAGGAGGATAGGGTCCAATGGCTAGTATATTACGTGAGCAAGCGTCTGCTGGACGCCGAGATGCGGTATCTGGAGATAAAGCGATTGGCTTATGCCCTGCTGATCGCCTCCGAGAAAGTCACCCGTTGCGTTACAAGTTTCACCGCACACAATCCATGTATTGACCAATTACCTACTCAAGCAAATCCTTCAGAAACCAGAGGCTTCGGGTAAGTTGCTCAAATGATTCATGGAGCTAAGTCAGTTCAATCTGCAATACAGACCAAAAAGCAACCGTCAAAAGGCAGGCTGTTGCTGATTTCATCTCAGAATTCTCATATAATCCAATCAAGGAATCCAAGCAACAGGCCAGCGAAGTCAACCAGGAAACTATTCAGAATCTATCAACCTAGAGCCTTTATGTCGATGAATCCTCAAACAGAGAAAGGCTGGGGCAGACCTTCTCCTCCCTAGTCCCAAAGGGATTCGCATTTATGGCATTCTCCAGTTTAGGTTCAAAGCGACCAACACGAAGCTGAGTATGAAGCTCTACTCACTGGACTATGGTTGGCAAGAGAAATGGGATCAATCGGAATCAACAACCACAGCGACTCCATGTTGGTTGTCAACTAGATTTTGGGAGAGTATCAGGCCAAGGAAGAAAACATGATCAGCTATTTGAAGAAAGCTAAGGCCGCACTCGAGCCATTTAAGCATTTCATGATCACGCAGATTCCTAGAGATAATAATTCTGTCGCGGATGCCTTGGCAAAGATAGCCTCGTTGCTGGACTCAGATGTGCTGAGAGTATTCCTATTTGGTTCATAGAGGCCTCCAGTATTAGCTCGCCCGAACAAGCCATGAATGTGACCGAGTTAGTTTCCTGGATGACTCCAATTATCCAGTATCTCCGAGACGGGACCTTGCCCAATGACAAGATCGAGGCAAGAACCCTACAAACCAGAGCTGCTCGTTACACACTTATAGAAGATCAATTATACAAGCGAGGGTTTAGTACCCCTCTCCTCCAATGTGTTACAGATGAGGAAGCATGCTATATCATGAAAGAGATACATGAAGAGATCTGTGGTAATCACACGGCTACATGATCTCTCGCCAACAAAGTTATTCGTCAAGGGTACTACTGGCCCCTGCTCCAAGAAGACACTTACAACTTTGTTAAAAAGTGTGACAAGTGCTAGCGGTTTGCGAACATACCGCGTGGTCCCTCCCACCAGCTAATAACCATGTCCAGTCCCTGATTGTTCTCCATGTGGGGAATCGATCTCATTGGAACTATACCAGTTAGTAAAGGAGGAGTCAAGTAGCGCAATGATTACACTGGGACTACTTCACTGGGTCAAGTTGAACAGCCTTTGGCCGCGATCACCACTAAAAAGCTCAAGGACTTTGTCTTCAAGAATATTGTGTGCTGCTATGGAACTCCTCACACCCTTATCTCTGATAATGGAAAGCAGTTCAATAACGAGGAATTCAACAATTTTGCGATGAGCTAGGTATCCACAAAAAAGTTTGCCTCAGTCGCAAAACCGCAATCAAATGGTCAGGTTGAAGTTGTCAACAAGACCATCAAGCACACTCTGAAAGCCAAACTCAGCACAGCCAAGGGAAATTGGGTCGACGATCTCCTCGAGGTTCTGTGGGCATACAGGACAACTCCAAGAACCTCTACCTCAGAAACCTTTTTCTCGCTAGCATATGGCTGCGAAGCGATGATCCCTATGGAGGTAGGAACCGGTTCACTTCAAAGAGACATGTTCAATGAAGCGTTTTTGCGCCCAAGTTTGGATTTAGTTGAAGAACATCGTAGCAAGGCTCAGCTAAGAATAGCAACCTATGAGAAGCACGCAAAAAGGTTCTTCGACTCCAAGGTTAGAAGAAGACTTCCAGGTCGCGACCTCGTTCGAAAGAAGTTCTTCTCGATACGAGAACCGAGTACGGGAGTAGTGAGGCCGAATTGGGAAGGCTCGTACCTCATCGTCAAAGTGATAAGACCAAGCACTTATCACCTCAAATGTTATTGTAAACAGTTAGAAAGTGACCTCATGTGTAACGTTTGTGGGGTACGAAAAATTATAAGTACTCACAAATGATTAAGAAAGCCATCTCTTTATTTATTAATAATAAAAAAAAAAGTACATAAGCGAGCATAGGAAAGGCAGTACAAAAGGAGAAACAATCACTAGTCCTCATCCCTAGGTCCCGAAGGTGCGACCTCGACATCTTCAGGATGGCCGCCAATCACTTGCTCGAGCTTGGGCTCCTCTGGGACATACTCATCCGGATATTCCTCCTCCGGGTTAGGTCCCCGAGCTGCCTCTTCATCCTCAGCCCGCGCCACTCAAGTAAGGATACTCTGGTACTCTTCGGGGAGGTCGGCCAGATCAATGGTGGGGTTCTTCGGCCGAAGGGCATAGATGGATTGGATCATCCAATCGGTAGCCCTCCCCTCAATCTCCAATCTTATTCGCCAGATCTTCTGGCCATCGATGACACTAACCTTGGATGAATTGGAGTTCGGCCTCAAGCGCCTACCTTTGCTTTTCGGTGAAGTTTCACACTGCGCCTCTTTTCCTACTGGGCCGCAAGACCCGCTCAAAGTTCGTTTGTAACTCCGGCTCTTTCTCGCCAGTCTCCTTGGTGAGTCTGACCACTGTCCTTTGGAGCTCTTTAACTTCCTCTCCTCGCTTCTCCAGCTCAGCCTTCTGGAAATCCACCGTACGAAGAGCAGTATTCTTGTCAAACAAGTATTGATTCGCCTGAATGGTGGATACATCTTTCTTTCCTTGTGCAGCTTCTAAGTCCCGTTTAAGCTGCATGTTCTCTTCTCTTAGCTCGACCATCCCCTCGGCAGCCCCCAACTGAACCTTTGTAAGGACAAGTGCATAGCGAGTAGGGCTTGCGTAATGAAGAGAGTAAAGAGTTAATCTCCTTTCTATTGGAAAAAAACAAGGAAAGGTAAAGAGATCCTCGCCGAGGATAGCTCTTTGCTTTTACCTAGCTCCCCGGTGAAGGACGGGACTGGTCCATAGGGTTAGAGGCCACGAACTGCTCGAACGCTTCCGCAAGCTGGCACTCCAGCAGGGTAAACACCATCGGCTGCAAATGATACGAAAGTTGCCCAATGGAGTCAAAGACAGCGTGCTGTGCCTGCCGCATAAGCTTTCGCCTCTAGTTCCTTGCCTAGTTTTCTCCCAAGATCCGCAGCCTCCCTTTGCCTCGTTTGCAAACCCTCCGAGGCAATGGTAATGCTAGTCGCGCCCCTAGGAGACCCTCCCGATCGAAATGAAACCTCTCGGCTGAATGCCCAGACCTTCCGGCTCGGACTTTGACTCCTCGGCCCGTCCGCTTCTTCTTAGATTTTTGGGGTCGTTGTCTTCGCTGGGGTGGAGCACCACAAGCATGGAGCACCTACCGGTCGAACCAGTGCACCCGCCAATGTCTCCCCGATAGGGGTAATGTTGGCAGCTACCCCGACTGGTCCAATGACACCAATTTGGGGGAAGGTGAACTGCCTTGGTCGCGGCGACCTAGGCATTTTAGGAGGCATGGTCACTGAATGTGAACATCGTTAGAAAAACAGTTCGTTGCATGCAAATAATGAAAGTGACTAAGGTTATGGCACTTACTTGGTAAGGTTTCTAAGGTCACTTCGGGATTGAAGAAAACGTATTTCCGCAAGTTTGCGGTTGTCACGAGCAGCCTCGCGTCACGACTTTGTTCGGGCAAAAGGCTGAAAGCAATGATTCTGTCAAGATCCTCGAGAGCTGATAACCAAGTCGTCTTGTTGACTGCGAAGAGACATAAAAAGTTCATCAGCAAAAATTAAAAGGAAATTCGCCAAGGCAAAGAAAGGAAAACCTATTCGGCTCCCTAAACTAGCAAATGCCATCATAGTGAAAAAAGAAAAACTTCGTCTCATATGCCCCAATGTTGCTAGGGTAACTGTGTATTCCTCCCTCAATTGTAGATCGCTTCAAGAGGTAGAAAGAGTCTTTGTCTTTACTCTTCTTCAGATAATACGAGCAATTGAGCTCTAGCGCGGTTAGCTCGCCCAAATTGTTCTAGCCGCGTGCGATATACATAGCTACAGCTATCATATACGTATTTGACATGAGTTGTAACGATGCGACCCCTAAGTGGTCGAGGACCAACCTAATGAAAGGGTGGAAAGGGATTAGCGCTCCACACTTAAAAATGCTCTCAGAGATCGCAACCATTCCTTCTGGCGGATTCCGAGCTGTATACGTCCTATGTTGGTAGACCTCTATGCTGAGAGCGTATTGGTCTATCGCTTTTTTAATCTCCTCTGCGGTGGCTATTGATAGAATCTCCTGAGAGAGACCCACTGAGGCATCCTGCATCGGCGAGCTCGTTCTCTCATCTGTCCTAGTCACTCTTCTGCAGTATAAAAAAAGCGACATGTAGGAATTACACAGTCGTCGTACACTATTTCGTACGATAACGTGAAGGGAAAAGTAAATGCTTTCTTCCTTAAAGAATCCTTAGGGGCCACCCCTGGAAAAACCCTAAAGAATCCTTAGGGGCCACCCCCAAAGGCTCAAACCCTAGGAGAAAGTTTATTCTCCGATCAACTACCAGCAAACGCTCACTGTTATCGCATGGCAACCATCTTCAAAAAACAAGAAAAAGGAAAGTGATAAGAGAATCATCCTTACCTCTTGATTATGAAGATTGATTGATCCTCCTGCTCTGAATGTCAAGTGCGCACTAGTCTCAAGGACGGAAAATTGAGGCTCACAAAAGCTTCTTGTTCTCTCTGAAAAGGCGAGTATTGTGGCATTGCTTGAGGTGAGCCAGGGGTTTTATAGTGAAGAAAGCGGCAATTGGTTTTCCCGAAGTCAAACGATGTTTAAACGAAAATCTTCTCTAACCGTTGATCGTGAACACGTGTTGTCAATCAACGAGAAAGAGTAACCGTCACGCTTCGAGAAATCAGATCGTTGTTTCTCTCCTCCACATTAAATGCGCTCATATCCGTATTTAATGTTCTGAGAGGGAATGTCGTTTCAGCATGGCTCTCATTTAATGCGCATGGCTAGCACTTATTGCACATAGGACACGTTTGTCAGAGCAAAAGGTGTTTCATTAATGTATCCGCTACCAAAGCACAATGGATAACATCTGAAGAGGTCGTTAGATAAAACAATCTTCATCGCATGTCAATTGCGAAGCAACGTAACTCTACCTTCAAAAAAAAAAAATACGCTAAGTATAATTAGATCGTGAACCTCGGTCAAGACCAGAATCATCACTATGGCACTGAATAAAGTCTAGAATAGGTTGCAGACCTTACGGAGAAAGACCATTTCAGGTCGCATATATAGAAATGTTTCGCGACCTCTTTGAAAGCAGGTCGGATCGACCAGCGGTCACTCAGCACATCAAATCAGGGCATGATTGTGTAGTTTTCAAGGTTTGATCCTCAAACCTTAAAAACTAGGGGACTTTTGTTATGCCTGAAAAGTAGGGCTGACAAGCCTTGTCAGCATAGGTGGTTGGAGCTTAAGAAGGTTCTACAACCACTCAGATGCAACCACATCGTGTGATGACGTGAGTAGCATGCT
Organism: Pistacia integerrima; assembly: GCA_026225825.1. NCBI lineage: Eukaryota > Viridiplantae > Streptophyta > Magnoliopsida > Sapindales > Anacardiaceae > Pistacia > Pistacia integerrima. The sequence continues at coordinate 8,080,834 of CM047745.1, read as the reverse complement.
CCTGTCAATGCAATGGGTATGCATCAGGTTGGCGAATGGCTAGAAAAGGTCTACGTGTCCAATCCGTGCACAAGTCGAGGAAATCACTCGGGCAAGTGAGTAATGGGACGCAGAGAAGGATTTGCACAGCATCTAACCCACTCACAGATTTAGTAATCATTACCTTAATTCATCTCACTATAAATAGAGGGCTCCTCTCCCGTATATGGGATTAGCTAATTTTACTCTAAAACATCATACTCTCTCTCTCTCCTTCCTGTATTCTCTAAACTATAAATCAGCTTACTGAACGCGACCTAACTTCGCTCATCAATATAATATCAGGAGACATAGGATTTGCCTTGTGAGCATCCGAACCACTTTAAACATTGTTCTTCATTCCTTATTCAATCAAACACCCCCATAATCACGTATGACTTCTAAGTCCGCTTAGCATTTACCACGTGCAAATAGTTAGTGTTTGATTTAGTATATATATATATTAAGTCAGCACCAAAGTTATTCAGAACAGTTACAATTTCCTTTGACCCCGTTCTTTCACCTGTGATGCACACAGATTATAACATGAAAACTCGTGTAATTACTTAGTCAGATGTCAATAAATATGTATAATGGACCTCAACCCCTACGGCATGCAGATGTATGCTTGATCTTTTTAAGAATTTCAATAATTATGTCCTTAAGATACTAGTCTGCCAACTAGGCCAGCAAATAGATGAGTGATGACCAGTCTGTAAACTAAGCAGATACAACACAAATCACATTAAAGTCAAACAAATTTTTTTGTCAAAAAGTTCTAAAGCAGATGGCAGGCTATATAGAAGGTCCTAATACAAATGAATAAAGAAAATGAGGTTTCTTGAAGCACCAAAGAAAAGCTTTTTTAAGTATATGAAACATCAGAAGCCCTTGACTTAAAGTTCAAAAAAGAACCCTAATCATATAATAGAAGGTCCTAATATCAATGAATAAAGAAAAAGAGGTTTCTTGAAGCTCTAAAGAATAAATTTTTAAAGTACATGAGATACGAAATCAGGTTGGTGGTTTTGAAAAATAAATGTTGTCAGAATAAAGCTTATTATTAATGCATGATTAATGATTTCAATTACAAGTAATGACAACTTTATCTTTTGTCCTAGAGTTAAAAGGTGCAATCAAGAAGCATGGAACAAAAGGGGTGGAACAAAAGTGTAACGATTTACATGAGGCAAGCAGATAGAGAGTGTGGAAAGAGAGAACTATTCACATAAACCTGTACAATAAAACAATCTCGAGCATGTTAGAATCAAAGTAATAGCAGCTGCAGAAAATTGAAATGTTAATTCAAAAAATTCCATAACCAAGCACCAAAAAATTTTAATATCTCAAAACTACATCTATTGAATTCCATCATAGGTTTAAGCTTATATACAAGTCAACCTTAATAGAAAACTCAGATGAGCTCCAATCCAATAGAATACACAAATCCCTATATTTCAAGGTCGCAATGATGCAAACCAAAAAGAATTTACATAGTTTTTGGCCTTCAAAGTGTTACATTTTTTTCCCTGCCAAAGTTTCAACTGCTTTTACCACAAAGTAAATATAGGTATCATAAGTTGTGGGAGGCCATGGTTTCAAAAATAGAATGCTTTACATCTTTATGCTCTTCAATCAAAGTGATATTGGCACCAAACAAAAGCAACAACTTCCTATAAGTACCCCATTAGATAATAAATAAGATGAAAGAAACTTGACAGGTTAAAAGATCACAATACATCATTTAAATTACTAACAATTGACAGCTGGTGATAAGTTTATCATATTTGTGCTAAAATGTTATAGGAGATAAGATTGATATTGACACCTGAAACATCAAATTTGAGAAATCATGCTTAGTTATCCAATTTCGAGATGTCATGATAAAGACTGAAAGAAAATCTTCTACTCATCATAATGTTTCCTTTCTAGCCACGAACCACATCCAGCAACTACAGAAGTTGTTTCTACTTGAAGCTATGTCCAAAATTTTGGATCTTCTGTTTTGAAAGAGGGTAAAAGCAAACTTAGTAGTTGACTTTTGCTCCGAGGGTACAAAGATTAAATAAAAACCCAAAACCATGCATTTTGATTTAATACATCCAAAAATAATTTTGGGTTTAAGGGAATTGTACCCTCTAGACACCTAATGGCTCTGTCACTAGCTTCAAAAATAATTCTACTTGAAGCTATGTCCAAAATTTTGGATCTTCTGTTTTGAAAGAGGGTAAAAGCAAACTTAGTAGTTGACTTTTGCTCCGAGCGTACAAAGATTAAATAAAAACCCAAAACCATGCATTTTGATTTAATACATCCAAAAATAATTTTGGGTTTAAGGGAATTGTACCCTCTAGACACCTAATGGCTCTGTCACTACATGTAGTAACCTAGGGAGAGTTGAACCCCTTACATCTTCATTGAACCATAGTTATATATCTTAACACATTGTCCCTTCATTTATGTGGTAAAACCAAATTAGTTGTCACATCACTTGGAATACAAAGTTATTTTGTTAGCACAGCATTAGCGTACAATTAAAATGAGATGAAAACAACATTAAATGACCTTTGCTGTCCTGCACAACGCATGTTCCAAAACTGATAAACTGCCAAACACTGGTACTATTGAATAGCATCCCCCATCGAATGTAATGTCAGATCACACAACAGTTTCGCAAATAATTTAAGTCATCATAACCAATGTGCATCCTGAATCTTGATAAAATTGTAGCAAAAGGCAATATTTGAAAGCCAAACATAATTTTCCTAACTGTGTGCCCGTCAGTCTTCAATAGCATTAAAAAATCCTAAACTTGTGGGCCTAATTTTATATTTGGAACAAGATTAAAATTGATTAGGGTCCATGTGCTTTTTAAGAATCTTAAATCCTGTAAATTATCAATTTTCAGAGTTCCGATTGGTATGAGTTAGATTACTCAAGATTCAAGAGTGTTGTTGTTCAGATGTAACAAGAACGAAAACAATTATCTTAAGTAAAAACATGGGTAGGGAAAATACACATCAAGGTGTCAATATCATGACAATAATACTAAAAAATATCTGTCGTGCATGATTGCAAATGATTAACCAATAAATCAAAAAGTTGCATACCATCGCTTTTACTTTTACTCCTCGAACGGATATCATCCTCTTCAACAGAAATGAATTTTGGGCTTGCTAATGACGGCTTTGAGCTCATTCTTCTGCAACAAATTCTGTTGAAGATTTGAACAAAAGAATTTTAATTAAGACAAATGCATAACAGTAATACAGCGAAACAACAAACCATATCCAATTTCAGTCAAAGATACCAAGCATTTATGTGAATTGCCCTACCCAAACAATCAAAAAACATTTCATTAAATCTTAAAAGTTTATCGACACCCTGAAACAAGTCGAGCAGTAGCAGAATACACAAACCTGTCACCAAAAAAAAAAAAGGTACGCAAAAGCAATTATAAACACTGCAGAACACCCAGTCTTCATCCAGCAACAAACTAGTAAAAACCCGTTGGACCCACATTAGAAAATGAGCTCATAGAACCATACAACAACATTGACTCCATCAAGCGTACTTTTAAAGAATACCCACGAATGAGAGTAGTCCAAAGAAAGGGGTTTCTATACTTTACCCTGCTAAAAAATGAGAGAAGGAAAGGAATCCATGAGAATCAACAAAATTAAATTGATTCAAATTGGGGGAGAATAGGGTTTCTTTGAGTTTTGGTCTGGAGAAGAAGAAAAGAGCCGTTGGAGTGACTATTGAAGTGTGCAGGAGAAGTTGGAGGAAGTGAAGTTTGGTTATCAAATTCAACAAATCCAACGGTTATTTTGTATTTGATTTTTTAAGTGGAGGACATTTATACATGAGTTCTACCTTTACTCTATTTACCTATTTCAATTCAACGTATAACATTTTTTTACGACTGGGCTACAATCTCATTAACGTATATGGGAAAGGGCCGGCTGTACATGGGCTCCTATAAGTTAGGCCTAGTCCAATGTGTAAAGATGTTGTTTTGTTTTGATAATATTTGTGGACGGGTGCAGCCCATGCTTTTACGGCAATAGGGAACGATGATTAGTTACACGATTACAATTACCATTAGTGTCACATAAATTCATTCAACACGTATCATATATCATATGTAGTGATAGAGCCAGCAATTTCTTTCCATAAGGGCAAATTAAAAATACAAAATTGAAGGGAATTAATTGAATTTCCCAAGGGCAGCTGGGGCATGAGCCCCCTTTCAGCCTTTAGTGGCTCCATCCCTGATCACATCTGTGTCACTTTTTCAATGTAACAGGACTTTGAAGGGATCAACTTGTTTCCATGAGAAGGGACAAAATGCAACATGTGAAGTATTTGGAAATCTATACATGCTAACCTTCGGAGCAATTAAAATTATTCTATCTCAATTGAAATTATTTTGGTTTTATACTTTTTAACAATAGTTATTACTTACATTTTAATACCTTAAACTTGATTAAGAAAACTTTGAAGAGGGATATAATATGATAATTTTGGAATAAAATTAAGAGGGAAAGTGGTTGTAAAAAATCCAATTACCAACTGATCCAATCTTATTCTGAATGTGTCAAAATATTAGCTTAATCTTATTTTGGATTCTAATCATGAGCACCAGATCTTCACCTTCCATCTTCGTGGTGAGCCTTGAAAATCATCCATGCATTAATATTACCCAAAATCTCAAAATGCTTACTCTTGGATTCAACACCAGGAAGAAGAAGGTGACATGGAAAGAGGCAACTGTAGACCACAAGTTCCTTCAAAAGAAGACATTCTGTATCTTCCAAACATAGAAGAGCCTACGGTGAAGATAGCAGAGAAGATGAAAACCCAAATGAAATTTGTTAATTAATTAGTAATTTGTTGATGCGTGATTTTGACACCAACGAAACGCACGTGTGAGATGCTAAGCTAGCCCATAAGACACACGTGAAAGCAAAAGAATCAAGAGCAAATGCAGTGAGAAAGGAGTTTTAAAGTGGTTCGGATGCTAAGGAAGCAAGTCCTACGTCCACTGATGTTTGTATTAATGATAAGGGTCAGGTCACTTCAGGTGACTGACTTTACAATGATAATACAAGGTATGAAATACTGTATATTCTAGAGAGAGGGTAGCTAGTCCCTCAAATGAGAGGAGAGCTCCCAATTTATAGTTGGATGGATTAAAGTTATCATTACTGAATCTGTGAGTTGGTGGGATTATCCGCGCAAATCCTTTTTTATGTCACATTGCCCACCTTCTAGAGTAATTCACGCGATTTGCTGCAGGGATTGGACACGTGGACATCCTCTAGCCTTTCTTCGGCCGCGCGCACCTCCGATCGACGGTGAGTGTGCTGCTTGCATCATGGCGCGACGCGGCTGTGCCAGAATGTCAATGGACTCTTCCCGAGGTCTAACCTTTCGCACTTAACTGGGCGCCACGTCAGCCCTATTTTCCCAAGTATAACAGAAGTCCCCTAGTTTTTAAGGTTTGAGGATCGAACCTTGGAAACTATAAATGCCTCGATTTGGTGTCCAAAGAGATGATGGTCGCTACGACCAGTTTGTAAAGGAGATCGGGACACTCTCAGGTAGCTGAGGATCTGCGACCTCATGGCCAGCGACCTGGCCTCGGGTACTCGATGCTAGTGGTGACCCCGACCTGAGGAGATTCTCGATCTGTTCTCCCTTTGTTAACTTTTTAGGACGAATGAAGCAGGCGTCACATCGCTTCGCGATTATCACGACCCGAACAATCAGGTAGCCACGCGATCAATGAGGTACGAAGAGTCGCGTTGCCTCGCGACGAAAAATATTACTGGCAACTACTTCTTCAGATATCCGTTGCACCTTTAGCTGTGAGCGCATTAAATGAAATGCTCTTTGTTCTGACGGACGTGTCTTTTGCGCAATAAGTGCCAACCATGCGCATTAAATGCGAAACATGTTGAAACGACATTCCTTATCAGGGCATTGAATGCGGCAGTGGGCGATTAAATGCGAAAAAGGGAAATCGTGCTGTCGCTTGAGTGTTTCAACGGGAGGGGGTGATGGTCTAGTTTCCTGAGGTGTGACGGTCACTCTTCCTCGTTGATTCGTGACACGTGGTCACGATCAACGGTCAGATGCACTTTTTGCTCAAACGTCGTTTGATTTCGGGAAACCAAAGCGCCACTTCCTCCATTATAAAAACCCCAAACCCTTCTTCAGGTGAAGCCACAGCATTTTCATTTTCAGAGAACAAGAAACCTTTGCCGGTCTTGATTCCTTGCTTTTCAGAGCGGCGTTCGTTTGATATCTGGAACATAATAGTCAATCCTTCTCATTTTCAGAGGTAAAGGTGACTTCCTTTTTATCTTTAATGTCTTTTAACTTTTGATAGTCATTGTGCGATGGTGGCCGTCGGTAGCTCATCGGAGACGAAATGTTCTCCGTCGGGTTGGAGCCGCTTAAGGCTCCAAGTATACTTGTTAGGGTTTTTATGGGTTTAAGGAGAAAACTTTTCGCCACGTCCATCCGCAGGGAAAATGTACGAAGACTGAATAGTACCCTTTTGTCCGCTCCCGCAGATTGCAAAATGGACCCCCTTCCCCCAATGGGAACCTAGAGCCGAGGAAGGGTGGGAATAACTTGCCCTGCAGGGTGCTCGTGGACCCCCTCGGGGAAGGGATTTACTCGGCACCTCCGCCGACGAGCTGCGCCGGTAGTTAGCATCATTGTCGTGGTATGTCTTCCATGAGGTGGGCATATACTACCCGATCCACCATGTGGGTTCGCCTACGATTTCTTTCCGAAGATATCTTTAAGGGTGGGGGGTTAATTCCTTTCCACCCTTTCACCAGGTCAGTCCTTGATCACTTCGGGATCGCACCGATGCAACTTACCCCGAACGCGTACATGATCGACATTGCCATGTACATCGCGTGTCGGGAGAACTGGTTAGGCGAGCTAACCGCAGTTGAGCTCGGCTGCTCTTATTTTTTCCCCCCTTTTTTGAATAAGGGCAAGGACAAGGATTCTTGGTACTTGTCCAGACGAAACACAATACAGGCTGGGATACATAGCTATCCAAGCAATGCAGGAGCATATGATGCGAAGTTCTTCTTTTTTCGCTATGACGCATCACCGCTGTGATCCGAGCAGGTTCTCTTCCTTCGAGCCTTCGGGCCTTCATTTTTGCTTTTTGCTAACGAGCCGTTTGCTTTCTGACAGGCAAATGCAACAACTCGTCCTAACTCGCCGATGACTGCACGATGTAGCATTTGGCTTTCTGACCGGGGAGAGACGCGACATAAGGTCGCTCGTGACGACCGAAAACTTAAGGAGGTACGGGTTTTTCAACGAGTCCACAACATTAAAGCCCCCACCGAGTAAGTTTTGACTGTCTTTTTGTTATATTTTTTTGTAAGCGAATGTCTTTACTACGCTTCACATGCAAGACTCCATGCCTCCCTGAGTATCCAAGTCGCCGCGAAGCAAGACCAGCTTCATTTCCCGCCCAGCGACCACCGGACGTCTAAGAGCCGATCCCACCGCCAACGGAAGGCCACGAGGCGTGCTCCGCACCCGACCTGTCCAAGTTCCTCCATCCCGCTTACTCGCCCAAGCGTAAAAGACGACGCTTTCCGAGGCTTTAATGAAAAGGTGGCATTCGACGAAGAGACAGTCCGAGGGAAAGCCCGTGGGCATTCACCGAGAGGTCGTGGAAGGCCTTACCGAAGCGCCTCCACCGCCCAGGGAGGGACCTGCCTAGTGGCGCGACGGTATTTCCATTCCGTAGGCGCGACTGCAGTCAGCAGCCTCCCTGGGAGGAGGCCTAAGGGCAAAGAACCTCAATGTCCGCCCACCATCCGAGGCATCGTATACCCGTGCCAGAGTCAATGGCCCATCTCCCGCCAACTCTCGCAGTGGTCTTAACACTCCCGATGCAGGGCTCGAGTCATTCCGAATGCTTCCGACATCCATCTGCCGAACTCCTGTCCCACATCGCTCCAACTGCTTTAGCCGTGTAAACGAGTTGTCCTGGTCGGGGATCTTTATTCCCTTTAAGAAGTATACTAACTCTTTGACTTATCGCAAGTGTTTGCTTTCTTTCCCCGCATATGTCTCAGATGGCCCATGGGTCTCGCGAGCAATTGGTCGAGCTGCGGGAGGAGAATGCTCGGCTCATGCAAGACCTGGAGGTCGCACGAGCTGACAGATATTCGTCCATTGCTTAGGTACACCAATTCATGTCTGAAAGGGACGCTCGCCGCACAGTGGACTTCTAGAAGGCCAAACTGGACAAGCGCGGCGAGGAGGTGAAGGAGCTCCAATGGACTATGGTTAGGTTTTCCAGGGAGGCTGGAGAAAAGGATCAAGCACCTGCACTCTCAATGAGCCATGCGGGTTGCAACAAAGAAAGCCAACCTATGGGAGGCTACTAAAAAGTAACGAACAGAGCTTGAGGCCGCGCTTCACTTCACTCGTGGTGCCGCCGCTAACCGACGTGAGATGGAAAGGCAGGAAGCGACGAGAACAGAATCATGATCGACGGATCAGTCCATCTTTGCTCTTCGTGCAAGAACCCCTAGGGATGGATCTGCTCCGATCTCCCCGACGAGTACAGACGAATCGCTACCCCTCGCCTTGAAGCCGAGGAGACGGCCTGTGGACTTGATCTGGAAAACCATCCAGAGTATGTCCAGGTGGTCGCAAACAGAGAACAGAAGTTGACGACCTTAAGGCCCGGGAATCATGAGGTCACACCCCGTGCTTTGGAACGAGGATCAGTGATTCGTCCTTGTAGCCTTTATCCCTACTTTTATGTACTCTTTTCACCCCCTTTTATCATGAATAAAATTCTCTTTTAGTAATTTTTCAGTGCTTGGAAATTTTGAGTACCCTCTATTACATATGAGATCGCATAGTAACTTCTTACAATTACATGGGAATAAGTCTATGCGAACATAATTTTTATACATTCTAATGCGAGTGAATTGATATATAAAGCGAATTACAAAAAGAACTAATTACATTCGTTATTTACAAAAGTTTGCAAAAAATAAGCTTTACAAGGAAATTGAGTTCGGAATTACTGATAGTAAGGTCGGGGATGCTTAGCTTTCCAAGCTCATGGCACGGAACCATTCAGCCTTTTGAGGTGATAAGTCATCGGTCTTATCACTTTGGCGATGCGGTATGGGCCTTCCCAGTTTGGTCCCAAAACTCCCGCACTTGGTTCTTTAGTACCGAAGACTTCCTTCAATACAAGGTCGCCGACCTGAAAGTCTCTTCGCTTTACCTTAGAATCAAAGAACCTTTTCGCGGTTTGCTGATAGGCTGCTATTCTTAGCGAAGCGTTGCTTCGTCGTTCTTCAACAAGGTCTAGACTTATGCGCATAAGCGCTTCGTTGTCTGCTTCATTGTAAAGGTCCCTCCGAAGTGAACCAGTTCCTACCTCCACAAGGATCATGGCTTTGCAGCCATATGCTAGCGAAAAGGGAGTTTCTGAGGTAGAGGTTCTCAAAGGGTTGCTTCGTATGCCCATAAGACTTCGAAGGTCGCGGCTCCCAGCTTCCCTGGCTACGCCAAGTTTGGCCTTTAGAGTGTGCTTGATGGTTTTGTTGACAAGTCAACTTGACCATTTGCTTCATGGGTCTCGCACAGGCAAATTTTTTTATGGATACCCAGCTCCTCGCAAAACTGCTTGAACTCCTCGTTGTCAAATTGTTTACCATTATCTGAGATGACAGTATGAGGAATCCCGTATCAACATACAATATTCTTGAAGACGAAGTCCTTGAGCTTTCTTGTCGTGATCTTGGCTAGTGGCTCGGCTTCGACCCATTTGGTGAAGTAATCCACTACGACATGAAATATTTTACTCCCCCTTTACTAACCGGCATGGGGCCGATGAGGTCGATCCCCCATATAGAGAATGGCCAGGGGCTGGTCATAGTCGTCAGTTGGTGAGAGGGAGCTCGCAGTATGTTCACAAACCGCTGACACTTGTCACACCTTTGACAAGTTGTAAGTATCTTCTCGGATTCATAATAGTACCCTTTGTGAACAACTTTGTTGGCAAGAGATCGTGCGGTGGTATGGTTACCGCAGATCCTTTCGTGTATCTTCCTCATGATGTAATCTGCTTCTTCGCTGGTCACACATCGGAGAAGCAGGGGCGTGAAACCCCTGGTCCTGCATAACCGGATCTGACGAAGGGTGTAACGAGATCTTGTTCTGTATCCTTGCCTGACCTTGTCATCGTGCAAGGTCCCATCTTTGAGATACCGAATATCGGGGTCATCCAATGAATCACTTTTGCTTACATTCACGGTACCTGCTGTTGGGAACCGACATCGGGAATCTTGATGAATTCAACAGGAATGCTTTCCTATGCATTCGAGTCCAATGATGAGGCTATCCTTGCCAAGGCATCTGCCACAGAGTTACTATAGGAATTTGAGTGATCGTGAAGTGCTTGAACGGCTCGAGTGCGGCCTTAGCTTTCTTCAGATAATTGATCATGTTATCTTCCTTGGCCCTTGGATACTTCTCCCAAATCTAGGGTTAACGATCCAAAGCATGGAGTCACTATGGACGCCTATCGCTGGTGTTGCCCCCATTTCCCAGCCAACCCTAAGTCCAACGAGGAGAGCTTCATGCTCGGCCTTATTATTAGTTGCTTTAAAATCAAACCGAGAATGCCATGAATGCAAGCCCCTTTGGGGCTCAATAAGAGAAGACCTGCCCAGTCTTCTTTCTGTTCGATGATCCATCGACGTAGAGAGTCCAGGTCGTGAGATTTTGAACTATTTCTTGGATGACTTCGCTGGGCTATTGTTCCGACTCGCTCGTTGGATGATGCGAGAACTCTGATATGAAGTCGGTAACAGCCTGTCCTTTGATAGCTGCTCTCGATTTGTAATGTAGATCGAACTGACTAAGCTCCATGGCCCATTTAAGTAATTTACCCTACGCCTCCGGCTTCTGGAGGACCTGCCTGAGCAGGTAACTAGTCATTAATGAACTGTATGGGCATGAAAGTAAGGTCGCAACTTCCAGAAAGTGATCAGCAGGGCATAGGCTAATCGCCTCCATTTCGGATACCGCATCTGCATCCAATGGACACTTGCTCGTATATATCAGTATCCATTGCTCGTTCTTCTTCTCGAACTAAGGCCTCACTAACAGAACTATGAGATGGACAGGTACAAAAGGAGGATCTCTTGCGGGAGAGGTTTTGGATGTGTGGTGGCTTCCCGAGTGTTCCTTTATTCTTTCCTTCGAATCTGCTTTCGCACTCGGGAGTCCATTCGAACTTCTTATTGGCCCTGAGTACATTAAAGAATGGCAAGCAGAGATCTGTTAGCCTCGATATGAAACGACTTAGCGCCGCTATACGCCCGTTCAGGCTCATGACCTGTTTTTTGTTCGGTCGGGCTTCTTCATATCAGGAGAGCTTGGATTTTTTTCTGGTTGATCTCAATTCCCCGTTGGTTAACCATGTACCCTAGGAACTTCCTCAAGGATACTCCGAATGAACATTTGAGGGGGTTCAACTTCATTTCCAAGATCGATGAGGATGTCGAACATCTCAACGAGATGCGCTAACGTGATTTCTAAGCGACATGCGACTTGACCAAAGCATGTCATCCTATGTATACCTCCATCGATCCGCCTATCTGCTTCGAGAACATTTCGTTAACCATGCCGGTAACTGCACCGCTGCTTGAGGCGAAGGGCATAACTTTGTAGCAAGACACTCCCCCGATCTCGTAATAAAGATGTATGCTCTTTCGTTTCCTAGCATACATCGGGGAAAACTTTGATTGTATCCCGAACTACGTGCTCGGATGAAAACTCGGAGCTCATGCCTGAGGTGGCATCCAACGAGCCGGTGATCCTTGGCAAGGGTTTGGGAAAACTATCCTTCTGGACATGCTTTGTTGAGGTCGGTGAAGTCGACGCAGTTCGCCATTTTGGCTTAGGGCACTAGGACTAAGGGTTAAGGCAACCCAGTCGGATAGAGTGCTTCTGATGGATCTATTTCGGGAAGAGGTTATCCACCTCAAGCTTCAAGGCAAAGATACCGCTCCGATCCATCGCTTCTTTTTTGGCGAATCGGGCTTGGCAACACTGCCGATGTTTAATGCATGGCAAGTAACATTCAGTGACCCTCGACCATATTCTGCGTGCGAACACATCATTGCTTTCCCCGAGATTTTTACCGATCCTTAACACCCTCGCTTGGTTCTGCTCGTCCGACCGCAATCGACTCGCCAGTCCTCAACTAGCCCACTGGAAAGGCAGTCCTGAATGCGAGGATCTATATTATGCTCGACTGGGCCAGGCTGTGGCTCGATCTAGCTAATCGACATTGCCTGGTTGTGATTACCGCGCGAGGTGTCTTTGCCTTTGCACGCCATCTCAGCACCTCCACATAGCAAGTCCACGAGATGCGCGAGACACGTGAACTTCATCTTCAGATGGTATATTGAAGTGACTACCTTGAAGTGTCTCAGCAGAGGTCGCCCCAGGGTTCCATTAAAGGCGGATAGGCAATCCATTACCAAGAATTCAATTACCTTGGTCACTTCGCCTAAAGTCACCCGAAAGATGATCGGGAGTGAGATTGTTCCTTTCGGGGAGCAGTGGTCCCCCTCCCCTAGTGGGAAAGCCATATAAAAGGGAAACGATGGCAGTTCAGTCGGCCTTCCTCCGTCCAAATTCATTCTTTCGAAAGTGAAAGTGAACAGATGTTCACAAGACTTCCGTTATCCACTAACATTCTCTCGGATATTATGGCGCCCTATGAGGGTGTGATCACAAGGGTGGCATCATCGTGGGGAGGATGATGCAACCGGCCGCATCTTTTTTGGAGAAGGAAATTTCCTCCTCCCGGCGAACCTTTTGCGATCGCTGTGCCACGCTCATCATTCTAATGGGGTCGTGATATGCCTCGCAAGCATACCTTTCTTGGGCACCTTTGCCAGTTCCCCACGAAATTTGGTCCCCCGAAGATTAAATTGAGGGTGCACACTCCTTTTTCCGGGGGATCACGCACTTCTTAACTTGGCTCCCCTCCCCGATTTTTTCTCGTGAGGGAGTAGAGTCATCAATATACTTCTTGAAATTTCCCTGCTTGATGAGGTTTTCGATCGCCTGCTTGAGAGCTCGGCATTCATCGGTATGGTGCCCATTGTCCCGATGATAGCCACATTACTTTTTACTGTTCCTGGCCGATGGGGGATTTTTCATGGGCTCAGGTTCTCCGAAAGCAGGCTGGCTTCTTCTGATTTGTCAAGAATGGCCGATATAGATGCATTCAAGGGGGTATATTGGTTCCTGTTGCGATCGCAACGAGGAACTGGGGCATAGGACTTTTTGGGCTCATAGCGCGGCTTCTTCCCTTTTCACTGATCGTCAGGAGCCCATCTGCAATCAACTCTCATCCTTCCTTCCCGACCAGCACCTACCGAGGTGTCACGATCACGTGGCAAAGGAGTGCGCTATATAACTTTCATACGAGATACTTCTCCGCAAGGTTGTAAAAATGGGTGAGGGAAACATCATCCTTAGCCTCGTAATCTTTCTCTGTGGGACGAACTCCGCAATGATGAGAGTCCTTAACCGCTCTCGGGAGTGAGCCACTTTGTTGAAGTTCTCTCTGGAACTGCCTATATATGATTGGAGGGATTCATCCCTCTCTTGCCTTATGTTGCTGAGATAGCTCAAAGGCATTGAAAACTTTCTGTTCGCTTGGAAGTGCCTCAAGAATGTCGTGCTCATCTGAGGCCACGAGTTGATCGATCCCGCTAGGAGTAACCTGAACCATCGTTTGGCATAAGAGGTTAAGGTCACCGCAAACAACCGATATTTTGCCAAATCTGAGACATGGTGAAGCTCCATCAGGTCGTTGAATTCATATAAGTGATCATGCATATCAGAATTTCCATCGAACGCTCGCATGTCGGGCATTCTAAACCCCGATGGTAGTGGGGCGGCTAATACCACCAGAGAAAAGGGAGACGCCGATGTGACCTGCCCTTGTTTGTTTTGCGAGCCTTTCGCTTGGATCAAGAGTTCAGCACCTCTTCGATTTCTAAGGTAGCAGCCATACGGGATTACTTTCCGCAACGTGGGTGCGACCCTCACAGTTACGGTTGAGGAATGACCGTAGGTCGGATTCCCTTTAGCCTCTGTCGGCAGTCCCGGCCAATCTTGACACACGCTGGCTAGAGCTCTGTGATGACATTGCATTATTCAACCTTTTCACGACCTCCGCAGGTGCGAACCGACCCGCAGAGTGTAGCTTCCCTCGCACGATATCAGATCGCTTGGCGGCAATGAAAATTGCCCCGCCCAACACTTTTGTGGGGGTTTTGACGTGACGTGGCATGGGATGGCTCAGGCTGTACCCTTTCACTGAGTCTCAACGCCACATGTATTCTACCCCGGGGCGTGGTCGGTGTTCACCGGGCCTTTTGAGCTTTGAGGCCCATTCTTCGCCACTTGCTTACCCTTTCTTCGACGCGCTGCAATGCTCGCGGCACTAGCTATCGCCCTTTGCCGCATTTTCAGCAACTGTAGTGTTTTTGGCGTTGCACCGCCTCATTTCGACTTAAAGGGCGACATCCTTGGTCCAAATGGTCCAATCTCTGCGTGACCATTTCGAGAGTATTGTTGAACCTCTCTAGGTAGCTTAGAACGGCTGGGTCAAGTTGTGAACTTGACAGGATGTTCCCCACGATAGTCTGCGGGGCCGAGGGTACCCCGAGGGAGATATCCTCCTGCATTTAAGGGATCCCCTCAGTATTCTTGGTTGGTTTTCTCAAGTACAAATCGGTGAGCCATTTGCTGTTGTAGGATCTGTAAGTTAGAGATTCTCCTGATGAAGGACAAATGCTAAATCAGGCCCTCCTTCTAGCACCAAACTATTGATGGGTGATTTTGACACCAACGAAACACACGTGTGAAATGCTAAGTTGGCCTAGAAGACACACGTGAATGTGAGAAAATAATGAGTAAATGCTGTGAGAAGAGTTTTAAAGTGGTTCGGATGCTTTAAGGAAGCAAATCCTACGTCCACTGATGTATATTAATGATAAGGGTCGTCGTTGTAAACCCCTCCCCTTCCAATGTGTATCCTCTGAATATCCCTCAATGAGAATCCCGAGGATACATGTCTGGAGAACGAATTGTATTTAGAAAAAAATCTGGATAAGGATAATAATAATAATATCCAAAACATGCATATAAAATATCACGCAGGATCTAAACTTATAATTTACAAACTTTAAGAAATTACAGAATCAAAACATATTTATAGGGTGGAAGCTTCCAAAGGTATTTCTCATTATTTACATCAAGATAAAAACATCGAGATGACAATAAATCATCTCCCCTCACGTGTAGTCCCGCTGTCTCTAGCATCCTCGCTTCGGTCTACCCGCAAAGCAATCAATAATGAAAGGGTGAGCGCTAATCGCCAAGAAGGGAATGATCTATTTCATTCGAATGTACTATTTGATCTTTATTTAAACATATCGTTAACACATCACTTATCTTTTACATCTAGGGATACTTCCCCTTTTATTACTAAGTCATATGCTTTTCATCATTTTATCCCATGGCTAGATAAACATCAATGTGTACACATACAAATAAGTATGTAAACATAGTACACACACATCACATGTCATGACATAACATCTAAAATCATCTAACATGAGTATAAATCATCTCATGATGTAAATAACATCATAACTCATGTAATGCAACTAAATGCATATGAAACATTTAACGTCTAGCCGATCGGACTTTTCTTAGCATCTTAAGCACTTCATATCATCTAGCCTCAAATTTCATCTAGAGCTCATATCATCGAGGCGTGCTTACGCGTTATTTAGCATCTAAAGCATATATTCATCTTTCCTCAACCTGGTATACGAGGATATGCTTACGCATTTTCCATCGTGTCTATATGCATCTCTATCATGTCTATTTGCATCTCTAACATCTTATGACATGTAAATACATATTTTGGTGAGCTTAATACTTTTAATTCATTTATGGATTATCAACCCATTTACATTACCTCTTGCTCACGTACATCATCTTAAAACATGTATTATATTGCATCTTCATGCCATTTCATAACATTAATCATGCATTGACATCATGACCATGTATATCTTTCAAAGATCATCTAACTAATGGGTAAACATTAGTACATGGCATAATTACAATAATACATTAATAATCAATTCATAATCATAAGAATTGATTATGTTAAATCTTAAACTTTAATAACCAGTTTATGCTTCAGGCCATTTTCCATCCTTTTCTCAAACGAATTGGCTCTTGGCATAAACATAAAAGTTATAGGTCTGTGTCTTAGCTTTCTAATGCTTCAAGAATCATCTCATTTTGATATTTATAACTCAAGTTATGGTCAAAATACAGAAGCAGGGTTAACAAAACCTCCAAGCTCACTAAATCCGAATTTTCATATTAACTATGCCACATCAATTCCTATTGACATTAACCAATAGGTTAACTTATAGATCAAATAAACCTCCCCTTAATAGTCTGTAACATCTTAAAGGAAGTGTAAAATCTCATTCCCATAACCATCCATTATTGCTATAACATTGTAAGCTAATGCAAACAACACATCAACACTTCTAATAGCAACCATTCAACACCATGTGGCCTTCATATTACAAGTTTTGCCACAATCAGCATCTACACTTCATTTTCTTCAATCAAACATAACAACTCATAAAACATAAATAGCCATAACTTCATGTATAATGAATTCAAGGCAATAAGTAGAATAAATGAGTTCAACTACACTTGCCATCAACTAATTCTATGCCTTAAAGCTTTAATTTAAGGTTTCATAAAAATCTACAAACCCTAGCATAAACCCTAAAGTCATGGGAGGTTCTTCCTTACCTTTTTAAAGACTTCCTCCAACAAATCCTTTGCCTTTGACTTCTTTTACACCTTAATCCTTCATATATAACATTATACCTCAATATCTACTTCAAATCTTCAAATCACATCAAAACTAAAGTTTTTTAATCCTTACCTTAAACCCTTCAAATTGAAGATCCAAGGCTCCTATCTTGTTCTCCTTGAAAAATTATGCAAAACTCCTTGAAAACCTAGAGAAAGAAAGCTTGTTTCATGGAAGATTTGAGAGAAAATGGAAGAAATGTTGAAGAAATGCTCTCTCCTTTGGCTTGAACGAAATTCATCTCATTTATAGGAAAATATTTCATTTATTTTCCAAAATTATGCAATTGGCCCAATTATTTTAATTGTATAACTCATAAGTCCTTAATTCTTCATATAAGGGCATTTTGGTCATTTCACACTAGACATAATTATTACTTAATTAATGCCATTAAATGCAATGAAGCCTACTCATCCTTGACTTTTTTCAATGCTTATCCATAGGCAAAATAACCATTTTGCCCCTAAGCCTCTTTGTGGATAATTGATTCATACCGTTCCAAATGAATTGACTATTTTGCCCTTAGTTAGATTTTATGCTTTTTAACATAAAATTAACATCTAAAGGACTATTTTGAGTTAGGAACATACCTTTGATATCTTGGGTATTACATTTCCTCCCCCTTACAATAATTTCGTCCCTCGAAATTATAGAAACAAATTTCTGGGTATCGACTTCTCATATCTTGCTCCATTTCCCAAGTAGCTTCTTCTATGTTGTGATTCCTCCAAAGTACTTTAACTAGTGAAATTTGCTTGTTTCTGAGCTCTTTTACCTTTCTGTCAAGGATTTGAACTGGGCGTTCCTCATAAGCCAAATTATCCTGTAATTCCACTTCCTCCATCTGAAGCACATGTGAAGGATCACTAACATACTTACGCAACAAAGAGACATGGAAAACATTATGGACTCTTTCCATGCTCATTGGCGCGCAAGTCTATAAACTACTTTGCCTACCCTTTCCAATACTTCAAAGGGTCCAATGTAACGTGAGCGAGCTTGCCTTTCTTTCCAAATCTCAAAATATGTTTATAGGGCGCAATTTTTACAAAAACTTTGTCGCCTACTTGGAATTCCACTTCTTTTCGTTTTAGGTCGGCATAGCTCTTTTGTCGATCTTGAGCTTGCTTCATTCTTTCTCTAATAAGCTTAACATCTTTAATCATTTTCGGGTCATCTCTGGTCCAATCGCTTGAATCAAGGAGTCTTTTTCTCCAATATCATCCCAATACAAAGGGGATCGTACCTTCTTCCATATAATGCTTCATATGGGGCCATCCGGATAAGGGATTAGTAGCATTGTTATAGGCAAATTCTATTAGTGGAAGTACATCACTCCATTTTGCCTTGTGATCCATACAACAAGCTCTCAAGATGTCTTCAATCACCTGGTTGGTCCTTTCGCTTGACCATCGGGTTTGAGGATGATAAGCCGTTCAAGGCTAACTTTGTACCCAATGCTCTCGCATTCCAACTCAAAAAAGCGATATGAACCTGGTATCTCTATCATACGATCGTCTTGGGTACTCCATGTAATCTCACAATCTCTTTGACATATAATTGCCCCCAATCGAAATGCATCTATCTTATCCGTCATAGGTAGAAAATGAGTTGTCTTGGTCAATCTATCAACCACCACCCAGATTGCATTATATCCTTGCTGAACTTTAGGAAGTCCCATAATGAAGTCCATTGAGATATCCTCCCATTTCCATTTAGGAATCTCTAAGGGTTGGAGTAATCCCTGATGGTCTCGATATCTGCTTTACTTGTTGACATGTTAAACATCCGCAACATAATTGGCAATGTCGTTTTTCATACCCGACCACCAATAACTTTTCTTCACATCTTGATACATTTTTACACTCCCGATGGGAAATGTATAAAGTGTATTGTGTGCCTTACTAAGGATTTTATTCCTTAGTTCATCATTTTGAGGTACACATATTCTATCTCTAAAATCAGTGCCCCATTGACTATTTTAAAGTCTGTCTCTTAACCCTCTATTATTCAGTAAGTGATTATCTTGCGAGGTATCATCTTTACCCCTGTTTCATCTTGATCTCCTCCACCAAAGTGGGTTTGATCTCCATTTGGGCCAATCCTCCTTTGATCACAATTTCAATTCCTTCTTGGAGGATCTCCTGCTGTAATTGTCCCTGTACAGTGAGTTGAGATAAAGAGACTTTTCTACTAAGGGCATCTGCTACTGCATTAGCTTTCCCTGGATGGTATCTGATGTCACAGTCATAGTCTATCACCAATTCTAACGATCTCTTGTCTCATATTCAACTCTTTTTGAGTGAAGAAATACTTCAAACTCTTATGGTCAGTGCATATGTTGCATTTCACTCCATACAAGTATTGTCGCCATATCTTCAAAGCAAAAACCACTGCTGCTAATTCCAAGTCATGGGTAGGATATCTGCTCTCATAGTCTTTCAATTGTCTAGAGGCATAAGCAATGACTTTCCCTTGCTGCATCAACACTGCTCCTAAACCATTGTGGGAGGCATCAATGTAAATATCATAATCAATGCCTTCTTTTGGCAATGTAAGAATTAGAGCTGTAGTTAATCTTTTCTTCAACTCCTGAAAGCTTTGCTCGCATGCCTCTGTCCATTGAAATGGTACTTCTTTCTTGGTAAGAGCTGTAAGTGGTCTCGCTATCTTTGCAAAGCCTTCCACAAACTTCCTATAATACCCTCGCTAAGCCCGTAAAACTTCTAACCTCTTTCCACCGTCTTTGGCCTCTGCCACTCGAGCACCGCTTCTACTTTACTAGGATCTACTGATACACCATCTTTAGAGATCACATGATCCAAAAAGGTAACCCGATCCAACCAAAACTCACATTTTGAAAATTTAGCATACAGATGTTTCTCTCGCAATCTTTGTAACACAAATCTCAAGTGCCCGGCATGTTCTTCTAAAGTCTTGGAATAAACTAGGATATCATCAATAAACACCACTATGAACTTGTCAAGGACATCATGAAAAACTCTGTTCATCAAGTCCATAAAAATTGCAGGTGCATTAGTCAATCCGAATGGCATCACAACAAATTCATAATGCCCATACCTTGTTCGGAAAGCCGTTTTCGGTATATCTTCCTTAGCCACTCTAACCTGATGGTATCCTGACCTTAGATCAATTTTTGAAAACCAGTTCACGGTAATCTATACACATCCTCATAGACCCATCCTTCTTTTTCACAAATAGAATTGGAGCACCCCATGGAGAATGACTCGGCCTGATAAAGCCCTTGCCTAACAACTCTTGTAACTTCTTCTTCAATTCTTGGAGCTCAGCTGGGGCCATGCGATAAGGAGCCTTAGAAATGGGTGCTATACCGGGGGCTAGTTCTATACTAAACTCCACTTTCCTCTCTAGAGGTAAACCTGGCAATTCATCTGGAAACACGTCAATAAATTCATTTACCACAGGTACCTCATGTACACTTGAGCTCGAACTCTCTCCCTTATTTACTACATGTGCAATGTACCCAGAACACCCCTTTTTCAACATCTTTGTAGCTTTTGTTGCACTAATCATCATGCTAGTTGGGTGTCCTTCTCCAAAAATGAAGTTATCCCCATTGTCTAGATTAAACTTGACTTTTTCCATATCTACTAAGAAAGTCCATCCCAAGAATGATGTCAAAGTCTGGCATATTGAAGACAATCAAATCTACCATCATATCTCAGCCTTTAATAGTCACTAACTCCCCCATTAAGACTTCATTGGTCACTACACCCTCACCATCAGACAATTCAATTCTAATGGCTTGTTCTACTCTACTAGGCATTAACCCTAATCTCTTAATCATACCATAGGAGATGAATGAATGAGTAGCACCAGAATCAATCAAGGCATACAAGGGAGTATCATGGAATAATAACTCCGACTTTGGATCGGGCCAAGAAGGTGGCATCGCTGCATCTGGGCCACATTATATACCTTGGTTGTCGTGCCTCCAACTACAGGTACTGAAGTTACAGAACCAATGGGACAATCTCTAGCAATATGACCTGGCTGGCGGCACCTGAAACAAATATTGGTCCCCACTAGACATTCACCCCGGTGTCTTCTCTGACATTTCTTACAGTAACTGACCTCACCTTTCCTTTGTTGGCCCTTTTTCTTCATGTCCTTCCTGTTGGCTTTAGGTAAGACTCCTTTCTTGCCTTTACCCTTATCGTTTTTGCCAACAACTTGTTCTACACTACTGGATTGGCCAAGCTGGAGAGGACTACTTGCCACTGTTGGGGAAAGAGCTAATTTGGTCTCTTTCCGTAAGTACACCTCTGCTCTAATTACGCTGGTGAGTGCTTCACTATATGTTTGGGAGGGCTGATGACCCGACATAACATCTCTGGCAATAGTGGGATGAAGTCCCCCCACAAATCTCTCCAATCGGGTCTGTGGTGTACTGACCAGTGTGGGTGCAAACTTAGCCAAGGAGTTGAACTTGATTGAATACTCTTTAATGTCATATTTCCTTGTTGCCAGACTAATAAATTCTTGTAGTTTTGAGGATATCATGTCTGCTGTCCGGTACTGCTCCTCAAACAATTCCTTAAACCCTGACCAAGTGAGAGTGGTGGTATCTTGAGTCTACTCTATAAGCTCCCACCATGTCAAAGTATCTCCTCTCAACAGGTACGTAGCATACCGGATCTTTTCTTGATCTGTCATAGGAAGTAGAGCAGTAGCTTTCTCCACCAACTTGATCCATTGTTCGGCTACTACTGGATCATTAGTGCCACAAAATTCTGGAGGCTGATGTTTACTTGAGAGGCCATAAATTGGTTCAATCTGCTTTGGGACAACCATTGCTTCTGGAGTACTTGTCCCTGCTACTTGACTTGGTACCACATTGGTTGTCACTGTTGTTACCGGAGCACTTGTACTTTTCAACAGGGTTCTCCTTAAAGCTCTATTAATAGCCTCTTGAATCATACTCTCCAATGTTGCAACATCTAAACCTGGAGTGCTTGAAGTAGCAGCTGCTGGGTTAGGAGCTTCAGGTGCAGTTGGAACATCTTGTGCATTTGAAACATCACTGCGACCTGGATCTATTCTCTTGGTTTTCCTCATATTTATTCCCTTTCACAGTCACACATATAATGTTAATCATCTAATCAATCCTTACATAAAATTAGGTAAACATACTTACAGCGATCGGACAACTTGAGCAGCGGAACTTTACATGAGGGATACTGTCATCAACTCTCATAAATGCCTGACTCCGAAATAGAAACCATCTTAAAACACCCTTTTTAAAGTAAAAAAAAAAAATACTTGCTCTGATACCAAATGTAAAACCCCCCTCCAGTCAGGTATCCTCTGAATATCCCTCAATGAGAATCCCGAGGATACATGTCTGGAGAACGAGTTGTATTTAGAAAAAAATCTGTATAAGGATAATAATAATAATATCCAAAACATGCATATAAAATATCACGCAGGATCTAAACTTATAATTTACAAACTTTAAGAAATTACAGAATCAAAACATATTTATAGGGTGGAAGCTTCCAAAGGTATTTCTCATTATTTACATCAAGATAAAAACATCGAGATGACAATAAATCATTTCCCCTCACGTGTAGTCCCGATGTCTCTAGCATCCCTCGCTTCTAGTCTACCTGCAAAGCAATCAACAATGAAAGGGTGAGCGCTAATCACTCAGTAAGGAATGATCTATTTCATTCTGAATGTACTATTTGATCTTTATTTAAACATATCTGTTAACACATCACTTATCTTTTACATCTAGGGATACTTCCCCTTTTATTACTAAGTCATATGCTTTTCATCATTTTATCCCATGGCTAGATAAACATCAATGTGTACACATACAAATAAGTATGTAAACATAGTACACACACATCACATGTCATGACATAACATCTAAAATCATCTAACATGAGTATAAATCATCTCATGATGTAAATAACATCATAACTCATGTAATGCAACTAAATGCATATGAAACATTTAACGTCTAGCCGATCGGACTTTTCTTAGCATCTTAAGCACTTCATATCATCTAGCCTCAAATTTCATCTAGAGCTCATATCATCAGGAGGCGTGCTTACGCGTTATTTAGCATCTAAAGCATATATTCATCTTTCCTCAACCGGTATACGAGGATATGCTTACGCGTTTTCCATCGTGTCTATATGCATCTCTATCATGTCTATTTGCATCTCTAACATCTTATGACATGTAAATACATATTTTGGTGAGCTTAATACTTTTAATTCATTTATGGATTATCAACCCATTTACATTACCTCTTGCTCACGTACATCATCTTAAAACATGTATTATATTGCATCTTCATGCCATTTCATAACATTAATCATGCATTGACATCATGACCATGTATATCTTTCAAAGATCATCTAACTAATGGGTAAACATTAGTACATGGCATAATTACAATAATACATTAATAATCAATTCATAATCATAAGAATTGATTATGTTAAATCTTAAACTTTAATAACCAGTTTATGCTTCAGGCCATTTTCCATCCTTTTCTCAAACGAATTGGCTCTTGGCATAAACATAAAAGTTATAGGTCTGTGTCTTAGCTTTCTAATGCTTCAAGAATCATCTCATTTTGATATTTATAACTCAAGTTATGGTCAAAATACAGAAGCAGGGTTAACAAAACCTCCAAGCTCACTAAATCCGAATTTTCATATTAACTATGCCACATCAATTCCTATTGACATTAACCAATAGGTTAACTTATAGATCAAATAAACCTCCCCTTAATAGTCTGTAACATCTTAAAGGAAGTGTAAAATCTCATTCCCATAACCATCCATTATTGCTATAACATTGTAAGCTAATGCAAACAACACATCAACACTTCTAATAGCAACCATTCAACACCATGTGGCCTCCATATTACAAGTTTTGCCACAATCAGCATCTACACTTCATTTTCTTCAATCAAACATAACAACTCATAAAACATAAATAGCCATAACTTCATGTATAATGAATTCAAGGCAATAAGTAGAATAAATGAGTTCAACTACACTTGCCATCAACTAATTCTATGCCTTAAAGCTTTAATTTAAGGTTTCATAAAAATCTACAAACCCTAGCATAAACCCTAAAGTCATGGGAGGTTCTTCCTTACCTTTTTAAAGACTTCCTCCAACAAATCCTTTGCCTTTGACTTCTTTTACACCTTAATCCTTCATATATAACATTATACCTCAATATCTACTTCAAATCTTCAAATCACATCAAAACTAAAGTTTTTAATCCTTACCTTAAACCCTTCAAATTGAAGATCCAAGGCTCCTATCTTGTTCTCCTTGAAAAATTATGCAAAACTCCTTGAAAACCTAGAGAAAGAAAGCTTGTTTCATGGAAGATTTGAGAGAAAATGGAAGAAATGTTGAAGAAATGCTCTCTCCTTTGGCTTGAACGAAATTCATCTCATTTATAGGAAAATATTTCATTTATTTTCCAAAATTATGCAATTGGCCCAATTATTTTAATTGTATAACTCATAAGTCCTTAATTCTTCATATAAGGGCATTTTGGTCATTTCACACTAGACATAATTATTACTTAATTAATGCCATTAAATGCAATGAAGCCTACTCATCCTTGACTTTTTCAATGCTTATCCATAGGCAAAATAACCATTTTGCCCCTAAGCCTCTTTGTGGATAATTGATTCATACCGTTCCAAATGAATTGACTATTTTGCCCTTAGTTAGATTTTATGCTTTTTAACATAAAATTAACATCTAAAGGACTATTTTGAGTTAGGAACATACCTTTGATATCTTGGGTATTACAGGTCGCTTCAGGTGACTAACTTTACAATGATAATACAAGATATCAAATGCTATATATTCTAGAGAGAGGGTAGTTAATCCCTCAAATGAGAGGAGAGCTCCCAATTTATAGTGGGATGGATTAAGGTTATCATTACTAAATCTGTGAGTTGGTGGGATTATCCGTGCAAATCCTTCTTTATATCACATTGCCCACCTTCTAGAATAATTCATGCAATTTGCTGCAGGGATTGGACACGTGGAAATCCTCTAGCCTTTCTTCAGGCTGGCGCGCACCCACTGTACTGACAGGAGTGTGCTGCTTGCATCATGGCGCGACGCGGCTGCGCCAGAATGTCAGCGGACTCTTCTCGAAGTCTGACCTTTCGCACTTAACAAGGCCACGTCACCATATTTTCCCAAGCATAACATAATTATATTAGGAACGGAATTTTATTATTATTATTATTTTACGTAATTTGTGATTTATTGTTTCTTTTTTATGTATTAATTGCATTTAAGCCTTTTTGGTGTATTTAAAGCTTAGCTTTTTCGGTGATTATTTTATAGTGCTATTTTGTTGTAATTATGCCCCAAAAGTCACAAAGAAAATTGGTCTGGCTGTATATATAAAGAAGTGCAAGACCAGCTAAGAAAAAAATCAGAAGCTGGGCTAATAAGATAAAAGGCCCAAATAGGTTCATTTGGGTTGGGTTGGGTTGGGTTGGGTTGCAAAGGAAGCAAGATTTATATTTCCTTCTATTTTATTTTTAAAGAAAAATTAATTTAAGTTTTGAATCCTTCCAATCTTTCAAAACTCCGTTCGATCTGTGATCCGAAAATAATTTTCAAGAACTAAAATAGGATTCAAATTTTTGAGTTTTATCTTAATATTTGAAAATATGTTTTGAATGCCAATTTAAGTGAAATGACATAGCAAAAGTATTCTTCTAGCATTAAAGTTATGCATAGGTTGAAGACTGAAGAAGCTGATGATTTGCATACAATACAATTAATGGAAATGAATAAAAAGAAAGTGAATCTTCCAAGTGATCTTGAAATCCTATTCCATATTAACCATAGAAATAGCATAATATACCCAATTACCCTCATATCTCATCCCTTCGTACAACTCATCTTCTCTCTAAACCATTCAATTTTCAAACATCTGAAAATTCACATCTGAAAATTCAGTGATCTATCATTCAATTTATTTTATTTTATTATAGATAATATATAAAAATTCAATTTCATAGTTTAGGTGTCTTAGATTTGCATGGATATTTTTTTCTTATTATACGTTATAATATTCAATAAATATCATTTTTTTTATAGTAAAAATGCTTATTATAAGTATATTTGGATGATGATTTGGTTTAGACCTCGTATATATTGTGTTGAAAAAAATTTCAATTCCTGTGAAAAATTTTCTTTATACCAATAAAATATTTCAATTAGTAGGAATTTAAAATTTCTGGAATGGTTTCCCACCTTGTAAATCGAAATGAAATCTTTTAACTTAAATTCATGAGTTAAAACTAATTTCAACATCCAACCATTTATTTTCATCAATGTAAGGATCAGGATAAATGCTGAAATGACATTAAAAATTAAAAATAATTTTAAAAGGTGTTGCGATATGCAAAAAATCAAAATTAAAAATAATAATAATGCAACAACAACTCTTTCACAACTGGTCAAGATATCATGAGACATATGAACAAAACAATCTCACTTTATCTTGCTCATATTAACTTGAACAAAAGTTATATATATTTGGTAATAAAGGCATTTTAATATTTCAAAAACTGATTATATTAGATTCCCAATGTATAGTTATTGATATACGATAAGAATAAAATGTCTTTGATATATACTATAGTCTATCAATAATATGCAAAGCAGAACCAGAAATTTTGGTCAGTGGTGTCGACATTAAACTAAAAAAAAAAAAAAACCATGGAGAAAAATACTTTTTATAATATTTAAGATAGAATCTTACATGCAGTTAAAGCATGTTTAATATAAAATTCAAATACAATTCTTCGTTATTGAAAACAAGATATTAAACAAATCTTATGAAAATGCATTTGGTAATAATGAGTCATTTTCGAATACATTCTAAAAAACTAGTGTAAAACGATTAAAAGTTGTTTTCACAATTTTACGTAGTTATTAATCTAAAAACGGTTTTTAAATATTATGTCAAACCCATTTTCAAATATTAAAAATATTAAGATTATAACTTAAAACTTGAATCGTATTTTAGTTTTTAAAAATTATTTTTAAATCACAAATCAAATAATATATATAACTATTTGTATGAAATTAAGACATATAAAAAAATTTATTTAATATGATTTCAAGTTAAAAAAAAAAAAAAAAAGAGAGAGAGAAAAAAAAAGTGGATCATATTGATCATGAAGGCTCTAAAATAAGCAAATTTATTTAAAACACATTGTTGAACAACGTTCACAAGACAATTTACAATTTTAAATACTCTCAATAATTTTAACATTAAATAATGAATATGAGACATGTGAAGATAATAATTGATATCGAAATTTATCACATGTTATTTTTAATTTTTTATCAAAAAGTGTCCGAACCACTAAAAACCCTTTACGAATATATTATGTAAATACTTAGATATCTGTTGATAAGAATCTGTATCTCATAATAATAATAATAATAATATTATTATAATTATAACATTAAATAATGAATATGAAAAATATAAAGATAATAATTGATGTTGAAATTCATCACATGTTATATTTATAAAAAAGATAATATTAAAGTGTTCGTTGGCATAAAAATATACAAATGTTGTGAAGGAATTAATATAGTTGGTTTTTTTAATTAGGAGCATAAAGGTCAATTTACAATTTTAAAATCTCTCAGTACTTTTAACCTTAAATAATTAATATGAAACATGTGAAGATAATACTTTATGTCGTAATTCATCACATGTTATTTTTATCAAAAAGAATCTGGACCACTAGAAACCCTTTACGAATGAAAACAAATTAACAAATTCATACTGGGTTATCATGTGAGTGCAAGCAGTGGTCACATGATGAAAAATAGTGGCACTATTATAATTTTAGTGGTGCAATAAAATAAAATAAACTAAGAGGCATTGAAAAGTAAAAGATCAGAATAAAGAGGCTTTTATTAACTCTCTCTCTATTGTGTTGTGTCTAGAATGAAAGAAATTGGCTAACTTGATAGTCTTTCCTCTCACAAAAGCCAATTATCCAATGACAAATCATGAGTCATATGTATTCATGTTGACTTGCATGGGCGATGCGTCTTCAAGTGAAAATGCATGCATGGGTCATGTGTCCATTTGACAAGCAAGGTGGCAAATGGTTGGAAAGCCACATATTTTTTTTAACACTCCCTCTAGATTTCCACCATTTACAGATAATTGTTTTTAACCTTACTCAGAAAAAACTCAGTGAGACAAAAATCTAAGTAAAGAAATACAATTCTATAATGAAACTGTAAAGTGGTGTTGGACTTGCTTCATACAGTCTCATTAAAAACGTTGCCAAGAAAGATGCAATAAGACAAAACCTGATCAAGGGAAAAAGATATAGTGCACATATAACCAATACAATAGTCCTTTTCCAAAAAAAAACCTTTTAATTGATGCTCCCCCAATCGATGGTCCCCCTTATAATGGCAAAATTAACTTGGTTACTTAATAAGCTGCCGGATATCGATGTCATACACTAACTTTTCAAATGTTGATGTCGATAAGATCTTAGTGAATAAATCTGCAAGATTATCAGTGAAGCATATTTGTTTGATATCAATCTCTCGATTTTACTAGAGTTCGTGAGTGTAAAAGAACTTCGGTGAAATATGCTTAGTTATGTATCCTTTGATATATATATCATCTTTTGACTTGAGCAATACATGTTGCATCGTCTTCATTTGTAATTGTAGGAGTATCTAAGGTACATGATAACTTGCATGTATTCATGATATGATGAATGGCAAATCTTAACCATATGCATTCTCGAGTGGCTTCATAAGCACATGAATCTCAAAATGATTGGAAGAAGTGGTTGTTTTTTTATGAAACGACAACAGAAATGAGAAGCAATGTTGAGGGAGGAACAACTAGCAACTAGGGAAGCCGAAATGAGGCAAGAGAAGACCAATTAGTGCCAAAAATTGGAAGAAAAGTGGTTGGAAGATGAAAGGACATGCAGTTGGCGGTGGGACGGCGAGGAGATGACGGAGATGAAGGAGATAAAGAAGATCGATGTTTGGGGAGGTGGATTGTCGCCGGAGGTCGCCAAAAAATGAAGGTGAGGAGTCTAGGGTTTGGGGTGTGCAGTGGCTACCCTTTTTATGACCTCTCACTTTGGAAAATATATTTCAGTCCTTGCACAAAACAAAAGTAACAAAATCAACCCCAAATGTAAACATCCTAAACAACACAAAAGAGACAAAATAAACCTTGATCAATAAATCACACCTTTATATTGACTTATTAATCTCAAATTTCAATCCAAACATGCAAGATTGAAAGAAAAAATCAGAAAGTGATTAGCATGAATAATTTTACAATTTCCTTTATTGTCTCAATATAATTTCTTTTTCAAATACAAATGGGGTATTTTAATCACTTTAATAGAGTCATTTCATGATTCTAATACAAAGCCACATATTTCATAATAGGTGCATTAGTTTACTATTAGTTTTTACAGTAGAAACAAACAACACAAGATTTTTATGACCTGAGTAATTAAATCAATTTGAATTACAACTTGTTCACGATTGTGCCCATCGTAATACTTAAAAGATCATGTTATAAAAATTATTTTTAATATAGTTGACTTTTTTAAAAGATCATGTTATGGTAATTTAAAATTTTAACTTAATTTGAAACACAAATTAATCATAAATATATTGAAATCTAACTAGAAAGGAAGTTGGAGGTAGGTATTTTCTTTGCCACTTGATCTACTCTTAAACCATTATTGTAAGGATAAATGGCTGAAAGTTTGTATCAAAAATTTAAGTCATAAATGTATGCCGATATAGCCTAACCATTTTTGGTGTTATATTTGTATAATTATCATAACTGATATAATATAATGTAATATTCGAAGACTAGAAAACATAATATAACACTAATAATTATAAAATCTTCGTATTAATTTGCAGAAAAGAGTTTTTAGTTTTTACAATATAAAACAACCGGGACATTTAAAAGACATGGTGGCATATAAGACAAAACAAGCGGGGCAATGTATTCATGAGAAAAGATGCGTATTGTTCCATTCAAGTATAAATATAACATGGGAGAGGAGATGGAGATGAAGGAGAAGGTGGAAAAAGGAGCAATGGGTAGTACTGAAACAACAACAAAAGATAAGATCCTTATATTTGGAGGAACTGGATACATAGGCAAGTATGTGGTGAAGGCAAGCGTTTCTTTAGGCCATAAAACATATGTTTATGCTCGTCCAATCTCAGAGAAAACCAGTCTCTCCAAGCTACAACTACACAAGGAGTTTCAGTCCCTCGGTGTCATCATTGTCCAAGTAATTAATTAATACTCCCTCTCTCTCACTCTTTTTATTCCATATATTAAGTAAGTTAAAAAGGAGAAATGAAAATGCAGGGAGAGCTAGATGAACATGAGAAACTTGTAACTGTAATTAGGGAAGTGGACGTGGTGATAGCTGCACTAGCTTATCCTCAAGTTCTTGACCAATTCAAGATCATAGATGCTATCAAAGTTGCTGGTAATATAAAGGTAATGATAAAAATATATATATATGGTTTATTTTATTAAGATTCAAGGTTTTCATTTAGGAATTTTTATTTAATTAGTAATAACCAGCTTATTTATCTTTGGTAGAGGTTTCTTCCATCAGATTTTGGATGTGAAGAGGACAGGGTGAGACCTCTACCTCCATTTGACAATTTTCTAGAGAAAAAGAGAAGAATCAGAAGAGCAATTGAAGCAGCTGGAATTCCTTACACCTTCGTTTCAGCTAATTGCTTTGGCGCTTACTTTGTTAATTTCTTGCTTCGCCCATATGACCAACCAGACCATATACTTGTCTACGGAAGTGGTGAAGCAAAAGGTAATATTTATTTCAAGAAAATATTATATCATAATTTCACAATAAGTAGATAGTAAAATAAGGGGTTTTCTCCACCCACTAAGGTTTAATTAAATAACAATATTCCCTCTAAAATTTCAAAAGTAACATAAATCTCTCATCCTTTACTGTGCCGTTAGAATTTGTAACATGATAGGTTAATAAATATTTACATAATTACCTTTTGTCATTTACTTTAATACCAAAAACTTAACGAGAGATAGATTTTTGTTATTACAATAACTACTGGGGAATTCTTCGCTATGCAATTAGACCTAACCCTTAATTTGGCATTAACGTCTATATGCAGCTGTGTTAAATTATGAAGAAGATATAGCCATATGCACAATCAAAGTGGCAAATGATCCTAAAACGTGCAATCAAGTTGTGATTTATCGTCCTCAAACAAATGTCATATCACAGCTTGAATTGATCTCACTTTGGGAGCAAAAGACTGGCCGTACTTTCAAAAGGGTTCATATTGCAGAGGAAGATTTAGTGAAACAAGCTAAGAGTAAGAACTTCGACTGCAATTTATTCATTCCATTTACTCTATAGGTTAAGCATTTAATTTCAAAATTGTCTGATTTATTTGTGGGTAAAATTTTCATTAATTTTTTAACAATCACATATTAAATTTAATGCTTCAATGTTTTAATTGCAGCCCTACCACATCCAGAAAATATACCAATATCCATTCTGCACTGCATATTTGTAAAAGGTGAAACGATGAGCTTTAGACTTAATGAGAATGACGTTGACGCTTCTAAGTTATATTCAGATTTTCAGTTCTCCACAATTGATCAACTTCTTGACATATTTTTGTTTGATCCTCCGAGGCCTGCAATTGCTGCGTTTGAATGATCTTCAACTCTTTTTCACTCTTCAATTCAAAACCTATATGTTGAAGTCTTACATATGTATTTCCATTTCTTTCTTTTCGAATAAAAGTTTTATTGTACTTTCTTTGTTGTAGGATAATATATATGTTTAGCTATATGAATTTGAGTTGACATCAGTAAGTTCAACCGTGATAAATTTAATTCGTTGTTTGAGTTTATAATGGCCTTGTCATTGGAGGAATCTCTTCAAGTTATGGTTGAGACGTAAGACAAAATCAGTATCCAAGATATATCTATAGTAGATTAATACACAACCTGTATAAGAGGCAATTGCTTCTTAATCATAAAATACTTCAAAGATGAATATGTTCCCATGCAATAGTATAGAATTCTTGACATGTATCGGATTGGAATAACCTGCCCTTTCATAATCTTAATTCTACACCAAAGAATTTATGGCCTCTACCATATAGTTATTTATCTTTACTTGGTTATACATGAAGCATCAATACTCTTTTTTGTTTCTCAAAAATTTCATAAAATAGGTTATTTAATCACCCCCAAAATTGTAAAGGATCCAATGAGTTCAACCTTGATTATTTATTAAAAGAGTCAATTAGGCAAATGCATCTATGGTAACTAGAATGGATATCTCATATTTGAAAACTGCTAGATCATCATGTTAATCCTCGCGCTAATTTTATTGGTCATAAGGAGAAAAGTTTAGATTATCAAATTCAATGGTTAGTTTTATAAGTGACTTTCTAAGTTGAGGATATTCAACTCTTGGGTTTGCTTATTTAACATTACGAATTTTAGCTTAAAGATATTAAACTTACATAATAAGCTTTTCTCAATTTCGTATTATCACTCATATAATAGCTAGTTAATTAGATAATATTATGTAATTATTGGCATTACGTGATAAATGAGATAATTATCACAAATCATTATATTACACGTTGTACGATATAAGAGAAATCTTTTAGATAGTCATAGAGAAAAATATTTAGGTTTTTTATTGGACAAAAATAACCATAAAATAGTTTGAGTAACTATATTACCCTTAATAAAAAATGTTAAGAACAAAAGTAACTAAGATATATTTTCCTCTTTTGTAAATGTTAGATTAAAACACAGTCTAACATGTTTTTAATTAGTTTATTCAACATCAAATTATATGGTTTAATGTGGTTTAGCATAGTTTAGCATTTTATAAATTTAAGATATTGAATATAATAAAGATCAAGTACTCGATTTTTTTCACTTAGAGAAATGAAATCAATTAATATGATTTTTTGGTTATTTTTATATGCATTTGTCTTTGTAAGGTTTTTTTGTCCACTTATGAAGTTATGTGTGCACATTATTTACTGATGTTTGCACATTAAGTTGTTTAAAGCACAATTATGTATGTAGTTTACATATGTAGTAACATATTGTATAAATGTGTACACATTTCCTTTGTTCAAACATATTGCAAATATGTGCGCACATTTTACTTTGTTGTGTAAACATTTTTCTAATCAGATCTCTTAGTACAGGTGTCATGTTTTCATAACTTGTTAAGATATTTTCCAATTCTGAAATCTGTGTGAAAGGTTCATTTACATGTGTCTGATTTTTCAGAAGTGGTCTAGGAAAGTTGTTTATGCTTTTTCAAAAGTAGCCCAACAAAGTCGTTGAGATCTTTCCTAAAATAGTCCAACAATTATCAGCCTTTGTCGACTGAGTGTGCTAGGAGCTTGTTGAGCAAGGATTATATGATATCTTCTTCTTCCTTGTGTTTTCCTCAAACCTCAATATTCCATTAATTGTTCTCTGAAAATTCCTAGAGAGTTTATTCATTTTCTCAAGTTCCTTTTGTTGGAACATGGTTCCTTTGTTGAAAGCTTGAAGGTAGTTCAAGTTGTGGAGCTTAAAGTTGATTTCAGTCATTGAAGCTTGAATGGAGCTTGAACTGTCCAGATGGTTTCTTAGACTCAAGCAGCCTATGGAAGAATGTTGGAGTAATTAGACGGTGGAGTTAGAGTCTTGTAGAACAGAGAGTTGTTTACAATTGTTATATTTAATTTCAACTATGTATTGACTTAGAACGTGTTTGTTATAGTTGATTTGCTTCACCTATACATGGTCCCATGGATTTAGGCTGTTAGTCGAACCATGTAAAAATCCTTGAGTGCTTTACTTTTTGCTCATGCTTAATATTGTGTTAATGTTAAATGACCATTCCTGCAAGCATTAACGAACACAATCAACCAATTTCGCAAAAAACAATGCTAGTTTTACAAAAACATATATAAAGGGGGCATACAAAGACAATCTCCACCCTTGATTTTCATGATTTCTCTCTCTCTCTCTCTCTCTCTCTCTTTTTCCGTTTTTTCTTTATTTTTTTCTTTTGGATGATGTCACTTTGTAGCCCTCTTTGTATGAGTCTTTGTAAGGATAATATTTTTCTTTCGCAAATGTTTAATGGACCCCTTTAAACAAACTTTCGGTCTTTTAAAAGACCAAACAACATGTTCCCACCCAAGGTTTAGCCAAATTCCAAGTTTATATCCCTGACTCCATTTTTTTCATATTCCCACCCTTAAACTAACACTGTAAGTTAATTTTTAATGTTAACTTATGCAATTACCATTCTGTCCTTCATTTTTATTTCACCCCACCATCACTCTCACCATCCAGCCACCACCACCCACCAAACCCACTCAACCACCGTTCAAGCCCAATTTGGCCTAATTTTCCACACCAATTAACCAACCCAACACCACCATCAGAATCCTCACATCTCCCTCTCCAAAACCCCTCTTATCTCTGACTGTTTGCTGCCCTTCATTTTTTTCAAATGTTCTCCCTATTTCAAAACAAATTTTGGGTCTTAAAAATGAGCAAGAAATTAACATTTGACAAAAAAAAAAAAAAAAAAAAAAGCATAAGAAATAAAGAAATAGTGACATGTTAGACAAAACAAGCGAGACGATAGATTCGTGAGAAAAGATGCATATTGTTCCATTCAAGTATAAAGAACTTTTTTTTTCCGTGACATGTTAGACAAAACAAGCGAGACGATGGATTCATGAGAAAAGATGCATATTGTTCCATTCAAGTATAAAGAACTTTTTTTTTCTTTCTGCGATGTTAATTTTGAATTTCTAAAATCTTTAATGACAACAATTAGTAAAATGCGCAGGCCGAACCTTTTTTCAATTCTTTTTCTTACTTATTTATTCATGTTTTATCTAATTTAGAAGAGTAACTTAAACCCACTATAGTCTAATGAAATAACAAATTTCCCTCAAAATTTAGAAATAACACATATACCCTTACCGTTAATGAGCCATTAATAAATCATTAAACTTTAACGTATGATGAGTTAATGAATAATTACTTATTTTCTCTCTACTGTTTATTTTAATACAAAAGACATAATGGTATGAGAATTTCAATTATTACAATAATCACAAAGAGATTTTTTCTTCAAGTAGTATACCTAAAAAGGATTAAGCCGTTTTATAAAATTAAAAAAAAAAATTGGAACACTCCAAGCTTGTCCTACTATAATTTTACTCCTACAATTGGTTAAATCTAATAGCAATCAACTATTAGTTTTGATTATTTTAAAAAATATTTTCGTAACTGCTATATCTTTTTATAAAGGGTTTTTTAATTCCAAAAAAGTTAAATCTAACTTGATAATGTCTCTTTTTTTTTCAATATATAATTTTTTTACCTGCCTATTATACGGTGGTAATTTAATTTTAATATGATGCAGATATAATATGGTAATTTTGGAATAAAATTAATAAGGAAAATGGGTGTATAAAATCCAATTACCGACTGATCCACTCTCATTCTGAATGTGTGAAAATATTAATTGACTCTCAAAATATGTCAAAACATTAGCCTAATCTTATTATGAATTCTAATCATGAGCACCATATCTTTATTTTAATTGGTGTGTCCAAACCAGCTAAGACCAACTAAGAGAATGGGTATGGGCTGCATATA